>CM035441.1:87120776-87298276 GCA_020310875.1 Ceratopteris richardii | reverse complement strand
AAACTCCATCGCTTCGAAACGCACTTTTCTACCTTCGACAAGCTTCTCCAAGTTCTTTCAGTGGTATCAGAGCTAGTTCAAGATGGGTGACGGCTTTCCCTCAATGATCGAGAAGCTTGATCGACACAACTACGCGGCTTGGCAAATCAGAATGGAGGCCTATTTGCAAGGTAGAAATCTTTATGGAATTGTAGCAGGTGATGAAGCTATGCCTATTCCAAGATCCAAAGGAGGACCTACACAAGAGGAGACAGATAAGCTCACACTTTGGTGCGCAAGGGATGCTCAAGCAAGGTCGTACATACTAAACTCTATCTTTGACTTTCTATTACCACATATTAGAGGATGCAAGACATCTCAAGAGACTTGGGATGCCCTGGAGACTTTCTTTTCTGCTAGTACCAAAGCAAGAAAGAATCATCTTTGGAACGAGTTCAACCAAATGAAGAAGACACCTAAACAAACCATCACAGAGTTTGTTACCAAGGTCAAAGAGGTTGCGGATCAGTTAGCATCCATTGGAGAGCTGATTGAAGAAGAGGTCATCATGAGGCAAATTCTCAACGGCATTCGAAGTGATAAGCAATGGAAATCCTTCACGACAGCCTATGATCTCATCATGGATGTGAAAACTCCAGACTTCAACATCTTTCTTGGACAACTCTTCAATCAAGAAGCCAACAATAGCATAAAGGAAGGTAACTCTTATCATGGTAATTCAACTAGTGCTCTATATGCAGATAAGAAGGATAAGAAGCAGAAAGGCAAGAAGAAGGAAGAAGATGAAGAAGAGACTTCCCAAGCCAACTTCGCAAGCAAGATTCAACTCAGATGGGTTACAGAGGCTATATAAGGAGTTGAAATCACTTGTATTATACATGGAAGCAATATACATACACTTGTGACCATCATGGTCTTGCTCCTTCCATTTTCTGCATCATCTTCTTCGCCAACAGTAGTCTTGAAGAGGCTGCTGCTCTCTCCTCAGAGCTCCAAATTGAGTGCAAGAGGACGCATTGGAAAGGTATCACTGTCTAGTTTATGCGTCTAAATTTGCAAAGCATTTGGTTCAGCAGATTTGGAGAAATCTCAGTTTTTCTACCTCGGGGTCAATCTCTGCGTATTCCTGAAAAATAGGAGGTACCCCCGGTGAATGTCGCATTCATTCCTATAGCATATTTTGCTTATTCCTTATACTTTTGTGCATTCCATACACTCAACCCTATGTGTATCACTCCCATAAAAGGATTTGTTCTAATTGTAATCACGCTGGTCGCTATGGGCATTTGAAGTTCATTGTCTCTTCCATAGATAGTAAGTTTTTTGAGCTAGTTGACCCGCGAACCTATCTGTTTTGTATGGACTCATTCTCCTTGATGCTCCAAGGTACATAGTGTGTTTCTTTGCACTTATAGCATGCCTATAAGGTCTATTTGAGTCTCCATAAGCTCAAGGGCTGGTCTTGTGCCGGTTGGCTTGACCAAACTTCATCGCTTCGAAACGCACTTTTCTACCTTCGACAAGCTTCTCCAAGTTCTTTCAGTGGTATCAGAGCTAGTTCAAGATGGGTGACGGCTTTCCCTCAATGATCGAGAAGCTTGATCGACACAACTACGCGGCTTGGCAAATCAGAATGGAGGCCTATTTGCAAGGTAGAAATCTTTATGGAATTGTAGCAGGTGATGAAGCTATGCCTATTCCAAGATCCAAA
Organism: Ceratopteris richardii; assembly: GCA_020310875.1. Taxonomy (NCBI): domain Eukaryota; kingdom Viridiplantae; phylum Streptophyta; class Polypodiopsida; order Polypodiales; family Pteridaceae; genus Ceratopteris; species Ceratopteris richardii. Next base: position 87,296,565 of record CM035441.1, on the reverse strand, counting down.
GGAGGACCTACACAAGAGGAGACAGATAAGCTCACACTTTGGTGCGCAAGGGATGCTCAAGCAAGGTCGTACATACTAAACTCTATCTCTGACTTTCTATTACCACATATTAGAGGATGCAAGACATCTCAAGAGACTTGGGACGCCCTGGAGACTTTCTTTTCTGCTAGTACCAAAGTAAGAAAGAATCATCTTTGGAACGAGTTCAACCAAATGAAGAAGACACCTAAACAAACCATCACAGAGTTTGTTACCAAGGTCAAAGAGGTTGCGGATCAGTTAGCATCCATTGGAGAGCTGATTGAAGAAGAGTTCATCATGAGGCAAATTCTCAACGGCATTCGAAGTGATAAGCAATGGCAATCCTTCACGACGGCCTATGATCTCATCATGGATGTGCAAACTCCAGACTTCAACATCTTTCTTGGACAACTCTTCAATCAAGAAGCCAACAATAGCATAAAGGAAGGTAACTCTTATCATGGTAATTCAACTAGTGCTCTATATGCAGATAAGAAGGATAAGAAGCAGAAAGGCAAGAAGAAGGAAGAAGATGAAGAAGAGACTTCCCAAGCCAACTTCGCAAGCAAGAGCAAGTGGAAAGGGAAGAAGAAAGACCAAAGCAAGACAAAGCCAAAGGTAAGAATGTTCAACCTTGTGCCATATGTGATAATACCAACCACACCACTCAGAATTGCTGGTTCAATGGGAAGACCCAGAAAGGAAGTGGAAGAGGTGGATATGGCGGCAATAGAGGCAGAGGTGGACACAACTTCAACAACAACAATAGAAGCTATAATAGAAGGGACTACAACAATTATTCAGAAGATCAACCACATGAAGACTCATTACTTCTTATGAACCTAAGCCACAAAGAAGGTAAAGAAGATGATCATTTGTTCTACATAGATTCAGGATGCTCGAATCATGTTGCAGGCAACGTTGCTCTTCTATCTGACTTGGAAAGTCCAAAGCATAGACATGAAGTGCAAACAAGGGATGACACGAAGCACAATGTGGAGAAGATTGGTAATGTGAAAGCTTCCAATGGCAGGACAAACATTCTGAGTAAGGTTCTCTATGTACCCACTATCACTAAAAACCTAATCAGTGTAGGCCAAATAGTTGAAAAAGGCTTGCAAGTTAGGTTCACCCAACATGGAGCTTTTGTGGAAGATCCATGTCAAGGCTTCAAGAAGATAGCCCGAGGTGAGAAGCATGGTAGGCTCTTTACTTTTGAAGTAGGAGATACCAGGAACATAGCTCTATTCAACTTTGGGTGTCAAACCCTAAGTGAGCTTGAAGTGTGGCATAAGAGACTTGCTCATGTGAATGAAAGAACCTTGAAGGATATATGCAGGGATCAAAGTGTTCTAGGACTGCCGAACATATCAAAGCAACACATGATCAACAGGTGTGATGCATGTCAGATTGGGAAGGCACAAAGACAACCATTCAACCACAAAGGCTACATCCACAACAACTTATTGGACTTAGTACACACAGATGTATGGGGACCAAGTCAAGAACCTTCATTGGCAGGATCAAGGTATTATGTCTCATTTATTGACGACCATAGTAGATGGACTGTTCTATACTTTATCAAGAGTAAGAATGAAGTGTTTGATTGCTTCAAGAAGTATCTTGCACATGTGGAGAATCATACAGGTAGATCACTAAAGAAGCTCAGATCTAATGGAGGGGGAGAATACTTCTCCAAAGATTTTGATGAGTTCTTGCAGGATAAAGGTATCAAAAGGGAAGTGACTACCAGGTACTCTCCTCAACTAAATGGAATTGCAGAGAGGAGAAACAAGACATTGGTTGGATCAGCCCGAACAATGCTTGAAGAGAAGAAGTTGCCACATTATCTATGGACAGAAGCTATTTCAACTGCAGTGTACCTTGTCAATCGACTACCATCCAAATCACTTCAAGGTATGACTCCTTATGAAGCATGGCATGGAAGAAAACCTAGTCTTGGACATTGCAAGGTTTTTTGTTGTTTAGCTTATGTTCATGTACGATCACAAATAAGAGGTAAGCTAGATGAAAGGGCAACAAAGGCAGTGTTTATTGGATATGATTCAACTCAGATGGGTTACAGGTTCTTCAATCCTTCAACCAAGCAATTCACTACAAGTAGAGATGTTGTGTTTGAAGAACACAGGTCTTGGTATGATGAAGACAAACAAAAGGTAACACTATGTTGGAACCGTGAAGTTATGAAAGGCCTATGAAGCTATGAAGGCTATGGAGTACTTGGAGGCCTACCTTGGAGTTAAAGATACTTGAATACTCAAGGCCTTGTGTGACAGTCTTCCAAATTTCCCACTTTTCCCTCTTGTAAATAAGTTTCTTCATAGGAACTCCTGCTTACTTATTTATGTGAGAAAACCCATAAAAACTCAACCTTTCCCTTCTTTTTTGTAAAAGACTCCTTTTTTGAATTCTTGCCTTAGTTTCAAAAAGAGAGCTCACTTTTGGATACGTGCAAATGCTCTCTCTCTAGGAAGATTCTCTTTTTTTGATTTTACCAACTACCTACCTTTTTTTAGAACATCTTTAGTTAATGAAGCCTTTGGCCACTTGTATTGAACGGATTCCTCCTCCTCTCTTATATAAGGAGGAGCTCATTTTGTAAAAAGGGGAGGTCCCTTGGCCATGGCCTTGGCCTCCATTTTGGTAATGGAAGAAGGTGTCATTTGTTACTCTCCTACCTCCTTGTGTGCAATGGCGTTAGTCTTGGTGTATGGATTTGCATGTGTGTGTGCATGGTTGGGAGGATGTTCCCCTTTGCTCCTTGTGACGTTGGCCATTGTTGCCATTGGTCCATGAGCATGGGTGAACCTCTCCTCTCATTCTTTGCCCCAACTTGGAGAAACCTCTCACTTCCATGTGAGGCGGTTAGGGTTTGTCGCTCCCCTTTTCTCAACAATTTGGCGCCGTTGCCGGGGACGTCGGCCTTTAGCCGTTGGCTTTTCCAAGTTTGCGTGTCCATATTTCGTGAGATGCACCTTGACACTTGGAAGAGGATGAATACGTGTGGCCTTCGGTTGGTCAAGGGTACCTCCCCTTTGTTTTTGTTTTTTGAGTAGTTTAGCTCTTTATTTTTGTTTGAGGCACAAGAACACCCCCTACCCCTTATCTCTCTCACTCACACATATACACACTCCCACACACTCACTTTGACATCACCATCCATGTCTATCACTTTCTTGAAGTAAATGATTTCTTTGAAAGAGGGAAGGGTAGTACCTCTCTAATCCCATCCCTCCGTTCATCTTTTTTTTTTTTAAATAAAGGGACTTAATTGTGATTGACTCGTGAAACGGCTTTTGTTAACATTCAAAAATTGGATGCGCATAGATTGGTTGTAGGTGGGCATCAATTTTCTTCTGTCATTATCCTTGGATATCGTACATGATATGCATTTTGGGTGGGAGAGAAGCCTTCTCTCTCTTCGCAATTAATGTTCTCTGAGGAAAAGGACATATTTGAGAGAGAGAGGAGAGACGTTTTCCATCTCTCTCTCCTCACCATCATTCAAAAAGTAAATGAGTTATTCCATCTACCACATGAACGAGTTTATGTCGCCGTTGCATTGACAGTTCCTTTCCGAGTCTTCTCCCTCCTCTCTCTAAGTGAATGCTTGGGTCAATTTTCATATGTTTGAGGGAAGGGCTAATTTCTTACTTTACTTATCCTTGCGCATCGGCTCAGTGATTCTTTTGCGAAAGGGAGGTGGGTTGCTGCTCTGCTGTGGTGTCGGGCATCTGCTCTCCCTAGTTGCCTCCCATGCTCATTGGCTTCTTCAGTTCTGCTATGAGGATGAGCCGTTGCTCCCTCATCTAGACTCATTGCTCTGTGAGGCTCCTCAGTGCATGGGAATGAACCCGAAGTCCTCCCCTCATTGGTGATGTGCTCCGCTTCCGTTTCCTCCATCTCTGCTAGGAACGTTCCTCAGGCCTTCATGTTGGGCGTCTCGTGATGTCGCGCGATCTGATGGCTTGCACCATGGCAAGCTCTTCTCAAGGATGGGAGGTGAGCCTCGAGTTCCCCCCTATGGGGGCTGAGCTCCGTTCCCTATTCCCCTTGCTTTGCATAGCTATCGGGCCAAGCTTCGCCTCCCTTGGTGGATCTGCATCGGGTTCGGGCTCCTTAAGACTTCCCTATTGCTCCTTTGCACGGCCATGGTGGGGTTGAGCCTTGGGCTCCCCCATAGTTGGGGTCGAACCTGGTACCTCCAGCTTTTGTTCTACGATTGGGGTTGAGCTTTGTGTGCTCCCCCTCAATGACACGTTTCTACTACTAAGGCAAGCCTCGGAAGGGGTATGACTCTCCATCATATGCAAAGCTCACATATCAAACTTCCTCGGGGAGTTCAAGAATTATATGTCGTGAGCAAGAGAAAAGTCTGAATAGGACCAACCATCCCATGAAAACTCAACCTGCACTCTGTACTTATGTAGCTGATTGATGTAGTCTGTAAGTTGAAGGATTATGAGCCTGATCATAAGTATCCAGGTTTCCAACTTTGACTTGCATTCATGTGCGAATCAGAAGATTGAATTTTTTTTTTGTTGTTCGATGTTACCAGGATATGATTATAATGTGCATTCTAAAGGATTACAGACAAATAGTGAGTCAGGTTTCTATGCTTCCGGTGAATTTGCAAGCATCACATTTACATTGAAATGTCTCAAATAGCTATAGATTGAATGAGTGGACTGCCGTTTCTATTTTATTGTCATAAATATGCATACTATGCACAAATTCATGATGTTACCATTGGTCCACGCTAAGCTGAAGATGCAGGTTTGAAGTTCAAGGAAGGAAGCATTGTTCTCCTAGCCCATAGTCTCCCCTCTCTCTCGCCATTGGCCAACAGAAGAGTGTCTCATACATGCAATTCCTCTTTAACACATACTTGGAGGTTGCCATTTCTCCACGTGTTCCCATCTCTCTCTCGCACACTTCAACAGTTTGCATCACGGGAAGGTTTTGTTCAATGCTCTCACTCGAATATTGAAGTTGAGAGGAGATAATCAATTACCATGAGATCATAGTTATATGAGTGTTGTTTGTTTGTCTCGGTTCTGATGCCTATCCCCAAGAGGCGATTCACCTTGATGGATTACTTACAAAATTTGGAAGACTGTCACACAAGGCCTTGAGTATTCAAGTATCTTTAACTCCAAGGTAGGCCTCCAAGTACTCCATAGCCTTCATAGCTTCATAGGCCTTTCATAACTTCACGGTTCCAACACACTACCATATGATCTTGATTATGACTCTCATCAATTACGAAGCAAGCATGATACACAGGTCCAAGATCCAAGAAGTGATACAGACGATGACCAAGATGAAAGACAAAGGGATTACAAGCTATGGAAGTCAAGAGGCAAAGCAAAGATGCAAGAGGTTGGAGAATGCTCCAAACAAGCACCTAGAAGATCAGCAAGAGAGAAGAAACAACCAGAAAGGTATGGATATGATTCCACATTTGTTACAAAGCATTCAATCTACTTGGCAAAAGAGTCTATTTCAGAGGAACCCTCAACCTATGAAGAGGCAAAGGGAAACCCTAATTGGGAAAAGGCCATGAACGAAGAGATAGATGCATTGAAGGAGATGGACACTTGGGATTTGGTTCCAATGTCGCCGAATCAAAAGGTAATTGGTTGCAGATGGGTATATAAAGTTAAAAGAAATTCAGATGGATCAGTTTGCAGGTACAAGGCAAGATTAGTTGCCAAAGGATGCTCACAAACTCATGGTATAGACTATGAGGAAACATTCTCACCAGTTGCAAAGATGACTACAATCAGGACATTGATAAGTGTAGCTGCTGCAAGGAATTGGAGACTCCTCCAACTTGATGTGAAAAATGCATTCTTAAATGGTTGGATAAGTGAAGAGGTATACATGTCACAACCACCAGGTTTTGAAAACCCTAATCATCCATCTTATGTTTGCAGACTTAAGAAAGCATTGTATGGATTGAAACAAGCTCCAAGAGCTTGGAATTATAGGTTGGTTACATATCTTCAAGATCAAGGGTTCAAAGCTAGCAGCTCAGATCCTTCTCTATTCATCAAAAGGGGTCACAATGAGGTTATCTATCTATGTGTATATGTAGATGATATTATTGTGACAGGTGATGATCTAAATGGCATTCAAAGGATCAAGAGACACATGCAAGAGGAGTTCAAAATCAGTGACCTAGGTGAGCTCACATATTTCCTAGGTATGCAGGTGATATATACAGATGAAGGAATGTATTTGACTCAAAGAAGATACATTCAGGATCTTCTTCTCACGTTCAAAATGGAGAACACTAAACCTGCAGGTACACCTTTGGAGATGAATCATAAACTTAGTGTTTATGAAGGTGAGAAAATTGAAGACATAAAAGAGTATCAAAGCTTGGTAGGTAGCTTGATATATGCTACTGGCACAAGGGCAGACATCTCATATAGTGTGGGAGTGCTTAGTCAGTTCATGCACTCACCAAGAAGACCACACATGGATGCGGCTAAGAGAGTACTGAAGTATGTTGGAGCAAGTCTATGACAAGCCTAAGTATTGGCTTGAGTCTCACAAAGTCATTAAAGAAGCTTCAAAATGAAGACTATGTAAAGTTCACTTGTGAACTACCTCTTGTAACTTTTGAAGAGTTTACTTAATGTAAAAGTAAGAGAATCTTAAGTGGTTGAGCCCACATGATCAAGAATGGAAAGAGGAGCCACGAATTTGTGATTTGTGGTAGGTAGAGAATCAAATCAATCATTGATTGATTGGAGAGTGATTGAGGGAAGTTAGCCCCCCAAACTCAACTATAAATAGATGGCGTTTTTAGTCGTGGTTAGAGAGACCTATGTGAAGACCTCCAAGAGCTGAGCTTTATGCCATATCAAGGTGTGATTACAAGGCACACATATGTATCAGTAAGTCATTGTATTGTACAAGCAATATACTTTCATTTTCATGATTATTTGAGTTCATCTTTCCATGTTCTTGTGATGTGTACTACTCACTGCCATTACTTCAGTTTTTCTCAGTCAGCTTGCAGAGATTGTTTCTCTGCACTTGGTTCATCATTTTCAGTGATTTAACTTGGTAAAGTTAGCTCTATAAGACTACTATATGCTCACAAATTTTCATGTCATTTGGATGTTGGAATCTTCAGTTATGTTCATTTGAAGTCAACAGGGTATGTTCATCTTCACTTCTCTGTCAGGTACCCGACTTTTTTAGTCATCTTGTCAGAGTCATTTCTCAGTGTTTACTCATCCAAATTCAGTGATTTTAAGCTTGTTGGATTCAGCTTACTGTCTAGTATAAGCATACAAATTTTCATGATCATTGGATTCTTACATCTTGAGTTATGTTAATTTTTCTACTCACTGGTCTATTTCTGTAGCAGCCCGTGAAAATCGGGATGATGTCATCACTTGTTAAAAGTCATTCTCAGTGTGTGGTTTGTTATTTTTGATGCGATTACTCTCTAAAGTTAGCTCTTTAAGCTACCTAGCCTTCCCCAAGAGGAATTAATCTAATTGCTGCTGTGCTCGGAGAATTATGTAAAACACTGGACAGGTGTATTAACCAAGAATAGCAAGTTTTCACCTGTGAGCTAACTCCAACTTATCTGTTTTGATCTATCTTTTTGAGAGTGATCTTCCAAGGTACATAGGGTGTCTAATACATCCATTGGCAAGCTAAAAGGGCCCACCATCTACTCCTGGAGTTCATTTGGCTAGTGTAGAGCAAAGATTTTGCAACACCTCTTCATCTTCAACACATACCTATCCATCTCTTCACAAAGTATCTCAAAGGTACAATCAATGAAGGTATATTCTATCCTTACTCTTCAGATTTGGATATCAAAATCTACTCAGATGCAGATTGGGCAGGAGCTAAGGATGATAGAAAAAGTACATCTGGTTACTTAGCATTTGCAGGTTCGAAGCTAGTGTCATGGAGTTCCAAGAAGCAACCAACAGTTGCTTTATCTTCAATTGAAGCAGAGTACAGAGGCTTGACAATAGCAACTCAAGAGGCAATATGGTTAAAAGCATTGTATACAGATTTGGGACTTGTGAGTTCCAAACCTCACATATTTGGAGATAATCAAGTAGCAGATATGATGACAAAGGCACTTGATGGAATAAAGCTTTGTAGATTCAAAGCTATGGTAGGTATTCAACCTATCAGAGAATGAAGACTCAAGCATACTTTAGCTTGAGGGGGAGCTGTTGGAACATCAAGCTTACACTATGCTTGAGGTGGATTTGATCTACATCAAAGGCTATCGCGTCGAAAGAATATCCGTTGGAGAGTTCTTTTTCATATGCTCATTTATTGTATTTTTTGAGAATATTTTGATGGCTCATTTACCGTTGTAAAAGCCTTGAGTTGTACACATGTAAAGGTAAAAATATAGAGCCAAAATCCCACGAAATTTTGGTGGTTGAAGTTGCATTCAATCAAGCGAATCAAGTCACCTAAAAGTAGATCAATCAAGATCTTCACTTTTCCTAGATTGTAGGGAAGTGAGTTGATTCCCTTCAACAACCATTACCACCTTCATTTGAATTCAAATTCAAGTTGTAAAAGTCGTGGAACACTCCTAGAGGCTATATAAGGAGTTGAAATCACTTGTATTATACATGGAAGCAATATACATACACTTGTGACCATCATTGTCTTGCTCCTTCAATTTTCTGCATCATCTTCTTCGCCAACAGTAATCTTGCAGAGGCTGCTGCTCTCTCCTCAAAGCTCCAAATTGAGTGCAAGAGGACGCACTGGAAAGGTATCAGTGTCTAGTTTATGCTTGTAAATTTTCAAAGCATTTGGTTCAGCAGATTTGGAGAAATCTCAGTTTTTCTGCCTCAAGGTCAATCTCTGTGTATTCTTGAAAAATAGGAGGTACCACCGGTGAATGTCGCATTCATTCCTATAGCATATTTTGCTTATTCCTTATAATTTTGTGCATTCCATACACTCAACCCTATGTGTATCACTCCCATAAAAGGATTTTTTCTAATTGTAATCACGCTGGTCGCTATGGGCATTTGAAGTTCATTGTCTCTTCCATAGATAGTAAGTTTTTTGAGCTAGTTGACCCGCGAACCTATCTGTTTTGTATGGACTCATTCTCCTTGATGCTCCAAGGTACATAGTGTGTTTCTTTGCACTTATAGCATGCCTATAAGGTCTATTTGAGTCTCCATAAGCTCAAGGGCTGGTCTTGTGCCGGTTGGCTTGACCAAACTTCATCGCTTCGAAACGCACTTTTCTACCTTCGACAAGCTTCTCCAAGTTCTTTCAGTGGTATCAGAGCTAGTTCAAGATGGGTGACGGCTTTCCCTCAATGATCCACAAGCTTGATCGACATAACTACGCGGCTTGGCAAATCAGAATGGAGGCCTATTTGCAAGGTAGAAATCTTTATGGAATTGTAGCAGCTGATGAAGCTATGCCTATTCCAAGATCCAAAGGAGGACCTACACAAGAGGAGACAGATAAGCTCACACTTTGGTGCGCAAGGGATGCTCAAGGAAGGTCGTACATACTAAACTCTATCTCTGACTTTCTATTACCACATATTAGAGGATGCAAGACATCTCAAGAGACTTGGGATGCCCTGGAGACTTTCTTTTCTGCTAGTACCAAAGCAAGAAAGAATCATCTTTGGAACGAGTTCAACCAAATGAAGAAGACACCTAAACAAACCATCACAGAGTTTGTTACCAAGGTCAAAGAGGTTGCGGATCAGTTAGCATCCATTGGAGAGCTGATTGAAGAAGAGGTCATCATGAGGCAAATTCTCAACGGCATTCGAAGTGATAAGCAATGGCAATCCTTCACGACGACCTATGATCTCATCATGGATGTGCGAACTCCAGACTTCAACATCTTTCTTGGACAACTCTTCAATCAAGAAGCTAACAATAGCATAAAGGAAGGTAACTCTTATCATGGTAATTCAACTAGTGCTCTATATGCAGATAAGAAGGATAAGAAGTAGAAAGGCAAGAAGAAGGAAGAAGATGAAGAAGAGACTTCCCAAGCCAACTTCGCAAGCAATAGCAAGTGGAAAGGGAAGAAGAAAGACCAAAGCAAGACAAAGCCAAAGGTCAGAATGTTCAACCTTGTGCCATATGCGATAAGACCAACCACACCACTCAGAATTGTTGGTTCAATGGGAAGACCCAGAAAGGAAGTGGAAGAGGTGGATATGGCGGCAATAGAGGTAGAGGTGGACACAACTTCAGCAACAACAATAGAAGCTATAATAGAAGGGACTACAACAATTATTCAGAAGATCAACCACATGAAGACTCATTACTTCTTATGAACCTAAGCCACAAAGAAGGTAAAGAAGATGATCATTTGTTCTACATAGATTCAGGATGCTCGAATCATGTTGCAGGCAAGGTTGCTCTTCTATCTGACTTGGAAAGTCCAAAGCATAGACATGAAGTGCAAACAGGGGATGACACGAAGCACAATGTGGAGAAGATTGGTAATGTCAAAGCTTCCAATGGCAGGACAAACATTCTGAGTAAGGTTCTCTATGTACCCACTATCACTAAAAACCTAATCAGTGTAGCCCAAATAGTTGAAAAAGGCTTGCAAGTTAGGTTCACCGAACATGGAGATTTTGTGGAAGATCCATGTCAAGGCTTCAAGAAGATAGCCCGAGGTGAGAAGCATGGTAGGCTCTTTACTTTTGAAGTAGGAGATACCAGGAACATAGCTCTATTCAACTTTGGGTGTCAAACCCTAAGTGAGCTTGAAGTGTGGCATAAGAGACTTGCTCATGTGAATGAAAGAACCTTGAAGGATATATGCAGGGATCAAAGTGTTCTAGGACTGCCGAACATATCAAAGCAACACATGATCAACAGGTGTGATGCATGTCAGATTGGGAAGGCACAAAGACAACCATTCAACCACAAAGGCTACATCCACAACAACTTATTGGACTTAGTACACACAAATGTATGGGCACCAAGTCAAGAACCTTCATTGGCAGGATCAAGGTATTATGTCTCATTTATTGACGACCATAGTAGATGGACTGTTCTATACTTTATCAAGAGTAAGAATGAAGTGTTTGATTGCTTCAAGAAGTATCTTGCACATGTGGAGAATCATACAAGTAGATCACTAAAGAAGCTCAGATCTGATGGAGGGGGAGAATACTTTTCCAAAGATTTTGATGAGTTCTTGCAGGATAAAGTTATCAAAAGGGAAGTGACTACCAGGTACTCTCCTCAACTAAATGGAATTGCAGAGAGGAGAAACAAGACATTGGTTGGATCAACCCGAACAATGCTTGAAGAGAAGAAGGTGCCACATTATCTATGGGCAGAAGCTATTTCAACTGCAGTGTACCTTGTCAATCGACTACCATCCAAATCACTTCAAGGTATGACTCCTTATGAAGCATGGCATGGAAGAAAACCTAGTCTTGGACATTGCAAGGTTTTTGGTTGTTTTGCTTATGTTCATGTACCATCACAAATAAGAGGTAAGCTAGATGAAAGGGCAACAAAGGCACTGTTTATTGGATATGATTCAACTCAGATGGGTTACAGGTTCTTCAATCCTTCAACCAAGCAATTCACTACAAGTAGAGATGTTGTGTTTGAAGAACACAGGTCTTGGTATGATGAAGACAAACAAAAGGTAACACTACCATATGATCTTGATTATGACTCTCATCAATTACGAAGCAAGCATGATACACAGGTCCAGGATCCAAGAAGTGATACAGACGATGACCAAGATGAAAGACAAAGGGATTACAAGCTATGGAAGTCAAGAGGCAAAGCAAAGATGCAAGAGGTTGGAGAATGCTCCAAACAAGCACCTAGAAGATCAGCAAGAGAGAAGAAACAACCAGAAAGGTATGGATATGATTCCACATTTGTTACAAAGCATTCTATCTACTTGGCAAAAGAGTCAATTTCAGAGGAACCCTCAACCTATGAAGAGGCAAAGGGAAACCCTAATTGGGAAAAGGCCATGAACGAAGAGATAGATGCATTGAAGGAGATGGACACTTGGGATTTGGTTCCAATGTCGCCGAATCAAAAGGTAATTGGTTGCAGATGGGTATATAAAGTTAAAAGAAATTCAGATGGATCAGTTTGCAGGTACAAGGCAAGATTAGTTGCCAAAGGATGCTCACAAACTCATGGTATATACTATGAGGAAACATTCTCACCAGTTGCAAAGATGACTACAATCAGGACATTGATAAGTGTAGTTGCTGCAAGGAATTGGAGACTCCTCCAACTTGATGTGAAAAATGCATTCTTAAATGGTTGGATAAGTGAAGAGGTATACATGTCACAACCACCAGGTTTTGAAAACCCTAATCATCCATCTGTTGGAAGTCAATGTCTTTATTGGCTTATCAATTAGCTTCACTAAGCATCAACTTCAAGTCTTAGTTCAAATAGAAGTTTTACTCTTAGAGACTACTTCAAGCAGTCGACGGGCGCAGCTTTGACATATACAATTTATTCTGTATTCTTCAACAAGCAACCAACGGGCGCTCATGTGGTCTAGCCCATCGTTCATAAAAGCATCCTAATTGACCAGGGTTCAATCCCCACGTGCTGCGTCAGACGAATTCGTGCTTTTATGATAAAGCAATCCGAAAAAGTCTTCACGGAAAAAGCCCTTCGCGATAGAGGTGTTTTTTTTCGTTATCGTTCTACGATCGTAGCTTTTAGATTGTGCTTTTGGAGGATACTCACAAACTATATAAACAAGGCCTTGGCTCCTTGTATAATCACTCACTCAAAGATCTAGAGCTTGGAGATCTTCTTGAAGACAGAGTGTTCTCACACTCTTGAAGGAGGTGAAGTTGTGGTGAAGGAGAGGCTACTCTCATTGCAACAGGAAGTCTTCTACGAGGTGGTGGTAACTATCTTTTGTGAGTTAACCTTGTGGTTGATTTACAATTTCATTACACTATTTTGTTAGCTTCGTTGCTTCATTCTCTTCACACACACTTAGACTATTTCGACATAATCTAAATCTTGTATCATCATCTTCTTATTCTTCCATTAGTGAGTGCACCACTTTATATGGTTGAGTAGTACTCCCATGTTGTAATTTGGACATCTATTATTTTTAGTGAAGTAAGCATCCAGCTTACGTTCCCTATCCTTGTCTCAAGATCTCTTTCTTTCTCTATCTCACTTATCATCTTCTCAATTAAGTTGTGTATGCTCAAGAGGTTTTAGTATTGGAACGATCCTGGGGCCCCAAATTCCAACACTTGGTATCAGAGCTACATAATTGACATACACACTTAAGATAAGATGAGTGAGATTAGAATTGAGATTGAAGACAAGTTGGATGGATCTTCTAATTATCCCATGTGGAGTTTCATGATGATGAACTTGTTAGTGACAAAGGATTTATGGAGTATCGTCAATGGATCCTTAACAAGACCAAGACGAGAAGGCGAAGAAGGGTCTACAGAAGCTTCAAGAGGTACTGGAATTGCTATTACAGAACCAACAGAAGAAGAGGTAACCACTTCGACATCCAGAGTCACTGCTAGGTCTTTACCTAGAGTTCCTCCTACTGAAGATCAGGCAAGATGGGATGCTAGAGATGCTTTAGCACTTTTATTCATAGCAATGAGTGTCAAAAAGCATATTCTACCACAGATCAGATCTTGCAGAAGTTCTAGTCAAGCTTGGTTAAAGCTTGAGAATCTTTTTCAGAGCAGAAATCCTGCTAGAAAAGCTCACTTGAGGAGACAACTAGCAAATACAAGGATGAAAGCTGGTGAGTCAATCCAAACCCACATTACGAGACTCGTTGACTTGAGAGATCAACTTCTAAATGTAGGAGTTGAGATATCAGATGGAGAAATGGTAAATACGCTGATTAATTCACTTCCTATTTCATATCGATCTTTCATAACCACTCTTACCCTTACCACAAGAGATAGAGAGGTTACATTTGAAGAATTAGAGTTCTTACTGATTCAAGATGAAGATCAGTTGAAGGGAATGGAAGAGAATGAAGAAGCACTTTCATCTTCATCAAAGGGTAAGAAGAAGAAGGATAAGAAGAAGGAAAAACAATCCAAGAAGGAAAGTAGATCCCTCTCACCTTCTACTTCAGATTCTGTATCTACGACATCTAAAGTGAATTCTTCTAAGAAGAAGGTAAAAATATGTTCTTTTTGCAAGAAACGTGGACATATTCAGTCAGAATGTTATAAAAGGATTGCAGCAGAAAAGAAAAAGGCATCAGGTAATGTTGCAGAAGATGATAAAAAAGGGAAATCTCAAGGTGATTCTTATGCCTGTATCACTATTGAGGAAGTAGCTTTTGATCAAGCAGCTTTACAAGTTCTTTCAGCAAGTCCTTGGATATTCGACTCAGGTGCTACAAAGCATATGACAGGTTGTAGAGATGTATTTTCTTCTCTCTCCTATTCTTCAGGTAGAAGAGTTACTATTGCAGATGGCAATGATTTGGATGTTGTGGGAATAGGTACAGTAACCCTAAAGTCAAGAGAAGGTGGTGTTTTTCAAATATCAGATGTCCTTTATGTACCTGAAATGAAGATAAATCTGCTATCTATATCTGCATTTTTAAGTGATGGTTTTAAGGTTGTATTTGAGAAAGATCTTTGTAAGATCTTATCACATAAAGAAGACAAGTGTCTTTTACAAGGTAAGCATAGAGGAGGGGTCTTTGTTTTGTCAAAAATCAGTCAAGCATATGCAGTCAAATCTTCGTCACCGGTGGAAGATATGAAGCTATGGCATGAAAGATTTGGACATATCAGTTTTGGAGCTCTCAAGAATATCAAAGATAGAGGTATGGTTGAGAGTTTACCCTCATTCAAGCTACCTGATGATTCAGATATATGTGAAGGTTGTCTTGAAGGTAAGATGCATAAACTACCTTTCAAGAAACATGGTCATATTACAGCTACCAGGAAATTGCAGATTATTCATTCAGATGTGAATGGTCCTATGAGAGCAGACTCTATTCAGGGTTTCAGGTATTTTGTCCTATTTGTTGATGATTTTACAAGATACTCATGGATCTATGGTCTTAAGTCGAAGTCACAAGTCTTTCCTATGTTCAAGAAGTTTGTAGCTATGGTTGAAAATGAAAGTCAGGAAACTGTCCAGATTCTCAGAAGTGATAGAGGTGGAGAATACTTGTCAAATGAGTTTCAGACATTTCTCGATGAGAAAGGTATTACTCGACACCTTACTATTGCTTATACTCCTCAGCAAAATGGTGTTGCAGAAAGAAAGAATAGAGTGCTTGTTGAAATGATGCGGAGCATGATGGCGTCCAAGAGGCTTTCACCAAAATTCTGGTTTGATGCAGTACATACAGCTAATCACATTTTAAACAGGTCATCTACAAAAGCTTTAAAGGTAATCACACCGTATGAAGCTTATTATGGTAGAAAACCTAATGTGAGTTACTTCAAAGTGTTTGGATCACTTTCTTATGTACATGTTGAGAAAAAGGACCGAGGCAAACTAGATGTAAAGGCAAAGAAAGCTGTTTTTATTGGATATCCTGTTGAAAGCAAAGGATACAGGTTTTATGTTCCAGAGACAGGTGAAGTTATTCTTTCACGTAATGCTTATATTGCTGAAGATAAGGTTTATGATAAAGAAGCAGAAATTCCGGAGTTCATTAGTGAAAATGACTATGGAATTTTTAGAAAGATTCTGGATGTAGATGTTCAACCATATCAGGAGGGAGTTAAACCTCAAATTCCTAGTATTCAAGAAAAAGTTGAAGAAAGAGGAATTTCACAACCTTCTACAGAGTCAGTTCCACAAGAAACTTTGATTCCAGAAATGGAAGAAGTTAAAGTTCCAGAAAGTCCTAGTACCTCGACAGGACAAGTTCCAGAACCTGTGCAAGCTGAAAGATCAGAAAGAGTTTCACCACTATTCAAAGATACACCTACGTGGTTATATCAGACTTGGAAAGATAGTGGTATAAAAACTTTTACTGGAAGAACAAGGAGTCAGACTAGACAACAACAACAAGATCATGTAAGAACAAGAAGTCAAACTAGACAGCAAAAAGATCATGTAAGTTTTGCTGAAGACTTCGAGATTCATGATATTTTGGCACTTACGACTGTTGAAGATGAACCTACGTGTGTTAAAGATGCACTTAACATTCCTATTTGGAGAAAAGCTATGCAAGAAGAGATTGATTCTATTCATAAGAATCAAACTTGGCAGCTATGTGAGTTACCAGAAGGAAAGAAGGCTATAGGTGTAAAATGGATCTTCAAAATCAAAAGGAAAGCAGAAGGTACTATTGATAGATACAAGGCCAGATTGGTTGTCAAAGGATATGCACAACAAAAAGGTATTGATTATGATGAGACATTTGCTCCTACGTCTAGGATGACTATTATTAGGTCAGTACTTGCTCTAGCAGCACATTTTGGTTGGCATACATATCAACTTGACATTAAGACTGCTTTTCTAAATGGTGATTTACACGAGGATGTGTATATTCAACAGCCAGAAGGTTTTGAAGAGACAGGTGAAGAACACTTAGTGTGTAAGCTTATAAAAGCTTTGTATGGTTTAAAACAGGCACCTAGAGCATGGTATGAAAAGATACATACATATCTTTTATCCATTGGTTTCCATAACTCAGATACGGCTCCAACTCTTTATGTCAAAGCTAAAACAGGTATGATGATTATAGCAATCATTTATGTGGATGATATTATAGTCACAGGTCCCAGAGATGAAGATTTGCAGATGTTCAAAGAAGAATTGAAGCAAACATTTGATGTGAATGATTTAGGCATTCTACATTATTATCTTGGGATTCAGTTTCTGTTTCGAGATGAGTGTATCTACATGACACAACAGAAGTACATTGAGAAACTTTTGGAAAGGTTTCAGATGGGTGATTCTAAACCTATGCAAACACCTATGGATCAGAACATATCTTTACAAATGGTAGCAGATGCAGAGCCATTTGATGCTACTCTATATAGTCAAGCAGTTGGTTGCTTGATTTATCTTTGTAATACACGTCCTGATATACAGTTTGCAGTTTCTCAAGTATCAAGGTTCATGCAAAATCCGACAGTGTTACATTGGAAAGCAGTAAAGCGGATCTTTCGTTATTTGAAGGGAACTTCAAATTATGCTATGGTATTTTCGAAATCTACACATTTGTTACTAAAAGGATTTTCAGATTCTGATTGGGCAGGTGATAGAGACACAAGAAGAAGTACTAGTGGATTTTGTTTTTATCTTGGAGATTGTCTTATCTCATGGTTTTCAAAAAGACAACCCACTATTGCCACTTCATCATGTGAAGCTGAATATCGTGCAGCATTTACAGCTACTCTAGAGTCAGTATGGTTGCAGAAGATTTTCAGTTATCTTGATGTAAGAGTACATCAACCCATTCAGATATTTTCAGATAGCCAGAGTGCTATAGCTATAGCTAAGAATCCAGTGCATCATGCAAGGACAAAGCATATAGAGGTACACTACCACTATATTCGAGAGCAAATAGCTAAGAAGCACATTGAGCTAGTTTATGTTCCTTCTAGTGAGAATGTTGCAGATATTTTTACCAAAGCATTGACTAGAGATAGTCATGAGAAGATTTGCAGGTTACTGAATCTTGTACCAATATGACATTGAAGGAGGGATTGTTGGAAGTCAATGTCTTTATTGGCTTATCAATTAGCTTCACTAAGCATCAACTTCAAGTCTTAGTTCAAATAGAAGTTTTACTCTTAGAGACTACTTCAAGCAGTCGACGGGCGCAGCTTTGACATATACAATTTATTCTGTATTCTTCAACAAGCAACCAACGGGCGCTCATGTGGTCTAGCCCATCGTTCATAAAAGCATCCTCATTGACCAGGGTTCAATCCCCACGCGCTGCGTCAGACGAATTCGTGCTTTTATGATAAAGCAATCCGAAAAAGTCTTCACGGAAAAAGCCCTTCGCGATAGAGGTGTTTTTTTTCGTTATCGTTCTACGATCGTAGCTTTTAGATTGTGCTTTTGGAGGATACTCACAAACTATATAAACAAGGCCTTGGCTCCTTGTATAATCACTCACTCAAAGATCTAGAGCTTGGAGATCTTCTTGAAGACAGAGTGTTCTCACACTCTTGAAGGAGGTGAAGTTGTGGTGAAGGAGAGGCTACTCTCATTGCAACAGGAAGTCTTCTACGAGGTGGTGGTAACTATCTTTTGTGAGTTAACCTTGTGGTTGATTTACAATTTCATTACACTATTTTGTTAGCTTCGTTGCTTCATTCTCTTCACACACACTTAGATTATTTCGACATAATCTAAATCTTGTATCATCATCTTCTTATTCTTCCATTAGTGAGTGCACCACTTTATATGGTTGAGTAGTACTCCCATGTTGTAATTTGGACATCTATTATTTTTAGTGAAGTAAGCATCCATCTTATGTTCCCTATCCTTGTCTCAAGATCTCTTTCTTTCTCTATCTCACTTATCATCTTCTCAATTAAGTTGTGTATGCTCAAGAGGTTTTAGTATTGGAACGATCCTCGGGCCCCAAATTCCAACACCAACTTATGTTTGCAAACTTAAGAAAGCATTGTATGGATTGAAACAAGCTCCAAGAGCTTGGAATTATAGGTTGGTTACATATCTTCAAGATCAAGGGTTCAAAGCTAGCAGCTCAGATCCTTCTCTATTCATCAAAAGGGGTCACAATGAGGTTATCTATCTATGTGTATATGTAGATGATATTATTGTGACAGGTGATGATCTAAATGGCATTCAAAGGATCAAGAGACACATGCAAGAGGAGTTCAAAATCAGTGACCTAGGTGAGCTCACATATTTCCTAGGAATGCAGGTGATATATACAGATGAAGGAATGTATTTGACTCAAAGAAGATACATTCAGGATCTTCTTCTCAAGTTCAAAATGGAGAACACTAAACCTGCAGCTACACCTTTGGAGATGAATCATAAACTTAGTGTTTATGAAGGTGAGAAAATTGAAGACATAAAAGAGTATCAAAGCTTGGTAGGTAGCTTGATATATGCTACTCACACAAGGGCAGACATCTCATATAGTGTGGGAGTGCTTAGTCAGTTCATGCACTCACCAAGAAGACCACACATGGATGCGGCTAAGAGAGTACTGAAGTATCTCAAAGGTACAATCAATGAAGGTATATTCTATCCTTACTCTTCAGATTTGGATATCAAAATCTACTCAGATGCAGATTGGGCAGGAGCTAAGGATGATAGAAAAAGTACATCTGGTTACTTAGCATTTGCAGGTTCGAAGCTAGTGTCATGGAGTTCCAAGAAGCAACCAACGGTTGCTTTATCTTCAATTGAAGCAGAGTACAGAGGCTTGACCATAGCAACTCAAGAGGCAATATGGTTAAAAGCATTGTATACAGATTTGGGACTTGTGAGTTCCAAACCTCACATATTTGGAGATAATCAAGTAGCAGATATGATGACAAAGGCACTTGATGGAATAAAGCTTTGTAGATTCAAAGCTATGGCAGGTATTCAACCTATCAAAGAATGAAGACTCAAGCATACTTTAGCTTGAGGGGGAGCTGTTGGAACATCAAGCTTACACTATGCTTGAGGTGGATTTGATCTACATCAAAGGCTATCGCGTCGAAAGAATATCCGTTGGAGAGTTCTTTTTCATATGCTCATTTATTGTATTTTTTGAGAATATTTTGATGGATCATTTACCGTTGTAAAAGCCTTGAGTTGTACACATGTAAAGGTACAAATATAGAGCCAAAATCCCACGAAATTTTGGTGGTTGAAGTTGCATTCAATCAAGCGAATCAAGTCACCTAAAAGTAGATCAATCAAGATCTTCACTTTTCGTAGATTGTAGGGAAGTGAGTCGATTCCCTCCAACAACCATTCCCACCTTCATTTAAATTCAAATTCAAGTTGTAAAAGTCTTGGAACACTCCTAGAGGCTATATAAGGAGTTGAAATCACTTGTATTATACATGGAAGCAATATACATACACTTGTGACCATCATTGTCTTGCTCCTTCAATTTTCTGCATCATCTTCTTCGCCAACAGTAATCTTGCAGAGGCTGCGGCTCTCTCGTCAGAGCTCCAAATTGAGTGCAAGAGGATGCATTGGAAAGGTATCAGTGTCTAGTTTATGCCTGTAAATTTTCAAAGCATTTGGTTCAGCAGATTTGGAGAAATCTCAGTTTTTCTACCTTGGGGTCAATCTCTGCGTATTCCTGAAAAATAGGAGGTACCACCGGTGAATGTCGCATTCATTCCTATAGCATATTTTGCTTATTCCTTATACTTTTGTGCATTCCATACACTCAACCCTATGTGTATCACTCCCATAAAAGGATTTTTTCTAATTGTAATCACGCTGGTCGCTATGGGCATTTGAAGTTCATTGTCTCTTCCATAGATAGTAAGTTTTTTGAGCTAGTTGACCCGCGAACCTATCTGTTTTGTATGGACTCATTCTCCTTGATGCTCCAAGGTACATAGTGTGTTTCTTTGCACTTATAGCATGCTTATAAGGTCTATTTGAGTCTCCATAAGCTCAAGGGCTGGTCTTGTGCCGGTTGGCTTGACCAAACTTCATCGCTTCGAAACGCACTTTTCTACCTTCGACAAGCTTCTCCAAGTTCTTTCAGTGGTATCAGAGCTAGTTCAAGATGGGTGACGGCTTTCCCTCAATGATCGAGAAGCTTGATCGACACAACTACGCGGCTTGGCAAATCAGAATGGAGGCCTATTTGCAAGGTAGAAATCTTTATGGAATTGTAGCAGGTGATGAAGCTATGCCTATTCCAAGATCCAAAGGAGGACCTACACAAGAGGAGATAGATAAGCTCACACTTAGGTGCGCAAGGGATGCTCAAGCAAGGTCGTACATACTAAACTCTATCTCTGACTTTCTATTACCACATATTAGAGGATGCAAGACATCTCAAGAGACTTGGGATGCCCTGGAGACTTTCTTTTCTGCTAGTGCCAAAGCAAGAAAGAATCATCTTTGGAACGAGTTCAACCAAATGAAGAAGACACCTAAACAAACCATCACAGAGTTTGTTACCAAGGTCAAAGAGGTTGCGGATCAGTTAGCATCCATTGGAGAGCTGATTGAAGAAGAGGTCATCATGAGGCAAATTCTCAACGGCATTCGAAGTGATAAGCAATGGCAATCCTTCACGACGGCCTATGATCTCATCATGGATGTGCAAACTCCAAACTTCAACATCTTTCTTGGACAACTCTTCAATCAAGAAGCTAACAATAGCATAAAGGAAGGTAACTCTTATCATGGTAATTCAACTAGTGCTCTATATGCAGATAAGAAGGATAAGAAGCAGAAAGGCAAGAAGAAGGAAGAAGATGAAGAAGAGACTTCCCAAGCCAACTTCGCAAGCAAGAGCAAGTGGAAAGGGAAGAAGAAAGACCAAAGCAAGACAAAGCCAAAGGTCAGAATGTTCAACCTTGTGCCATATGCGATAAGACCAACCACACCACTCAGAATTGCTGGTTCAATGGGAAGACCCAGAAAGGAAGAGGAAGAGGTGGATATGGCGGCAATAGAGGCAGATCTGGACACAACTTCAACAACAACAATAGAAGCTATAATAGAAGGGACTACAACAATTGTTCAGAAGATCAACCACATGACGACTCATTACTTCTTATGAACCTAAGCCACAAAGAAGGTAAAGAAGATGATCATTTGTTCTACATAGATTCAGGATGCTCGAATCATGTTGCAGGCAACGTTGCTCTTCTATCTGACTTGGAAAGTCCAAAGCATAGACATGAAGTGCAAACAGGGGATGACACGAAGCACAATGTGGAGAAGATTGGTAATGTCAAAGCTTCCAATGGCAGGACAAACATTCTGAGTAAGGTTCTCTATGTACCCACTATCACTAAAAACCTGATTAGTGTAGCCCAAATAGTTGAAAAAGGCTTGCAAGTTAGGTTCACCCAACATGGAGATTTTGTGGAAGATCCATGTCAAGGCTTCAAGAAGATAGCCCGAGGTGAGAAGCATGGTAGGCTCTTTACTTTTGAAGTAGGAGATACCAGGAACATAGCTCTATTCAACTTTGGGTCTCAAACCCTAAGTGAGCTTGAAGTGTGGCATAAGAGACTTGCTCATGTGAATGAAAGAACCTTGAAGGATATATGCAGGGATCAAAGTGTTCTAGGACTGCCGAACATATCAAAGCAACACATGATCAACAGGTGTGATGCATGACAGATTGGGAAGGCACAAAGACAACCATTCAACCACAAAGGCTACATCCACAACAACTTATTGGACTTAGTACACACAGATGTATGGGGACCAAGTCAAGAACCTTCATTGGCAGGATCAAGGTATTATGTCTCATTTATTGACGACCATAGTAGATGGAGTGTTCTATACTTTATCAAGAGTAAGAATGAAGTGTTTGATTGCTTCAAGAAGTATCTTGCACATGTGGAGAATCATACAGGTAGATCACTAAAGAAGCTCAGATCTGATGGAGGGGGAGAATACTTCTCCAAAGATTTTGATGAGTTCTTGCAGGATAAAGGTATCAAAAGGGAAGTGACTACCAGGTACTCTCCTCAACTAAATGGAATTGCAGAGAGGAGAAACAAGACATTGGTTGGATCAGCTCGAACAATGCTTGAAGAGAAGAAGGTGCCACATTATCTATGGGCAGAAGCTATTTCAACTGCAGTGTACCTTGTCAATCGACTACCATCCAAATCACTTCAAGGTATGACTCCTTATGAAGCATGGCATGGAAGAAAACCTAGTCTTGGACATTGCAAGGTTTTTGGTTGTTTAGCTTATGTTCATGTACCATCACAAATAAGAGGTAAGCTAGATGAAAGGGCAACAAAGGCAGTGTTTATTGGATATGATTCAACTCAGATGGGTTACACGTTCTTCAATCCTTCAACCAAGCAATTCACTACAAGTAGAGATGTTGTGTTTGAAGAACACAGGTCTTGGTATGATGAAGACAAACAACAGGTAACACTACCATATGATCTTGATTAC
The DNA here is from genome assembly GCA_020310875.1 of Ceratopteris richardii. Classification (NCBI taxonomy): domain Eukaryota; kingdom Viridiplantae; phylum Streptophyta; class Polypodiopsida; order Polypodiales; family Pteridaceae; genus Ceratopteris; species Ceratopteris richardii. The sequence goes on along the minus strand of CM035441.1, from coordinate 87,273,442 downwards.
GACTCTCATCAATTACGAAGCAAGCATGATACACAAGTCCAGGATCCAAGAAGTGATAAAGACGATGACCAAGATGAAAGAGAAAGGGATTACAAGCTATGGAAGTCAAGAGGCCAAGCAAAGATGCAAGAGGTTGGAGAATGCTCCAAACAAGCACCTAGAAGATCAGCAAGAGAGAAGAAACAACCAGAAAGGTATGGATATGATTCCACATTTGTTACAAAGCATTCTATCTACTTGGCAAAAGACTCTATTTCAGAGGAACCCTCAACCTATGAAGAGGCAAAGGGAAACCCTAATTGGGAAAAGGCCATGAACGAAGAGATAGATGCATTGAAGGAGATGGACACTTGGGATTTGGTTCCAATGTCGCCGAATCAAAAGGTAATTGGTTGCAGATGGGTATATAAAGTTAAAAGAAATTCAGATGGATCAGTTTACAGGTACAAGGCAAGATTAGTTGCCAAAGGATGCTCACAAACTCATGGTATAGACTATGAGGAAACATTCTCACCAGTTGCAAAGATGACTACAATCAGGACATTGATAAGTGTAGCTGCTGCAAGGAATTGGAGACTCCTCCAACTTGATGTGAAAAATGCATTCTTAAATGGTTGGATAAGTGAAGAGGTATACATGTCACAACCACCAGGTTTTGAAAACCCTAATCATCCATCTTATGTTTGCAGACTTAAGAAAGCATTGTATGGATTGAAACAAGCTCCAAGAGCTTGGAATTATAGGTTGGTTACATATCTTCAAGATCAAGGGTTCAAAGCTAGCAGCTCAGATCCTTCTCTATTCATCAAAAGGGGTCACAATGAGGTTATCTATCTATGTGTATATGTAGATGATATTATTGTGACAGGTGATGATCTAAATGGCATTCAAAGGATCAAGAGACACATGCAAGAGGAGTTCAAAATCAGTGACCTAGGTGAGCTCACATATTTCCTAGGTATGCAGGTGATATATACAGATGAAGGAATGTATTTGACTCAAAGAAGATACATTCAGGATCTTCTTCTCAAGTTCAAAATGGAGAACACTAAACCTGCAGGTACACCTTTGGAGATGAATCATAAACTTAGTGTTTATGAAGGTGAGAAAATTGAAGACATAAAAGAGTATCAAAGCTTGGTAGGTAGCTTGATATATGCTACTCACACAAGGGCAGACATCTCATATAGTGTGGGAGTGCTTAGTCAGTTCATGCACTCACCAAGAAGACCACACATGGATGCGGCTAAGAGAGTACTGAAGTATCTCAAAGGTACAATCAATGAAGGTATATTCTATCCTTACTCTTCAGATTTGGATATCAAAATCTACTCTGATGCAGATTGGGCAGGAGCTAAGGATGATAGAAAAAGTACATCTGGTTACTTAGCATTTGCAGGTTCGAAGCTAGTGTCATGGAGTTCCAAGAAGCAACCAACAGATGCTTTATCTTCAATTGAAGCAGAGTACAGAGGCTTAACCATAGCAACTCAAGAGGCAATATGGTTAAAAGCATTGTATACAAATTTGGGACTTGTGAGTTCCAAACCTCACATATTTGGAGATAATCAAGTAGCAGATATGATGACAAAGGCACTTGATGGAATAAAGCTTTGTAGATTCAAAGCTATGGCCAGTATTCAACCTATCAGAGAATGAAGACTCAAGCATGCTTTAGCTTGAGGGGGAGCTGTTGGAACATCAAGCTTACACTATGCTTGAGGTGGATTTGATCTACATCAAAGGCTATCGCGTCGAAAGAATATCCGTTGGAGAGTTCTTTTTCATATGCTCATTTATTGTATTTTATGAGAATATTTTGATGGCTCATTTACCGTTGTAAAAGCCTTGAGTTGTACACATGTAAAGGTAAAAATATAGAGCCAAAATCCCACGAAATTTTGGTGGTTGAAGTTGCATTCAATCAAGCGAATCAAGTCACCTAAAAGTAGATCAATCAAGATCTTCACTTTTCCTAGTTTGTAGGGAAGTGAGTTGATTCCCTCCAACAACCATTCCCACCTTCATTTGAATTCAAATTCAAGTTGTAAAAGTCATGGAACACTCCTAGAGGCTATATAAGGAGTTGAAATCACTTGTATTATACATGGAAGCAATATACATACACTTGTGACCATCATTGTCTTGCTCCTTCAATTTTCTGCATCATCTTCTTCGCCAACAGTAATCTTGCAGAGGCTGCTGCTCTCTCCTCAAAGCTCCAAATTGAGTGCAAGAGGACGCATTGGAAAGGTAGCAGTGTATAGTTTATGCCTGTAAATTTTCAAAGCATTTGGTTCAGCAGATTTGGAGAAATCTCAGTTTTTCTGCCTCGGGGTCAATCTCTGCGTATTCTTGAAAAATAGGAGGTACCACCGGTGAATGTCGCATTCATTCCTATAGCATATTTTGCTTATTCCTTATACTGTTGTGCATTCCATACACTCAACCCTATGTGTATCACTCCCATAAAAGGATTTTTTCTAATTGTAATCACGCTGGTCGCTATGGGCATTTGAAGTTCATTGTCTCTTCCATAGATAGTAAGTTTTTTGAGCTAGTTGACCCGCGAACCTATCTGTTTTGTATCGACTCATTCTCCTTGATGCTCCAAGGTACATAGTGTGTTTCTTTGCACTTATAGCATGCCTATAAGGTCTATTTGAGTCTCCATAAGCTCAAGGGCTGGTCTTGTGCCGGTTGGCTTGACCAAACTTCATCGCTTCGAAACGCACTTTTCTACCTTCGACAAGCTTCTCCAAGTTCTTTCAGTGGTATCAGAGCTAGTTCAAGATGGGTGACGGCTTTCCCTCAATGATCCACAAGCTTGATCGACATAACTACGCGGCTTGGCAAATCAGAATGGAGGCCTATTTGCAAGGTAGAAATCTTTATGGAATTGTAGCAGCTGATGAAGCTATGCCTATTCCAAGATCCAAAGGAGGACCTACACAAGAGGAGACAGATAAGCTCACACTTTGGTGCGCAAGGGATGCTCAAGGAAGGTCGTACATACTAAACTCTATCTCTGACTTTCTATTACCACATATTAGAGGATGCAAGACATCTCAAGAGACTTGGGATGCCCTGGAGACTTTCTTTTCTGCTAGTACCAAAGCAAGAAAGAATCATCTTTGGAACGAGTTCAACCAAATGAAGAAGACACCTAAACAAACCATCACAGAGTTTGTTACCAAGGTCAAAGAGGTTGCGGATCAGTTAGCATCCATTGGAGAGCTGATTGAAGAAGAGGTCATCATGAGGCAAATTCTCAACGGCATTCGAAGTGATAAGCAATGGCAATCCTTCACGACGGCCTATGATCTCATCATGGATGTGCAAACTCCAGACTTCAACATCTTTCTTGGACAACTCTTCAATCAAGAAGCTAACAATAGCATAAAGGAAGGTAACTCTTATCATGGTAATTCAACTAGTGCTCTATATGCAGATAAGAAGGATAAGAAGCAGAAAGGCAAGAAGAAGGAAGAAGATGAAGAAGAGACTTCCCAAGCCAACTTCGCAAGCAAGAGCAAGTGGAAAGGGAAGAAGAAAGACCAAAGCAAGACAAAGCCAAAGGTCAGAATGTTCAACCTTGTGCCATATGCGATAAGACCAACCACACCACTCAGAATTGTTGGTTCAATGGGAAGACCCAGAAAGGAAGTGGAAGAGGTGGATATGGCGGCAATAGAGGTAGAGGTGGACACAACTTCAACAACAACAATAGAAGCTATAATAGAAGGGACTACAACAATTATTCAGAAGATCAACCACATGAAGACTCATTACTTCTTATGAACCTAAGCCACAAAGAAGGTAAAGAAGATGATCATTTGTTCTACATAGATTCAGGATGCTCGAATCATGTTGCAGGCAACGTTGCTCTTCTATCTGACTTGGAAAGTCCAAAGCATAGACATGAAGTGCAAACAGGGGATGACACGAAGCACAATGTGGAGAAGATTGGTAATGTCAAAGCTTCCAATGGCAGGACAAACATTCTGAGTAAGGTTCTCTATGTACGGTTCCAACACACTACCATATGATCTTGATTATGACTCTCATCAATTACGAAGCAAGCATGATACACAGGTCCAGGATCCAAGAAGTGATACAGACGATGACCAAGATGAAAGAGAAAGGGATTACAAGCTATGGAAGTCAAGAGGCAAAGCAAAGATGCAAGAGGTTGGAGAATGCTCCAAACAAGCACCTAGAAGATCAGCAAGAGAGAAGAAACAACCAGAAAGGTATGGATATGATTCCACATTTGTTACAAAGCATTCTATCTACTTGGCAAAAGACTCTATTTCAGAGGAACCCTCAACCTATGAAGAGACAAAGGGAAACCCTAATTGGGAAAAGGCCATGAACGAAGAGATAGATGCATTGAAGGAGATGGACACTTGGGATTTGGTTCCAATGTCGCCGAATCAAAAGGTAATTGGTTGCAGATGGGTATATAAAGTTAAAAGAAATTCAGATGGATCAGTTTGCAGGTACAAGGCAAGAATAGTTGCCAAAGGATGCTCACAAACTCATGGTATAGACTATGAGGAAACATTCTCACCAGTTGCAAAGATGACTACAATCAGGACATTGATAAGTGTAGCTGCTGCAAGGAATTGGAGACTCCTCCAACTTGATGTGAAAAATGCATTCTTAAATGGTTGGATAAGTGAAGAGGTATACATGTCACAACCACCAGGTTTTGAAAACCCTAATCATCCATCTTATGTTTGCAGACTTAAGAAAGCATTGTATGGATTGAAACAAGCTCCAAGAGCTTGGAATTACAGGTTGGTTACATATCTTCAAGATCAAGGGTTCAAAGCTAGCAGCTCAGATCCTTCTCTATTCATCAAAAGGGATCACAATGAGGTTATCTATCTATGTGTATATGTAGATGATATTATTGTGACATGTGATGATCTAAATGGCATTCAAAGGATCAAGAGACACATGCAAGAGGAGTTCAAAATCAGTGACTTAGGTGAGCTCACATATTTCCTAGGTATGCAGGTGATATATACAGATGAAGGAATGTATTTGACTCAAAGAAGATACATTCAAGATCTTCTTCTCAAGTTCAAAATGGAGAACACTAAACCTGCAGGTACACCTTTGAAGATGAATCATAAACTTAGTGTTTATGAAGGTGAGAAAATTGAAGACATAAAAGAGTATCAAAGCTTGGTAGGTAGCTTGATATATGCTACTCACACAAGGGCAGACATCTCATATAGTGTGGGAGTGCTTAGTCAGTTCATGCACTCACCAAGAAGACCACACATGGATGCGGCTAAGAGAGTACTGAAGTATCTCAAAGGTACAATCAATGAATGTATATTCTATCCTTACTCTTCAGATTTGGATATCAAAATCTACTCAGATGAAGATTGGGCACGAGCTAAGGATGATAGAAAAAGTACATCTGGTTACTTAGCATTTGCAGGTTCGAAGCTAGTGTCATGGAGTTCCAAGAAGCAACCAACAGTTGCTTTATCTTCAATTGAAGCAGAGTACAGAGGCTTGACCATAGCAACTCAAGAGGCAATATGGTTAAAAGCATTGTATACAGATTTGGGACTTGTGAGTTCCAAACCTCACATATTTGGAGATAATCAAGTAGCAGATATGATGACAAAGGCACTTGATGGAATAAAGCTTTGTAGATTCAAAGCTATGGCAGGTATTCAACCTATCAAAGAATGAAGACTCAAGCATACTTTAGCTTGAGGGGGAGTTGTTGGAACATCAATGTTACACTATGCTTGAGGTGGATTTGATCTACATCAAAGGCTATCGCGTCGAAAGAATATCCGTGGGAGAGTTCTTTTTCATATGCTCATTTATTGTATTTTTTGAGAATATTTTGATGGATCATTTACCGTTGTAAAAGCCTTGAGTTGTACACATGTAAAGGTACAAATATAGAGCCAAAATCCCACGAAATTTTGGTGGTTGAAGTTGCATTCAATCAAGCGAATCAAGTCACCTAAAAGTAGATCAATCAAGATCTTCACTTTTCGTAGATTGTAGAGAAGTGAGTTGATTCCCTCCAACAACCATTCCCACCTTCATTTAAATTCAAATTCAAGTTGTAAAAGTCGTGGAACACTCCTAGAGGCTATATAAGGAGTTGAAATCACTTGTATTATACATGGAAGCAATATACATACACTTGTGACCATCATTGTCTTGCTCCTTCAATTTTCTGCATCATCTTCTTCGCCAACAGTAATCTTGCAGAGGCTGCGGCTCTCTCCTCAGAGCTGCAAATTGAGTGCAAGAGGACGCATTGGAAAGGCATCAGTGTCTAGTTTATGCCTGTAAATTTTCAAAGCATTTGGTTCAGCAGATTTGGAGAAATCTCAGTTTTTCTACCTCGGGGTCAATCTCTGCGTATTCCTGAAAAATAGGAGGTACCACCGGTGAATGTCGCATTCATTCCTATAGCATATTTTGCTTATTCCTTATACTTTTGTGCATTACATACACTCAACCCTATGTGTATCATTCCCATAAAAGGATTTTTTCTAATTGTAATCACGCTGGTCCCTATGGGCATTTGAAGTTCATTGTCTCTTCCATAGATAGTAAGTTTTTTGAGCTAGTTGACCCGCGAACCTATCTGTTTTGTATCGACTCATTCTCCTTGATGCTCCAAGGTACATAGTGTGTTTCTTTGCACTTATAGCATGCCTATAAGGTCTATTTGAGTCTCCATAAGCTCAAGGGCTGGTCTTGTGCCGGTTGGCTTGACCAAACTTCATCGCTTCGAAACGCACTTTTCTACCTTCGACAAGCTTCTCCAAATTCTTTCAGTGGTATCAGAGCTAGTTCAAGATGGGTGACGGCTTTCCCTCAATGATCGAGAATCTTGATCGACACAACTACGCGGCTTGGCAAATCAGAATGGAGGCCTATTTGCAAGGTAGAAATCTTTATGGAATTGTAGCAGGTGATGAAGCTATGCCTATTCCAAGATCCAAAGGAGGACCTACACAAGAGGAGACAGATAAGCTCACACTTTGGTGCGCAAGGGATGCTCAAGCAAGGTCGTACATACTAAACTCTATCTCTGACTTTCTATTACCACATATTAGAGGATGCAAGACATCTCAAGAGACTTGGGATGCCCTGGAGACTTTCTTTTCTGCTAGTACCAAAGCAAGAAAGAATCATCTTTGGAACGAGTTCAACCAAATGAAGAAGACACCTAAACAAACCATCACAGAGTTTGTTACCAAGGTCAAAGAGGTTGCGGATCAGTTGGCATCCATTGGAGAGCTGATTGAAGAAGAGGTCATCATGAGGCAAATTCTCAACGGCATTCGAAGTGATAAGCAATGGCAATCCTTCACGACGGCCTATGATCTCATCATGGATGTGCAAACTCCTGACTTCAACATCTTTCTTGGACAACTCTTCAATCAAGAAGCCAACAATAGCATAAAGGAAGCTAACTCTTATCATGGTAATTCAACTAGTGCTCTATATGCAGATAAGAAGGATAAGAAGCAGAAAGGCAAGAAGAAGGAAGAAGATGAAGAAGAGACTTCCCAAGCCAACTTCGCAAGCAAGAGCAAGTGGAAAGGGAAGAAGAAAGACCAAAGCAAGACAAAGCCAAAGGTCAGAATGTTCAACCTTGTGCCATATGCGATAAGACCAACCACACCACTCAGAATTGCTGGTTCAATGGGAAGACCCAGAAAGGAAGTGGAAGAGGTGGATATGGCGGCAATAGAGGCAGAGCTGGACACAACTTCAACAACAACAATAGAAGCTATAATAGAAGGGACTACAACAATTATTCAGAAGATCAACCACATGAAGGCTCATTACTTCTTATGAACCTAAGCCACAAAGAAGGTAAAGAAGATGATCATTTGTTCTACATAGATTCAGGATGCTCGAATCATGTTGCAAGCAACGTTGCTCTTCTATCTGACTTGGAAAGTCCAAAGCATAGACATGAAGTGCAAACAGGGGATGACACGAAGCACAATGTGGAGAAGATTGGTAATGTCAAAGCTTCCAATGGCAGGACAAACATTCTGAGTAAGGTTCTCTATGTACCCACTATCACTAAAAACCTAATCAGTGTAGGCCAAATAGTTGAAAAAGGCTTGCAAGTTAGGTTCACCCAACATGGAGATTTTGTGGAAGATCCATGTCAAGGCTTCAAGAAGATAGCCCGAGGTGAGAAGCATGGTAGGCCCTTTACTTTTGAAGTAGGAGATACCAGGAACATAGCTCTATTCAACTTTGGGTGTCAAACCCTAAGTGAGCTTGAAGTGTGGCATAAGAGACTTGCTCATGTGAATGAAAGAACCTTGAAGGATATATGCAGGGATCAAAGTGTTCTAGGACTGCCGAACATATCAAAGCAACACATGATCAACAGGTGTGATGCATGTCAGATTGGGAAGGCACAAAGACAACCATTCAACCACAAAGGCTACATCCACAACAACTTATTGGACTTAGTACACACAGATGTATGGGGACCAAGTCAAGAACCTTCATTGGCAGGATCAAGGTATTATGTCTCATTTATTGACGACCATAGTAGATGGACTGTTCTATACTTTATCAAGAGTAAGAATGAAGTGTTTGATTGCTTCAAGAAGTATCTTGCACATGTGGAGAATCATACAGGTAGATCACTAAAGAAGCTCAGATCTGATGGAGGGGGAGAATACTTCTCCAAAGATTTTGATGAGTTCTTGCAGGATAAAGTTATCAAAAGGGAAGTGACTACCAGGTACTCTCCTCAACTAAATGGAATTGCAGAGAGGAGAAACAAGACATTGGTTGTATCAGCCCGAACAATGCTTGAAGAGAAGAAGGTGCCACATTATCTATGGGCAGAAGCTATTTCAACTGCAGTGTACCTTGTCAATCGACTACCATCCAAATCACTTCAAGGTATGACTCCTTATGAAGCATGGCATGGAAGAAAACCTAGTCTTGGACATTGCAAGGTTTTTGGTTGTTTATCTTATGTTCATGTACCATCACAAATAAGAGGTAAGCTAGATGAAAGGGCAACAAAGGCAGTGTTTATTGGATATGATTCAACTCAGATGGGTTACAGGTTCTTCAATCCTTCAACCAAGCAATTCACTACAAGTAGAGATGTTGTGTTTGAAGAACACAGGTCTTGGTATGATGAAGACAAACAAAAGGTAACACTACCATATGATCTTGATTATGACTCTCATCAATTACGAAGCAAGCATGATACACAGGTCCAGGATCCAAGACGTGATACAGACGATGACCAAGATGAAAGACAAAGGGATTACAAGCTATGGAAGTCAAGAGGCAAAGCAATATACATACACTTGTGACCATCATTGTCTTGCTCCTTCAATTTTCTGCATCATCTTCTTCGCCAACAGTAATCTTGCAGAGGCTGCTGCTCTCTTCTCAGAGCTCCAAATTGAGTGCAAGAGGACTCATTGGAAAGGTATCATCGTATAATTTATGCCTGTAAATTTTCAAAGCATTTCGTTCAGAACATTTGGAGAAATCGCACCTTTTCTGCCTCGGGGTCAATCTCTACGTATTCCTGAAAAATAGGAGGTACCACCGGTGAATGTCGCATTCATTCCTATAGCATATTTTGCTTATTCCTTATACTTTTGTGCATTCCATACACTCAACCCTATGTGTATCACTCCCATAAAAGGATTTTTTCTAATTGTAATCACGCTGGTCGCTATGGGCATTTGAAGTTCATTGTCTCTTCCATAGATAATAAGTTTTTTGAGCTAGTTGACCCGCGAACCTATCTGTTTTGTATCGACTCATTCTCCTTGATGCTCCAAGGTACATAGTGTGTTTCTTTGCACTTATAGCATGCCTATAAGGTCTATTTGAGTCTCCATGAGCTCAAGGGCTGGTCTTGTGCCGGTTGGCTTGACCAAACTTCATCGCTTTGAAACGCACTTTTCTACCTTCGACAAGCTTCTCCAAGTTCTTTCAGTGGTATTAGAGCTAGTTCAAGATGGGTGACGGCTTTCCCTCAATGATCGAGAAGCTTGATCGACACAACTACGCGGCTTGGCAAATCAGAATGGAGGCCTATTTGCAAGGTAGAAATCTTTATGGAATTGTAGCAGGTGATGAAGCTATGCCTATTCCAAGATCCAAAGGAGGACCTACACAAGAGGAGACAGATAAGCTCACACTTTGGTGCGCAAGGGATGCTCAAGCAAGGTCGTACATACTAAACTCTATCTCTGACTTTCTATTACCACATATTAGAGGATGCAAGACATCTCAAGAGACTTGGGATGCCCTGGAGACTTTCTTTTCTGCTAGTACCAAAGCAAGAAAGAATCATCTTTGGAACGAGTTCAACCAAATGAAGAAGACACCTAAACAAACCATCACAGAGTTTTTTACCAAGGTCAAAGAGGTTGCGGATCAGTTGGCATCCATTGGAGAGCTGATTGAAGAAGAGGTCATCATGAGGCAAATTCTCAACGGCATTCGAAGTGATAAGCAATGGCAATCCTTCACGACGGCCTATGATCTCATCATGGATGTGCAAACTCCAGACTTCAACATCTTTCTTGGACAACTCTTCAATCAAGAAGCCAACAATAGCATAAAGGAAGGTAACTCTTATCATGGTAATTCAACTAGTGCTCTATATGCAGATAAGAAGGATAAGAAGCAGAAAGGCAAGAAGAAGGAAGAAGATGAAGAAGAGACTTCCCAAGCCAACTTCGCAAGCAAGAGCAAGTGGAAAGGGAAGAAGAAAAGACCAAAGCAAGACAAAGCCAAAGGTCAGAATGTTCAACCTTGTGCCATATGCGATAAGACCAACCACACCACTCAGAATTGCTGGTTCATTGGGAAGACCCAGAAAGGAAGTGGAAGAGGTGGATATGGCGGCAATAGAGGCAGAGGTGGACACAACTTCAACAACAACAATAGAAGCTATAATAGAAGGGACTACAACAATTATTCAGAAGATCAACCACATGAAGACTCATTACTTCTTATGAACCTAAGCCACAAAGAAGGTAAAGAAGATGATCATTTCTTCTACATAGATTCAGGATGCTCGAATCATGTTGCAGGCAACGTTGCTCTTCTATCTGACTTGGAAAGTCCAAAGCATAGACATGAAGTGCAAACAGGGGATGACACGAAGCACAATGTGGAAAAGATTGGTAATGTCAAAGCTTCCAATGGCAGGACAAACATTCTGAGTAAGGTTCTCTATGTACCCACTATCACTAAAAACCTAATCAGTGTAGGCCAAATAGTTGAAAAAGGCTTGCAAGTTAGGTTCACCCAACATGGAGCTTTTGTGGAAGATCCATGTCAAGGCTTCAAGAAGATAGCCCGAGGTGAGAAGCATGGTAGGCTCTTTACTTTTGAAGTAGGAGATACCAGGAACATAGCTCTATTCAACTTTGGGTGTCAAACCCTAAGTGAGCTTGAAGTGTGGCATAAGAGACTTGCTCATGTGAATGAAAGAACCTTGAAGGATATATGCAGGGATCAAAGTATTCTAGGACTGCCGAACATATCAAAGCAACACATGATCAACAGGTGTGATGCATGTCAGATTGGGAAGGCACAAAGACAACTATTCAACCACAAAGGCTACATCCACAACAACGTATTGGACTAAGTACACACAGATGTATGGGGACCAAGTCAAGAACCTTCATTGGCAGGATCAAGGTATTATGTCTCATTTATTGACGACCATAGTAGATGGACTGTTCTATACTTTATCAAGAGTAAGAATGAAGTGTTTGATTGCTTCAACTAGTATCTTGCACATGTGGAGAATCATACAGGTAGATCACTAAAGAAGCTCAGATCTAATGGAGGGGGAGAATACTTCTCCAAAGATTTTGATGAGTTCTTGCAGGATAAAGGTATCAAAAGGGAAGTGACTACCAGGTACTCTCCTCAACTAAATGGAATTGCAGAGAGGAGAAACAAGACATTGGTTGGATCAGCCCAAACAATGCTTGAAGAGAAGAAGTTGCCACATTATCTATGGGCAGAAGCTATTTCAACTGCAGTGTACCTTGTCAATCGACTACCATCCAAATCACTTCAAGGTATGACTCCTTATGAAGCATGGCATGGAAGAAAACCTAGTCTTGGACATTGCAAGGTTTTTGGTTGTTTACCTTATGTTCATGTACCATCACAAAATAAGAGGTAAGCTAGATGAAAGGGCAACAAAGGCAGTGTTTATTGGATATGATTCAACTCAGATGGGTTACAGGTTCTTCAATCCTTCAACCAAGCAATTCACTACAAGTAGAGATGTTGTGTTTGAAGAACACAGGTCTTGGTATGATGAAGACAAACAAAAGGTAACACTACCATATGATCTTGATTATGACTCTCATCAATTACGAAGCAAGCATGATACACAGGTCCAGGATCCAAAAAGGGATACAGACGATGACCAAGATGAAAGACAAAGGGATTACAAGCTATGGAAGTCAAGAGGCAAAGCAAAGATGCAAGAGGTTGGAGAATGCTCCAAACAAGCACCTAGAAGATCAGCAAGAGAGAAGAAACAACCAGAAAGGTATGGATATGATTCCACATTTGTTACAAAGCATTCTATCTACTTGGCAAAAGAGTCTATTTCAGAGGAACCCTCAACCTATGAAGAGGCAAAGGGAAACCCTAATTGGGAAAAGGCCATGAACGAAGAGATAGATGCATTGAAGGAGATGGACACTTGGGATTTGGTTCCAATGTCGCCGAATCAAAAGGTAATTGGTTGCAAATGGGTATATAAAGTTAAAAGAAATTCAGATGGATCAGTTTGCAGGTACAAGGCAAGATTAGTTGCCAAAGGATGCTCACAAACTCATGGTATAGACTATGAGGAAACATTCTCACCAGTTGCAAAGATGACTACAATCAGGACATTGATAAATGTAGCTGCTACAAGGAATTGGAGACTCCTCCAACTTGATGTGAAAAATGCATTCTTAAATGGTTGGATAAGTGAAGAGGTATACATGTCACAACCACCAGGTTTTGAAAACCCTAATCATCCATCTTATGTTTGCAGACTTAAGAAAGCATTGTATGGATTGAAACAAGTTCCAAGAGCTTGGAATTACAGGTTGGTTACATATCTTCAAGATCAAGGGTTCAAAGCTAGCAGCTCAGATCCTTCTCTATTCATCAAAAGGGATCACAATGAGGTTATCTATCTATGTGTATATGTAGATGATATTATTGTGACAGGTGATGATCTAAATGGCATTCAAAGGATCAAGAGACACATGCAAGAGGAGTTCAAAATCAGTGACCTAGGTGAGCTCACATATTTCCTAGGTATGCAGGTGATATATACAGATGAAGGAATGTATTTGACTCAAAGAAGATACATTCAGGATCTTCTTCTCAAGTTCAAAATGGAGAACACTAAACCTGTAGGTACACCTTTGGAGATGAATCATAAACTTAGTGTTTATGAAGGTGAGAAAATTGAAGACATAAAAGAGTATCAAATCTTGGTAGGTAGCTTGATATATGCTACTCACACAAGGGCAGACATCTCATATAGTGTGGGAGTGCTTAGTCAGTTCATGCACTCACCAAGAAGACCACACATGGATGCGGCTAAGAGAGTACTGAAGTATCTTAAAGGTACAATCAACGAAGGTATATTCTATCCTTACTCTTCAGATTTGGATATCAAAATCTACTCAGATGCAGATTGGGCAGGAGCTAAGGATGATAGAAAAAGTACATCTGGTTACTTAGCATTTGCAGGTTCGAAGCTAGTGTCATGGAGTTCCAAGAAGCAACCAACAGTTGCTTTATCTTCAATTGAAGTAGAGTACAGAAGCTTGACCATAGCAACTCAAGAGGCAATATGGCTAAAAGCATTGTATACATATTTGGGACTTGTGAGTTCCAAACCTCACATATTTGGAGATAATCAAGTAGGAGATATGATGACAAAGGCACTTGATGGAATAAAGCTTTGTAGATTCAAAGCTATGGCAGGTATTCAACCTATCAGAGAATGAAGACTCAAGCATACTTTAGCTTGAGGGGGAGCTGTTGGAACATCAAGCTTACACTATGCTTGAGGTGGATTTGATCTACATCAAAGGCTATCGCGTCGAAAGAATATCCGTTGGAGAGTTCTTTTTCATATGCTCATTTATTGTATTTTTTGAGAATATTTTGATGGCTCATTTACCGTTGTAAAAGCCTTGAGTTGTACACATGTAAAGGTACAAATATAAAGCCAAAATCCCATGAAATTTTGGTGGTTGAAGTTGCATTCAATCAAGCGAATCAAGTCACCTAAAAGTAGATCAATCAAGATCTTCACTTTTCCTAGATTGTAGGGAAGTGAATTGATTCCCTCCAACAACCATTCCCGCCTTCATTTGAATTCAAATTCAAGTTGTAAAAGTCGTGGAACACTCCTAGAGGCTATATAAGGAATTGAAATCACTTGTATTATACATGGAAGCAATATACATACACTTGTGACCATCATTGTCTTGCTCCTTCAATTTTCTGCATCATCTTCTTCGCCAACAGTAATCTTGAAGAGGCTGCTGCTCTCTTCTCAGAGCTCCAAATTGAGTGCAAAAGGATTCATTGGATAGGTACCATCGTCTAGTTTATGCCTGTAAATTTGCAAAGCATTTGGTTCAGCAGATTTGGAGAAATCGCAGTTTTTCTGCCTCGGGGTCAATCTCTGCGTATTCCTGAGAAATAGGAGGTACCACCGGTGAATGTCGCATTCATTCCTATAGCATATTTTGCTTATTCCTTATACTTTTGTGCATTCCATACACTCAACCCTATGTGTATCACTCCCATAAAAGGATTTTTTCTAATTGTAATCACGCTGGTCGCTATGGGCATTTGAAGTTCATTGTCTCTTCCATAGATAGTAAGTTTTTTGAGCTAGTTGACCCGCGAACCTATCTGTTTTGTATCGACTCATTCTCCTTGATGCTCCAAGGTACATAGTGTGTTTCTTTGCACTTATAGCATGCCTATAAGGTCTATTTGAGTCTCCATAAGCTCAAGGGTTGGTCTTGTGCCGGTTGGCTTGACCAAACTTCATCGCTTCGAAACGCACTTTTCTACCTTCGACAAGCTTCTCCAAGTTCTTTCAGTGGTATCAGAGCTAGTTCAAGATGGGTGACGGCTTTCCCTCAATGATCGAGAAGCTTGATCGACACAACTACGCGGCTTGGCAAATCAGAATGGAGGCCTATTTGCAAGGTAGAAATCTTTATGGAATTGTAGCAGGTGATGAAGCTATGCCTATTCCAAGATCCAAAGGAGGACCTACACAAGAGGAGACAGATAAGCTAACACTTTGGTGCGCAAGGGATGCTCAAGCAAGGTCGTACATACTAAACTCTATCTTTGACTTTCTATTACCACATATTAGAGGATGCAACCCAGAAAGGAAGTGGAAGAGGTGGATATGGCGGCAATAGAGGCAGAGGTGGACACAACTTCAACAACAACAATAGATGCTATAATAGAAGGGACTACAACAATTATTCAGAAGATCAACCACATGAAGACTCATTACTTCTTATGAACCTAAGCCACAAAGAAGGTAAAGAAGATGATCATTTATTCTACATAGATTCAGGATGCTCGAATCATGTTGCAGGCAACGTTGCTCTTCTATCTGACTTGGAAAGTCCAAAGCATAGACATGAAGTGCAAACAGGGGATGACACGAAGCACAATGTGGAGAAGATTGGTAATGTCAAAGCTTCCAATGGCAGGACAAACATTCTGAGTAAGGTTCTCTATGTACCCACTATCACTAAAAACCTAATCAGTGTAGGCCAAATAGTTGAAAAAGGCTTGCAAGTTAGGTTCACCCAACATGGAGCTTTTGTGGAAGATCCATGTCAAGGCTTCAAGAAGATAGCCCGAGGTGAGAAGCATGGTAGGCTCTTTACTTTTGAAGTAGGAGATACCAGGAACATAGCTCTATTCAACTTTGGGTCTCAGACCCTAAGTGAGCTTGAAGTGTGGCATAAGAGACTTGCTCATGTGAATGAAAGAACCTTGAAGGATATATGCAGGGATCAAAGTGTTCTAGGACTGCCGAACATATCAAAGCAACACATGATCAACAGGTGTGATGCATGTCAGATTGGGAAGGCACAAAGACAACCATTCAACCACAAAGGCTACATCCACAACAACTTATTGGACTTAGTACACACAGATGTATGGGGACCAAGTCAAGAACATTCATTGGCAAGATCAAGGTATTATGTCTCATTTATTGACGACCATAGTAGATGGACTGTTCTATACTTTATCAAGAGTAAGAATGAAGTCTTTGATTGCTTCAAGAAGTATCTTGCACATGTGGAGAATCATACAGGTAGATCACTAAAGAAGCTCAGATCTAATGGAGGGGGAGAATACTTCTCCAAAGATTTTGATGAGTTCTTGCAGGATAAAGTTATCAAAAGGGAAGTGACTACCAGGTACTCTCCTCAACTAAATGGAATTGCAGAGAGGAGAAACAAGACATTGGTTGGATCAGCCCAAACAATGCTTGAAGAGAAGAAGTTGCCACATTATCTATGGGCAGAAGCTATTTCAACTGCAGTGTACCTTGTCAATCGACTACCATCCAAATCACTTCAAGGTATGACTCCTTATGAAGCATGGCATGGAAGAAAACCTAGTCTTGGACATTGCAAGGTTTTTGGTTGTTTACCTTATGTTCATGTACCATCACAAATAAGAGGTAAGCTAGATGAAAGGGCAACAAAGGCAGTGTTTATTGGATATGATTCAACTCAGATGGGTTACAGGTTCTTCAATCCTTCAACCAAGCAATTCACTACAAGTAGAGATGTTGTGTTTGAAGAACACAGGTCTTGGTATGATGAAGACAAACAAAAGGTAACACTACCATATGATCTTGATTATGACTCTCATCAATTACGAAGCAAGCATGATACACAGGTCCAGGATCCAAGAAGTGATACAGACGATGACCAAGATGAAAGAGAAAGGGATTACAAGCTATGGAAGTCAAGAGGCAAAGCAAAGATGCAAGAGGTTGGAGAATGCTCCAAACAAGCACCTAGAAGATCAGCAAGAGAGAAGAAACAACCAGAAAGGTATGGATATGATTCCACATTTGTTACAAAGCATTCAATCTACTTGGCAAAAGACTCTATTTCAGAGGAACCCTCAACCTATGAAGAGGCAAAGGGAAACCCTAATTGGGAAAAGGCCATGAACGAAGAGATAGATGCATTGAAGGAGATGGACACTTGGGATTTGGTTCCAATGTCGCCGAATCAAAAGGTAATTGGTTGCAGATGGATATATAAAGTTAAAAGAAATTCAGATGGATCAGTTTGCAGGTACAAGGCAAGATTAGTTGCCAAAGGATGCTCACAAACTCATGGTATAGACTATGAGGAAACATTCTCACCAGTTGCAAAGATGACTACAATCAGGACATTGATAAGTGTGGCTGCTGCAAGGAATTGGAGACTCCTTCAACTTGATGTGAAAAATGCATTCTTAAATGGTTGGATAAGTGAAGAGGTATACATGTCACAACCACCAGGTTTTGAAAACCCTAATCATCCATCTTATGTTTGCAGACTTAAGAAAGCATTGTATGGATTGAAACAAGCTCCAAGAGCTTGGAATTACAGGTTGGTTACATATCTTCAAGATCAAGGGTTCAAAGCTAGCAGCTCAGATCCTTCTCTATTCATCAAAAGGGATCACAATGAGGTTATCTATCTATGTGTATATGTAGATGGTATTATTGTGACAGGTGATGATCTAAATGGCATTCAAAGGATCAAGAGACACATGCAAGAGGAGTTCAAAATCAGTGACCTAGGTGAGCTCACATATTTCCTAGGTATGCAGGTGATATATACAGATGAAGGAATGTATTTGACTCAAAGAAGATACATTCAGGATCTTCTTCTCAAGTTCAAAATCGAGAACACTAAACCTGCAGGTACACCTTTGGAGATGAATCATAAACTTAGTGTTTATGAAGGTGAGAAAATTGAAGACATAAAAGAGTATCAAAGCTTGGTAGGTAGCTTGATATATGCTACTCACACAAGGGCAGACATCTCATATAGTGTGGGAGTGCTTAGTCAGTTCATGCACTCACCAAGAAGACCACACATGGATGCGGCTAAGAGAGTACTGAAGTATCTCAAAGGTACAATCAACGAAGGTATATTCTATCCTTACTCTTCAGATTTGGATATCAAAATCTACTCAGATGCAGATTGGGCAGGAGCTAAGGATGATAGAAAAAGTACATCTGGTTACTTAGCATTTGCAGGTTCGAAGCTAGTGTCATGGAGTTCCAAGAAGCAACCAACAGTTGCTTTATCTTCAATTGAAGCAGAGTACAGAGGCTTGACCATAGCAACTCAAGAGGCAATATGGTTAAAAGCATTGTATACAGATTTGGGACTTGTGAGTTCGAAACCTCACATATTTGGAGATAATCAAGTAGCAGATATGATGACAAAGGCACTTGATGGAATAAAGCTTTGTAGATTCAAAGCTATGGCAGGTATTCAACCTATCAGAGAATGAAGACTCAAGCATACTTTAGCTTGAGGGGGAGCTGTTGGAACATCAAGCTTACACTATGCTTGAGGTGGATTTGATCTACATCAAAGGCTATCGCGTCGAAAGAATATCCGTTGGAGAGTTCTTTTTCATATGCTCATTTATTGTATTTTTTGAGAATATTTTGATGGCTCATTTACCGTTGTAAAAGCCTTGAGTTGTACACATGTAAAGGTACAAATATAGAGCCAAACTCCCATGAAATTTTGGTGGTTGAATTTGCATTCAATCAAGCGAATCAAGTCACCTAAAAGTAGATCAATCAAGATCTTCACTTTTCCTAGATTGTAGGGAAGTGAATTGATTCCCTCCAACAACCATTCCCGCCTTCATTTGAATTCAAATTCAAGTTGTAAAAGTCGTGGAACACTCCTAGAGGCTATATAAGGAGTTGAAATCACTTGTATTATACATGGAAGCAATATACATACACTTGTGACCATCATTGTCTTGCTCCTTCAATTTTCTGCATCATCTTCTTCGCCAACAGTAATCTTGAAGAGGCTGCTGCTCTCTCCGCAGAGCTCCAAATTGAGTGCAAGAGGACTCATTGGAAAGGTATCAGTGTCTAGTTTATGCTTGTAAATTTTCAAAGCATTTTGTTCAGCAGATTTGGAGAAATCTTAGTTTTTCTGCCTCGGGGTCAATCTCTGCGTATTCCTGAAAAATAGGAGGTACCACCGGTGAATGTCGCATTCATTCCTATAGCATATTTTGCTTATTCCTTATACTTTTGTGCATTCCATACACTCAACCTTATGTGTATCACTTCCATAAAAGGAGTTTTTCTAATTGTAATCACGCTGGTCGCTATGGGCATTTGAAGTTCATTGTCTCTTCCATAGATAGTAAGTTTTTTGAGCTAGTTGACCCGCGAACCTATCTGTTTTGTATCGACTCATTCTCCTTGATGCTCCAAGGTACATAGTGTGTTTCTTTGCACTTATAGCATGCCTATAAGGTCTATTTGAGTCTCCATAAGCTCAAGGGCTGGTCTTGTGCCGGTTGGCTTGACCAAACTTCATCGCTTCGAAACGCACTTTTCTACCTTCGACAAGCTTCTCCAAGTTCTTTCAAGATAGATAGATAGATAGATAGAAATACAAACAAACAGACATGCAAACAGATAGATAGATAGAGAGAGAGAGACATAGAGATAGACAAACAGACAGACAGACTTGTTGATGTTATGAAAACACGACAAGAACCAAGTTAATGTGATATTAGAACAGCTCTATAATCACCAATAGCTCGGCAATACTAAAGCTCAAACCTTGAGAAAAGCGGAATTTATTCTAACTTGATTCCGATGTGTCTTGGGTGACTTTATGGTTCTTTCTTGTGGTTTACGATTTCTTTTCGGTGGTTTTTAGTTTCTTTTCGGTGGTTTCCAGTTTCCTTCTGGTGACTTTTTGGTGTCAAAAATCTCAAAAATCACATATTCTGGTGTCTTTCTATTGGTTTTCCACATGTGCTTGCACTGTATAATATTTCTGATTACTTGACTTCATCAACTTAACATACCTTCACAGTTGAACGTATTTTTCTGAGTACATGTTCTGGTTTTCAAAGATCTTTTGTAAATGTGTAGTAGAAGATGAAAGTTTCATAGTGAGTTATCACTTATGAAAAACTCAACGCTATATGTTGAGAATTGACTCTAACCAGATCAAGAAAAAATGCACCGAAAAACTTGTAACTATAACTAACATTCACACGGTTATGAAATCAGTTAGATTTCTTCACACAAAGAGAATTGACACAATTCCTATTCCATAAATATGTGTTTTCTATTAGAGAAGATGTGTATAGAATGGTATGGCCTTCTTCTACTCATAACCATATAAAATTCTTCACACTAAGTAACTTATCACCATATCTCTCAAAAATAATATCGACTGCCTCTCTAGCATGTAGGTCTTACAAATCGAGTTTTCTACTTACTCCTCTACTCTCTACTACATTTACACTTATTTTGTATGTACTACAGTTTGTATTCTGACACAATCTATATCCCTCTCTCTCTCTCTATGTGTGTGTCACACTATCTACTCCATCAGATGAACTTATATACACAATTGATCTGTACGCTCCTATATTCAAGGGAATTGATTCTGATAAGAGAATTGATTCTCTAGTTTACATTATATTACAATTGTGAATTTGTCCCTTCACATAGGCATAGGTTTCTAAATGTCTAACTTCTATAGCTCTTTGTTCTTCTTCTCATTGACATCTTCTTGTCTTCATGTCTAATTAGTGAGTGAAGCCTCAACAGCGCCCCCTGAATCACTAATTAGCATCCTTTGACTTGTTAGGCCGCCAGATTGGAATATGTAATTTTATTTTTCATAGTCGCACGCATCAAAAAGTTGTAGCGAACAGATGTAACTATCTATTGATTAATGAAAAGGCAAGCACGACGTTCAAAGAGAGAGGGGAATCGCCAGACTGTCTGTCTGGGCGACCGCGCTGGAGCTGTGGTATTGCAGATTCGCCAAAATTCTGAGTACTATGTCTTGTTCTTAAGGTTTCAGTGATTAATTATTAACACAATAATGCTACGTTAATATTAATAAGCATGCGCAAATTCGTAGTTATTAATTCGCGTGATAAGCGTACTGCATTGTGATAATCTTCGAATTGAAGACAGTTAACTACTTAGTTGAATGTTAAATTGGGAAAATTAAACAAAGGGCCTCTGTAGTGTCAGACCCCTATCCATCCCCAAGGACCCAGATTAAAAGTGGCTTAACAGAAGCGCTTTTAACACTGGTGCCATCTGTGGGAAGATGGAAACAGATTTGGAATAATCAGTAAGGGAAGAGTAGTACTCAAGGCAAGCAATGGACAATAATAACCGCTAGTTGAAGAAGTGATATATGCCGGTTACTCGTTCTGGTGAGTCCTACCCAAAGTATAGGAGAGATCAACATCCCTGGGAAGTTCCAAACTTATTAGGGACACCCCCCCGGTGGTAGAAGTACAGGTCAGTTAAGTCAAGTTGCAGAAAGATCGGAGCCAGTTAGTAGTGATTCCGATGCTAGTTCGGTAGCACATGATGAGATTCCGCTGAATTCCGGTGTGAGTCCGATACTTTTTGCAGAAGGTACAGTGACTTCTGGGTGTACAGAGATGCAGTGCAGAGTCAATTCGGCACTATCTAGTCAGAATTCGGCCATTTTCAGTGACAGAGTCGTGTTACCAGGTGAGAATGTTTCCGGTGATAGTGTAGCCTGGTCCGGTGAGAGTTCGACAAGTTTCAGTGGAAGTTCCGTACCACTTGGTGGTCATTTGAAGTTTTTCGATGACACTACGATGCTGCCTCGTGGACAATTACTGCGTTCACCACTGTTTGGTGCAAGTCTACCTAATTTCGACACCAAAGCTGAGGAAAGGCTACTAGATTTGGAGTTAAGTAAGAAATTCGACGACATTTTTGGATCGGAAAGTGAGCAGGCTAACCATACAGGCTCGGAAAATCAAGAGACATCTCCTAAAAATTCAGGTAACAACAATGCCAACAACTATAGCACCATGAGTGGCTCACATCAACAACAACAAACACCACCACAACCACAACCACAATTTCAGCAGCAACAACAATAGCAGCCACAATCGATCATTCCACTTCGACTGGTTCCAACCGGAGTGACCTATACAAAATTCGGTGGATTTCAGAGGGATGACCCCAATGCACATGTTCGCACATTTGAAATCAGTTATGCCGTGTTGAATCACCCACCAGATCCGATGTATAAGGCCATCGTGTTTCAGGCCACGTTGGTTAATGAAGCAGCAAGGTGGCTGATAGAATATGATATTAATCATTTCGGTAATTATGACGATGTGAGGGACGCGTTCCTGCAGAGGTTTCGTTTGAAGAATGACCCTGTAGAAATTTTTTACTATTTGCAGAACAATCAGCAGAAACCACATCAGAGTGTCCAGGAATATGCAACACTGTTCAGAAGTCATTTGAGGCAGCTGCCACCGGTGCATGCCAACTTACCAGATGATGTCATAACACAATGGTTTATCAATGGCTTAAATCCATAGTTAAAACAAATCATGATCATTCGTTGTGTGGGCGGAATGACATTGGACGTTGTTATTGCAATGGCCTTACAGTTGGAGCACAAGGTTGGAGGTTTTACAGAGGATCTGGAATGGTTGAAAGCAAGTAAGAAGGTGACCGAGGATCCATCCAAACAAATGTATTGTACTAAGTGTAAGAATCCAGGTCACACTAGTTCCACATGTGCTCTCAACCAAATGTATTGTGCAATTTGTAACATGTCAGGGCACTCAACAGAAACCTGTGCATATAATGCAAAGGTGCAAGGTAGAGCAGTAAACGCCATAATACAGGAGGAGGGCCAGCCCGCCACCCATTACGTACCGCCACAGTTGCAGACCAACCAGCAGCAAGGATATAGGAACTATCGGGATCAGCGTAACAACAATTTCAATCAAAATCAATGGCAAGCATGTACATCGGCTGAAGGCACCTCTCTCCCACCCCCTCGTTGTCATTTCTGTGGCGAGGTTGGGCATATTCGTAGATTTTGTAAAGAAGCCGTAGAGTACGACAAAAGAAAGAAGGAAAGACAAAATCCGATGACAAATATGGTTTATATTTCCCCAGTCGAGTCACAAGCAGCCGTAGTACAGACAAGATCGAGAATGATTAATCGCCACCTCTGTGTCACTGCTTCTATTCATGCATGCATGCCGTAATTATGAAGGATATCTCTCCAATGCTGTGTTATGAATAGGTTTTTGCCACCTAATTTTTTTCATATTCCTATTTAATCTTGTTCTTTCCACTATTAATCACTATTGTGATTGTGTGTTTGCGCCCTCTGTGTATTCTGTGTTTTCGTGTATCTTTGTGCGTGCCATGGAAGTTCTAGCTAATATAGCAGCCTTCCGTGCAGGTCTCACTCCAGAGGTGAGTGAATACTTGCGCACTCGGGGATTGTTTGCCTTTGCTGAATTGCCTTGGCATTCAGTGGAGTGTCACCCCTTTCATGTGCAATTATTTATGCCATCACCGCCATGCCTGCTACGAAGCAGTGTTGGCCGATTACATGTTTAAACCCTCGTGTAGTAATCACTCTATCCACGTTTGCTGAGGGATTCTGACTCCCTCAGGAAGGATTGGAGAATGGTCCACTCCTTCCTCTTGCCACCATGAAGGAACTATTTCCCCGGCACTCATCTAATGAGTTTGCCATCCTTTGCCGACCTGAACCAAAGTGTACTGCTCTGCAATTCCTGGTCGCCGCGCTCAATTTGCAAAAACGCACCTACGATATATCTCGACCCTTTTATTTCATTATAGAGACGGCTTCGCGTGAACCTGTGAATTTCACGTCATTTTTCTTTAGGCGCATTCACCGTGAATGCATCGTGGTTACAAAGCAAATCGCCAAGAATGACATTCCTCGTACACGCTTACCCATATCCTAACCTTCCTCTTTCCGGTGCTACAAGCTGTGCAACCTCCTCCCAACGCTCCTTTTCTATTACACGAAGAATCTACACAAATGGTTGAAGATGATGATGATGACGACCTCCTTCAGTTTTTTCACCGCAAACGCAGATGTGTTAGTTCATCCGAAAGCCAGGATCAGGGCTCCAATGCAAGTCACGAAGCTGAAGTCTTCCATGACACCGCCACCTCTCTCCAAGTAGAATCCTCCGTTCCATCTTCTCCTCTCAAGCAGCCGGAACAAGATGCGAGGAAGTCTCTTCACGGGAAGAATCTCATCAACCGGATGTTGAGATGGTCAAGGAGGTCGTGGAAGCTGATAAGGTTACGGACTGCCAATCTCTTGGGTCACCAACTGCTGATGTCCAAGCAGATGCAGACACGGTCCAAGTAGATGTAGTCACGCATCTGACTGAACATGCCGAGAAAGTTACTGACGCTGCTATGAATGAAATTCAGACTGAGACCGGAATATTTTTGGCATCAACCACCCTTCTTCCTCTTCCTTCTCCCTCTATCATTCCTGATGCTGCTGAAATTCTTTTCGGTGGTCCTTCAATTGTTGTTCGCGAGGCCTCAACCCTTTTGTTATCCTCTCTAGATTACTCTGCACCATCCTCCCCTCATTTGCTGTCAGCCTCGTCATCACAACTTCCCCCTCCCCTTCTGTTGGCAGTAGTCAAGGTACCCAAGGACTCACAAGACAAGGAAGTCAAAGAAGGGATTCAGAGCGAAGAGAAAGCACCAGCAGACAAAGTAGTCAATGAAGATCTGGCAAGTAGGCCGTCCAAATTTTTCCATGAAGTAATACTTCCTAAATAGTGAATTTAGTCACTCTACCTCATTGTAAATACCATTTCACCTTTTTGTAACTCCATTTTGTGCAAGCCGAGGAGTCCTCGAGCTTGAGGAGTATTAGAAGTATCATCGTACCAATTTTCATGATTTTTAGACTCGGTTTGAACCTCCAAATAGGCCCTAGAACCTAATTTTTAACTAGGCCGGACACTAGGTTTGGACAGAGCCAAAAGCTAGTCAAAAACTATAAATAGAGCTAGAGAGCTCATTTTTGGGGTTAGCTTGTAATAGATTTGTACTTGTGTGAGCACTTTTGAAGTAATCTAAAAGAATTCCATTGTCTCTCTCTTTGTTCTTGCCGTGTGTGCGCGTGTGTGTGTATGTGTGTGCATGTTGGTGTGCTTCTCACTCACACACTTGTGCCTTCACTTGCTCGAGGTCATCATACCATCCTCATGTCTTCCCGGATTGACATTAAAGGAGGTGCTACTCATCACTGAGCTACACCAAATTTTGGCGCCGTTGTCGGGGATCGAGCTTTGAGGACGAGTGTGTGATGGTAAGATGTAGAGTTGTGATGTTGGCGTTGTAGGTAATTTCTTTACTTTTCCTTATTTTCCTCTTTCTTACTTCATCTTCATCATCACCATCATCATCCTCACCATATCTGAACTTCATCTCCATCATCGCGAAAACTTCAGTTTTTTTATCATATCTCCTTTCCCCTTCCATTTCACTCATTTCACTCATTTCACTTGTGAGAGAGAGCGAGAGAGCGCTTTGTGTGCACTATTTTGCATGTTTCTTGAGTTTTCTTGCAGGATCTGGCAGTCCCATCATCTCCAGCACGCTGCGCAGGTACGGAAAAGCTCAGTCCTATCTCTGTGTCGCAGAATTCTATCGATCGCGATTGACAGAAAATTTGATCTTTTGGTAAAACAAAGTACACCACCTTAATACACAAGATGAGCACATTCCAAATCACTACAAACAGTAAAAAAAATCCGAGTTTCTCTATCAATCACGATTGACATAGTCGATCGTGATCGACAGCCATGATCGACAGACTCTGTCAATCGCGACCGACACCTCTGTCGATCGCAACCGATAGAACCCACGACCGACTGACCCTGTCAATCGTGATTGACATCGTCGATCGTGATCGACAGCCATGACCGACAACTCTGTCAGTCGTGATTGACACCGTCGATCGTGACCGATTGAAATTTGATGATTGACAGAAAGATTCGCACATACACGTGTCCCTCGCGATGGATAGGACCCCGATCGACTGAAATTACGGCAAAAATCCCGGAAAAAGTGTCGATTGTGATTGACACCGTCGATCGCGATTGACACCGTCGATCGCAATTGACACCGTCGATCGCGATTGACAGGACTCACGACCGACTCTGTCGATCTCGATTGACACTGTCGATCACGATTGACGTGTCGATCGCGACCGACATGCCCCGACGGACACCTTTGTCAATCGCGATTGACAGACCTGTCGATCGCGATTGACAGGCTTTTTCGGCCAAAATTCAAGGGTTTTTTAATTCCAATTTTTGGGGTAATTGTGGACAAAAAAGAAAAATCACACATTTAGAGTATTGTGAGGCTTCCTCACTAGTAATCTGATAAAAAGTCGGGTTGCCTGTCAACCTATTTGAACCCTGTTTCAGCCCTAACACCCTGAACTGTCATAACTTCCTCATACGAAATCTGTTTGCTGTGATTTTTGTTTTGTTGGAAAGCTCGCGGGATTATTAGATATACTATTTTGAAGTGACCATACCCAAGGGGAAGAAAAACTAAGGGATCTCTAGAATTGTGTTCCATAGAGACATGGTGCAAATTGACACGTGAATTACATAAATGAAAGTAATTTTTTCTGTCATTTGAATCTAAGTCTTGAGCTAACTTTGGGACTTTTACAGGTCCACTGAGAGCACTAGAAGGCATCCAAAGCAAGGGCATTCCGCAATCTTGAGAACGGGGTTCTTGAGCACTAAAGATCAAAGGATCAACAAGATCACTTTAGAAGAGCTACTCAAAGTTAGGCCAGAGCTATGGAAACATGTAGCCAAACAAGTACCAGAGGTAGCTAAACCGCGTTCCCAGGTAGGTTCTCATAGTACAGCGCCGGAAATACCCTTGGATAAGATAGGAGACATGAGTGAGGGAGAAGAAGGAAACACCTATCTCCCCATCACCCATCAAGGATACACAACCAAGGCAATTCTGGACTCTGGTGCGGGAGTTGCAATTGCTACCACTTCACTATGGAAGCGTTGGGGCAAGCCAACACTCAGACCCACGAGGATGAAATTGCAGATGGCTGATGGCCACATAGAAAGACCCTTAGGCTTGCTAAAAGGAATAACTCTCACTACATGCGGTGTTGAGTTTGAGCATACATTTGCCATATGTGACTTTAGCAAAAATCATACCTATGAGATGATTTTGGGAAGACCATTTATGAGACAGTTTCAAGTGGTACAGGATTGGGGAACCAACTCATTGTACTTGCAACACTTAGGTGTTACGACCAAAGTCAATCTCAAGGATTATTCTCATAGGGATGTACCCCCCATTCAATGGAACCCCATCCATAGAGCCAAAGATGATACCGATTCAGTGCATTCCATAGGATCAGGATCCTCATGGATGCATGAAGACACACACCTATGGATGTGTAAAGTAGCAATAGAAGAAGAGAAGAGAGAAAAAGCCAGAGAGGTAGGTGCGAAAGAGACACATAGATCAATTCAAGACCCAGCCTATGCACCTGTAGTATTTCCTGACGAAGAATTTGAACCTCACGGCTGGGCAGAAATTTTAGCAACAATGGATGTAGCCATCAATGAAGAACAATGGACACCCCACTGTGACGAGGATGGCTATGACAATTCAGTCTTCTCAATAGAGCCAATCATGGGTGACTCAATTCTAGAAGAATGCGAACCTAGCCCTGATGCATTTGAGGATGCAAGTGACTCCGATCTAGAGTCAATCATTGTCACTCTAGCACAATGGTGAGTACCAACGTGAGAAGATTCACCTCATAATTGTCAATCCGTGGAGACGTGAGGACTAGTATGAAGACTATGAGCAAGTGAAGGCACAAGTGTGTGAGTGAGAAGCACACAAGCATGCACACACATACACACACACGCGCACACAAGGCAAGAACAAGGAGAGGAACAATGGAGTTCTTTGCATTAGTCAAAAAGTCTCTTACATAAGCTCAATTCACAAACAATCTACCCTCAAAAATGAGCTCTCTAGCTCTTTCTATAGTTTTCTAACTAGCTTTGGTCTTGTCCAGACCTAGTGTCCGGCCTAGTTAAAAATTAGGTTCTAGAGCCTATTTGAGGGCTCAAACAGAGTCTAAAAATTATGAAAATTGATATGTAGCTAGTTCTAATACTCCTCAAGCTCGAGGACTCCTCGGCTTGCACAAAACGGAGTCTATTCTACCAAAAACGGAATGTACAATGTTTGTGTAGTGATTAAAATCACTTGAGTTGTAAATGGTCCATGGAAAAAAATGATTGGGCCTTGTTGCCGTATTGTGCATGACTCCTCCGTTGCGCTAGTATGCTCTTCATCTGACTTGTATGCCAACACTCCCCCCTTCCTAGCGTCTGTCGCCCCTGACAGACCTCTGTTCTATCGGGTGGTCGATATAGTATTGGATGACATTGGTGGCGAGTTCGTGTTCTCCTATCCTTAAGCCTCTTGCTAGATCAGCTTCCAATGCATCCCAATTTATTGCGCCAGGGACCTCTGGTTGTGGGGTGGTGTAGTACTCAGAGTACATTGCTTGTTCACAAGCAAAGATATGGAGCAGGTGTGTTGGCTTCGGTGCGAAGATCTCCGAGTGATACTCCCAGAAACCTGATCTGAACATTTCTTCGAAGGTCTGTTTGTAACATGCAGGGATGTATTTGATGCGTGCATGCCAAGCGTAAGCCACACGAATACTGGGGGTGGTGCTCATGTCATACACCAAATCATAATTTCCATTGGTAAACCCCGGGAGACGTACCTGTGGTGCGGCTGCATTTCTAAAAGTTTTCAGGACTACCTGCATCATATCTAAAATTTTGAGCATCATTTGAGCTGCTACATCTGGCATGGGCTTCAATCGCGGCATCCAATGGCGAATTGTTCCCATCATGTATGCTACCGACGATGGTCCCTGTGGTGGCGCAATGTACGGGTAGTTTAGCCATTCCTTGCAGTGCGCGTTGTTCTGCACTTTGATATTGAATGCCTTCCAAGACCTGCGGCGTGGAACTGGACCGTAGCATGGATTGTATAGGAGATGTAAAGGCGCGTTGTTCCATGTGCGTAGCATTTCTGGATATGTCTCTAGAAGTTTCTGCCGCCAGGTGGGTTGACGAATTTTGCCTTTTTGCGCCTCTGGAGGAAGGTCTTCGGGTTGAAATTGGGTAGCAAAGGTAGGAATCTGACCCGTGACTCTCTGTATTTCTGCATTATAATCAGCCAGGATAATATAATAAGGCCTGTATTGGAGTTCAGATGAGAGGATAAGGCGTCTCGATGACAGGTTCTCGAAGTAAGCAGATTGTAGCACAGTTTCCTCTATGACCCTCATGGCCTGATTTTGCACTACTGTGCGCTCTTCGTGAGAACTCCCGATTTCCTCCACTTGACGTAACCATGGAGGCCGTGGTGCAGGGTAAAAAATAAGACCACCCTCTTGACTCAAAAGTATATAAATGTGGGCGAATTTCTCGAAGTACATTATATTATAGTTATAAATAATTTGGCGAACTTTGATGAGAACTTCCATTTGAAATATAAAAAAATTGGCGAATTTGGATGATAACTTCCATTTGAGATATAAAAATTTAGGCGAATTTTTATGATAAGTGCCCTTGAAACTATAAAAATGTTGTTCATCTTCTGCCATCTTTCCTTTAATATAATCATCTTCACTTTTTCTACCTTTTCTTCCATTTTTTGGTCAAACTCTTCTTTACATTCACTAACCATAGGGACAAAAACACTGCACAATGCATAGACACACCAGCATAGCAAAACTCTTTCTTTCATTTTTGGATCCAATAGAACATCAAAAATCTTTCTTCTACTCTCAACACTTCACACATACAAGATATTTAGATAGCAAGTGTACCAATTCTCTCAGTTTTTCTATGTTTCCTACACAAAAAGTGCACTCTTCATCTCCTTCCACTTCCTTCACTCTTCTTTTCATTATCCTTTAAAAATTCACCATTATCTTTCTCTTCCTCTTTTCCTCTTCTTCTTCCTACTCTTCTCTTCACTTTTCTCTTCATTTTCCTCTCAAAATTTAGCACCCTCCCTTTTCTTTTCCTTCTTTCTAATCTTCTCTTCCCTTTTCTTCACTTCTTCACTTCTCTTTTCTTTCCTCTCTTTGCTCTTCTCCACTCCTTCACTCCTATTCTTCCTCTTCTTCTCTTCTCTTGTCTTCATCCCCCCCCTTCTCTCTCTCTCTCTCCCCCTTGTTTCTCTCCGCTCTCCTCTTTTCCTCTTTTTCTCTACTTTACACTCTTCTCCACTTTTTCATCTTACTATGTACTCTTGATTGCAACATTGCTGAATAATAGGTTTGACAACAGATGCAATCATTCCCCATCCTAGTGAAAAATATTTTGTTGCTTGCAATGTTAACAAATGCACCAAGATTATCTAGACTTTTTGGATATTATAAATGTTCATTGATGTACATCATCATTGTATGAGTTATGACATCTCCCCCTCTTTCAAAAAGAAAAGGTATCCATTTTGAAATCCTTACTTCCTATGCTTACTCAAAGTTCTACAATAAAAGGATGTCCTTTGAATACTTGGAACTGCAAGACTCGAACACTTTGCGGCTTAACAAAGCATACACAAAAAAAAGCATCTTCTGTGATGACTGCTACCATCTTCTATCATATAATTTGTGCAGAGAAATTATTGTGAGGTTTGTCTATTCACTCCATTTTTCCATCAGTTGAATCCCTTCATGCTGTTCAAAACAGCCATCTTCCATCAGCCATCGATGTGGTCTCTCCTACCATTTAGAATTTCCAATAACCTCCTCATTTCTCCAAAGCAGTTGGTAATCAAGAAAAATCCCCCATACTATTTTCTTTTTGACATAGCCTTCCTTCCTTACAAGCACCTCTGAAGATGACAAAGCCTGCACAGGATGTTCAAAGTGGTCGCACCTCATGTACCCCTCATGTACCACATTAGACTAACAATCTAGTTCCCCTCTTGCTATTTGCCTGTCAAAAAAAAGAACTTCCCTCTTTTAACATGAATCACATCCAACCCTTCTAAACTACCTTATCAATGCTTTAGATAGACACTCAAAAATCTAAGTGCATAACTTCATACATCTTTGCTATCACTATGAAGCCAATCCCAAGAAAGCAAAAGCACTAGAATGAACCACATGATACACAAGTAGTCAAGCACCCTAGTGATCCTTTTTTTTCAATCTGCAGTCCAACAGTCTAGTCAATTGATCAATTTAATGACAGTCGATGGTTCATTGACATGTTTTGAATTACTATGTCTATAGTCAATTGGCTAAAATTTCCATCAGAAGGAAGAGGAATCAACAAATAATGGACCCAAATGTTTCCACTAATGTGCTAATCAGAATATATAGCTCTTCTCCAACTCATGTTATGAAACTCACTGTAGGTGATGCAAAATACACACGCTAGTGTGCACACTTTATTATAGTAGCAGTATACTTAAAAATGGATGAAAATAACAACATTTAAAGTCAGTACATAGGCCGTACTGATTCAGAGCATGTTAGTAATCCTACAAAATTAGAATACACATAAGTAGAGAAAAACAAAAATAGAAAAAATACTAAATGTATGGTTTTGTCACAATCAATCTACCATGCCATACATGTTCTTCCTACCATGGAAGATTCATGTGGGAGGAATCTCCTCAAAAGGACTGTAAGTAACCAAGTGAAACGAATCCAAAAATTATCATGCTAATAGAATGCGTGCTGATTGCCACTAAAATCATGGTCCAAGTACTAGAATCATATGGCCACCCGTTGAAGGACCTCCATCTTCTATCCAAAAATCATTGTGAATGCGATCATTAACTGGTTCACAATAGGCTCAAAAACTTTGAGAGATGGCATAATAAAAAATCTAGTATCTTCTACATCTAGACCAAAATTTTTAATTATCCAATGCTTGGTAGCTTGTGCATATCTTGGTTGAGCAAGATGCAACCTATTATGTCCACACGAGGGCCACTTCACAGTCATGTGCTAGCTCTGGACTAAGAGGAGTCTCCTTCCCCCTCCAATGTAACACTATTTCATATATTGATAGACATCCATGTGCACATAAGTATGCATGGCACATGCATGTATGTATATACATGTGCAGATAGACACAGATACACAGTACTAAACTGCAATGCTCATTTAGAGCAAGATATGTTTGTTCCAACTTCCTAGTACATACAAACAACTCCACTGATTCATGCTATCCAAGCTAGAGCTAACAACTGCATTCACCTTTGTAGATACATTGTCTTGTCATAATGAGAGTCAATGAAGAATATTTACATACGCACAAACTTCCTAGTACATACAAACAACTCCACTGATTCATGCTATCCAAGCTAGAGCTAACAACTGCATTCACCTTTGTAGATACATTGTCTTGTCATAATGAGAGTCAATGAAGAATATTTACAAAAGGATAGTTGCTAATAATAGTTGCAGACAACTGCTGCATCTGCAATGGGTCTCCTATGAAGTTAACTAAACCAAGGATTGCAATGAACATAAAAAAATAGCCTCTGCTCCAACAATGTAGCTCTGAACAGCCCACATTCAATGCCATAGTTAGGCCTATTCCAAAAAAGTCTATAACATATCCCTTCCATGTATGTCACTCTGTCCCATTGTATCGAAGAAGCCACTAGCCCATGGGAGGCAAAAAGATCTTGACAATCGCAGCAATTAGATGCATGTTATTGATGCCAAAGTACATATCCTTCGAGGGTAGGCTTCTCCCTCCAATTGCTCAAACCTAGGTGAGACAAAGCAACCGACAAACAGAAAATTACAACAACATAGGTGAGACAAATCATTCTACTACACCCAAACATAAATGTTTCTAAGCATTATACTACTACACAATTGAAAACCCAACAACAAAATAAAGCTTGGATGCATTCAGAAAGCTTACAGCACCAAAGAATCACAAAAAAAATTTGGCACATGTTTATTGAGAAACAACATAACATCTTGTTTCTATAGGATTCTGGCATTGGGGTAATTGCTATCTACAAATAGATTTGAACATCATGAATATGCAGTGTAACAGGTAACAGATGCACTAAACATTTTTTCTGCTTCTTCCAAGCATCCTCACTTGGCATACATGTCAGTCAGGGAACCCATAAGAACCATATCTGTGACTAGACTCTTTTCAAGTATTTCTGCATGAATTAGCTAACCACTATGCAAGGATCTCTCACATATACATGCCTTAATTATACATAACAATACAGCCTTACTTGGCATCAATCCTTCAGTATGCATTTTGCAGCAGAATTCCAATGCCAAAAGACCTTGATCATGTGTGACATAGCCTGAAATAATGACAGTCCATGTAACAATGTCTTTCTCAACCTGAAATAACAATGTCTTTCTCAACCTGCTATAGAAGCAGCTACTTTTGCACAGCAGTGTAACTCTGTAGGGCAGAAAATAGAAAAATGGGAGCAGTTTGGAAAAAGTGAACAATGCACATTAGTCAGGCTATGTCTGGGATGAAGCTTCATGATATTACTATGATCTAGTTGTCACTCTTTTTCCCATGGCAGTCAACATATATATACACATGCACATATATTCCAGCATACATATACCTACAGATCCACATACCTGCCAGTCAACACACCCATACACATGGATTCATCATGAGTGAAATATCATGAAATAATGTTTTGAAGACTCTGAATCCTGACCAAAACATATGACCATGACCAAAATATATGACCTGACATATGCATACCTAGCTCTTGCACACACCTGCACATACACACACGTGCATACATACTTCTACACACATCTATTTGGAAACAACATTAGATTACCAAATTTTGATCAGAGATAGGTCCCATAATTCCAAGAAGTTCAATGTGCAAGCCTTCAAATCCTCTAAAAGGAGTGTTCAGTGTACACACATACATACACACATATAAGCATGAATAAAAACATAATATATACATGCAAGCATCACATATACATAACACATACATATTACATGCATCACACATGCATCCATATGTACATACACACATACATATTACATGCATCACACATGCATCCATATGTACATACACACATACATACATGCACGAATACAAGAATACAAACATACATACATGCAAGAATACATGAATACAAACATACACACATACATACATGCATGAATACAAGAATACAAACATACATACATGCAAGAATACATGAATACAAACATACACACATGCAAGCATGACACATGCATGAGTCATACATAAATAGATACATAAATAGGCATGAACATTGAACAATAGGAACCTTTGAATCTCATCATTTCAGATATTAAAAAAAAAATAAAAAAACAAAAATTGGCAAATATTGAAGTCCTCGATATATTCAAAACCTGTCAAAACAATAAGAAACATTAGTATAAATTATACTTCACCATAATATTAAAAAAGAAATCAAATAAAAAAGTTACCTTTTTATAATCAGTATCAGTCGATTTGAAAAATATTAGAAGGTTCAACATCCTCCATGTGTTTCCTCTCGCCTGATACTACACATTCACTTCTTCGTTGACATTGACTTTTCCATATGGCATAAGCTTCTTCGAAAGGGAAAGTTTCAAGGTCACTCTTAGAAACAAACAATCTAAGACATGTATCCAAGTTTTTATTCAATCTATTTCTCGTTGCATTTCTTATGAAAGTTAAGCTACTCCATAGACGTTCATCTTCAACGGATCCAAGGATCATTGTTATACACAAATTTGCTACTTTAAAATACTCCGACATAGATTCCTTCAAGAATGGAGACATATCGAGCTTTTTCCATAGCTTTGTCATTGCACCAGGATTTGAAGGATCTTTGACGAAGTCAAATTGCTCCCACATTGTTTGTCCAAATATCCCAGATTGTTTTTTTAAAAGATTTGGATTTATAATTCCTTCTAGAATCCTATCTCCCAAATATGCATTCTTTCCAAAATGATCGGATAATACTTGGACCTTGCTTTTAAAGTCATTTGTTAGTAAGCTCTTGTCTTTTGCATGATTCCAATATAAAGGATGAACTATGGCCATTGCTTCTAAGAGCTCATCTCGAGGAAATCTCTCTCTGATCTCAGAAGTCAATTTATTACATATGGATCTTAAGCCTTGTTTTACACTATCCACTAGAATAGCAAAGAATGTTTGATTAACTTTTTTCCTGATGCATACTCCTTGACTTTTTCGTGATACATAAAGAGGAATCTGCTTATCCCTTCTACTTCTACTTTCTCATACATTTTACCCACATGTTTTTCAATGGTATCTAATTTCAATTGTAACTTGACTTGATTACCTAATTTCCAACTACATGGTATACAAGTTGCAAATTTTGGTTCTTCTTCACCCTCAATTATCAAAGGCTCAATAAAAGGAAACTTTGTTATCCAATCTATTTTAAAAGTCCTTCCTATATCCCATTGACCCTTCCCTCTCTTCATACGTTTAGACAAAGAAGTGTCATTTGAGGTTTTCGACTCTGACACAGAGATGTTAGAGCATACAATCGGGGGTAAAATTGTAGGCTCAAGGGATGAGCTTGCTACACATGAAGACCGCATGACATTCGAGCTTCTAATCCCTCCTTTAAGTGAATAAAAATCAGAAATGGATTTTCTCTTAGGTCTCGAATCCATTACAACCTTTCCTTTTTCCTTTGATTGCATCTTAGCAGTTCCTGGATATATAGAAGACACACACATGAACACACCCATGAGAGAAGCATTTGAAATCTTCCAACACTAATCCTATGTCTTTCTACCGTGCCAAGAACTGACTCCCAAAGTCACATGACCTTCTTAGTATCTGTTAGATGCTAATGCACACTCTCTTCTTTAGATTTTCGTTACCCCTCCACTTTCATAACCTTGCGCGTTACTTCATGTAGATTCAGAATTGACTATAGAAAATAAACATCTTATCAAGAAGGCAACAAAAGTCTAAAACATTGATAATAATAATTCAATTATAAAGTATGAAAAATCCTTCCACCTCGGAGAAGCACTCAAATTATATGATCAACGTCAGAATCTGGCACTAAAATTAAGTGAAATTCCTTTAGTCTCATTTCAATATTCGTATACCTATTGCAATATGTTCTCTTGCCGTTTCCAATATATGCACTTGAAACAAAGGAAAACCATAGAGAAACATCTTCTGCGTGACGAATCTCTTCCCGTTTCTACATCATGTCCATGAAGCAACACAACACACAATAGTCTACTTCCAAGTCCTACTCTGATATATGCATACAATTTTCACTAAGTCATATCTCCCATACAATGTGACCTTGCTAACCAATATGAGCAGTGTATGCATAAATAATAGTGCTATTGAATCATTACCTACGCAACAATTAAGGATGCACTGAATACATTTAGTGACTTTTCATGCACTGAACTGCATTTGATTATAAGAGAAATATATCAATTTTCATTGAAAGCATTCGATAATGTGAGAAATATTGTGTCTTTTCCTTGAAATTGAAAAAAACAAGGCAGCGTTTCTTAGACTAAGAAATCAAATGTGACAGGCACTAAAATCCTTCCCTGCGGAACAACAACTTCTTCTATAAAATAAGCCTTTCCAAAAACCTTTTCCCTTTAGTCCTCCACTCTCTTCATGTGCTCCATAGACACAAAAAAGCAAGTCCATCCAAAGCCCTTTGATTCTCAACCCAAGCGTTCCTCAAAAGCCTCTTTCTCTCTCTCAGAAATGCCCATCGCTTGTTTTCTTCGGAAACACATATGTTAAAAAGGACTTTATAGCAGGCATACTGAGGTTAAAACCAGCAAGACATTCTCAATTGTATTAAGTTCACCAGCTATAAGTTCCATAGAGCTTTATGCCGAAGATTCAAGGTATATCGCACACGTCCGGTCGGATATATATATATATATATATATATATATATATATATATATATATATATATATATATATATATATATATATATATATATATATATATATATATATATATATATATATATATATATATATATATGTATGTATGTATGTATGTATGTGTGTGTGTGTGTACAAGAAACACGACCTACAAGCTGGTAGTATGGAGATTATAAACCTGTAGTGCACACACTAGAGGCTTCAGAACTCAATCCTTGAATAAAATCCAAAACGTATAATCAACTCTTTCCTTGAACACAACTTACAAGCCATCGAATCGATGTAACAAAATGGATGCCGATCGCTTTTTTTCTACACAAACAGGTCAACGATTCAAGGTATATCGCACAGGTCGGATCCCTAGATTTATACATAATCTTAAGGCCCTGAAACAGCATGTTCCACTCGTCTCTAATTTCATGCTACCATTTTATCGGACATTCACAGATGTCTTCTAACCATCTTAATTGACAGAGGTAATGAATAGCAGCTCTTCAGCTGAAGTCCACATCAAATGCCTAACGCTTGCAGAATAAGAGATAAAAACTAGCAATTGTGCTGCCAAGATCTTGATGAAAATGTACAAACAAGTCCGACCCAAAGCCTCGTTTGTTTTACAAATCTACATCCAAAGAACAAAATTGAGTCCGCGTAACCAATGCATATGATAGAACACAAGCATGGAAGAGCTCAAGACATCAAATGCTAGAGCATCAGGAAACAATGTCCCTCTTTAAGTGCATGGTTTCATATCAAGACCTTCCAGTAAAGCAACAAATGCTACAAACTTACGTGAAACCGCAGGCATCAAAAGCCCATCTCCAATAAGCATAGATGTTCCAATGAGAACCAGCAAAACAAGAAGCCTCTGTGCATATCTGTTCTCCTCTAACCAATGTTTTGTATTGCCGGCTAAGGACTTTTCATCACGCACAGAACTACAGACAAATGAATGGAAGTAACATCTTACCTGTTGATCGGACGACACAACTTCTCCAACGTGCCTTAGAGGTAATGATGATTTCTACAACGCAGACAAGCAGATAGTAGCAATGACAGCGAAGTATGCCTTATAGCTAACGAGCTACATTCATATGTATGGCGAATGAGACGCACGATCGAGACAAGCAAATAGTAGCAATGATGGCGAAGTATGCCTCAGAGCTAATGAGCTACATTAATATGTATGGCGAATAAAGCGCACAATCGAGATTAGGGTTTATAAAAATTGGGCTATTTTTTTGTTCACAAGGTTATCTAAATATCAAATTTTTAACTTTAAACTCCATTATATTCGCCATTGGGCTAATATTCGCCCTTAACTTTTTCCCTGTCGTGGTGCCTCAAATGTGTCCTGAGCTTCTTCCGTTTGTTGGCCTCCTGGGAAGGGTTGTGGGTCATATTCTTCTTCAAATGTCTGTTCCACAGGAATTCGTACTACTTCTTCGTCGGTGGGAGCCTCTGGAGGGGAAGGTGGTCTCTCATATTGTAGTAGACGTGCTTGCAATTCGGTGACCTGTTTCTGGAGATCTTTTAAGGCCTCTGAGTCGGTGAGAAGTGAAGCCGCGGAGGAGGTGGTTTGAGAGGCTGCTGTTGTTTCTTTTTGGTGTTTCTGCTTCAGTTGACCCAGTTCCTCTGATAGCAGGTCATGTGCTTCAAGCAGCATGGCATAGTCTTCCAATATGATCTTGATATTGTCGGGGGTCACTGCTTGAAACTTTGATGGGCTGATGGGTGCCCCAGGTGTGCTTTCAATAGCTGCTTCTAGGTTCTCTTGATTTTGTAATTGCAGGCGTCGATTTTCTTCTTGAGCGGCAGCAAGATGTCGCTTGAGTAGGGCCATATTTCGCTGAAGCTTTGAATTGCGTTCCAGCTGTGTCCGTAGGTGACCTTCTACCACTTGTATAGCTTCCTTATCTGTGTTCTGCAACTGTACCTCCAATATGCTATGAGCCTCTTGGAGAGTTTGGAATTGTGTGTGGAGGCGAGCATTTTTGTCCTCTAGTGCAGCAAGGCGGTGTTATAGTGTCTCCGAGTGCTTTTGCAAGCGTTCATTCTGTTGCTGGAGCTGATTGTAATCTGTCCTCAAGTTTGATATACAAGCTAGCATGGTGTCCAATGCATTGCCTATAGATGAGGGGGTGGTGTTTACAATGGAAGATGCATGGGAAGGGAATTGGGGAAGGGGAAGAGTGAATGATGTGTCTATTGAAGACGTGTGTGTGGGTGAAATTGGTGGAGGGGGAATGGGAGGAGGTGGAAGCGTGGGGGGAGGGGGAGGTGCTGTGGGTGGTGAAATGTCCATACTTTCAGGAGTGGGTGCGAGTGTGGGGTCTACCATATACGTTGGAATGGTAGGTGGTGTGTGTGTGAAAGTGGTGAATAGATGAGAGGTGGGGTGGGGAGCTGAAAATAAAGGGAATGGTTGAGACCTGGGTTGAAAAGTTTTAACAAGGAAGTTATGGAGGGATTGGAGAAGTGGAGAGATGGAGGTTGGGGGTTGAGGTTGTAGAGTTGAGGAGGGCATGAAGGGTTGCGTGGTAGCAGGGAAACCCATGAATATGGACCTAGGGTCAGGATGACCTATGGCTGAGGGCATGGGGGATGGTTGTCCTAGGGCAGGCTCTATGAGCGATTCGGTGGACTGTGTAGTGATGGGGGTTGCTTCATAGATTGGGTTATCAGTGGTGGAGAATAGGGTTGAACTAGAGATGGGAGTACGGAAGATGAAGGTTGGTTCGGTGGGTTGAGTGGTCGAGGTGATTTCCACCGTTTCTGCTCTAGGAGGCGATGGTGGGGGTGTGGGTGGTAGTGGCTCGGTGGGTTCCTCATGGGTGACTGGGTGCTCTTGGCTAACAGTTTTTGTTGCTTGGGAGGTTGTCCTGATGGGTTCGGATGTAATATTTGGCCCTTCTGTCGTTGTAATGGGAATCTGGATATTCTTACCTGAGCGTGGTCGTGTCTGGAATCTTCGTGGATCATATTGAACTGGAGACCTCCTAATGGCGGTCCGCACTGCTTCTACTACCCCATATGTTTCTGCCATCAATAAGAGACCTTCACTATATTCTGAGTCAACTCCTGCTTCTTCCAACAGCTGAGTCCTGAGTACTCTACTGCTCTGTTCGGTGAGCAGTTGTTGCGATCGCACCCGTTCCATAATTTGATACAGCCTTCGGAGTTCTGCTGTATAGGCTGGGGCTTCAGTGGTCTCCTCTTCATATGCTCCTTCTTCTTCTAGGTGTCCTTGTTGTTGACCTTGCTGAGCGTCGCTCCAATGTACATGGCGATCGTCTGTAGATTTTCTTCTCCTTTGTGAAGATGTGCCTTGTTCTTCCGCATCTGAATAATACTCTACATCAGAGAGTTGTGTACTTTGTAAGAATGCTTCGAAGTCCTGAGGATCCATTCCTTCAGCATCTCCAGTCGTAGCAAATTCAAATTCAGATGGAGCTAAAGGAGCTGAAGGGGTAGCTTGTGTCGTAGTTTCAGATCCAGCCCTGGGTATCCTAATGGTAAAGGGAGGTACAGTGGTCTCCCTTCGTGGCGATACTTCAGGAGTAGTCAGAACTTCCCTTGTCTGGACACAAGGGATCGCACCCCTCATGCGCTTGGATTGATGTGAGGATGTCTTGAGCCTCTTAAACATTTGTAATTGTGCCCAAGTTAAGGCACGTTCAATGGGAACATCGTATGCTAGGCACCGGTAAATAATGCGTGTGATTGCACAGCAACCGTTCACCACTAATTTCCTAGAAGACCTTTTATTCGCTTCATACAATTGATCGATAATCCATACAGGCAGCTTAATTGGTAACGCACCTGCCTCTGCTAAGTAGAGAGAGAACCAGATTCTTTTGTGTGGTTGTGTGAAGCGGTCTTGGCCGGGGAAAGCAAAATGTTGCATGCACATACGGAGAGGGATGGACACGTTTGGTGTGAGTGCTGCCATGTCTTTAAGCTTCAATAGTTTCCTATCCTTCATGTTAGTAGGAACGAGAGCATCCTTCTCAGAAGGTACATGTGTGCCGTGCATATTCAAAGCAGAGCTCACCAACTCCACGGTAAGTTCAAACCTCTTTAACTCGTTGTTGCCCAGCAAGGAAGGAAGAACAAATGATCCTGGTTTGTCCTTTTCTTCATTAGCTTGTAATGTGGAGACCAAATAATAGCATCGGAGGAGATCCGGTTTAGGTAGTGGTGCTTCAAAGTATTCTGCTAGCCCTGCACGTTGCCATATGGTCTGGAGATCCTCTGTGTTCTGTAGAGTCTCAAACTCCTTGGAGAAAAATTGGAATCGAACCCATGATCTGTCATACTCGCACTTAGACTCCCATATATACTTGGCCTCTCCTAATGGACCTGGCATGCCATTGAACCAATGAGAATTGGCATGGACTCTTTCTGTGATCCCTGTGGGGGGATCCGGTATCGGAATCTGCTGAAGGTGTTGCAGCTCCACAGGTCGTTCAGTTGGTGGCACATCCACAGGTAGACTATCCACATTGATTCCTGCAGTAAGTATTCCTACTTGTGAGCTCGGACCTGCCGCTTCTGCCATGTCACTTCTTGTCTCTTGATTCTGTGAAATTATAGAAATATGTGTTAACATTGTAAAGGACAAGTTGGAACCGGTTTTGTCCCCAT
Organism: Ceratopteris richardii; assembly: GCA_020310875.1. Classification (NCBI taxonomy): domain Eukaryota; kingdom Viridiplantae; phylum Streptophyta; class Polypodiopsida; order Polypodiales; family Pteridaceae; genus Ceratopteris; species Ceratopteris richardii. The sequence continues at coordinate 87,231,574 of CM035441.1, read as the reverse complement.
TACAACATTATCATGAGGTTCGGGAGGGATTAGTAGGTTAATAAGTGCTCGGTGCTTGTGTGTGTAGTTAGGAATTGGTTGGACCTAAGAACTCAGTGGAATGATGGAGTGTGAGGGTGACGTAGTTAGTAGGTGGGCATGGATTTACAACCGGGGTCCGGGGGTTTATTACAAGTTTTAGGTTGCCAAATGCAGTGGGTGGGCTTTGATCTTGATTTTGTGGAGACTCTGAAGAGTTTGATAGGGGTATCTGCTTGAAGATGAGGCTTTTTAGGGACCCATTTACAAGTGATTCTACTAGTGCTCATGGAAGAATATGTGTCCGTGCGTGATGCGTAAGACTGGGCCTCAGATGTTCGAGTGAGTAAAGCATGTTGTACCGGTTGCAGCCTAGGTGTAGCTATTTGAGCCCGCAAGCAAGCCTTAGGCACCCAGATTTGTCGTGATTGTGGGCTGGCCTTCATTGACTTCTTGGGTACCCATATAGATTTCACTTTCACAGAAGAATTAATGAAGGACTTCTTATTAGTGTCGTGTTGTTGACTACTAATAAGAGGTTTTGGTCGTGGGGTTGGCCTGGTCTGAACCGGGTATTCGCTTTTTTGCCTCCATACTTGTTTCCATGGCTGAAACAATCTGCTTTGCTCCTTTTTTTGGCATCCAGTATCGGTAGTGTTATGCTTCTTCTGTATTTGATCTGCCGTTGGTTGTTGCAACCTTCTAGTCTTTGGAAAAGAAGGGAGTTCCGTCCTCGCCCTGGCTCCGTTGTTGAGACAAGCCTCTTTCTGCATCATACAGTTTTGGACAAGAATAGCACTGTCAACTTCATGTGCGCCCCTGGAAGGACCAGGAGTTTGTGCCTTGCCTAGTTCCTTGAGTGCCTCATTTTCCAATTCAACTGTAATTCGGCTATGATCTACCCATACTTGAAGAAGTCCACTCCTTAGGTTGAGGTTGACTGCGTGATCATAGATCCAGTCCTGACCCAAGACTAGAGGCTCCGTGAGGTCCTCATTTTGACACACTAGTACTTTGACTGTCATCACTTCCTCTTGAATGGAGATGGGAAGATCCACCTCGCCCATGCAAGGAGTTTCCACACCTCCCAATCCTATGAGATATGCTTCTAGGGGTTTTACCTCCAATTGCAGCTGCTGGCAATAGGAAAGCCGAACTGCACTTGTGGCTGCTCCTGAATCAATTAAAGCTCTCACGCTTGTTATGCTGTCTCTTTGTCCTATTTCTAGGGTCACAAAAGGTCGTCGATCCACTATCTTATCGGTACGTTCACCTGAAGCCTCACACATGGCCATGTGATAGCCGGGAGACTCTTGAGTGTCAATCATAGGCTGATCCCTCCCTTGTCTCCTCAACTTCATTCGTCTGATGCGCTCTAAGGCCTCTGCCTGTGCTTCTTCTCGAATTCGTTTTTCCTCCTCTTTACGTTGCTTAGCAGTATTGAGTCGACTTAGCATTTCCTCCGTGAGGGGTTCCTGATACAACTTGACTCTGCACCTGCTAATATAGTTTGGGAGAACATCACCCTCTAAAGTGGCTAGTTGTACTGCTCCACTCGTGGAGATCCTATTGATGATCATAGGTCCGTAGCCTCTCTTTTCTAGCTTCCTTGCGTGTTGTTTCAATGTGTAGACTAAAACTAGATCTCCTGCTTTCAAGCCCTTATCCTTCACATGGGCATCAAAGTATGCCTTCTGTCTCTTCTTAGCTGCATATATCCCTGCGGCTGCTCTCAGTCTTGTTTCTCCTAATCGTTCAAGGTCAAAAAGTCTAGAGGAGAGTTCATGACCCGTCCATTCGTGCTCTCGTGCTACTTTCAATGTAGGTATTAAGAAGTCCAAAGGTAGCACGGCGTTTTGGCCAAATACCATCTGAAAGGGGGTGGCTTGGAGTACCGTTTTGTAGGCGACTCGGTATGCCCAAACAGCATGGTGTAGTTGTTTGTCCCAATCAGAGCGTTTATTGTTCACTAATTTTGTCAATACATTGCATAGGATCTTATTGGTGCTTTCGGCTTGCCCATTGGCTTGAGGGTGATAGGGGGCAGACTTCTTATGCACTACCAAGAATTCTTGGAGCAGATTTTCAATAACTTCATTTAAGAAGTGAGTGCCTCTATCACTAACTAGCTCTATAGGTAACCCGTATCTTGTGAATACATTCTCAAACAAGAATTTAGCAGTTGTCTGAGCGTCGTTCTTCGTTGTGGCTTTTACCTCTACCCACTTGGTTAGATAGTCCGTGGCCACAATGATATACTCAGCATGGGAACCCTTAGCTGGGGGATTGATAGGACCTACAAAGTCTATTCCCCACTTAGAGAATGCGCGTCCGCCCATCATGGGCTTCAGTGGCATCTCATCTTTGCGTATAGGATACTGGGTTCGCTGACAAATCTCACACCTCTTCACATAGGTATGTGCGTCCATGTGAAGGGTGGGCCACCAAAATCCTGCAAATAGGATTGCTTTGATCACCCTATCGGGACCAAAGTGTCCTCCTGCTACACCCTGGTGAGCAGTTTCCAAGATCTTAAGATATTCATTCTCATGAACACATAGTCTCAGGTAACCATCTTTTCCGCGCTTGTATAGATTATCACCAATGAGTGAGTAATCTAGGGCCTCTTGTTCTAGACTTCTTTGTCTCGTGAGGGTCATATCTTGAGGGAATGTTTTTGTCCTCAGAAAAGCCACTAGTGGCTCGCTCCAATCTGGCACTAGAGACACGCGATAAAGGGTGGCATGTTCCACTGGTGGCCTAGTGCGACAAATTGGACATTCCTTGCACATTCTATGGACTTCTGCTTCCATAGTTGGCCAGTACACTCCAAGTCTCCTCAATGTTTGCAAGGTTCGTTGTTTTGAGTAGTGTTGCTCTAATGCACCTACATGTGCTAATTGCAACCACTTCGTGTGCTCGTCCTCTTCCACACAACGATCCGTGTGCTTGTACATACTTCCTGCCATGATGTGATACTTTTGGGCTTTTACTACCTCTCTATCCTGTGTGGCCATTACTGAGTGGTTAGGCCCGTAGGTTAACACTGGCACTAATGGCTTAGCCCACTGTGGTACCACTTCCAAGTTAAACAAGTAAGCATCAGGTAGGTCATCTGACACTCCTTGTGGGGCTTCTCCTGATGTGAGCCTTGAGAGATGATCTGCTCTCAAATGAGTCTTCCCTTTCCTTACCACAACCTCAAAATCATATTCCATTAGCAAGAGAAACCATCTTACTAATCTTCCTGTATTGCATGGCCTGTTTACGAGGTATAGCAATGCCTGATGATCAGTAAAAAATTTAAACCTATTTGCAAGCAAATAGTGTCCAAATTTCTTAACTACATATACCATGCCTAAGCCCTCTCTCTCAGTAGTGGTATAATTTTGTTCAGCTGCATTCAATTGTCTACTAGCATAGGCAATTGGAAGATCCATATTACCTTTACCAGTAGGTTGTGCAAGCACACATCCAATGGCATAATTGGATGCATCCACATGAACATGGAAAGGCTTATTCCAATCCGGTGTAGTTAAGATTGGTGGTGAACATAATCATCGTTTAAGCTCCTGGAAGGAATTCTCACATTCATCAGTCCACTCAAAGTTAGTCAGAAGTCCGTACATGGGCTTTGCAATGACAGCATACATGTGAATGAACCGACGGTAATAACCACAATGCCCCATGAAAGCTTGTACCTCCTTGACATTCCTTGGCCTAGGTAGCTCTTCTATGGCTCTCACTTTCTCTTCATCAGTGGATATGCCATTCTTTGACACTATGTGTCCTAGAATCTTGCCTTGCCTGACCATAAAGACGCACTTTTCTAGGTTCAGGCAGACTTGATATTCTCTACACTTGTCAAAGATTTGTCTGAGTTCGGGAATATGGGTTTGTCTGATGTTGGAATGAGCACAAAGGTCATCAACATAGACTTCTAAATTCTTCCTCAGGAACTCTTTAAATACATGGCACATCAGCCTCTGGAAGGTTGCTGGTGCATTGGTAAGCCCAAATGGCATTACCCGAAAGGCGAATATGCCCCATTCAATGGCAAAAGCCGTTTTATGTTGATCTTCTGGTGCAATGGTCACTTGATTGTAGCCAGAGAACCCATCTAGGAAGTTGTACACTTCCTTGCCTGCCACCCTTTCTAATAGATGCTCAGTGATAGGAAGCGGGTAGTTATCTCTGATCGTGGCTGCGTTAACCTTCTTCAAGTTAATGCATACCCGCAATTTGCCGTTCTTCTTGGGCACCACTACAATGGGGGATACCCATTCAGTGTGCTCAATTTCATAGATAAATCCAGCTTCAACCAGTCTATCTATCTCCTCTTTGATCTTAGCCGCATAATTATCGTTATACGTATATGGCTTTTGTTTAGAGGGTTTGGCGTCTGAGGTCATGGGGATAGTGTGTGAACATATGTCAGGGTCTACACCCTTCAAATCCTTGTAACTCCAAGCGAATACATCTCTGTATTCTCTTAGCAAGGCTATTAGCTCTTGTTCTTCCTCTTCTGTCAGGTCATGGCCTATGTACGTGCATCTCTCCTCTCCTTCTTCTAGGGCCACAACTATTTTCTTGGTGGTTTCTTTGTTATCATAGGCCTCTCCTGATTGTGCCTCTCGCTTAGGCATTTTGATCATGACTCTTCTGTCATCTATCTCATATTTCTTAAAATTTTCCGGGACCTCAAACATCTTCCTCTTCTTGTGTGACTTCTCTCTTCTTTCTTTTCTTTCCTTCTCCCTTCAGGGTCACATGTGTGGCTAGTCTTACATCACTTGTAAGCTCTCCGTACCTCTGGGGTTGAAATTCTACTTCATGGAAGTATTCTTCATCTGATGCAAAAGGTGGGTCCATGATGATTGACTCTAGATCGGAGTCACTCGCATCCTCAAATACATCAGGGTTAGGTTCGCATTCTTCTAATACTGCCTCTCCCATGATTGGCTCTATGGAGAAAACTGAAATGTCATAGCCATCCTCATCACAGTGGGGTGTCCATTGTTCTTCATTGATGGCTACATCCATTGTTGCTAGGAGTTCTGCCCAACCGTGGGGTTCGAATTCTTCATCAGGAAATAATACAGGTGCATAGGTTGGGTCTTGAATGGGTCTATGTGTTTCGTTTGCACCTATATCTCTGGCCTTTTCTCTTTTCTCCTCTTCTACTGCTACTTTGCACATCCATAAGTGGGTGTCTTCATGCATCCATGAGGATCCTGATCCTATGGAATGCACAGATTCCGTATCATCTTTGGCTCTATGGATGGGATTCCATTGAATAGGAGGAACATCTCTATGAGAGTAATCTTTGAGATTCACTTTGGTCGTAACACCCAAGTGTTGCAGGTACAAAGAATTGGTTCCCCAATCCTGTACCACTTGCAAGTGTCGCATAAAAGGTCGTCCCAAGATCATTTCATAGGCATGGTTCTTGCTAAAATCACATATAGCAAATGTATGCTCAAACTCGACACCACAGGTGGTGAGAGTTTTCCTTCTAGCAATCCTAAGGGTCTCTCTATGTGACCATCAGCCATTTGCAATTTCATCCTTGTGGGCTTGAGTGCTGGCTTGCCCCAACGCTTCCATAGGGAAGTGGTGGCAATTGTAACTCCTGCACCTGAGTCCAAAATTGCCTTGGTGGTGTGCCCCTGGTAGGTAATGGGAAGATAGGTGTTCCCTTCTTCACCTTCACACATGTCTCCTCTTATCCAAGGGTATCTCTGGCACTGTCCTATGTGATCCTACCTGGGAACGAGGTTTTACTATCTCGGGCACTTGATTGGCTACATGTTTCCACACTTCTGGTCTAACCTTAAGCAGCTCTTCCAAAGTGAGATTGCACTGCACTTTGGTGTTCTTCACTACCTCTGTATTCCTAGGTATGACTGAATCTTCGTTTCTTACCATGACTGTAGGTGCTCTCATACAGGTGGACTTTGCTTCCCATGGGCCTGTGAAATGGGGTAGTTCTTGTAAAGAATTAGACTCGAAGTCTAATCTTTCTTGAGATTGGGTGCTCTCCTGCTCCCCATAAATGGATGGGATGTCTTGTGGGAATTGGTCATGTGCATCATCCACAAGTTCAATGGGAGGAGGGACTTCACTTTCCTTAGCCCATTTGTCTTCTTGAATCTCGCGTAGGAATTCTGGTGTGAACCGATTCATAGAAGATGATGTGTCTGGCTCCGTAGAGTTAGGCACATAGGCTTCAGGCACATAGGCTTTCTGGGTAGGAAGACCTGCTCTTTCACTAGCCTTGTCATGGTGTTGAGGGGCGAGTTCCTTTTGTGTTTGTGCCATTAGATTCTCCATTCTTTCTAGGGAAGGGGGGTTGTCTGGTTTAGTGGAATTGGGCACATAAGCTTTCAATGGGGGGTGGGTCATGTTTTTGCTTGCTTTATCTCTTTCTTGATTTTTTTCTTCCTTGGCAAATCTTGCAATTATGCCCTCTAACTTCTCTAGAAGTCCATCCAAGTGTAATTGCGTCTTGGCTGAGCCCGAGTAATTGAAAAGGCGACTGGCTTCAAACATAGTCTGAGCCAATGCGACCATTTTCGCGCAAAGCTTGGTTCTTTCTATCTCTAGGTCAGCTCTAGGGTAGCACTTGTCATGATCTGTTACATTTGGCCCTTCTTGGATTCTGGCCTGATATGCTTTAAGCATCATGTCTATGTCTTCAGGAGTGGGATCAGCTAATACTGATCCTGCTCGGGGTGGTGGGTGGGTTACGTGGGGTGTATTAGAGGGTGGAGGGATGGAGGGTGATGGGGATGGTAGCGGTGGGAATGTGTGAGAGTGCGGTTGAGATGTGATCTCTATGATTTTGGCCTTGGTTTCTCGTAGACTTTGCTCTAATTCACTCATCTTCTTTGCCCATTGCCTTTTCATTCTTTCACGACTATCTCTCCAAGCTCTAGTTCTTTTCTTTGTCATGCTCTCGGTTTCACTAACTTCCGGGCTCTTTTCCTGGCCTACCCCTTGGTTTTGCTGCAATGCTTGAGCTCTAGTCACTACCTGTACTGGTGCAGTGGAAGTCACACTCCCTGAGGAGTCTACTACTAACCCAATAACGTTAATAGGAGTGATTTTTGGCATATTATTAGGATTTTTAGGGCAATCTCGTAAGAGATGCTCCTTCCCACACTCTTGGCAATAGCCTTGGATCGTTACTGACTGGGGTTGTGTAGGTGGAGGCAAGGGACAATCACGAATGAGATGATCACCCTGACATCGGTAGCATGGTCCTCTAGGGAATGGGGGTCTTACCTGCCTAGGTTGGGGTCTAGGGTTGGGGTTTGCATACATGACATTTGTGTAATCTGATTCCCAACTAGGTTCATTTGGCTCTTCACTATAGTAAGACTCACCATGTTCAGGAGACTGCATGTAGTATGCCTGGGGACTATCAACATGTGTAGAATCGAAGCTATGGTCACTGGGATCACTTTCTGAAAGCAATGGTGTTACGGGGACTATAGCTCTATTCAGGTTTTCTTCTGCAGCTGCATACTTTACAGGGATCACGTTGGATGGAGCTGGAGGTTGTTGGGCTAACACAGGCTGAGGCCTTTGCTGGGCTTGGTATTGTGGTTGGTAGGTTTGTTGAGGCCTAGCATACTGTTGTGGTGGGCATTGGTTCTGGTATCTGCCTTGTTGAGGGTATGGCTGAGGGTAGGTTTGCCTAACTGCTTGCTTGTTGTATGGGCAGTCTTGTGCTGTGTGATTTGTGTATCTCCGTCCTATGGTGCAGTACTGGCTACTAGGATTTACTTGGGGTTGAGCCATAATGGGACATACGTTCGCCATGTGGTCGCCACCACAAGTGTAGCATCTCTTCACAGGGGCAAACCTTGGGATCTGTTTACTAGTGACACCTAATTTCTGAGCTACTTTCTCTGCAAGTTCCTCAATTGATGTGGATTGCGTGAAAGAGAGGCTAGAGGCACTATCTGAATCTTTGTATATCTTGGAAAGCTCTAACTCCTCCCCTAGGTTATCCTCGATGTCAATGCACATGCGTACACACTCTTCTATGGTTCAAGGGTCCTTCAAGTACACATAGGATCTTAACTTTGTACTCAGCAATCCATCCAAGAATAAAGCCACTTGCTTAGCTGGTGTGGGGAGCTCCAAAATAGGGCATCTTTCAAGATATTGCCTAAATCTTCGTCCTGCAAGTCTCACGGTCTCTTGAGGGGTTTGCTTGAAGCTGTGAATCAATGAGGAGGTATTATGTCTTATGCCACTCTTAGAGAATTCAATAACGAAAGCCTCCAGGAGTTGGTCTATGCTCCTAAACTGTCTCTCATTCAATGGTTGGAACCACGTAAGGGCTGTGTTCCTAAGGGTTAGACCAAAGGCATTATATTGTGTGAATAGGTCCTCCACTTGTTCTGCTCTCAAGACTTGCCTAAACTCTGCCACATGATCGTATGGGTCTCCTGTGCCATCAAAGTAATTTTTCATGGACTTAACTAGCTGAGTTGGTCTCAAAGTCCTTGTGTGCTCTCTAAGTCGGGGTAGAGGGAACTCATCCGCATTTCTTTGATTCCTGTGAGCTCTATGTATCTCAGATTCCATCCTATTTGTTTCCATCCTTGTTCTTTCTCTGCCCCCTAGGTTAGCAAAGCTTACTTCTGGCCTATCTCTACTTCTGTCTCTTTGAGTTCCATGAGCTTGGGATGTTCCCGCTCCAGGGTGATCGTAGGACACATTTGATCTTGGTTGGGGGAAAATAATTTCACCTTTCCAAGTGTAAGCATGCCTATCATTTTCTGTCACCACAAAGATCCTCTCTGAAGCGTGATCTAAGTAGGTCACTCTGCCTGGGCTATCAGGATCCTTAAACTCATAGATCATGATTGTTCCTATATCAAATGGCCGATCAGATTTATATCTCCAAAAGGCTTCTTCAGTTTCTCGGTTCAGAAGAAGATCTATGCTCTTATTATCTTGGGGAATCCACTCTGGTGTGATAATCCTCGTAAGAACAGATTTCCCTCGAGGGGTCCTCGGTTCTACTCCCATGTTCCCTTGCTCTAGGTCATCTAAGTCCGATTCTGGGACTACATTCCCAAATTCATCAGTCCTATCGGGATGACTGGTGACTACATATATTGTCCCTTCCTTGTCTACATACGCTCCGTTTTCAAACTTGACAGCTGGGCGCTCTAGCCCAATGGATTGATCAGGATTCTTAATCTGTACCACAGATCTTCCTAGGCCGTCCTCATAGATGCTAGCACCCAATTGGTTGGTCCTAAGGTATTCCAATTGCGTTTTGTAAGGGCCTTCTACCCTGTGCAAGTATGGCACTCCTGAACTTCCCATAGGTCTATCCATGCCTTGAGACATCTCCGACTCGCTAGTCTCAGAACTAGGGTAATACGAATGATGGCTCAACTGCTGGGCCCAAGACCTCGCAGTATGATTGACACTAGCCTCCGAAGATCTAAGACTTTGTCTGTCTCTCCCTAGGTGTCTACCTGACCTAAGGTTCATATGCCCTTTGTACGTTGCTGATTCTTTGGTACCAGTCACTTGTTTCGTTTAAGTTCCTTTGGATGTGTTTTCTTGTTTTTAATTAAGCGTCATCAGGAGCACTTTCGTGGGTCGTACTTGATGTTCTGCGTCCGCTTAGTTTAAGTTTTTTTTTTTTCCTTTTAAGTTATCCCTTGACTACAATTTAGCCTACCCTTGCACTTGAGAAATTAAGGGCTCTTCAAACTTGAGTGTTCCTATCGTACCCCTAGTCAATCAGAACATCTACTCGCACTTAGCCTATGCTAAGAATAGACTGAGGGGGTTAAGTGATGTTCCAACCTCAAGTTGCTCCTCCTGGCGATGCTGGTCTACCCAGGAAGCACGTTCCCAAGCTTGTTCGCCTTGGCACTTACTTTGCTTTCTCCAAGAGCTCTCGATGATCCTGTAAGAATCCCACGTTTAGCTTCAATTTGTTCCTTCAATTGACAGACAATTTATTTCAGACATTTTTTTAATGATCCTTGTTCCCTCTTTTGTATTGCTAAAAATTTCCTCTAGAGCTCCCTTAGTGTTCCTACCCCTCAGTGTGTCACCTTCCAAATATCCTATCTGAAAATCAACGCATTATTCTTATAAAAACAGTTGGGGGCGTGTAGTATATGCCACGAGCTTTCCGACAAGCCCTAGAGCTCAAAAATTGGATTTCGTATGAAAAAGTTATGACCGTTCAAGGTTTAGGGGGGTTAAACAGACAAACAGAACCTTTCAGAAGTTTTAATGCATTTTTCTAAGGCCTTTGCAAGTGTGTGAGTATTTGAGAGTGCAAATAAGCCCAAAATTAGCTTAAATTTCCAAAAAATTTACCCCTTAATTCTTGCCGAAAATGTCTGTCTATCGCGATAGATGGTGTCTGTCGCGATAGACGGTGTCTGTCGCGATAGATGGGTCTGTCGCGATAGATGGGTCTGTCGCGATAGACGGTGTCTGTCGCGATAGACGGTGTCTGTCGCGATAGACGGGTCTGTCGCGATAGACGGGTCTGTCGCGATAGACGGGTCTGTCGCGATAGACGGTGTCTGTCGCGATAGATGGGTCTGTCGCGATAGATGGGTCTGTCGCGATAGATGGGTCTGTCGCGATAGATGGGTCTGTCGCGATAGATGGGTCTGTCGCGATAGACGGTGTCTGTCGCGATAGATGGGTCTGTCGCGATAGACGGTGTCTGTCGCGATAGATGGGTTTGTCGCGATAGACGGTGTCTGTCGCGATAGACGGTGTCTGTCGTCTATCGTGATTTGGTCTGTCGCGATAGACGGTGTCTGTCGCGATAGACGGTGTCTGTCGCGATAGACTGAAAAAACGCAAATTTTTGAGAAACTTCTAGTGATTTGGAGTGCTCTAATGGTGTAGGTTACCGTGCCAAACACGCATTCACAAAATTTTAAGTTTTTCTGTCTGTCGCGACAGACAAAGGTCGTCGTCCCGGGACCTGTGCAGAGCCTGTCGTACCTGCGCACACTACTGGAGAAGGTGGTACAGCTAGTTCCTGCAATAAAAGCTCAAAAACACACCAAAAACAGATAGCATGCAAGCTCTCTCTCGCTCTCTCTCACAATGAAATGAGGGAAATGAGGTGGGGAGTGTAATATGACCAAAAACTGAAATTTTTTTGTGGAAATGGAGATGGAGGTGGGAGATGGTGGGGATGATGATGGTGATGATGGTGATGCGAAAGTAAGGAAAAAATGAAGAAAAATGAAGAGAAGGAAGTATATTACCTATAACTCCAATGTCTCAACTCGACGTCTTACCATCACACGCTCGTCCTCGAAGCTCTCTCCCCGACAACGGCGCCAAATTTGGTGTCACTCTAGCACAATGGTGAGTACCAACGTGAGAAGATTCACCTCATAATTGTCAATCCGTGGAGACGTGAGGACTAGTATGAAGACTATGAGCAAGTGAAGGCACAAGTGTGTGAGTGAGAAGCACACAAGCATGCACACACATACACACACACGCGCACACAAGGCAAGAACAAGGAGAGGAACAATGGAGTTCTTTGCATTAGTCAAAAAGTCTCTTACATAAGCTCAATTCACAAACAATCTACCCTCAAAAATGAGCTCTCTAGCTCTTTTTATAGTTTTCTAACTAGCTTTGGTCTTGTCCAGACCTAGTGTCCGGCCTAGTTAAAAATTAGGTTCTAGAGCCTATTTGAGGGCTCAAACAGAGTCTAAAAATTATGAAAATTGATATGTAGCTAGTTCTAATACTCCTCAAGCTCGAGGACTCCTCGGCTTGCACAAAATGGAGTCTATTCTACCAAAAACGGAATTTACAATGTTTGTGTAGTGATTAAAATCACTTGAGTTGTAAATGGTCCATGGAAAAAAATGATTGGGCCTTGTTGCCGTATTGTGCATGACTCCTCCGTTGCGCTAGTATGCTCTTCATCTGACTTGTATGCCAACAATCATTATGGACCCACCTTTTGCATCAGATGAAAAATATTTCTATGAAGTAGAATTTCAGCCCCAGAGACACGAAGAGCTTACAAATGATGTGAGATTAACCACACAAGTGATCGCCAAGAGTGAAGGCAAGAAAAGGAAGAAGAGAGCAGTCACACCAGAAGAGGAAGAATCTTTGTTTGAGGTCCCTGAAAACTTTAAAAAATATGAAATGGATGATAGGAGAGTCATGATGAGAATGCCTAAACGCAAGGCACAATCAGGAGAGGCCTATGATAACAAAGAAACCACCAAGAAAATAGTGGTAGCCATAGAAGAAGGAGAAGAGAGATGCACTTACATAGGGCATGACCTGACGGAAGAAGAGGAGTATGATTTGATAGCTTTGCTAAGAGAATACAGAGATGTATTCGCTTGGAGTCACAAGGACTTGAAGGGTGTTGACCCAGACATATGCTCACACACAATTCCCATGACCTCAGATGCGAAACCCTCTAAGCAAAAGCCATACACCTATAACGATAACTATGCTTCTAAGATCAAGGAGGAGATAGATAGACTGGTGGAAGCTGGATTTATTTATGAAATTGAGCACACTGAGTGGGTATCCCCCATTGTAGTGGTTCCCAAGAAGAATGGAAAGCTACGGGTATGCATTAACTTGAAAAAGGTTAATGCAGCCACAGTTCGAGATAACTATCCACTTCCAATTACCGAGCATCTATTAGAAAGAGTAGCAGGCAAGGAAGTATACAGCTTCCTTGATGGATTTTCTGGTTATAATCAAGTAACCATAGCTCCAGAAGATCAGCATAAGACAGCTTTTTCCATTGAGTGGGGCATATTTGCTTTTCGGGTAATGCCATTCGGGCTTACCAATGCTCCTGCAACCTTCCAAAGATTTATGTGCCATGTATTTAAAGAGTTCTTGAGGAAGAATTTAGAACTCTATGTTGACGATCTTTGTTCTCATTCCAACATTAGACAGACACATATACCTGAACTCAGGCAAATCTTTGACAAATGTAGAGAATATCAAGTCTGCTTGAACCCAGAAAAGTGTGTTTTCATGGTCAGGCAACGCAAGATTCTAGGACACATAGTGTCAAAGAATGGCATATCCACTGATGTAGAGAAAGTAAGAGCCATAGCAGAGTTACCTAGGCCAAAGAATGTCAAGGAAGTACAAGCTTTCATGGGGCATTGTGGTTATTAGCGACGCTTTATATACATGTACGCCATCATTGCCAAGCCTCTGTACGGACTTTTGACTAACTTTGAGTGGACTGATGAATGTGAAAACTCTTTCAACGAGCTCAAAAGAAGATTGTGTTCAGCACCAATCTTGACCACACCAGATTGGAATAAGCCATTTCATGTTCATGTAGATGCATCCAATTATGCTATTGGATGTGTACTCGCACAACCTACTGGTGAAGGTAATATGGATCTTCCAATTGCCTATGCTAGTAGACAGTTAAATGTAGCTGAACGAAATTATACCACTACTGAGAGAGAAGGATTAGGCATGGTATATGCAGTTAAAAAGTTTAGACACTATTTGCTTGCAAACAAGTTTAAATTCTTTACTGATCATCAAGCACTGTTATACTTGGTAAACAAGCCATGCAATACAGGCAGGTTAGTAAGATGGTTCCTCTTACTAATGGAATATGACTTTCAGGTTGTGGTGAGGAAAGGGAAGACTCATTTGAGAGCGGACCACCTCTCAAGACTCACATCTAGAGAGGCCCCACAAGGAGTATCAGAAGACCTTTCTGATGCTTACTTATTTAATTTGGAAGTTGTACCTCAATGGGCTAAGCCATTAGTGCCAGTATTGACATACGGGCAAAATTATTATTTTTTCCAACTATAGCAGCAAAAACAGTATGATATATTGTTCTCTCAAGAGCAAGAAAGCCTGGAATTGAACTCCAAATGCACGGTCCATAGCGAATCCAAATCGGCAAGCTCTTCGAGTGGTCTCAATATTGGGGGAACTTTTACATAGCCATATATTATGCTTTTTCTTCATTGTTTTAGGCTTGTGGATATTGAACCTGTAACTAATGGATTGGAGGGACTGTGATCTAACCATGAACACACAAACATTATCCTTGTATTTCATGGTTTTAGATCCTTGTGCTCTATCAATTGAGTTAGGACAATGTCCCTCGGGATGTTATTTTAAGATACAAAAGCAAAAAACTTTCAAGGGAAGCAGACCAATCCCAAAGGATCTTATGGAGAAGTTTGAAGGAAGGATTTAATTTCAAGATTAGTGTGTACCGAAGTCATGCAAGTGGAAGCCTCAAGGGAAAAATGGTTGATCATGGACTAAAGGGTGGGCGAAGCTTAAAGTTGGAGGTAAGTATTTTACAAGTTATGGTTGATCTTAATACTTCTTTTTCTATTTGCTTTCATCTAGATTGCATCTAATTATCATTGAAGCATGGTATAAGTCTTCACTTTCGATATTGTTTATGCAAATTTTACAGAAATTAATGATAGAAAAATAGACATATTGGAAAACACATCAAGCACTTGCTTGCATTGATTACTCATTGTTTCCACTTCATGCATGAAAATGAATGATTATTTGTGCATTCCTCTTTCTAAAAGAATGCTTTCAATGCACAACACAAGCTTCCTTATTGATAGAAAAGTTTCTCGATGCACTTAAGCATGTGCATTAGCATGTTCATATCTTTAAAGGAAGCAAAGCTAGTATCTTGTTTGTGCATAGTGTGGAGAATGAGTTCTATGCGCAACAAAAACGTGCAGTATGTCCAACACTTGGACAAATAGCTACACCTTAGATAACTTGTTGGTCTCAATACAAAACTCAAATGGACCTGTGCCTTTAGTCAATCAAAGTAGACAAAGAGAGATTTCTAAAAAGCTACATAATTCAAATAAATCCACATCATTTTATCCACATATTACAAATGAATCCACTTCATTTAATCCACTTAACTCAAATGACACCACTTCATTTACTCCACATGATTCAAATGAATCCACAATATTTAATTCACATATGTTAAATGAATCCACAACATTTAATCCACATAACTCAAATGATAACACTTCATTTAATCCACGTAATTCAAATATATCCACAAACTACAAATGATTACACTTCATTTCATCCACTTAACTCAAATGATACCACAACATTTAATCCATATAATTCAAATGACCATACCGAGTTATACATGAGAATAAATAACTTAATTTGGACAAGTTGTGATTAGGAAATGCAACTGACAAAGATGAACTACCTATCCACAAAAGTATGTTGAAGAATTGAACTTCACTCTCGGACTGATAACTCCCTCAATATATATCCTTTGAGGAATATATTTGAGATAGAAAATGTACACACAAGTAGCTTTCCAAGAAGCTAAAAAAACCAAGTAATTTGGATGAGCTTTGGTCAGGAAAATCAAGTAACCAAAATAGGCCACCTACACACACAAGTATACTAAAACATTGGACTTCACTCTCTGATAGATACCTCACAAAATATAAATCCTTTGAATGAGATATTTGGGAAAGTGAAAGCATGCATAAAGAGCTTTCCAATAAGCTAAAAGTCAAGCAATTTAGATACATTTTGGTTGGGAAACTTAACCGAACAAAATAGACTACCTATCTACACAGGTATGCTAAAAAACTAGACTTCACTCTTTGATTGATATCTCATAGAATATATAAGCTTTGAAGGAGATATTTGATAAAGAGAAAGTGCACAAGATAAGCTTTCCAATGAGTGTTTAAACACAAGAAATGGTTACATGTGCACTGAGATATGAGCTTCACAACAGAGTTGTGTACAAAATGACATGTGGCTAAAAGGAGTCTATGGGAAGACAAAATGACAAAAAGACAAAATGACAAAATGACAAAATGACCAGATCCAATTATTGGGAGCTCTTGCTCTTTCTCTCCTTGTTTAGAACATGCTCCCACTCCACTTTTATAACCAATGAGCATGTGAAGAAGTTTGTGCCTCCTTCTTAACTCACCACTTTCATTTGATTGCCCACTACATGCCACTTACTACAAGGTAGATATTGATTTTACTCATCATGAATTTTGACTAGACTTTTTATTTTCTTTTATCTTCTTTTCCTTTATCTTTATATTTGGTAAATTTATCCAAGCATAGCTCATGTGAAAATGAGCTTGTACATTTATCTTCAACACTCCCCTCAAGCTCATTTGAGAGTTATCTTCAACCATGTCCTGCAAATTTATCACATCCTTAAAACCTTTGAGTTTAGAAGCATCCAAGAACTTTGTAAACATATCTGCAACCTGATCTTTGGTTTTGATGAACTTATCTCCACATATTTTCTCAATACCTTCTCCCTTACATAATGGTAGTGGACCTCTATGTGCTTGCTCCTTGCATGAAACATAGGATTGCTTGCCAAGTAAACACTTGACACGTTATCATTGTATATAGGGATGGTTCCAACTTGCACTTCAAGATCAGCCAAAAGCTTCTTAATCCACATTGCTTCACATGTGGCAAATGCTAATCCTCTATATTTAGCCTCCATGGATGAAAGTGCAATGGTCGATTATTTCTTTGAGCTCCGTATGATAGGTTTGCTTCTTATCATGAACACATAACCTAAGGTTGATCTCCGATCTTCCTTTGAACCTACCCAATCAGCATCGCTAAAGCCTTTGACCTGCAATTCTTCATCAAACTTGTAAAACAAAGCATGATTAACTGTATGCTTTATGTATCTCAACACTCTCTTGGTTGAATTTAAATGTTCACTTGTCAGGGCTTGCATAAACTGAGAAAGTACACCAACAACATAAGATAAATTAGTTCTTGTAATGTTTGCATAGATTAATGATCCTACAATGCTTCTGTATGTTGTTACATCTTCCAATAGTTATCCATCATTTGAGCAAATCTTTGTATTTGTGTCCATCGTTTGAGTGAGTGGTTTGCATTCACTCATTCCAAATTTGAAAAGAACATCCAACAAGTACTTCCTTTGCATCAATTAGATGCCACTTTTTTCATAAAAAACTTCAATAAAAAATATTTTAGCTCTCCAAGATCTAAAATTTTAAAATCCTTAACAAGCTTCCTTTTGATATCTTTAATCTCTGTAACATCAGTTCCTATTATGATGAGGTCATCGATGTATATGCAAATATATACCTCTCTATTTTCTTCCTTCTTCATTTGCACTAATTGGGTTGTATCCACACTTACTTAGATATTTTACCAATGTTTGGTTCCATGCTCATGGTGCTTGCTTCAAGCCATAAAGTGCTTTTTTCAACGTGCAAACAAAGTCTAGATGGTTTTCATGTTCAAATCCAATCGGTTGACTCATGTATACCTCTTCTTGTAGTTCTCCATTGAGAAAGCATTTTTTATGTCGAATTGATATAATGGACATCTCCTTGAAGCATCAATTGCTATTAATGTTTTGATTGTTCCCATCTTTGCAACATGGCTTAAAACTTCATCATAATCTATGCCTTGTGTTTGTTTAAATCCTTTGGCAACTAATCTAGATTTATATCTAGCTAGTGAACCATCAACATTCATTTTACTTTAAACACCCATTTGTTTGGGACAATCTTCATACCTTCTTTCTTTGGCACTGGCTCCCATGTGTGATTATCTTTGAGAGCTTTGATCTCCTCTTTCATAGCTTGCTTGCATTCCTTTTGTGTGCAAGCTTCTTCACATGTCTCAGGCTCTTTGTCTTTGATAACCTGCATCATGTATGCAAAATGTTTTGCCATGAAACTATCATAACTCTGCCTTTGAGTTAGATACCTTTTCCTTGAAGATCTTCTTTCATTGCCTTTAGAAAGTTGCTTCTTTAACCTATTCAGCTTTACCTTCGGAGTGATTACCTCTTCATATTCTTCTTCACTTGCATATATGTCACTGTTTGGAGTAGCACTTGCTTCTTTGGCTCTACTATGAGCTGAATTTGGAGATAAAGAATGAATCCCCCTCCATGTTGAACATTCTTCATTTGATGTAGATGCCTCTAGACCTGAAACCTTTGTGCTTGTTTTTTGAACTTCTCTTTGATTTTTTCCTGCATAATCATCACAATCTTCTTCAAGAATCTTTTCCTTTCCTTTATCTTCATACCATGGTCTTAGTTCATCAAAGACCACATCTTGTGAGACTCTTACTTCCTTTGTTCTAGGGTTGTAATACTTGTATCCTTTTGCTCTCTCAAGTAACCAATGAAAATGCATTTTTCTGACCTTGGTTCCATCTTTGTTCTAATTTCTTGTGGAATGTGAACAAAGCAAACACATCCAAACACTTTGAGGTGTGTAACATCAGGTTTCTTATTGGAATATACCTCCTCTGGAGTCAAGTGATGTATTCCTGATGTTGTGCACCTATTGATCAAGTAAATGGCGGTTGTGGTAGCTTCAGCCCAATAGCACAATGGTACCTTCATCTCGTTGAGCATCCATCTTGCAATTTCAGCAATTTGCCTGTTTTTCCTCTCAGTTACTCCATTTTGTTGTGGTGTATACTCACAAGTAAACTACCTTTTGATCCCATTCTCTTGTAGAAAATCTGAAAATTCTTTGGAGAAGTATTCTCCTCCACGATTGGACCTTAAGGTTTTGATAGACTATTATCAAGATCTTGCTCACACTCACACAGAAGTTACGAATGCAGAAAACACACAGAAAAATAGAGATGCCAAGAGACGAGACTCAACGCAGTATTGGGTGCAATCTCCCCCCATGCACTCTGTTTCGACAATCCACAGAGTGCATGTATTTATAGGAATTTTTGATTACGTCAAAAAGAGTGGTTACATGAGAGCGGCTTTGAAAAGCATGCATGAAAGTAAAAGTTGGTGACTTTTGTAGAAAGCCTTTGCTTTTAATATCAGAAATTGCAGTCTACAATGACCCTTATTCTAACCACTACTTTTCTAACTAATTCTAACAATAGAACCTTCTATGGGGGTTTATTTACAAACTAAATTATAAATCAGATTTATTGATGTCTAACTAAAGTCGGATTATTGATGTCCGCCCTAAAGTCGGATTATTGATGTCCGCCCTTTCACGCTTTCATGCCCTCATGAACCTTCAGCTGCTATATCAAAAACACCAAAACACATTAATACATTAATAAATTAACACTCCAAAAATGCATTGTTCAACATATTCCATAATTTATAACATGCCCCTCAGTTGAAAAAGCAGCTGACCTCAATTGATAAAATAAAATAAACATGGATGGCCAATCACATGTTCCATCACTTAATGAAAATAAGCAAGTTCCATGTTAAAAAAAACATGCATGGAAATGTTCATGGAGGAATTACATTAATGTGTTTGTGTAGGATATGCAAAAATTAAGTGATCATAATGAGGTGTTAATTGTGTTTTATGTATCTGTTGACATTCTTCAATAGAGTGATTTTTGTAGTTAATTAAATATCGATGATATTGAGTACCTGTGCGCGTAGTAGTGACATCATGATCAATTATTTTCTCAGGAACCAAGATTTCAAATTGTTCTTCAATCAAAGGAGGGTCATCAAGAAGTGGAGTGAGTGGTAAAGTTCCTTTCAATGGTTTAAGTAAACTAATATGAAAAGAGTTATGTATATTCCAATGAGATGGTATATCTAATCTAAATGAATTATCGTTAATTTTTTGTATAATGCAAAACGGTCCATAATAGTGTGGTGCAAGTTTAATTTTAGGATGCTGCAAAATATTTTTGAGACATCTTTTAATGATACGCAACCACACAAAATCATTTTCCTTGAATTCCTTAGCTAATCATTTTGTATTGATATTACGTGTGTAGCGCTCTTGACTTTTCCTAATGTGCTCGTGAACATCCTGAAGTATAGAAATGTGAACTTGAGCAATAGAATCAGCCATCAGAATGTCAGTTTGGGTGAGTGACATGGGAGTGGGAAGCTTTTACCATAAACAATTTCAAAAGGTGCACGACAAATAGTGGTGTGTGTGGTGTTATTGTAAGCAAATTGAAGCAATGGCAGCTTTTCATCCTAGTTGGTGGGACTATCTAATGAATAACAATGCAATAAATCAAGAATAGTACTATTTGTAGCCTTACTTTGTCCATTACTTTCGGGATGAAATGCAAAGCTAAAATCTATTTTAGAACCAAAATGTTGAAATAAGGCAACCCAAAAATGATTACAAAATCTAACATCACGATCAGATAGCATTACTTTAGGAAAGCCATGATGTAGGAAAATGCATTTAATGAATAATTTTGCATCCTGAGTGTAGATAAAGTTTTCCTACATGGAATGAAATATGCATATTTACTAAACCTATCAACTATTGTCCAAATCATATCATTATGTGATGAAGTGATGGGAAGACCTGTGATAAAATCCATAGAAATTTGTTCCCATGGTTCGTTCGGAATGGGAAGTGGCATTAATAATCCAAATGGTTTACCATGATGATGTTTTACATGCTGACATACAATGCATTGAGAAACATAATGTGCAATATCTTTTTCCATGTGTGGCCAAAAGAAAAAATCTTTGCACGCAGAAATGGTGCTTTGTATGCCTCTATGACCCATGCAAGATGGTTCATGCATTTATTTGATGACAAAATCTTTAAAAGCTTGAGTTATGCATAATCTATGTTGAAAATAAAGAAAACCATTATGAAATGTATAATGTTCATCAGATAATGATGCACCATTGTTGAAGTCATGCCATGCACGTGAGAAATACAAATCAGATGAATAAGTGGAAACCATTTTTTGAAAAGAATGAATTTGGATGGCAGAAATATTATGCAAAACAACAGAATGTGAAGGAAATGAACAATGGTGCATCAAATAATGATGCACCATTGTTGAAGTCATGCCATGCACGTGAGAAATACAAATCAGATGCATAAGTGGAAACCATTCCTTGAAAAGAATGAATGGCAGAAATGTTATGCAAAACAACAAAATGTGAAGAAAATCAGCTAAGAGCATCAGCTACAACATTAGCTTTACCAGGATGATATTGGATCATGGGTTGGAAATTTTGAATGAATGATGCCCATTTAAGATGTTGATCAGAGATTAAGGACTGATTTAATAAATGCTTAATACCTTGTTGATCGGTTTTGATTAAGACCTCAGAGCCCATAAGATAGTGTTTCCAAATTCGCAAAGCATGCACAACCGATAACAATTCTTTATCATATGTACTATAATTCTTTTCTGAGGGCTTAAGCTTCCTACTCTCAAATGCAATGGGATGATCATTTTGCATTAAAACAACACCTATCCCTAAACCACTAGCATTAGTAACAATATGAAAGGGTTGTGAAAAATCAAGTAATTGTAAAACATGTGCATGTGAAAGTGCATATTTGAGTTTTTCAAAGGACTGTTGTTGGGTAAGTCCCTATGCAAATTTTATTTTCTTTTTCAATAACAAGGTAAGGGTCAATGCTAAATAAGAAAAATTTCAAACAAACTTCCTATAAAAACTAGCCAATCCAAGAAAAGAACGAACATCATTGATTGGTTGTGGTGTATGCCATTCTACTATAACTTTAATCTTTTTTTGGATCCACATGCACACCTTCACTTGAAATAATATGTCCTAGATATTCTAGCTTACGTTGAAAGAAGTAACTCTTCTCAGGATTAGCATAAAGTTTGTTCTCTCGTAGTAAATGAAAAACTATTTTAAGATGCTTCTCATGCTCACTATCATTCTTACTGTAAACAAGTATATCGTCAAAAAATACAAGAACAAAAGCTTGGTAATCAAGAAAAATGTTATTCATCATTCATGCAAATGTAGCAAGGGCATTAATAAGTCCAAAAGGCATTACCATAAATTCATAATGGTCTGTTTGAGTTCTAAATGCAATCTTAAAAATGTCACTTTGCATCATATGAATCTGATCATATCCCGATTTTAGATCAATTTTACTAAAGACACGAGCTCCTCGTAATTCATCTAAAAGATCATCTATTCGAGGAATAGGGTATCTATTCTTTGTTGTGATCTTGTTAAGGGCTCTATAATTAATGCACATTCGATAAGTTTTATTCTTCTTTTCTACTAAGAGAATTGGTGCTCCAAATGGGGAAGAACTAGGCCTTATAAGTCCTTTTTGTAGTAGGCCTTTTACTTGGTTTTCTATTTCCTTTTGGTGTAGTGGGCCATGTCTATAAGGTGCTTTATGAGGAGAAGAACTACCAGGGACTAAGTCTATGCTATGGTCAAAGGATCCTAGAGATGGTGGTAGTTCAGAGGGATACTCAGACATAAAACAATCTTTATAAGTAGTCATGAAAGGTTTATGTGTATCAGGAAATGTATGAGTATAATCATTGATGATATTGACAAAAAAAATGCATGAATTGAATCCTTTCCTAAATGCACATTTTACTTGAGTATGACTAACCAATGGAAATCATGCCGTGCAAACAAAGTAATGATTTGACCTTTAAATTCAAAGTTAAAGGTATGTGTATGGTAGTCAATGGGTGGCTTATAATTATGATGAAAAGGCATACCTAGTATAACATCGTAAGATTGCAAAGGTGCAATTAAAAAAGTTCGTGAATCAACATATGGACCTATGCTAATCGTAACATCTTTCACTTCTCGTGTACATTATAACGATTACCTTGAAATGAAGCTTTTACTCTGTACAAAGAAGGAAACGTTTTTAATTTAAGTTCTTGTGCTAATAAATGTGAAATGAAGTCATGTGAACTACCATCATCATGTAAAATTTTAACGAGTTTGTTGTTTATAGTACCTTGCATGCAAAGTAGAGAATGAAAAGAGATATCGTTACCCAAGGTACTTAAGTCCTTCTCCAATGATTCCTCTGTCCAAAGAGGAGGAATTTCTTCATTATGGGCCTCCATGTTATGTAATTGAGCTGCAGCTGATTTCATGTTAAGAGGTCACAATCGGCACTTCCTTTTTGTATTTCCAGGTTTGCCACAATTCCAGCAGGTGATTCGTGGTCGCTTCTATTGGGCATCCATCGCTGAAGTTTATAGGGGAGATGGTTTGGTAGGTTGGAGAGATGAAGCAACAGGTGTAGTTGAGTAATTGGATTGCTGTGGACAAGGAAAACTAGGGTAAGATGGGGCATTAAAATTACGTTTCGTGGGAAGATTTGGTTTAACAAAAAGTGGTCGTTGACGTGGTTGTTGTAGAAGGAGTGACTTGGTTATGGACTGGAATTCTTTCTTTGCATCATAGGCAAAAGATATAGCCTCATTGAGGGTTGTAGAACGTAGGGTGTGAAGCTTAGCTTGGATTCCCACCTCCAAACCATCTTCGTATTTTCACTGCAAGCTATCCTCTGGTACATCTTCAAGCATTCAAACCAATAGTAAATTTTTCCAGAACCGCTCTATGTAGGTAGTAACCGTATCTCCCTCCTTCCATGTAAGGATCATCCATGCACATCGAACATGTAAATGGTATTGAGGAGGAAGAAAAGAATTCTTCACTTTATCTTGGAAAGCCTTCTTTCATTGGTGGACGCTCGGTACTGTGCCGCAGAACATTCCACCAGAGTTGAGCTTTTCCTACTAAATAGTTAGTGGCAAATTTGACTTTTTCACTTTCAGCATATGTTTCATCAGTATAAAAATCATCAAACTGTGACAGCCATGAAAGGATCAAAGGGTCATCCTTACGGCCATCAAACCGTAAAAATTGGTAATTCATAATGGCAATCTTGGAATGTGTGTCATCTAACTGGTCAGAGACAATAGCTTTGACCACCCTTGTAAGGTTGTCTTCATCAGTTTGCATTTTTTGAGTATTTTGTCGTGTTGTCGGATCTCGTTCTGAGACCTCGTATTTCATGCCCCAAGAGCTCAAGTTGTTGCTCGAGTGTTACCTCCGGTAGAGGTGATTCGTCAAAATCCTCCATGTTGTTCATAGGGTCCATGAGGATGTAGAGAACAAAACCCTCTTGCCATATATGTAAAACAATTTTTGAGATTGTTTGAGTTAAAATGTAAAAGGAAGGGTTGTTCTTGGGAATTGAAAAAGTAAGAAAGAGATGAAAGTTGTGTTAAATATAAGAAACGAGAAGTAGAGTGACAACACAAAGAGATAGTGTAGTGGTAAAACACTTCCCTTGTGTGGCTGAGGTTGTGGGTCCAAATCCTCCCACCTTGGTGAATATAAAACTCCTTAAGCAATCTGTTTTGACAATCCACATAGTGCATGTATTTATCGGAAAGTTTGATTACGTCAAAAAGAGTGGTTACATGAGAGCAGCTTCAAAAAGCATGTGTGAAAGTAAAAGTTGGTGACTTTTGTAGAAAGCCTTTGCTTTTAATATCAGAAATTGCGGTCTACAATGACCCTTATTCTAACCACTACTTTTCTAACTATTTCTAACAATAGAACCTTCTAGGCGGGTTTATTTACAAACTAAATTATAAATCGGATTTATTTATGTCCACCCTAAAGTCGGATTATTGATCTCTGCCCTAAAGTTGGGTTATTGATGTCCACCCTTTCATGCTTTCATGCCCTCACGAACCTTCAGCTGCTATATCAAAAACATCAAAACACATTAATACATTAATAAATTAACACTCTAAAAATGCATTGTTCAACATATTCCATAATTTATAACATAGACCTTCTTGTTTCTCTTTCAACTTCAACTTTGAATCTTTTGAATATAGAAAACACCTCTGATTTTTGCTTCATACAAAACAACCATACCTTTCTTGAGTGATCATCAATGAAGGTGACAAAAAATATATTACAAGCCATTGATGCCTCTTGGATTGCT
Organism: Ceratopteris richardii; assembly: GCA_020310875.1. Classification (NCBI taxonomy): domain Eukaryota; kingdom Viridiplantae; phylum Streptophyta; class Polypodiopsida; order Polypodiales; family Pteridaceae; genus Ceratopteris; species Ceratopteris richardii. The sequence continues at coordinate 87,206,747 of CM035441.1, read as the reverse complement.
CCACATACATCGGTATGTATCAAGTCCAAGACATTTGGGGCCACATAATTGCTCCTCTTGAATGGCTACCTCGTTTGCTTTCCTAGTTGACAAACTTCACATAACTAATGTAGTGCAATGCCATTTCATGTTTGCTCATGTCCTTCAACTTTGGAATTTTGATGTGTCCCATTCTTTTGTGCCATAAGTCCAACTCTAAAATCTTCTTGTTCCCACATTGAATGTACATGACCTTTCCATGTGGATGTTCGACGTTCAAAGTGAACATCCTTCCTTCTCTTCTACCTCAAGCAATGACCTTGAAGCCTTCCTTTGGATTCTTTATGAAGCATCCATTCTCATTGAATCTGACATGATAACCCTTCTCTACCATTTGTCCTACTGAAATTGAGTTCTTTGAAAATGTAGGAACATGAAGAACATTAGATAGTACCTTTGCTCCGCTTGTATCTCCAAGCCTTATATCTCCAATATGTTCATTCATGTGTTGAGTATCATCACCTGTTTCAACACATCCTTTTCCACTTGATACGTGTAGATTAGTGAACAAACTTCCTTGGCATGACATATGGTTACTACAACATGAATCAATATACCATTTTTTGTCATCTTCACAAGAGCTTCTATACTCATGTCTCATTGAAAGTAGTGTGTCCTTGCTTCCTTCACTTGAGGTGCTTGTATAGTTGTTCATACTTCACCACAATGATAGAATGTTATACCTTTATGAGAATTGTGGGAGCCTTGGCCTCTTCCTCTACTTCTACCTCGACCTCTTCCTTGTGTGTTGGCATTTGATGCATCCTTTTTGTCTTTTGAATTGTTTTGATTGTAGTTGGATTTGTTGTGACCTCTTCATTTTCCTCTTGAGCCTCCGGTTGAGCTCCTTCCTTTACCTCGACTTGCATATAACATTTGGTTGTGGTTGTCCTTTCCTTTGGGGCCACCAAAGCTAAGCTCTTCTGTGACAAGATGAGGGATTAGTTGTTCAAAACGTGGATATGCATCTTTCAAGTTAATGGAAGTTATAAAAGGCTTCCATCTTTCATCTTCTCTCAATCCATGAGATTATAACACACAAGATCTTTGTCTTCAACCATTGTGCCAATAGAAGCTAAATCATCACTTAGCTCCTTAATCTTCAAAGTATATTCAGCTATGGATTGACTCGAACTTTTCTTGATTGTGTTCAACTCATTCTTGAGTTGAAGTTTCCTAGCTTTGGTATTTGTTGAATAAATCCTTTCAAGAGCTTCCCAAGCATCCTTAGCTTTCTCTACATGTTGAATATGCCCTACCATGGCATTAGTAACGACTTTTGAAATGAGGAACATGCCTCTCCTAATCCTTTATTCCCATTCTTTTGCTTGCCTCCTTTGGACTTCGGTGGCCATAGCTTGATTGATTTGAGGTTGAGCATCATCGCCGCTCACAATACCCCACAAGCCTTTGCCCATTATGTAGTTGGTCATTCTAAGCTTCCACATGGGATAGTTATCCTTATCCAATTTCTCTACTTGTTGACCCAAGTCAGCCATTGAAGACTATCAAAAACTTTGAGAGTTACCTCGAATAGTTATATTGTCCTTTGCTCTTGTGTTTGTGAAGCTCCCCCTTGTTTTGTAGCTCCTCTTTTGCTTTGCTTTAACTCCAACTCTTTTGATGAAACTTACACACCAAGTTTGCTCTGATGCCAACTGTGGAGAATGAGTTCTCCTATGCGTCATGAAAACGTGTAGTGAACCCTTGTATGTCCAGCACTTGGACAAACAGTTGCACCTTAGATAGCTTGCTACTCTCAATACAAAACTCAAATGGATATGTGCCTTGAGGCAATCAAAATCGACAAAGAGAGCTTTCTAAAAAGCTATAAATAACTTAATTTGTACAAGTTTTGATTAGGAAATCCAACTAACGAAGATGAACTACCTGTCCACACAAGTATGTTGAAGAATTGAACTTCTCTCTCGGACTAATAACTCCTTGAATATATATCCTTTGAGGAATATATTTGAGACAAAGAAATTGCACACAAGTAGCTTTCCAACAAGCTAAAAATCAAGTAATTTGGATGAGTTTTGGTCAGGAAACTCAACTGACCAAAATAGACCACCTGCACACACAAGTATACTAAAAAATTAGACTTCACTCTCTGATAGACATGATTGTTTCACAATCATCGTGCTTTGCTTGGGAAAATTGAAAACCTTTGGATGGAAAATCGATCCTTATTTTCTAGGGTTTTCTAAAGGAAAACCATTTATAATTCCAAGTTCTTGAATTAATCAAATTCAATTCCAATTGGTTATACTCGACCAATTTCTAGTGACAAGAGCTTTTCACTTCTTATCTTTAAATTCCTTTCTTACTGAAGCTTTAAGTAGCTACCCTAGGGACTTTACAAGAATCTCTATACTTCTTAAGTCTAAACATTTGCTCATGCTTTTGGATTTCACCTTTAAGAAATCCATTTAAGGATAGGCAAACATTATGGTTTACCTTCCACATACTTAATTACCATCATCATGGTTGCAAACTATGTACTTGGAACATTTTACTATGTTGACACTTAGAACAACTTAATTCTCTTAACACTTTCCTTTGGATAAGTGGAATTTGGGCATGCTTTATCTTTGTGGTTTACAACCACCTTTAGGTTTAGGGATCCCATTTTCTAAAAACCACCTTTAGGTTTAGGGATCCCGTTTTCTAAACTTTAGCATGACACGAAGTTATTTTCTAGATAGCTTTCTTGGCTAAACATCTATTTCCTAGAAGATGTTTTGTTTTCCTTTCCTAACCATGTTAGGCTTAATGATTCTGTAGTTTTTCTAGAAAAAGATACTTGAAAAGACATCAAAGCTTCCATCGTGTGATAGCTTTTATCTCTAGAATATCTTTCAAAAGAACTATACTTTTCCTAACATATTTATGAACTTATTTCTTGTTTTGGGAAAATTTTGTGGATAAATAGAGATCCATTTCTTGGAACTTCTTGTATTCCCAAAAGAGAAATTCACCTTGAATATGATAGGGAAATGTTGTGATTCATGAAAAAGAACACTGGAATATTTCATTTAAGTCATTTCCTTTAGGAACTATCTCATTTCCTAAAGATCACTTGTCTAAGTTTCATCTTGAAATTGGAAATCTCTTAGATGAAATCACAAAGTAACTCTCTAAATCTTTTAAGAAGAAAAGTTCTTTCAAAGTTTCCATATTTTTCTTCACACTAAGCATCTTTTCTATAGATGCAATCATGGAACCCGATATTCATCTATTGAGCTTGCAAAGTTCAATTTATGTTAAGTTCAATCACTCTTCTTTGATTTCCATCACTTCTTTGGATGGAATCAAGTGAGAGCATTCATGTAAAAGTGCTCATGGAGCTTTAAAAACTATCTTAAGTTATCATCCTATTTGGATGCAAGAGAAATACACAAGAAAGTAAAATCTCACTTCTTTATTATTCTCTAAGTATCACCTAGACTTATAGTCATCATAAATCTTTATAAGTTTTCAATTAGTTATTTATTCTTGCCCATTAAGAAAGCAAGAAAAACTTAATGCTTGAGTTTCTTCTTGTGCCTACTTTTACTAAGTAAGAAATCTAGCATACTTAATGTAAATCTTCATTAAGTATGTGATACCTAAGTATCTCCTTAGGAAGGAATCTACTAGTTACTTGAGTTGCAAGATTGTAGTTAGCATGACTTTGCAACTAATCTATTTTTTCATCTTCCCAAATGCCAAACTCGAGCTTTAAAAGTAAGCTAACTACTAGGAAAGTATATTAATTTATCTACTTAGCAAACAATCATGCTACTTGTACATGCAAATGAGTGTGCTTGCATGCATATGTTGGCATGTTTTTTCATGCCCTAAACTAACTCAAGCATTTCTTGTGCTTACGTCATATGCACTTCATGCATCTACGTGTTGAAGATAAATGTACAAGCTCATTTTCACATGAGCTATGCTTGGATAAATTTGCCAAATATAAAGATAAAGGAAAAGAAGATAAAAGAAAAAAAGAAAAGAAAAGTCTAGTCAAAATTCATGATGAGTAAAAGATACAATATCTGCCTTGTAGTAAGTGGCATGTAGTGGGCAATCAAATGAAAGTGGTGAGTTAAGAAGGAGGCATAAACTTATTCACATTCTCATTGGATATAAAAGTGGAGTGGGAGCACGTTCTAAACAAGGAGAGAAAGAGGCAAGAGCTCCCAATAGTCGGATCTGGTCATTTTGTCATTTTTTTTTCCCATAGACTCCTTCTAGTCGCACTTCATTTTGTACACAACTCTGTTGTGAAGCTCATAACTCAGTTTATATGTAACCATTTCTTGATTTTAAACACTCATTGGAAAGCTTATCTTGGTGACTTTTTTTGTCTCAAATATCTCCTTCAAAGCTTATATATTCTGTGAGATATTAGTCAAAGAGTTAAGTCTAGTTTTTTAGCATACCTATGTAGATAGGTAGTCCATTTTGGTTGGTTAAGTTTCTCAACCAAAACATATCCAAATTGCTTGATTTTTAGCTTGTTGGAAATCTCTTTACATGTAATTTATCTTTCCCAAATATGTCATTCAAACAATGTATATTTAGCAAAACCTAGATAATCAAGTTTCCAAATGTTTCCAAATTTCCAAGGCAAGCATGAGAATTGTGAAATGATCATGTGAAGGAATCAAAACCTAGAAAATCAAGTTAGAGTTAATGCCTTAAAAATTCTTTTAAAGAATTTAATTGAGAAGGTACTCTATAAATTTGTGTTTGGACTTTAGGATAAGTATCATTCACACATCAATGTGAATATAAAATAGGGTGGTATGGGACACCATATTTTATACTTAGATTGATATAGGAGCAATGGTATGGGACATCAAACCATTGGATGATAAGTATCTTTTGGTCTTAGAATGAACTTTGAAGTAAGATTGGATCCCCAACGGAATTAGAACTTTGAGGGAGAAGTTTAAATTCAAGGAGGATAAAAGCATGATCTTATAAGACACTTCAAGATTAAGTAAGAGGATCATGAAGTAATTAACTTCCCGGACCTTATAATTCAAACAAGGCAAAGCATTTTCTTATTTTAATTATGGAACATTTCAAGATAAAGTGTTTTTGGTTCAAAAATATTGATACATTTATGAAGAAGTAGGACTTTGAAATGATCTTTTCAATGGTTCAACTCACTAAGTCAAGCACCAAGTTCCTAGTGTAACTTGGTAATTCAATCTTTTAACTCAAAGTAATGCACAAGAATTGCATCCCTAGGAAGCAATCATGAAGATTGACTAAAGGAATTAATTTCATCTCAAGTGAAACATTATTTTTGTTGATGTATTTTGGTAGTGATGTGTGTGAACACAATAGGAGCATTGAAGCACTTTTTTCCCTCTTTAGGAGGTTTTTTTCCTCGGCTTGTATATACGCCTATAACCCTAACGAGTCACTTATCTTTGTACATTCTCTTGGTAATACATTTAGTATTGTGCGTTGTGCTCCAAGCTTCTTCTTCTTCCTTGTGTTGTTTGCATGCTTCCACAAACCTCAAACTCCAACAATTGGTATTAGAGCAGGTCGATGTTTCATCTAAGGCATCGTTGAGACCCCTCCGGGCACAGTCTCAGAATCGCTCGAAAATCTAAGCTTGTTTTGGCCTCCGAATGCACTATCACAGTGCTTGTGCAAGCAATTTCATCTTTTTGTGCCAAAGATATATACATGTTTTAGTTTGTCAGTATAAGCTCCTCATAGTCTACTATAAGTTTAGTAGAACTTGACAAGGTAGTTCTCTTCAACTATTTGAGATACAATCATTTTTCTAGATTAGGGTATTTTAGTCAATGGCCATGGTTGAAAACAATGTTGTATTTTGTATATTGGTTGTTGAGGATAAGTTGGATGGTACCAATTATCCATTATGGGAATATATGATGCAACATGTATTGGTCATAAAAGGACTATGGAATATTGTGTAGGGTGTTAAAAACGTCCTACTACATCTGCAAATATAGTTACTGAAGGTGATGCAGATGGCATTGAAGATGATGTTCTTCAGGTTCTTGTTCTTGCTTTGGTTCCTACTGGACCTACTACAGAGCAACTTTGTTGGGATGGCAGAGATGCTCATCTGCATGCATTGATAGCCTTACATATCAAACATGTCATTATCCCTCATATTCGCTCTTGCAAAATAACAAAGGATTCTTGGGATACACTTACTACTTTATACCAGGCAAGGAATGAGGCTTATGTTGCTTACCTCCAAAAATAGTTGGAGAGTGAGCACATGAATGAAGGAGATTCGATGGACAGTTCTTCCACAAAGATCAAAGATTTGAAGGAGAAGTTGATTTCTAGTGATGAGGGCTTGCCAAACAGTTCACTTATGCAGACTCTTCTGAATGATCTTCCAGATTCATATAAAAGTTTTGCTTCTACTCTTCAATTGATGATGAAAGGCAATCCAAATGCCTTAACATTTGAGGAGTTAGTCTTTGTTCTATTGTAGGAAGATTAGTCTAGGCAAAACAGGTCCATTATGTGTGTCACAAATCAAGCTTTCCTCGCTAGTCAGAAGGGCAAAGGCAAATGAAGCTTATCTACTAGTAAGCAAAAAACTGCTAATTTTGCACAATCAAATAAGGATGACAAAGACGAGAAGAAAACAGAAAAGAAAAAAATGTTTTGCAAATATTGTAAAGATAAAAATCATGGCGTAAAGAGTTGTCCAAAACTGTTTGCAAAAGAGGCAAAGAAAAAAGAGAATGGAATGGTTGTTGCAGAGGCCTCTACACCCAAATTAGAGCCTGGAAATCTTATGCAGAATGAAGAATGGTCATCTACTATTGTTTACAGTTATGACCTATCTTCTCATGAATAGTGTATGTCTATAGTAGACTAAGATGTTTGGTACTTTGATAGTGGGGCACCCAAACATATTACCTGACAATTTAGTTTCTTCACTTCACTTGAGCCTACCCCTATAGGGAATATTGTCACATGCACCAACAAATCCTCTTATCCTGTCATGGGACTTGGTAAGATATGTTATACTTTATGGAATAATGGAATGTTAAATGGATTTTAATGTCTTGAGGTTTTTAATGTATTTTGTGTTTTGATTTAGCAGGTTAAGATTCATGAGGGTGTGAACGCACGTGGACTTATTCAGATATTTTTTTAAGTTATTTAGAAGACTATTTAGAAGATAGTGTTGAAAATAATAGATCACTTTAGAAAGTGATGTTTTGTAAAAATAGAAAATCACGATACACTTTTCGAAGCGTCACCCTCATGTATCTTCTATTCAGAATGTAATAAGAAATACCTATAAATACACATGCTCTGATAGACTCATCCATCAGAGTACGTGGAGGAAGATTGTACCCAATCTGGTGTCAGGTCTCTTGTCTCTTTCTATTCTGTAAGTACTTTTGTGTGATTTTGTTTCTATACTATCCTTTGCATACGTGCGCTTGTGGGATCCGAAGGTCAATAATGGAATCAGAGCCAAGGCACATCTGGGGAGGTGTACATATCAACATCTGGTCATGATTCATGGTGTATGCTTGTTAATCAGCAACTATCTCAATCATCCGATCCAAGTTTTTGTTTATCAAGTTTGTTTGTTTTGGTTTGCCAAATAGTTTTTTTGCATTTTTCGAATTTGATACTATGCATTGTGCTCATTGTCACATTGTACCCCCTGAGCTCATTGTCACATTGTCACACTGTACCCCCTATGCTCACTGTACTCACTGTATCCCCTATACCTCTTGTGCTCATTGTGCTCACTATACTCACCGTACCCCCTGTACCCCTATGCTCACTGTGCACTATTCACTATTCGAGTTCGGTTTGGTTATCAAACTCGTTTATCAAATTTGTTTATCAAGTTTGTTTATCAATTCAGTTATCATTCGATTACTCCTTTGGATTAATAAAGCATAGAACTATGGCATAACTTTGGCTTCCCTGGCACTCATGGTCCTCTTGGTTCACTTTGGTTTCCTTTGGTTCCGGTGGCTACATGCAAACCAATTCTAACTTATGAATGGCAATAAGGGCTTAGTTATTTCCCTAGTTAGCTTACTTATTTCTCTAGCTAGCCTACATAGTTCCCATTCCTTTTAATTAATATTTAACATAACTCTTAACACTCTCTTCACCTTATTTATTTAAACACTCTCTTTTATTTATTTATTTATTTATTTATTTATTTATCAAACCACTCTCATTTATTTTATTTATTTATTTTATTAATATTATTATTCTTATTCTTATTATTATTTTTAGTATACACTATTGTTAAAAATTCTTTTCCCATCCTTAGACCTAGGTTTTTGTTCTCTACATAAGGCCATGGACCCTAGCCATACTATCGATGATTTTGGTTCATCATCCCTACCAGAGGTACCAATCGAGCAATAATTAGAGCTTTTGTGACATGAACTCCAACATGCCCAAAACGAGATTAAGGAATGTGATGTTGCACTCCTGCAACTGCAAAGTGATGACAATAATCTAGTTAGGGTGGTGAAGGCCATTATTATCGCCCAAGAACAAGGCATGCAGTCCGAGATTGGTGCCAAAAAATTCCAATTTTTCACAATTTGATGGGTGAAAGGATGGCCAATTTGTTCTTTCATGCCTATCTCAGTTTGATGACTCCTATTCTGATGAATCATACTCTCAAAGTGAGAAAGTGAAATTTGTTACTAACTATTTGGTGGGTAAGACCCAGTTATGGTGGAATGTTTTGCGCCATAGCACCGATTGCCCCACCACATGGAAAGCATTTCAAGAAAAGATCAAGGATTTTCTTCCTCCTCAATTTCACTTATATGCACGTCAATCATGGACAACTTTTGGATGGAAAGATGGAGATATTATATCTACCTATATTGAGCATTTTTGGCAACGACTATTACTTATTCGTTCACTTGAAACGATACGTGAAGATACTTTGCAAAGAAAGTATGAAGATGGTTTGGAGATGGGAATCCAAGCCAAACTCAACACTCTACGTCCTGCAACTCTTTATGAAGCTATTTCTTTTGCACATGATGTGGAGAAAGAGTTTCAATCCATCACCAAGTGCATTCGCTTACAACAAATGCATCAACAAACACAAGTAATCAAGCCTAGTTTTCCCTTCAAGCGTCCTTTTTCTTCTTTTTCTTCTCCTACTTTTCAATACTCACCTACTTTTCAATGCCCACCTACTTTTCAATGCCCTCCTCAATTTCTCACCAGTACCCAAGACACCTACTTTACAACCTACAAAACCTCCAACCCTTCAAACTACAACGATGGATGCTCAACAAAAGACACCCTGTATCACTTGCTAGCATTGTGGTAAGTTTGATCATACTAAAGCTAAATGTAGGTTTTGAACTAACAACATGAGGCCTATCAGAGCTCAAGTACACGACATGGAGGTAGTTCTTAAAGACATTCAACCTGATTGGACTGAAGAAGCATTGGAACATGATCTAAGTACCTTGGGTAACACAATTTCTATCCATTCTTTACTTTGCATGCAAGGTACTATTAATGGTAAAGTTAATATTTTACACGATGATGGTAGTTCTCATGATTTTATTTCTCATACACTAGTGCAAAATCTCCAATTAAACCCACTTCCTTCCATGTATAATGTTAAAGTTGCATTTCAAGGAAATAGATATAATGTTACAAGCGAAGTGCATAACGTTCAGATTCATATAGGTTCATACATAGATGAACGCACATTCTTAATTGCTCCTTTGCAGTCCTATGATGTTATACTTGGTATGCATTTTATCATCATTATAATCCATGCATTAATTATCACACACACACACACACAATTAGTTTTAAGTTTAACAATCAAGACATTTGTTTGACTTCAATGCATGACTTCCAACCATTTACATTAATTAGTCATACTCAAGTCAAATATGCATTTAGGAAAGGTTGCAATTCATGTATTGTTTTTGTCAATAATATAGTTGGTTACACACATACACGTCTTAATGCACATAAATCATTTATGGTTTCCTATAAGAATTGTTTAATGGCTGATTTCCCTTTTAAGCTACCACCTTCTAGGGGATCTCTTGACCATAATATAGACTTAATTCCTAGTAGCCCTCCTCCCCATAAAGCACTTTATAGGCATGGACCTTTACATAAGCAAGAAATAGCTAATCAAGTTAAGGATTTACTCCATAAAGGACTAATAAGACCTAGTTCTTCTCCCTTTGGAGCACATGTTCTTTTACTAGACAAGAAGAACAAGACTTATAGGATGTGCATTGACTATAGAGCGCTCAATAAGATCACAATTAAAAATAGATATCCTATTCCTAAGATAGATGATTTGCTAAATAAAATTCATGGAGCACGTGTAGTTAGCAACATTGATCTTAAATCTGGGTATCATCAGATACGAATGACACAAAATGACATTTATAAGATGCCTTTAGAACTCAAACTAGTCACTTTGAATTCATGGTAATGCCCTTTGGACTTACCAATGCACTGTTACATTTGTACACATGATGAATAACATTTTTCTTGAATACCAAGCTTTTGATCTTATTTTCTTTGATGATATACTTGTCTATAGTGAGAATGATGATGACCATGCACATCATTTAGCAACCATCTTTAATTTGTTATGCAAAAAAAAAACTTTATGCCAATCCTGAAAAGAGTTATTTCTTTCAAAAAGAATTAGAGTATTTAGGACATATTGTTTCTAGTCAAGGTGTTCATGTAGATCCAAAGAAAATTAAAGTAATTAAAGAATGGCATGTACCTCAATCTGTGAATGATGTCCACTCTTTTCTAGGATTAGCTAGTTTTTTTCGAAAGTTTGTAAAAGGCTTTTCTTATTTAGCACTTATCACATTATTATTGAAAAACAAGTTAGAATTTGCATGGGGATTAGCACAACAAAAATCTTTTGAAAAACTCAAACATGCACTTTCTCATGCACTTGTTTTGCAATTAGCCAATTTTGCACAAACTTTCCATCTAGTTAAAGATGCTATTGGTTTAGGTATAGGTGCTATATTAATGCAAAATGATCATCCTATTGCATTTGAAAGTAGAAAACTTAAACCTTCTGAAAAGAATTATAGTACATATGATAAGGAACTTTTGGCTATTGTGCATGCTTTAAAAATTTGGAAACATTATCTTATGGGTTCAGAAGTCATAATCAAAACAAACTAACAAGCTATTAAGCATTTATTAAATCAATCGTTGATTTCTGATTGACACATTAAGTGGGCTTCATTCATACAAAATTTTCAGCCTATGATTCAATATCAACCTGACAAAGCTAATGTTGTAGCTGATGCCCTTAGTTGTTTCCCATCCCCACAAAAAAACTATTATTTCAATCAATAATATTCCTGTTGTTCATATTCATTCATTTCATGACATGATTCCTACTTCTGCATCTGATTTGTATTTTTCATAAACATAGATATTTAGTGAGGATCACTGCACTTTTCATAATGGATTCTTATATTTCAAACAGAAGCTATGCATTACAGAAGGTTTTAAAGAATTTGTTATGAAAGAGATGCATGAACCCCCGCATATGGGTCATAGGGCATAAAAAGTACTATTTCTAGGTGTAAAAAAAAATTCTTTTGGCTCAATATGGAAAAAGATATTGCACAATATGTTTCCCATTGCATTGTGTGTCAACGTGTGAAATGACATCATGGTAAAGCATTTAGTTTATTAATGCCACTTCCCATACCTAATGGACCATGGGGGCAAATTTCAATGGATTTTATTACTAGTCTTCCTACAACTACATCACATAATGATATGATTTGGACAATTGTTGATAGATTTAGAAAACAAGTTTATTCCATATCTTGTAAAAAGACTCTTTCTGCACCTCAAGCTACTAAGTTATTTATTAAATGTATTTTTCCACATCATGGTTTTCCAAAAGTTATTCTTTCAGATCAAGATGTTCGTTTTTGTAATCACTTTTGGGTTGCATTATTTCAAATTTTGGGTTCTAAAACAGACTTTAGCTTTGCATTTGATCTTGAAAGTAATGGGCAAAGTGAAGCTACGAATAGTACTATTTTAGATCTATTACATTGTTATTCTTTAGATAATCCAAGTAATTCCTTTTCTACAATTTGCTTATAATATCACAACACATACCACTACTGGATGTGCACCATATGAAATTGTGTATGGTAAAAAGCTTCCCACTCCCGTGACTCTCACTCAAATTGATATACCTATGGTTGATTCTTTTGCACAAGATTATATTTCTACACTTCACGAAGTCCATGAGCAGATTAAACAGAGTCAAGAACGTTACATGCATAGTGTTAATAAGAAACGAGTAGCTAAACAGTTTAATGAAAATGAAAGTGTATGGTTACAAATAATTAAAAGACTTTTGAAAAATATTTCACAACGTCCTAAGGTTATACTTGCACCACATTATTATGGACCTTTTCATAGTGTTCAAAAAATTAATGAAAATGCTTTTAGATTAGACATACTTTCTCATTGGAACATGCATGTGTTTTTACATGGAACATGCTTATGATTGTTTAGTGATGGGACATGTGACTGGCCATCCATGTCCATTTTATTCTTATCAACTGAGGTCAATTGCTCATCAACTGGGAGGCATGTTATACTTTATGGAATAATTGAGTGTTAAATGGATTTTAATGCCTTGAGGTTTTTAATGTGTTTTGTGTTTTTATTTAGCAGGTGAAGATTCATGAGGGTGTGAATATGTGGGGACTTATTCAGATATTTAAAGTTATTTAGAAGAATATTTAGAAGATAGTATTTTTAGTTATTTTTGTATAAATAAAAGATTGCTTTAGAAAGCGTTTTTTTTTTAAATAGAAAATCACGATTTTGTAAATAAATCATATTTTTATAAAAAACATGCTTTTCAAAGCACCGCCTTCATGTATCTTCTTGTTGAAGCTCAAGGTCAAGGACAAAGCATGGAAGTACATCAAAGAAGTGGACACACAAGAAAAGGGAGCAAGTAGGGAGCTCCAAGAAGTGTATGTCAAATTCTCACAAGAATTCCCTACAAAAATAGTGATTTTCATCACTAAAAACCATTGTAAATACCATTTTTCATTTTTGTAACTCCATTTTGTTCAAGCTGAGGAGACCTCGAGCTTGAGGAGTATTAGAAGTATCATCCTACCAATTTTCATAATTTTTAGACTTCATTTGAGTCCTCAAATAAGCCCTGGAACCTAATTTTTAACTAGGCCGGACACTAGGTCTGGATAGGGCCAAAACTAGTCAAAAAACTATAAAAAGAGATAGAGAGCTCATTTTTGGGGTTAGCTTGTGAGAGAATAGAGCTTTGTAAGAGAACTCTTTTGCAATCAAAGCTTTCCATTGTTCCTCTCTTTGATCTTACCTTGTGCACGTGTGTGTGTATGTGTGTGCATGTTTGTGTGCTTTCACTCACGCACTTGTGCCTTCACTTGCTCGTGGTCTTCATACCGGTCCTCACATCTCCGCGGATTGACAAGTAAAGGAGGTGGTGCTTATGCTTGAGCTACACCAAATTTTGGCACCGTTGCCGGGGAGAGAGCTTTGAGGACGAGCGTTGTGATGGTAAGATCGTAGATTTGCGACGTTGTAAGGTAAAAAAAACTATCATTTTTGTTCATTTTCTGATTTTTCTTCTTCATCTTCATCATCATCACCATCTCCATCTTCTTCCATCTTCTTCTTCATAGAAATTTTTTGCTTTTTAGTGCATTTTCACCATTTTCATACCATTTTTCATGCATTATTGTGTGAGAAGGAGTTAGGAAGTGCAAGGGAGAGCAAGCACTGTGTTTTTTCATGATTTTCTGCACATACGGAGCTCGCCATTGCTCGGCGCTCAAAAATTTGAATTTCCTGCCAAAAAACACGATTCTGTGATGAAAATCGCGATTTTGTGAAAAATTAGATTTTTTTTTTGAAAATCGCGATTTTCTATTTCCCGCCTAAAAGATTTCTGAAAGAAACACGATTATGTGGTCATTCTGAGAATCGTGATTCTCTAGTTGTGCTCAGAATCGCGATCCTCTACATTTTCAAAAACACGATTCTCTGCTGACAATCGCGATTTTCAAAAACATGATTCTCTGAAAACACGATTCTGTGAAAAAACGATTCTGTGAAAACATGATTTTGTGAAAACACGATTTTGTGAAAACACGATTTTCATCCAAGGTACAAAATCGCAATTTTTAGAACACGATTCTCTTGGATTCACAGCATCGCGATTCTCTTGATTTCACAAGATCGCGATTCTCTGATTTCACAGCATCGCAATTCTCTGATTTCACAGCATCGCGATTCTCTGATTTCACAGCATCGCGATTCTCTTGATTTCACAGCATCGTGATTCTCTGATTTCATAGCATCGCGATTCTCTTGGTTTCATAGGATCGCGATTCTCTTGGTTTAACAAGATCGCGATTCTCTTGATTTCACAGGATCGCGATTCTCTTGATTTCACAGGATCGCGATTCTCTTGGTTTCACAGCATCGCGATTCTCTTGATTTCACAAAATCATGATTTTTCCATAAGTGCCTATTTCCCTGTTTTGACCCCCAGGAGCCTGATTTGACATAAATTTTTCATCCAAAGTCCATTTTTTGAGCTCTATAGCTCATTGGAAAGCTCATTTTGAATCCTACATGACCTCAAGTGTTTTTTTATAAGAATAATGCATTGATTTTCAGATACACAAATTTGAAGTTGACCCTCAAGAGAAACTAGGAACTCAAGTGAACTCCAAAGGATTTTTGAACCATACCAAGGGGAAATTTTGGACTCTTAGCCAAAGCTTATGAACCTGAGATCTGGTAGACACCTAGGCAAGAATAGACAAAGCATTAGATCTTCTGAGGCTAGTGTCAACCATACAGCTAAGTCTTGGGCACAACAACTAAGTGGTTGTCCTTACATACTAAACTCTGACACAAGTGGCTCAGAAATGTCTTTTAGCATGGGGAAACTTGCAGGTGGCTCAGGAACTGCCCATCTACAAACACCAGAAGGTCCCTATAAGACACAATTGGAATATATTCGGACCAACCGATTAGGTGCTCGCATCTATGAGGATGGCCTGAGGCGATCAGTGGTCCAACTCAAAAATCCAGATCAACCCTTTGGACTTGAACACCCGGTGGTCAAGTTTGAAGAGGGATCATACATTGATAAGGAAGGAACCATGTATGTGGTCACCAACCTACCAGATAGGACCGATGAGTTTGGAAATATCATTCATGAGAATGATATAGGAGACCTATAACAACGAAATGTAGGACAAGGACCCCAGACTCCTAGAGGTCAGTCAGTTTTGACCAGAGTGATCACTCCAGATTGGATCCCTCAAGACAAAAAAAGCATAGAACTATTCTTGGATAGAGAAACAGAGGAAGCCTTTTGGAGATTCAAGCTAGATCAACCTAGCCAATTGGGCATAGTCATCATCTACGAGTTCAAGGATCCAGAGATACCAGGCAAAGTTGTCTACCTGGATAACACATCAGAGAAGATATTCTTGGTAACAGAACATGATAGACATGCATATACTTGGAAGAATGAATTGATCTTTCCTCCACCACGATCCAATGTGTCCCATGGCCTCAAAGGAGTAGGATCATCCCAAGCTCATGAAGCCCAGAGAGAAAGAAATAGAGAGAGACCTAAGGTAAGTTTTGCACGCACTGTGGGCATAAATAGATCAAGATTTGAAAATGAAAGACCTAAAAGAGAGAGACATCAAGCACATAGGCAACAAAGAGATGAACATGATTTTCCATTGCCTAGACCACGAGAGCACCCAAGAACCCTTAGACCCACTCAAGTGATCAAGGCAATGAAGAATTATTTTGACGGGACAGGAGATCCTTGTGATCATGTGGTCGAGTTCAAACAAGTGTTAAGAGCTGAACAGGTTGAGGATTTGTTCACCCAATATGAGGCATTTGGTTTGACTCTTAAGGGCACTGCCTTAGCTTGGTTTCAACCCCTGAGTAGTCGCAACTATCGCGATATAGGTCAACTGCTAGATGAATTCATCGTAGAATTTTCCAAGAGTGGTATCAGGCATAACACATTGTCTTTGATCCACAGCTTCAAGCAGACACCCCAAGAAACAGTGTGACTAGCAGGTAGAAGGTTCAGACAGTACCTAGAAAGATGCCCTGCTCCAGAGTTACCCACACCATCCAAACAAGTGGCCTTGTTCTTAGATGGATTACTAAACAAAGAATGTGACCCTAGTGATGTCATAGAAGAAGAAGAGAACGAGGACGATCTAGAGTCCATTGTGATGGATAGTTGTTTTACCTCGAAAAAGCACTATTTAGAAGATGTAGGAGTGTTTAACCAAAAAGAAGAAGAACCTCTCACAAGCATTAAAACGGTAAATTCAAAGGATGGAAGTGAGAGCAGTCAAAAGAAGAAGAAAAGAAAAGCAGTGAAACAAGAAGAGGAGGAATCATTGTTTGAAGTACCAGAGAATTTCAAGAAATATGAAGTTGACGACCGCAAAATTTTGGTACGAATGCATAAGAGAGAGGCCATCATAGGAGAATCATATGATAATAAAGAAAAGACCATGAAAATTGTAGTGACCATTGAAGAGAACGAAGAAAGATGCACATATATAGGAGATGACCTAAGTGCAAGAGAAGAAATGGAGCTCGTAGCTCTACTAAGGGAATATAGGGATGTGTTTGCGTGGCACTATAGAGACTTGAAAGGGGAAGATCCAAGAATTTGCTCTCATACTATCCCCATGACTGCTGATGCCAAGCCCACCAAACAGAAGCCCTACACATATAATGATACATATGCAGCCAAAATAAAAGAAGAAATTGATAGGCTGATTGAATTTGGATTCATCTATGAGATTGAGCATAATGAATGGGTGTCCCCCATTGTAGTGGTGCCCAAGAACAACGGGAAGTTGCGAGTGTGTATTAACCTTAAAAAAGTTAATGCTGCTACGATCAGAGATAGTTATCCACTTCCAATCACGGAACACTTATTGGCACGTGTTGCAGGCAAGGAAGTTTATAGCTTCCTTGATGGATTTTCAGGTTACAATCAAGTAGCCATTGCCCCAGAAGACCAACACAAAATAGCTTTTGCCACAGAGTGGGGAATCTTTGCATTTCGTGTGATGCCATTTGGGCTCACCAATGCACCTGCAACATTCCAAAGGCTCATGTGTCATGTCTTCAAAGACTTCTTGCGAAAGAGCTTAGAAGTGTATGTGGATGATTTATGTGCTCATTCCCAAGAATGAAGATTTCACATCCCTGAGCTCAGACAAATCTTCAACAAGTGTAGAGAATATCGAGTGTGTCTGAACCCAGAAAAGTGTGTGTTCATGGTGTGTCAAGGTAAAATCTTAGGTCATATTGTTTCTAAGAATGGAATCTCAACAGATGAAGATAAGGTACGAGCCATAGCGGAGCTGCCAAGGCCAAGGAATGTTAAAGAGGTACAAGCCTTTATGGGCCATTGTGGATATTACCGTAGGTTTATCCACATGTACGTGATCATAGCTAGACCCCTTTATGCCTTGTTGTCTAATTTTGAGTGAAATGACGAATGCGAGAATTCTTTCAATGAACTGAAGAAATGTTTGTGCACAGCACCAATATTGACCACTCCTGATTGGAATAAACCATTCCATGTCCATGTGGATGCATCCATCATGCCATAGGATGTGTGCTAGCACAACCCACAGGTGAAGGAAACTTAGATTTACCCATAGCATATGCTAGTAGACAGCTCACTACAGCTGAATGAAACTATACCACAACTGAGCGAGAGGGATTAGGCATGGTATATGCTGTGAAGAAGTTTAGACACTAACTATTGGCTAACAAGTTCAAGTTTTTCACTGATCATCAAGCTTTGTTATATCTGGTCAATAAACCTTGCAATACAGGACGGTTAGTAAGATGGTTTCTCTTACTAATGGAATATGACTTTGAAGTTGTTGTCAAGAAAGGTAGAACCCACCTCAGGGCAGATCACCTTTCTTGCATCACTTCAGGAGAGTCACCACAAGGAGTGTCTGATGAATTACCCGATGCTTATCTGTTCAATTTAGAAGTTGTTCCTAAATGGGCAAATAAGTTGGTACCAGTCCAAACATTCGGCCCTGCAAATAAGAATGTGAAAACATCACAAGAAGAAATTGTAAAATCACAAAAATATCACATATTGGCAGGAAGCATGTACAAACAAGATACTAAGGGTAAATTAGCTTGTTGTGTTGAGGATGACATACATGGTAGTTGGCTGCAACAAGCCCATGAAGGATTGCTAGGAAATCACTATTCTAAACAACGAACATTGCAGAATCTAAAACGTTTAGGAGTGTATTGGCCTAGCATGGACAAAGAAATTCATGAGTGGATTAAGAATTGTAATGTGTGCCAGGAAAAACCCCCAGTGGAGCATGCAACCCTTTATCAAGTGTCATTAATTCCAGATTGGAGTGCTCCATTGGTAGAGTTTATGAGGTCAGGAAGATTACCCAAAGAGGCTAGTCTAGCAAGAAGATGAAGCATGGAGCAAGAGGCTCAAGGCTATGCCTTAGTAGGAGACAATCTATACCGAAGAGGCAAAGATGGTTACTTAAGAAAGTGCGTTCATGAATCAGACTATTTAAAGGTCTGAGAGACTGCACACAGTGGTGTTGCAGGTGGACATTTTGGTCCTGATCGAGTGATCAAGACCATTCTATTCTCAGGACTTTGGTGGCCCACTCTCCATATGGATGCACATACCTATGTGAAGAAATGTGACACATGCCAACGTACACAATATCCAGTTAGAAAAGATGAGATGCCTTTGAGGCCAATGATGGGAGGACGTGCATTCTCGAAATGGGGTATAGACTTTGTAGGTCCTATTAACCCCCCAGCTAGAAACTCCCATGCAGAATATATTATTGTAGCCATCGATTACCTTACCAAGTGGGTAGAAGTGAAAGCCACAACAAAGAATGATGCTCAGACTATGGCTAAGTTCTTATTCGAGAATGTGTTCACGAGATATGGACTACCAATAGAGTTAGTGAGCGATAGAGGCACACACTTCTTGAATGAAGTCATTGAAAATCTTCTCCAAGAATTCTTGGTGATACATAAGAAGCCTGCCCCCTATCACCCACAAGCTAACGGACAAGCCGAGAGCACCAATAAGATCCTCTATAACGTATTGACAAAACTGGTAAATAATAAACGCTCTGATTGGGACAAACAACTTCATCATGTTGTTTGGGCTTATCGAGTTGCCTACAAAACGGTACTCAACGCCACCCCATTTCAGATGGTCTTCGGACAGAATGTTGTTCTACCATTGGACTTCCTCATCCCAGCCTTAAAAGTAGCACAAGAGCATGAGTGGAATGGACATGAATTGTCCTCTAGGATCTTTGATCTAGAACGCTTAGGAGAGACAAGGCTACGCGTGGTGGCAGGCATCTATGCTACAAAGAAAAGACAAAAGGCATACTTTGATGCACACATCAAAGATAAAGGATTGAAAGAGGGAGACCTAGTGCTGGTTTATACGCTAAAGCAACATGCCCGTAAGTTGGAAAAAAGATGATATGGACCCATGATCATTAATAGAATTTCCACTAGCGGTGCAGTTCAGTTGGCCACTCTAGAAGGAGATATCTTGCCAAACTATATTAGTGGATGTAGAGCCAAGTTATACCAAGAACCTCTTACAGAGGATATGCTAATGAGACTCAACACTGCTAAGAAGCGAAAAGAAGAGGAGTTAAGGGTGAGGAAAGAAGCACAGGCAGAGGCTAGAGAACGTATTAGGCGAAATAAGTTAAGGCGACTAGGCCTAGATGTCAACTCAAAAGCCCCAAAATATCACATGGATATGTTCCGAAAATCAGGCATATTTACTTCTCAAGTCATTGACCGACGTCCATTTGTGACCATAGAGATAGGACAAGGAAAGGGTGCAAGCACTGTGAAAGCATTGATTTACTCAGGTGCAACAAGTAGTGCAGTTAGACTATCCTACTGCCAAGACTTGCAGTTGAACATCAATCCCATAGAAGCTTATGTCATAGGATTGGGAGGTGTGGAAACCCCTTGTTTGGGCGAGGTGGAACTTCCCATCTTCCTTCAAGATGTTCCAATGAAAGTCAAAATGCTAGTGTGTCAAGATGAGAACCTTACAGAACCACTTGTCTTGGGTCAAGATTGGATCTATGACCATGCAGTTAACTTAAACCTACGAAGTCAAATTCTTCAAGTTTGGGTACAGGAACAATGCATTACATTAGAATTAGAGAACTGCATGCTCACAGATCATGGCACCACCCACTCTCTTAGTTCCTCTAAGACTAATCTTCACGGTGAAGATGTTATATGCGTCAAAAGCTCTATGATGCAGAAGGATTCAATCATGGAAGGAAAGTCGCAAAGGCAAGCAAACCCTCCTTCTTTTTTGAAGAGTAAAGCATCCATAGTAGTTCAACCTCAGAAGCAAGCACAACGATTCAAGACAACTGCTATAGCAAATAGAAAGACACCCTTCAACAAGAAACGAGTTCCGAGCATGAAGCAGATGTGGGTACGCAAAGGAGAGCAACCACCAGCCTTGCCCCCACAAATGCCATCCAGGCAAGCCAACCAGGCCAGAAGACAAAGGAAGAAGCTTGGAAAAGCTCAACCACAAGGTATCCGACAAGTTGGGTGCCTAAGAAATTAGCTGCAGCTCAACAAGGGCGAGTAGAGATGTGGGTACCTAAGAAGCTCTTACATCCACAACAACCTATGTTCTCCCACATGCGAAAGGTCTCAACAAAGAAGCCACAAAGAGAAAAGGGTAAGAACCGCATACGGAGATTGAAAGAAGTTCAAATCACCTCTTCAACAATAGTAGGACGACGTGTAAAAAGGGTATGGGTTTGGAAGCCAAAAGGGCAAGTAGCCTCCACCGAACCAAAGCGCCAACCACACTGGATACCACAGTTCAGAAAGCATCCAAAGAGGAAGACGCCTGAAGTGATCTCTACAATGGCAAATGTTGTTCTAAAATGGAATCCAATAGGGAGGGTTACATCAGTTCGATACCCAACGGATACCTCCACTAAAGTCGGCATCAACATCCGCAAATAACATCGAAAGCCTCAACGAGCGACAACCATGTGCTCCTTGCACAACCTTGTCTTTTGCACCATTCAGGTCATGCATTTCCAAAGTATGTATTAATATAGGGCCACATTACATGGTCGTGCATAGACACAATTGAGAGTCCCATGCACGAGAGCACATTGACACATGTAAACCATTTTCTGATACTAACATCTGTCTTCTTGTTTGGTGACATTGTTCCTAAAAAAAAAAAAAAAAGAAGAAAAAAAGGGAGAGGAAGCACTTGTTCCCAGGTTTGGCTCATTAAACATGAATGAGTCATGCTTAGTTGAAGGTGGAACTGTTGATTACTGGGCATTTATCAGTTTGGATAGAAGTGTGTCTCGGCTAGCAGATGATATAATTGCTTCCTTATCTGGTAGATGTCAAGAACTTGGCATGAACATGGCATCCACAACTATGGTTTCCTCTTACTATGGTAGGAGTGAAGAGCTTGAAGGTCCACAACTTGAGCGATGCTTAACTACTGTATGTACGAGAGCATCCAAGGAGATATCTGCAAGAGTTAGTTTGGTACCCTAAAAATCTTTGTATGTATACTAGATGAGAAGACTCCTACTTATGGTGAGCTAAAGAGAATATGTGAAACTAAGCTTGGTGTAGTTACCCAATGTTGTTTGTCAAAGAATATAAAGAAACTCAATTCTCAATGTTTGGCCAACGTTGCTTTGAAAAGAGGAGACAGAACCAGGCACTCACAAAACAATTTCATCAGTGGACCATCAACAGGGACATTCATCGACAATGTTCCATCACAAATGCCAAGTGTACAACACGAAGAGATAAACATCGATCGACCCTTCACCATGGTAAGTATCTCTACTTTGGCAACACCATAACCATGATAGATTAGGAAACCTCTTCGTCGTCATACCCTGGAGCACTTAGCTCAAGACCCCCAATTTTTGCACCATACTTCTTCCAATGCATTTTCCAAGTAAGCATGCATAGGGCTACATTACAAGGCCGTGCACAAGGCACATATTTTCCTCAACCCATGCACGAACACACTTACCCATCATCCATTAGGGGATATGGGTACTTGGCATGACTCCTATGAACATCAACTTTGGAAGATCTAGAGGACATCAACGGAGACTGACAACGACACAGTCATGCTGGAATCCAAGGAAGACACACATACCAAGGAACTACAACTTGCAAAGGCTCGCAGTGACTGATGAAGAACCGGACAACCAACCCTGCCACATCTAGCAGCCAGACGTATTTCGTTTATACAGAAGGGACACTCCCTCTCAAAGCACTACTTGGAACAATCACTACAACAAGGGTTTGTCAGGGACGACATACTCGAGAGGGGGAGGAGTGTTGAAGCTCAAGGTCAAGGACAAAGCATGGAAGTACATCAAAGAAGTGGACACACAAGAATAGGGAGCAAGTAGGGAGCTCCAAGACGTGTATGTCAAATTCTCACAAGAATTCCCTACAAAAATAGTGATTTTCATCACTAAAAACCATTGTAAATACCATTTTTCATTTTTGTAACTCCATTTTGTTCAAGCCGAGGAGTCCTCAAGCTTGAGGAATATTAGAAGTATCATCCTACCAATTTTCATAATTTTTAGACTTCATTTGAGCTCTCAAATAAGCCCTGGAACCTAATTTTTAACTAGGCCGGACACTAGGTCTGGACAGGGCCAAAACTAGTCAAAAAACTATAAAAAGAGCTAGAGAGCTCATTTTTGGGGTTAGCTTGTGAGGGAATAGAGCTTTGTAAGAGAACTCTTTTGCAATCAAAGCTTTCCATTGTTCCTCTCTTTGATCTTACCTTGTGCGCGTATGTGTGTATGTGTGTGCATGTTTGTGTGCTTTCACTCACACACTTGTGCCTTCAGTTGCTCGTGGTCTTCATACCGGTCCTCACGTCTCCGCGGATTGACAAGTAAAGGAGGTGGTGCTTACGCTTGAGCTACACTTCTATTCACGACGTAATAAGAAATACCTATAAATACACATGCTCTGATAGACTCGTCCACCAGACTATGTGGGAGGAGATATCTGAATAAGTCCACGTGCATTCACACCCTCATGAATCTTCACCTGCTAAATCAAAACACAAAACACATTAAAAACCTCAAGGCATTAAAATCCATTTAACATTCCATTATTCCATAAATTATAACAAGATCATCCTGACTACTACTGATGGTAGTCCTTTTACATTTTCAGATGCTTTATTTGTGCCAACGATCAAGAAAAATTTGTTATCAGTTTCAACATTAGCCAAGATCGGCTTGGTTGTGAAATTTCTTGATGACAAATGTATAGTTCCATGATCTCTCAAATGGGGATTCCATTATTTCTTCTGGCATTTTATGTCATGGACTATATAAGCTCATAATTTATGCAAAATTTGTGAATGACTCAATGTTTCGCTTCTTAGTCCAAGGGAAAGTGTCTCACACACACCTATGTTTTGTTTGACTAACTTGTACTAGGCCACTTCCTTTTACTTTGAGTCCACAATTGCTCACGAATATGCCCTCTTTTGGGATCCCCAGCAGAATCGCCAAAATGTTGAGTCCTAATACCCACAGAAAGGGTGACTATACAAGACTTTATTTTGCTCAAACCCCCTAGAATCGGTCCACTTGTATTACATGGAAACCACAGCTATCCTTTGATTGATACTTTCGCATTCTTTTCCTACTACCTCGCACACACTCGTACCTACATGTTAACTCTTCCAAGTTCGCATACTCTCAAGCATACATCTATGCACATGTAATTGACCGTACTCTCACATGCCCACACTTGCTCCCACACACACACACTCTCGATCTCCTTCCCTCCTCCTCACCTATACATACATATGCTCTCATGCACTCTCACTTTATTACTCAAACAATTAGAGGATTGCACAATCATTCACTCACATCCCAAACTACCGAGCAATCGCACACATGCACCTTATGCAAACTCATTCGGGCACACAAACCAAAATCCACAATCATAGCACACTCACATATTCCACAACTATTCACACAGAGACATGTCCCCACCTTGCACCACACACTTGTCAACACACACTCACTTACGTTGTCCTTATGCTTAACTCTCCGCTCTCACGCGCACACCCATATTGGCATTTTCATTCTCTCTTACACACACACATTCATACCCACACCTTCCTCTGTGCTCATGCACACATGCTCCTCCCTTTTGTTCTCGCTCCACTCACTCCCTTACACATCCACACACATTCCTTTTTCCTTTCACTCCTTCTCACTTTCTCTCTTTATCCCCCTTTTTCTTACTTCAACGTTATGAAAATCATTTCCTTAAATTAAGGAAAAGTAACTTGATCCTGCGTGAAGGAAAAAAAATTCAAATCTGAAACCGCTGTTGACAAAATGGGAGATTTCTCCCAATGCAGAGGGGTGATGAAATTTGAAGTGGGAACAACTCTTTTTTGTAGGAGTCAGTTCTCCTATCTCTTTCAGATGTGGAGAGATCGACCATCAAGAAAGAACAGTTCGAGTAACTCCTAGGCTTAAACAGTCAAAATGGCCACAGAAATCAAAGTCCCAATCTCTCAACAGACAAGCAAACTCTTACAATCAAAATACTAATCGGAAAAGAAAATATATAGTTGTCTGCATTTCCCTAAAGCAATAGATTCCTTTTTATCATCACAAGTGAACACGTCAAAGGCATATATTTGATTCGCAAGCTTAAGTCATAGCAAATCTGATACGTTTCGAAGGCATAAAATAGAAGCAAAGATTGCATTAAACCTTTATGCAATGATCGAACCAAGACGAAGATGTTTTTCAGAAATGGACATATATTTAATCATTGAAATGCTGAAATTAGGTGTTGAAAATCAAGGAGACATTGAGATTAGCTCAGTACCTTCACCTCCAAATACATAATTGAATCTTGGCCTGAAGAGCTTCCATTCTCTAAGCCATTTAGACCTCATATGATAAACAGTGATTGCCACTTCTCTTGTACAACAGGGCTTTATATGTCCATCGACATATCAACATACTCCAATCTGTTGGCCATCGTCCCCCTTTGTATCCTTCAGCGATCTCCTCGAATCACCTGCCTTCTAGCTCCCTTTTTGCCCTCCATCTTCTTCTAAAACAGTGGCTTCCTCCCCTCGAGCATGTGCAAAACTGCTTTTAAAGGAATTCCTTGAACAACGTTTTGATTTCTCCAGCCTTCTCCTCTCTCCAAGGTGCTGCATATGCAGAGTTAGGCACTAACATCTGAATGTGAATCTCCTCCCTCAAATAGTTGCACCCAAGTCTCCACTTAATGTTGCTTTGCTGAAGTTTGCAGTCACTCATCAAACTTGTAAAAAAACTCTTCAGCTTCAAGCTCCCTCGCCTTCACCTGTGTTTTTCTTCCTCTTTCCTGAGTTCAAACTTGACAGGAGAATTCAGAATTTCCAACTCAGAATCCGAGTGTCTGTGACCATTAGAAATATACGAAACATCATACGATGAACTTTTAGCCTGTTGCACATAAAATGAAGCCTCTGCTGCTCAAAAATTTAGCAACCAGAGCTTCAGAAACTCCTCCTTTGCCTAAAGATACTTGATTATTTTTGCTCGTCTCCTGTTTGTTGATTCATATTTTCTTTCTTTATTCGGTGGGGTTCAACAACGACTGCTACTCTTGCTCATGATCTGGTAATAACCTGTTTCCATGTCTTGTTTCATACAGTCCGCATTTACCTTCAGATTATGACACTTGTGTGATGCTAGTTTTTGCTCATGTGTCACTTCAAAACACTAGAACTGTCTACCACGGTTTAGCTCAATTTTCTGATATTATTTTTTTTATCGCGTTCTTTCACAAATTTCCTGCTTGTCTGTTACAATTGCAATAAGCAGTCACATATTGCCTTTTCACTCTCTCAGTCTGTACTCTCCATCAGCAAGCCAAAACTAAACAATGCTAACTTTATCACGCAACTCTTGCGTGAGTGTTAACAGTTTAGCAACACATGCGCTATCACAAATTTTTTATGCACCTGTATATTTCTCTTCCACATAGATAGACATACAGTTAACGTCTCTTCAACAGCTTATTATCCTCATGATTGAGTAGATCGCTAGTTATGCTGCCAAGTGAAGTCTGTAATGTTGCTTACTATTTTATTCATCTTCGACAGATTACTGACCATAAGTCTGCGCTGCTTTCTCTTATGCATAATGTAGAACTTATCATCATCTTCAGATGGCGCACCACACCCAAATGCACTCGCTCCCAATCCGCATAGAATCTAGCTTCTTTGTGTCACCTCTGATGCCTTCTCCTGTTGTGCCCCTAGAAGACTCAAATTCCTGCCATAGATAGCCCCCGTGAGAGCGAGCTTGAAAGTAGATACTAAGTCATTAAGAAAAATTATGCTCTTCTCCTTGTAGCTGATCAATAAAACTTCTCGGTCCTCCTTGAGAGCTTCGACGTCTCCTTCTCACTCCTCTGTTCTAATCTCCAGCAAGGCGAAGCCGTCCTTCTTCCCAAGAGAAAAAAACCAGAGAGCTCCCAGTCGGCAACTTTCCTCCTTATTCCCCTTGAGAGCTCATCTCTATCAGTCCTTGCTCCATCCGAGAGCAACCGTGACCTCGGAAATGCCAGAATCCACCCCTTCCCTTGAGGATGCGCACTCCAAACAACACAGCGGCCGGCAAAAAACGAAACAGGCCCCCCTTTTGACAACGAAAAAAACACGTGCCCCTCCCGTTTGCTGGTGAAGAAGAATGGAGAGAGAGAGCTACCAAAATGCGAGAGAGCCCCCCTCTTCGTCGTTTTCCCCAACTTTTCACGAACCCTGCCACATTAGACAAAAAACAAAAGACAAAAAGAAAACCTCCTGCCATAGCATGGCCGAATGCCCACCCCTTTCTCTCTGCAGGTAAAGCAACCCCCCCCTTTTTCTGTTTCTTTCGTCAGAACAACGAAAAAACGGACTTTAGCATGCATTATACATGAGCTCAACAATGGCTGCTAGAAAATTAGTTCCTCAAGGGACAATCATGTTTATCATTTCATACCCAGCGTGTATGTCCACATCTTAAATGAACAGCCACCGTAATTTTCATTGAGGGCTTTGCAAATTGCATGTGCCACCTCTTGATCTTGAG
Organism: Ceratopteris richardii; assembly: GCA_020310875.1. Classification (NCBI taxonomy): domain Eukaryota; kingdom Viridiplantae; phylum Streptophyta; class Polypodiopsida; order Polypodiales; family Pteridaceae; genus Ceratopteris; species Ceratopteris richardii. Next base: position 87,179,376 of record CM035441.1, on the reverse strand, counting down.
GAAATTCACATCAAAATCAGCAGTTCAATTCAGACAGTTGCATCCGAATCCTGTATGATCTACATCTCCATATAGCGCTGCACAATGCCCACCCTCAAACATTATTGGCAATGTTCCAATAATAGAATTCAAGTCTTCAGTATCCAAATCATATCCTGCTGCAATCAAGGTCCAAATATGTGATTCAGGTCATTGGAAGCAAATACTCCAGCATCTATGTTAAAATTCACACTATGCTGCCATGAAGAAATGGGACCAACCGATTGTCCATTTACTGGTGTTTTTTAGCACTTTTTTGAAAAACAAGGAACTGGAAGAGCACAAGGGGTTGGAGAATTGATGTAGGATGGTCCTGCCCATCGTTCCCAGGATGGAAAATCTTCACACATTCCATGTGCAAATTTCTTTCTACCGTGCACTGGACTCGTCGCCAGATGGTGCTCTCATAGGCTGAAGCAATTTCAACAAGCTTTGTGAACATCTTGATGTACTCTTTAGCTTCATCCAGCATGGAGGCCCTATCTATCTGTGTGTCTCTTTCAATCTGACAACAACCTCATTCCACATGTCCATTCACATCCACTCTGGCCCTACACTTTCTCGTTGTTAGAGTAGAACACCTTGCCATAATTCTTGCAGACAAATCGAAGAGAGGATTCCAGTGCCTATACAAGACCTTCCTCAATGACTCTTTTGCAACACTCCACTAAGCATGCTTCAGCTCTTCTTCAGTACCTGGAACTAATGGAGTTGATACTTAACCATCCTAGCTTTTCAACAGTTTTCATAGTGCTCGAAGACCTCAGTAGCATCTCCAAGAGTAGGCATATTACCTCCAAAATTATATATACTTGTTCAACAGACAATGTAGAGTTGAAAAACCTAGTTCTTACCCAAGATCTTCATAATCGAAAGGTAGATATATCACTCATCTGTTCGTTTTACTGAGCAGTCAACACTGACATCTACTATTGTAGACAGTAGAGGCCCTTAGTTGTGTCATATCTGCTGATGACAGAACTTGGAATGGTATATAGCAAACACCTGCTACCAAAGCTCCCCTCGAGACATGCATCTCATCCCCTCCTTAGAACCTGTCCTCCCCATGTATGAGGCTGTAATAATCTAACGTGCTCAACTGTGCCATAACATTTATCTGTTGTTATACTGCCTTCACATAAGTGATGCAAGAATGTAGACTCCCTCAGTTGATTTCATAACAGGAATGTTGTTGATCACTCTTAAAGTACCTGTAATCAAACATCTTCTTCTGCCAAATAGCAACACATTAGTGCATAAAAACCAACCATTTTGTGAGCTAACATACTCCCCTCTTCTTATTTGCGAAGTCGTCCCCGACGAGCCATTCTTGCTGCAATAAAATCCAAACAACCATGAACATGTCAGTTTACAATTGGTTCGCATACCTTTTCCTCGAGCCATCATTCCAAGTGGACCTGCACTCATTGAAGCTATTAGTGCTAAAAAAATCACTCATGAATACATACAAATCATTCACTTCCAAAATGATCCAAGAACATGCACATATTTGCAACTCCATTTTCAACATGCATCAAATTGCTCATGCATTCCATTTTGAAAATACTCTCAACCAAAACAACACATGCATACCTTTCCATGTTTTACACATGCAACTATCATTGCAAAAAACAGAAACAGAAATACCAAAATAAACAACAACAACTGAAATGAATCCAACAGGAGATGCAACATACCCAAAATGCATACCCCTTTTATTGACCTACTATTCGCTATGTACAATTATTCCATGACTAGACACTCCCTAAGGATCCCCATCGTTGTCCTACAAAAGTCGTCGAGACTCGAGTACAGATTAAGACCTATATAAAAACCCTAGAGTGCCCCACACACTGGAAACCCTCGGATAGAGCACACAAGTTATAAAGCAAAACCGTTGCATTACCTTGCTAAGGTCTCATCTATAAGTACATATACAGTGTCCGTGCCTTTGAGAATGTTGATTCAAAGTGAGCTGATCTGTCGCAAGCCGCCATATACCAATCACACAAGCAAATAACGTTCCATTCCAGGCGATCATCGCCTTCTCCTCTCTCTCTCTCCCCCTCAGGAGTGGGGAATAATTTCATAGGTAAATTTTTATTTATAATCACACGTTGGCCTGCATTGACATTGGATGCGATTCGTGGACCTGACCACCCGGTCAGGTTGATTCCACCCATCTACCAATGCAACGCAGCGTACAACACACAACCACATAATGATAACACATAACATATATCAGCTAGCCCATAACGAAGCTGGATACGGCTCGTGGTCGTGACTACCCAGCCACGATGGCTCCACCTACCTACCAACCCGTTATGGCGCGTAGCTAAGACATAAACATATACATCCCAAGCCTATGGCGAAACTAGCTGCGGCTCGTGGTCCTAACCACCCGGCTAGGATAAATCCACCCACCTACTAGCCCACCATAGCGCATTGGTACGATCACAGCAACACAAAATTTTTCTTTTCTTTTCTTTTTCTTCTTTTTTTTTCATAGTTAATTAATTTACCCAAGTCCTGAGAATTAGGGAGAGGAAGAAAGGGATTTTCCCACTTTTCCCACACATGCATGCAAACATATACACTCTAGCCTTTGACAGATCAACCACCTCTTCACTCCATTCTCTCAATTACAGACACTACATATGTATTCATCGATTTGACTTTTCACTAGGTAACTACAGCCGGCTATGCCTTAGTCCCTCATATACCTATCCTTAGATGATGTAGAATGTGGGTCTCCGGGATGTCTCATATAGCCTCAACTCGTACTCGCATCCCGACGACTTCCCTAGGGCGAGTCAGGCTCAACTTCAGGAGCTCCATCATCACTTCCTATTGTTAACACATCTGCCCAAGCCCACGTGATATCGTTTTCTTCGTTAGGCATTTCCCTAGAAGGGTCGAAATAGTAATATCGATCCCCCGCCCATCCTACATGTCGGGTCAGGTATTCCTCAAAACACTCAATATAAAATATAACATCCAAACCCTGGTTTATGAAGCATACCAGCGAGTGCGCTTCCTCCACATCATATTCCGTCTCAAAGTCGTCGACCTCTATGTCCATGCGGGCGAATGTTTGGTCCGAGAAATATATCCTTAGCTCGTACAAATAGAGTTGAGTTATTTGATCTGCCATTTTGTTACTTAGCTCATAACAGTCTCTGTGCAACGCAAAAAAAATAATTAGAAGTCCAAAATTCCTGAGCTAGCAAGGAATAATATTTATGACAATAAAAATCATAGCTAACATATGCGCATATACATATATATATATATATATATATATATATATATATATATATATATATATATATATATATATATATATATATATATATATATGTATATATATATATATATAACTATACATCTATGTACAAGGAGTCTACTACGTTCTTCTGCTTGGATCTCGTCTGGCTTCTCCCGTCCTAATGCTACTTGAAATATGGTTTAACTCGAAGCGCGTTAACCTTCACGGGAGCACATTCTTCTCCTAAATCTTGAATTTTCATGGAACCATTGGAGTTGAGTTCCAGCACCTTAAACGGTCCTACCCATCTTGTCTGTAACTTCCCCGGGAATTTATAATATTTACTATCATAAACTAGCACCAAATCCCCTTCTTGAATCGCATAGGTCCTGAGATTCTTGTCATGCCTCTCTTTACGTCTTCTCTGAATAGCTTCCAGACTTTGTTGTGCAATGAGTCTCTTTTCTTCTAGCTTGACCAATTGTATGTACCTTTCCTTCAATGACTCTTCCTCTCCCAGCCTGGCCTCGATGGCCACTCTTAATGTCGGCACTTCTTTTTCGATGGAAAAGATGGCTTCCTCGCCATATACTAGGGAGAACGCAGTGCTCTTTGTCGTCACTCGGTAGGATGTTCTATACGCCCACAAAGCTTCCAAAAGTCTCTCATCCCAGTCTCGCCTATGCACAGCTACTGTCTTTGTCAGAATCTGTTCAAGAACCTTGTTGGTAACCTCCACTTGTCCATTCGCTCTCGAGTAATATGGAGTGCTTTTCCTATGTTTGATCTTATATAACTCCATTAATTCCTCGATCAATTTGTTGACAAAATGTGTCCCTCTATCACTTACTATCTCCAACGGGCATACGAATCGGGTGATAATTTGTTCGTACAAAAATTTAGCTACATCAACAGCTCGGTCAGTCTTCAGAGCTTTGGCTTCTACCCACTTGGTAACATAGTCAGTGCAGACCAGGATATACCTATTGGATCTACGTCTTGAGGGAGGATCAATAGGCCCCACAAAATCAATTCCCCACTTTTCAAAAGGCTTAAGAGCCAGCACCGGTGTAAGGGGAGCAGCATGTACTAATGTTGGTTTGCCCATTCTTTGGCATCTGTCGCATTTCTTACAGTATGTGTGAGAGTCTTTGAACAGCGTTGGCCACCAATACCCGGCCAATAAGATCTTTCTTGCCGTCAGCTCACCAGCAAAATGCCCATCGCAGGGTTCATCATGCAATGCTCTCAACACTAGGGTTGCTTCTTCTTCCTCGAGACACCTCCGATAAATGCTTTCATGTACAAAATATTGATAGAGCTGCCCACCAATGATGCTATGGTGTTTTGCCAGTGCTAATAGTTTTTGCTTCTCTCTCTTGCTTGCTCCTGGCGGATATTTAGTGGTGCACAAGAAATTCACCAAGTCGGCATACCAAGGTACTTTAGCATCAACCTGGAATAGATGCCCATCAGGAGCATCATCGGGCACACCAGAGATTAGCTCCTCATTAACAATTCGAGATAAATGGTCGGCCAATATGTGCGCTTTGCCTGGTTTGGTTACCACTGTGAACTGAAATTCTTGTAGGAGTAGCATCCACCTCATCAATCGCTTTGATAGCTCGGGTTTATTAATGATATACTTTAGGGCTTCGTGATCCACATAAAATGTGAAATGCTTTCCCATCAGGTAATGCCGATACTTGTTTACCGCAAAGATCATCGAGAGGCATTCCTTCTCTGTAGTCGTGTAGTTCCTCTCAGTGCTATTCAAGTTGCGACTTGCGTAATAAATAGGGTGGTCCAACTTCCTTTCATCGGCTTGACATAGCACTGCTCCAAACGCAGTATGAGAAGCATCTGTATGCACATGAAATTCTTTCGTCCAGTCGGGTGCTACCAAAATCGGTGCATTTATCAATCTCTCTTTGATCAAGTCGAATGCAACTTGACACTCTCCAGTCCATTGATATTGTTGGTCTTTCCTCAAAAGATTCGTCAGTGGTGCTGCTATTGATGCAAAATTTAATATAAATCGTCGATAATAATTAGCATGCCCCAAAATTCCTCTGAGTTGCCGCAAGTTTTGAGGAGGTGGAAGTTGTCCGATTTTTTCCACTTTATCCTCGTCAACCGCGATCCCTTTTTCGGAAATAACATGTCCCAAAAGCAATCCTCTTCGTACTCCAAATGTACACTTTTCAAGATTTAATGCAATGCCTTTTTCAATGCTTCTTAAAATAGCTTCGATCCTCTCCATCATGTTTTCATCGTTGCCTCTGATCGCAAAGTCATCGAGAAATATCTCCATCCAATCCTGCAAATAGTCTTGATATGCTGCATATGCAGAGTTAGGCACTAACATCTGAATGTGAATCTCCTCCCTCAAATAGTTGCACCCAAGTCTCCACTTAATGTTGCTTTGCTGAAGTTTGCAGTCACTCATCAAACTTGTAAAAAAACTCTTCAGCTTCAAGTTCCCTCACCTTCACCTGTGTTTTTCTTCCTCTTTCCTGAGTTCAGACTTGACAGGAGAATTCAGAATTTCCAACTCGGAATCCGAGTGTCTGTGACCATTAGAAATATACGAAACATGATACGATGAACTTTTAGCCTACTGCACATAAAATGAAGCCTCTGCTGCTCAAAAATTTAGCAACCAGAGCTTCAGAAACTCCTCCTTTGCCTAAAGATACTTGATTATTTTTGCTCGTCTCCTGTTTGTTGATTCATATTTTCTTTCTTTATTCGGTGGGATTCAACAACGACTGCTACTCTTGCTCATGATCTGGTAATAACCTGTTTCCATGTCTTGTTTCATACAGTCCGCATTTACCTTCAGATTATGACACTTGTGTGATGCTAGTTTTTGCTCATGTGTCACTTCAAAACACTAGAACTGTCTACCACGGTTTAGCTCAATTTTCTGATATTATTTTTTTTATCGCGTTCTTTCACAAATTTCCTGCTTATCTGTTACAATTGCAATAAGCAGTCACATATTTCCTTTTCACTCTCTCAGTCTGTACTCTCCATCAGCAAGCCAAAACTAAACAATGCTAACTTTATCATGCAACTCTTGCGTGAGTGTTAACAGTTTAGCAACACATGCGCTATCACAAATTTTTTATGCACCTGTATATTTCTCTTCCACATAGATAGACATACAGTTAACGTCTCTTCAACAGCTTATTATCCTCATGATTGAGTAGATCGCTAGTTATGCTACCAAGTGAAGTTTGTAATGTTGCTTACTATTTTATTCATCTTCGAGAGATTACTGACCATAAGTCTGCGTTGCTTTCTCGTATGCATAATGTAGAACTTATCATCATCTTCAGATGGCGCACCACACCCAAATGCACTCGCTCCCAATCCGCATAGAATCTAGCTTCTTTGTGTCACCTCTGATGCCTTCTCCTGTTGTGCCCCTAGAAGACTCAAATTCCTGCCATAGATAGCCCCCGTGAGAGCGAGCTTGAAAGTAGATACTAAGTCATTAAGAAAAATTGTGCTCTTCTCCTTGTAGCTGATCAATAAAACTTCTCGGTCCTCCTTGAGAGCTTCGACGTCTGCTTCTCACTCCTCTGTTCTAATCTCCAGCAAGGCGAAGCCGCTCCTTCTTCCCAAGAGAAAAAAACCAGAGAGCTCCCAATCGGCAACTTTCCTCCTTATTCCCCTTGAGAGCTCATCTCTATCAGTCCTTGCTCCATCCGAGAGCAACCGTGACCTCGGAAATGCCAGAATCCACCCCCTTCCCTTGAGGATGCGCACTCCAAACAACACAGCGGCCGGCAAAAAATGAAACAGGCCCCCCTTTTGGCAACGAAAAAAACGCGTGCCCCTCCCATTTGCTGGCGAAGAAGAATGGAGAGAGAGAGCTACCAAAATGCGAGAGAGCCCCCCTCTTCGTCGTTTTCCCCGCTTTTCAGGAACCCTGCCACATTCGACAAAAAACAAAAGACAAAAAGAAAACCTCATGCCAGAGCATGGCCGAATGCCCACCCCTTTCTCTCTACAGGTAAAGCAACCCCCCCCCCTTTTTCTGTTTCTTTCGTCAGAACAACGGAAAAACGGACCTTAGCATGCATTATACATGAGCTCAACAATGGCTGCTAGAAAATTAGTTCCTCAAGGGACAATCATGTTTGTCATTTCATACCCAGCCTGCATGTCCACATCTTAAATGAACAGCCACGTCAACTTGCATTGAGGGCTTTGCAAATCGCATGTGCCACCTCTTGATCTTGAGGAAATTCACATCAAAATCAGCAGTTCAATTCAGACAGTTGCATCCGAATCCTGTATGATCTACATCTCCATATAGCGCTGCACAATGTCCACCCTCAAACATTATTGGCAATGTTCCAATAATAGAATTCAAGTCTTCAGTATCCAAATCATATCCTGCTGCAATCAAGGTCCAAATATGTGATTCAAGTCATTGGAAGCAAATACTCCAGCATCTATGTTAAAATTCACACTATGCTGCCATGAAGAAATGGGACCAACCGATTGTCCATTTACTGGTGTTTTTTAGCACTTTTTTGAAAAACAAGGAACTGGAAGAGCACAAGGGGTTGGAGAATTGATGTAGGATGGTCCTGCCCATCGTTCCCAGGATGGAAAATCTTCACACATTCCATGTGCAAATTTCTTTCTACCGTGCACTGGACTCGTCGCCAGATGGTGCTCTCATAGGCTGAAGCAATTTCAACAAGCTTTGTGAACATCTTGATGTACTCTTTAGCTTCATCCAGCATGGAGGCCCTATCTATCTGTGTGTCTCTTTTAATCTGACAACAACCTCATTCCACATGTCCATTCACATCCACTTTGGCCCTACACTTTCTCGTTGTTAGAGTAGAACACCCTGCCATAATTCTTGCAGACAAATCGAAGAGAGGATTCCAGTGCCTATACAAGACCTTCCTCAGTGACTCTTTTGCAACACTCCACTAAGCATGCTTCAGCTCTTCTTCAGTACCTGGAACTAATGGAGTTGATACTTAACCATCCTAGCTTTTCAACAGTTTTCATAGTGCTCGAAGACCTTAGTAGCATCTCCAAGAGTAGGCATATTACCTCCAAAATTATATATACTTGTTCAACGGACAATGTAGAGTTGAAAAACCTAGTTCTTACCCAAGATCTTCATAATCGAAAGGTAGATATATCACTCATCTGCTCGTTTTACTGAGCAGTCAACACTGACATCTACTATTGTAGACAGTAGAGGCCCTTAGTTGTGTCATATCTGCTGATGACAGAACTTGGAATGGTATATAGCAAACACCTGCTACCAAAGCTCCCCTCGAGACATGCATCTCATCCCCTCCTTAGAACCTGTCCTCCCCATGTATGAGGCTGTAATAATCTAACGTGCTCAACTGTGCCATAACATTTATCTGCTGTTGTACTGCCTTCACATAAGTGATGCAAGAATGTAGACTCCCTCAGTTGATTTCATAACAGGAATGTTGTTGATCACTTTTAAAGTACCTGTAATCAAACATCTTCTTCTACCAAATAGAAACACATTAGTGCATAAAAACCAACCATTTTGTGAGCTAACATTCAACACGTGCAGTTCAAGATTCTCAGGCTATGTCAGATGCAAAGCTTTGGCATGCATGCTTTGGTCATCTGAATTTTACTAGTTTGCTATGCCTGTAGAAATATAAATGGTGTCCGCTTTTCCCAAACTTGAGGTACCTGTTAAACATGTTTGTGAAGACTGTATTTTGGGCAAAATGCAGTGTTCCTCCTTCTCAAAAGATGGTTCAGTATGAGCTACTCAGAAATTGCAGCTTGTTCACAATGATGTTTGTTGTCTTATGCAAACACCTTCTTTTGGGAACTACCTTTACTTCCTGACTTTCATTGATGATTTTTCCACGCATGCATGGGTATATCCATTGAAACTAAAGTCTGGAGTGTTTATGTGCTTCAGATAGTTTCTAGTTTTGGTTGAAAATAAGTTAGCACATAAAATTGGCACCCTTTGTTCTGATATAGGGGGGAATATATATCTTCTGATTTTAATGCATTTATGGCTGAACATCAGATAAAACATCAGCGTATAGTGTTGTATACACCTCAACAGAATGGAGTTGTAGAAAGGAAGAACATGCCACTCATGGAGATGGCAAGGTGTATGGTCAAGATTCAGGCTTTACCACATAATTTCTACCTTGAGGCTGGTATGTGTGCAACATATGTACTTAACATGTGTCCCACTAAAGCATTGCAGTCTATCACTCCATATGAGGCTTGGCATGGTTGCAAGCCATCTGTTGCTCACCTGCATGTCTTTGGTTGTTTGGCATATGCATTAATGCCTAGAAAACAATGTAGGAAATTGGATGATAAAGCAGTGAAATGAATTTTTGTTGGGTACAATTATAAAAGCAAAGGCTATCGTGTGTATCATCCACATACTAAATGCATTTTGGTTAGTCGTGATGTTGTTTTTGTGGAAGATGCAATTCAACCATTACTTTCATGTACTACGGAGACATAAGTTAGCTCCAAAGATATGTATGACACTTTGATACCTCTTTTTATAGGTGGAAAGTCTAGTGCTATTCCAAATGAGGTGATTCCTTAGCCTCTACAGATTCCACATGATGATGTAGATCATTCCATTTCTGATGCAGATTTACATGATGCACTTGTTGGTGAGAGGTCTGATATAGAGGAGGCAAAAATTATGCCTAAATGGCTAGTGCAAACTTTGCGCGATAGCAAATTAGATACACCTCTATCATATCATACTTGTTCAGGCTCTCATAGTGCTTCTTTTGCATCAAATTTCTATATTATGGCTACCTCTAGTCTTTGTGATGAGAATGAATCTGTTTCATTTGATGAAGCACAAAATTAAAAATAATGGATGGCTATTATGCAATCAGAATATGATGCTATTATGAAAAATGGTACCTAGTCTTTATGTGACTTGCCTCTTGGCAAGAAGGCCATTGACACTATACAAGCTGAAGCATAAGCTTGATGGAACATTTGATAGGTATAAGGCTAGGCTTGTTGCAAAAGGCTATGCTCAAGAAAGAGGCATTGATTTTGATGAGACCTTTGCTCCTACAAGCCTAATGACTATTGTTCGTAGCATTTGTGCACTTGCAACTCATCATGGTTGGGTAGTGTTATCTATGTTGATGATATGCTGCTCATTGGTCCTAATGAGAAGCATATTGCTGATTTAAAAGCTGATTTGCATGCCTCATTTGAGATGTCAAATTTGGGGCATTTGCATCATTATTTGGGGATTTACTTTATGCAAGTTGATGGCCGAATAGCTTTGTGTCAACCATAATATATTGACACATTATTGTAGCATTTTGGCCTTGACGACTATAGACCTATTGCCACTCCTATGGAAACAGGTTTACGGTTGAGTCGTCATGATGCTTGAGATCATTTGATGTTGTTCTCTATCAACAGGCTTGATTTACTTATGCATTACTCGACCAGATATTCAGTTTGTTGTCTCACAGATGAGCAAGTTTATGCATTGCCCAGGTGTTAAGCATTGGCAGGCGGTTAAGCACATCTTTTGCTACTTGAGTGGTACTTGACTACTTGGATTGTTTTATCCCAAGGGGGATCACTACCGCCACATTTACATGCTTTTTCTGACTCTTAGTAGGCTAGCTGCTATGACACGTGTGTCCATGAGTGGTTTTTGCTTCATGCTTGGTAGCTCATGCATATCTTGGCTGAGCAAGAAGCAGCCTACTATGGCCACTTCTAGTTGTGAGGCTAAGTATAGGATAGCTTTCACAGCGATTGTTGAGTGTGTGTGGCTCCAATGCCTGATGGCTGATTTGGGTGTTGGTAAGTCTTTTTCCACCACCACCTTCATTGATAGTTAGAGCACATTGGAAGTTACAAGGAACCATGTGTTCCATGCTCGCACTAAGCACATGAAGGTGCAGTATTTGTATGTCAAGGACAGGTTCTCTAATAGAGAGATCAATTTGGCATATGTGCCCACACATGAGAACATTGCATACCTTTTCACAAAGGCTCTACCTTGGGAGAAATTTGAAGTTTTCCACAAAGCTTTGGGCTTACTTCATTTTGTAGATTTATTCCACATAGCTTGACACTTCCTTGTACATGAGTACTAGATCCTTGTTCATCGCATCACTCCCAAGGGGGATTTGTTGATATATTTTGATAGTGATGTGTGTGAACACACAAGGATCACCAGGGCACTTTTTTTCCTCTTTAGGAGGTTTTTTACCCGTGGCTTGTATATACACCTATAACCCTAATGGATCACTTATCTTTGTACATTCTCTTGGTAGTACATTCAGTATTCTACGTTGTGCTTCAAGCTTCTTCTTCTTCCTTGTGTTGTTCACGTGCTTTCGTAGACCTCAAACCGATTGAAACTCTAATATCACCTCTTCTAACCCAGTGGGAGGAGGGGACCCTATCTCATACTAGCATCCTCCTTGGCTCCCTGGTTATCTAGAGGTTCATACCCCTCTTCTGTCAGGACTTGTTTTGAAAGAAAAGATTTTGCATGACTATCATGATGCACCTTTCTCTGCACATCCTGACTTTTCTAGGACTTATGCAAAAGTGAAAGCTTCATATTACTGGCCACATATGAAATATGATATTAAGAGGTATATGAAAGAATGTTTGAAATGTCAACAGGTTAAGGCTGAATTTAAACACAGTCCTGGTATGTTACAAGCATTAGATGTGCCTGATATAGCTTTGCATGTTGCTAAACTTTTCATAAAAGAAATTTTTAGGTTACATGGTATACCTAAAAGTATAATTTCTGATAGGGATACAAGGTTTACATCTAATTTTTGGAAAGCAACATTTAAATCCATAGAAACATAATTACACATGAGTACTGCATTTCATCCTCAAACTGATGGTGAGACCCAGAGGGTTAACAGAGTGTTTGAGTATATGTTACGTATGTATGTGAATGATAAGCAAAACAATTGGACTAAATATTTGCCTTTGGTTGAGTATGCATAGAATAGTGCATGGCATTCATCTATTAAGATGACACCTTTTGAAGCAATGTATGGCTATAATTGTTTGATGCCTCACTCACTTTTTAATTCACAAAATCAAGTTGAGGTATCCAAACAGATGCTTGAAAACATGGATTTGGAGCTAAATATGGTAAGAAAGAACATGAAAGATGCACAAAAACGTCAAAAATTATATCATGATCTCGAAAATAGACCCTTGGGATTTAGAACAAATGATCTGGTTTTTTTTTTAAGTGAATCCTTCTAAATCAAATCTGGTTTTTGTTGGAGATAGACGTCTGCGGAAGCACGTGAATAGCACAAGGAAGAAGAAGAAGCTTGGAGCACAAACACACAATAGTGAATCTATTACTAGAGAATGTACAAAGATAAGTAGCCCGTTAGGGCAATAGGCATATATACAAGCCGGGGGAAAAAAACCTCCTAAAGAGGGAAAAAAGTGCCCCGGCGGTCCTAGTATGTTCACACACATCACTACCTAAATATATCAACAAATCCCCCCTGGGAGTGATGCGGTGAACAAGGAGCTGGCACTCATGTATAAGGAAGTGCCAAGCTATGTGGAAATCACTCCACAAAAGGAAGTAAGCCCAAAGCTTTGTAGAAAGCTTCAAACTTCTCCCTAGGCAAAGCCTTCGTGAAAAGATCTGCAATGTTCTCCTGCATGGGCACATATGCCAAGCTGATCTCCCCAGCAGAGAAGCTCTCCCTGACATAGTGATAATGCACCTCAATGTGCTTAGTGCGAGCATGGAACGCAGGGTTCCTCGCAACTGCTAATGCGCTCTGACTATCAGTGAAGATGGTGGTGGCAGAAGACTGGCCAACACCCAAATCAGCATTAAGGCATCTGAGCCACACACACTCAATAGTAGCTGTGAAAGCTGCCCTATAATCAGCCTCACAACTGGAAGTGGCCACAGTAGGCTGCTTCTTGCTCAACCAAGATATACATGAGCTACCAAGCATGAAGCAAAAACCACTGGTGGACACACGAGTGTCATAGCAACCAGCCCAATCTGAGTCAGAAAAAGCATGCAAATCTGGCGGTAGTGATCCCCCCTTGGGATAAAACAACCCAAGTAGCCGAGTACCACTCAAGTAGCGAAAGATGCGCTTAACCGCCTTCCAATGCGTGACTCCTAGGCAATGCATAAACCTGCTCATCTGTGAGATAGCAAACTGAATATCTGGCCGAGTAATGCATAAGTAAATCAAGCATCCAAGAGCCTGCTAATAGAGAACAACATCAAATGCATCTCCAGCATCATGAAGACTCAATCGTAAACCTGTCTCCATAGGAGTGGCAATAGGCTTAAAGTCTTTAAGGCCAAAAAGCTGCAATAATGTGTCAATATATTTCGTTTGACACAAAGCCATTCCACCATCAACTTGCATAAAGTGAATGCCCAAATAGTGATGCAAATGCCCCAAATCAAACATCCCAAATGAGGCATGCAAATCAGCCTTGAAATCAGCAATATGCTTCTCAATAGGACCAGTGAGCAGCATGTCGTCAACATAGACAACAATAATCAGAAGCACATCATTAGCACGCTTAACATATAAGGTGCTTTCAGTTGGACTGTTCTCAAAACCATGTGCAACCAGATAGGCATGTATCTTCTCATACAAAGCACGTGGTGCTTGCTTTAAACCATATAATGCCTTCTTTAACCTGCACACCTGGTTTTCATGCCCTTTCTGCACAAAGCCACGGGGCTGAAAAACATACACTTCTTCATGCAAGTCACCATTCAAAAATGTTTTTTTAATGTCCAACTGATGTACATTCCAACCATGATGGGCTGCAAGTGCACAAATGCTCCGAACAGTAGTCATCAACATGTAGGTGCAAACGTCTCATCAAAATCAATGCCTCTTTCCTGTGCATAAACCTTTGCAACAAGCCTAGCCTTATACGTGTCAACTGTACCATCAGGTTTACGCTTCAGCTTGTATACCCACTTAGTGCCAATGGCTTTCTTGCCAGGAGGCAAGTCACATAAAGACCGTGTACCATTCTTCATTATAGCATCATATTCAGATTGCATAGCAGCCATCCAATTTTTTGAATTTTGTGCTTCATCAAAAGAAACAGGCTCATTCTCATCACAGAGACTAGACGCAACCATAGCATAGCAATCTGAAGCAAAAGAGGCACTGTGAGAGCTTGAACGAGTACGATATGACAGAGGTGCATCTAATTTGTTGTCACACAAAGTCTGCACCAGCCATTTTGGCATAGTTTTTGCCTGCTCAATATCAGCTCTCTCATCAACTAGTGCATCATGTAAATCTGCATCAGAAATAGAATGATCTGCATCATCACATGAAACCTGCAAAGGCTGAGAAGTTGCCTCATTAGGACCAGCACTAGACTGTCCACCTGTAAAAAGAGGCATCAAAGTATCATACATGTCTTTGGAGCTAACAGATGTCTCCTTAGTACATGAAAGCAATGGCTGAATAGCATCTTCCACAAAAACAACATCACAACTAACCAGAATGCGTTTAGTCTGTGGATGATACAGACGATAGCCTTTACTTTCAGAACTGTACCCAACAAAAATACATTTTACTGCCTTATCATCCATTTTTTTGCGATGTTATTCAGGCACTAGTTCATATGCCAAACAACCAAAAACATGCAGATGAGCAACAGATGGCTTGCGGTCATGCCAAGCGTCATATGGAGTGATAGACTGCAACGCTTTAGTGGGACACCTGTTCAGTACATATGCTACACACATGACAACCTCAAGCTAGAAACTATGAGGTAAAGCTTGACTCTTGACCATATACCTCACCATCTCCATGAGAGACCTGTTCTTCCATTCAGCAACTCCATTCTGTTGAGGTGTATACGGCACTGTACACTGGTGTTTTATCCACGTTCAGCCAGAAATGCATTAAAATTAGAAGACATATATTCCCCCCCTCGATCAGAACGGAGGGTGCCCATTTTACATGCTGACAGATTTTCAGCCAAAACCAAAAACTGTTTGAAGCACATGAACACTTCGGACTTTGCCTTCAATGGATATACCCATGCATGCCTGGAAAAATCATCGATGAAAGTCACGAAGTAAAGATAATTCCCAAAAGAAGGTGTCTGCATAGGACCACAGACATCACTATGTACAAGTTGCAATTTCTGAGTAGCCCGAACTGAACCATCTTTTGGAAAGGATGAACGCTGCATTTTGCCCAAAATACAACCTTCACAAACATGTTTTCCAGGTGCCTCAAGTTTGGGCAATGAGGACACCATTTCAGATTTCTGCAGGCGTAGCAAACTAGCAAAATTCAGATGACCAAAGCATGCATGCCAAAGCTTTGCATCTGACATAGCCTGTGAATCATTTACTGCACATGCCAAATCATTTTCAGATCTTTCATAGTCTATGAGCTTATATAGCCCACAACATAAAATGCCAGAAGCAATAATCACATCGCCATTTGACAGATCATGAACTGTACACCTGTCATCAACAGATTTCACAACCAAGCCAATCTTGGCTAATGCAGAAACTGATAACAGGTTCTTTTTTATCCCTCGCACAAATAAAGCATCTGACAAAGTGAAAGAACTACCATCAGCAGTAGTCAAAATGATCTTACCAACTCCCATAACAGGATAAGAGGAGTTGTTGGCGCATGTAACAGTATTCCCTGTAGTGGCAGGCTCAAGTGAAGAGAAGAAACTGTGCTGCGAGGTAATATGTTTGGTTGCCCCACTGTCAAAATACCAAACATCTGAGTCTATTGCAAACATGCACTGATCATGAGAAGATGGGTCAAAACTGCAAACAGTAGTAAATCAATTATTCCTTCAAGTCTTTGATCTTCGTTAGGAAACTGTCCATAGAATCACCTTCATTCATGTGCTCACTCTCCAACTGTTTTCGGAGGTAAGCAACACGAGCCTCATTCCTAGCTTGGTACAATGTGGTAAGTGTATCCCAAGCATCCTTAGCTGTTCTGCAAGAGCGAATGTGAGGAATAATGGCACGTTTGACAGACAAAGCTATCAATGCATATGCCTGGGCATCTCTGCCATCCCAGCGAATCTGCTTTGCAATAGGTGAAGCAGAAATAATAGCACAAACAGGAATCTGTGGAATATCATCTTCGACACCATCTTCATCAGCTCCTGCACCTATATTTGCAGTACCTGTCATTACAGGTGTAATAGGTCGTCTTTCAACACCCTGCACAATGTTCCACAATCCTTTTGCAACCAATACATGTCGCATCATATAAGCCCATAATGGGTAGTTGGTACCATCCAACTTATCCTCAACAGCCAACATACGGAATACATCACTGCTTTCAGCCATGGCCAGTGACTAAAATACCTTGATGCAAAAAATTGACTGTATCTCAAAAAGTTGAACGGAACTACCCAGACGACTTCTGCTAGACCTGTAACAGACTTCGAGACGCTTAAACTGGCGAACAGAAACTGGTATATACCTTTGGCACAAAAAGACAAAATAGCCTGCACAAGCGCTGCGATAGTGTGTTCGGAGGCCAAAACGAGCTCAGATCACGATTTTGGCACCACAAAGCGAAGATGTTTTGATCTCGGAAACACGTTGAGTATGCTCACCAAAATTCGTGCGATTCTGAGACTGCAAACGGAGGAGTGTCAACGGTGCCCTAGATGAAGCGACGACCTGCTCTGATACCAATTGTTGGAGATAGACGTCTGCGGAAGCACGCGAACAGCACAAGGAAGAAGAAGAAGCTAGGAGCACAAACACACAATACTGAATCTATTACTAGAGAATGTACAAAGATAAGTAGCCCGTTAGGGCAATAGGCGTATATACAAGCTGGGGGAAAAAAACCTCCTAAAGAGGGAAAAAAGTGCCCCGACGGTCCTAGTGTGTTCACACACATCACTACCTAAATATATCAACAGTTTTAGGCAAAGATTGTCGATTGTCTCCACGTTATGATGTTCCTTTTAAAATCTTAAAGAAAGTTGGTTTTGTTGCATATTTACTTGATCTGCCTAACACTTTGAAAATTCATCTAGTTTTCCATGTTGGATTACTTAAAAAGTATGTTCCTAATGCTAATCATGTTTTGCAGGACAAATCTAAGTTGAAGGAAGATGCCACTTTTGGGCTTGAACCAGAAGTTGTAATGGATAGGAGAATAAGACATCTTACGAATCGTGAAATAGTGGAAATTTTAGTTAAGTGGTTTGCATATCCTATTGAAGATTCAACCTGGGTTGGTTTAGATGAGTTTATGGAACATTATCCTTCTTTCCAACTCTGAGGACAGAGTTCTTAAAAGAGGGGGAGAGTTGTAAGATGCCACATTGATTTTCCAAAAAAAAAAAGATGTGTAGGTAATATTTGAAATTTTATGTTTAGGATATTCTGATCATGTTTGCAAAATTTTGTAGCAATAATTTTTTACACTCTCTCTAGAAAGTTTTCGCATGAAATTTGTGTGTTAAATTTGAGAATAAAGATGAAGGAATCTGAAAAATTGTTGTATGAGAGAAAGGTAGAGTACTCTTAGTAGAAAAACTTTACCTGATTGAATTTTTCGTAGTTCCTACATTTTAGGTCTCATTTGGTCGCATGAAGATAGGTAAATGAAGAGATTTTCCATGTTTTTTCATCTCTCTAGAATTTTGGATTTTGCAGGGCCCAAAAATGATGTCTGGAAGCAGATTTGGACCTAGGGCATCTCTAACACTATTGTACAGATTGAAGAACTAAATATTTTTGCTTCTCACAAGCTTAAGCTAGTTCCTTATTGTTTTTGAGTTACAGGGCTCGGAAAACTGTCGTTTTCCAACACTTAAAAGAAAAAAGAGAAGCCTTGATTCATCTTATTCATTTTCGCAGATTTAGAAAACACACATGGATATATGGATTATTTTCGGGTGATTGACGTGTGTGTGAGTGTGTTGTAGGGATCACCTCTATTTTTGCAAGTACAATTCTTGAGGTGGACATGAAAAGTAGATGCATGGGTGTTCTGGAAGTCTTACATGAGACATACAAAAAGACGCCATCTTAGAGCATGCTGATTCTAAGAGTGCATGTCTAGGAAGGCGTGATGGGTCGTGCGCTGGCGAAAAGGTGGAGATCCAAAAAGATGAAGATTGAGAGATAGAAAAGGAGGATGGTCGTACATTGATGTGAATCATTTTTGGCTTCTGAGATTGCGATTGAGATTGAGATTGGGATTGAGATCAGCTCGAGGGTGGTTGGGTGGATGAGGCTTCACATTGAAGCTATTTGATAGATTTCGTAATGCAGATCAGAGTTGTTTTGTAAATCTGCACAGATAATAAAGTTCTCTCTTCTTGTTCGGCGTATACTCTGTTTTTCTTCTTTATATCTTGTTGTGCCAAAGTCTATTATTCGGTGTGGGATTGTGATTGAAGATTAGGAGACTTGTTACAAGAGATGCCAAGCAACCATTTTTGGAGGTTAAGGGTAATGACCAGAAATTGTAAGGCATGGCACTCTAGTGGCGGGTGGCACATAATAGCATATTCATTGGAGGAATGATGGGGGGAAAGTTCGTTCATGGTCGGGATGGGAAGATTGGTGGTTTCGGTGTGACCAACCTTGGAAAGACAGAGCCTATATGCGATTGCATCGATGGTGATAATAGTGGTGAGCTAGGGTGCAACAACAAGCTAGGTGGAAGGGGAGGCGGGGCAATTGTTGGATTTTATTGATCTCCAAAGTACAGCTAGAAGTAGGTGAAACCCAACAGGACCTAGTTGACTTTTTCACTAACTTGTATGCATAGACCAATTTTCTTGCAGAGCACATTTCTCTTTACTCACTTAGAATTTTCCAAAACTGTTTCACACACATAAACTAGACTCTAAGAGCTTTCCAACAAGATATAGAACACCTCAAATGGATAAATACACAATGAGCTATGACCTCTCCAATATGCAGCTTTAATGGAGACCTTGAAACAGAGATGAACCTGAGGACACACATCACTTTCAGAGACTACTGCTCTTAACTCACAACTCCAATGACTTTGAAACTTTCTATAATACAAATAGACTTAAAGAGCTTTCTAACAAGCCAAAGAACACATGATTTGGATACATACACAAGGAGATATGACCTCTGCAAGTTTGAGTTTTAATGGAGACCTTCAGCAGGGATAAAAAACAGAGAACACACACTACTTGCAGAGAGTATTTCTCTCAGTCAGAAATCCAATGATTATGAAAATTTACAGGAAGAAAGTAGACAGTAAGATCTTTTCAATGAGCTATCAAACATGTAATTTGGATATATAATGAGGGAGATACAAGCTCTGCAATCTCTGCATACAAAACTACAATAGTGTAGAGATACACATATGACTCTATTGGACATCCCACAAGATCACGACTTTTCTCCTCTTTTTATAACATGGGAAACTAATCTAAAACCTTCCTAATACATCTAAATTCGTGGTAGACACTTGGATGGAGGTATTACATGACTCAAGTGCTCAAATAAGCAAAGTATTGATGGACTTTGAGAACTAGCCACATCGACCTTCCACTAGGACACCACTGAAGCTCCTTTGTGACTCACTAATTTGACTCACCATGTTTTAGAACTCACGTGGTATTTCTGCTACATTTTATGAATAATATGAGCCTTCTTGAAGTATTTGAAGACTTCCCAAAGGTATTTACATAATTTGAAACTTGTACCCTACATAAAACAAATGTTCGCAACATTCTCCCCCTCAAGTTTCAAAGGGTATTTCCTTCATGCCAAGAATATAGTTGAATCTTTGAAGCTTTGGTCCATCCAAGGATTTGGTGAAGATATCTGCAACTTGATCCTTTGTTCCAACAAAAGAAACCTGCACTTCATTGTTCATGGCCTTCTCTCGAACATAATGATAGTGAACCTCTATATGCTTTGTTCTAGCATGAAAAATAGGATTTGAGGTCATATGAATGCTGCTCAAGTTATCCCCATATATCAGTGGTACATCAACCTGCACATTCAAGTCATGAAACAACTTTTTAAACCACATAACCTCAGTAGTAGCCAATGCTAAACCTCTATACTCAGCCTCTGTAGAAGATAAAGCAATTGTAGGCTGTTTCTTTGAACTCCATGTTAATGTCTTGTTTCTTGCTATTACCACATATCCACTTGTGGATCTTCTGTCATCTTTGCTTCCAGCCCAATCTGCATCACTAAAGACTTTAAGAGTTAGATCAGCATCATGACTATAAAATAATCCTTCGTTCATGGTACCTTTCAAATACCTAAGCACTCTTTTCGCTGCATGCATATGAGGTACTCTAGGTTCATGCATAAACTGTGACAAAACTCCCACTGCATAACATATATCAGGTCTAGTTTTTGTTGCATAAATCAAAGATCCTACTATGGATCTATATACATTCATATCATGCAACTCATCACCTTCCTTTGCACTCAGCTTTACATTACATTCCATTGGAGTAGAAACAAATTTACATTCCTGCATACCAAACCTTTTCAGCATATCACATATATACTTTCTTTGTATCAACCACATACCTTCATCACTATACACAATTTCAATCCCAAGAAAGTATCTGAGCAAACCAAGATCTGAAATTTTAAATTCCTTTCCCAAATTACCTTTTATCTCATCAATTGCTTTTGCATCATTCCCTGTAATCAACAAGTCATCCACATAAATGCATACATAGACACACATGCCATCTACATGTTTTACATAAAGTGAAGGATCAGCATGACTCGCTGTGTATCCTTGCAGCATAAGATACTTTACCAACCTTGCATTCCATGCCCTTGGTGCCTGCTTAAGACCATACAATGCCTTCTTTAACCTGCATACATGATTAGGATATTTTGCATCCACATAACCATCTCGTTGTGACATATACACTTCTTCATTTAACTCACCATTAAGAAAGGCATTCTTTATATCGAGTTGATATATATTCCACCTTTTACTTGCAGCTAAAGCCAACAAAGTTCTCACCATTGCCATATTTGCTACTGGACTAAATGTTTCCTCATAGTCCACACCTTGAGTTTGATTATATCCTTTTGCGACAAGCCTAGCCTTATATCTAGACACACTACCATCACTATTTCTTTTAATCTTAAAAACCCACTTGCAACCAATTACCTTTTGCTTTGGTGTACTTGGAACTAAATTCCAAGTCTTGTTATCCTGTAGTGCTTCCATTTCTTCTCTCATTGCTTTCTCCCACTTTTCATCTCCTTTGGCCTCATCATAACATGTGGGTTCATTTTCCTGCTCAACTTTTGTCATAAAAGCATAATGAGTATTCATGAAAGATTCATAAGTATACCTTTGAGGTTGCTTACTTACTCTTGAAGTTCTTCTTACCGCCAATGTAGATGCTCTTCCTTTCTTATTAGGAACCTTTGATGATTCTCCATACTCACATACATCACTAATTTCCTCTCCTTCATCATTAACTTCAACAAGTTTGAGTTTACCTTTACTTTTAACACTTGGAGGTGACTCTTGCCTTAATCTTCCATTGAAAGGTGATCCTCTTTCTTCATCTAAACCACTCCTTTCATCATTTAAACTTCCTGATGGCTGAACTATGCATTCATCTCCTTCAACCACACCTTCTTCATTTTCATCCATGACCTGCAAACAATTCTTATCTGCATACCATGAAAGTGATTCATCAAATTTTACATCTCTTGACACAACAACCTTATTGGTATGAGGATTATAGCATCTATATCCTCTTTGAGTATCTGCATAACCAATAAATATACATTTTTCTGATTTCGCATCAAGTTTAGATCTCACCTCACTAGGTACATGTACATAACATACACAACCAAATACTTTCAAATGACTTACACTTGGTTTCCTTCCATGCCATACCTCATATGGTGTCAAATGATGAACTCCAGCAGTCGGAACTCTATTCATAATGTAAACACTTGTGCTAACAGCTTCAACCCAAAAATAATTAGGCAAACACATATCATTAAGCATGCTTCTAGATGCTTCTGCTATGATTCTGTTTCTTCTTTCTGCGACTCCATTTTGTTGTGGAGTATACCTGCATGTAACTTCTCTTTTGATACCTTCATCATGCAAAAAATCAGTAAAATCTTGAGAGAAATACTCTCCTCCTCCATCGGATCTTAGCTTCTTAATATACCTTCCTGTTTGCTTTTCGACATATGATTTGAACTTCTTGAAACAACCAAAGACCTCACTCTTATGTTTAATAAAATACACAAATGTCATTCTACTATGATCGTCAATGAATGATACATAGTACTTATTACCAACCAAGGATGCCTCTTTAGTAGGTCCCCACACATCTGTGTGTATGAGATCTAGCAAACCATCACTTACATAGCTTGAATGCTTGAAAGGTTGTCTACTCTGCTTACCCATTTGACATGCTTCACAAAGATGCACCATATGTTGCTTAGTAAGATCAGGTAATCCTTCAACAATCCTCTTCTTTGATAGCTCCTTTAACCTGTGTACATTCATGTGTCCAATCCTTTTGTGCCATAGATCAAGCTCTGCTATTCGATGCATACCATAAGAGAAATAGTTTGTATGATTTGGGTTTACCTTGAATGTAAATAATCTACCTTGTTTTTGACCTCTAGCAATTAACCTCCTTTGCTTTGGATCCTCAATGAAGCAATCTGCATGATTAAATCTTACTTGTAGACCTTTTTCTACCATTTGACCAACCGACATCAAATTCTTAGTGATAGTTGGCACATAAAGTACATCCTTCAAGCAATTTGTCTTGCTTTTATCCTGCATAACAACATCTCCAACCTGCATAATCTTATGTGTTGTATCATCTCCTGTTTCAACATGACATTTACATGACGGATTATGCATATTAGAAAACCATGAAGCATCATGAGACATGTGATTAGAACAACCACTATCTACATACCATACATCACTATTGCAATTCATCTTAGTTTCTACATTCATCATAAGAAGAGAATCATAATCATCACTTTTACCTTCAACTGCATAATTTCCTTGTTGTTTACCTCTTCTTGAATAGCCTCCTCTTCGATTACCACCTTGATTATTTTCATTTTGATAACAATCTTTGGCATAGTGTCCATACCTTCCACATATATAGCAATTGTTCTTATTATCTTCACTCCTTTGTCTTTGGTTGTAGTTGTAGTATCCTCTCGTACCTCTAGCGCTTGATCTTCCTCTTCCTCTTGTGTTGAAGAAGCTACTTGAAGTCCTTTGATCATCGCTCCTTCTTCCTTGACCTCTATTTGAACCTCTTCCACCTCTGTTTCCACCTCTTGATGATCCTACATAAAGAGCTTGTCCTTGAGATCCTTTTTGATTTGAAGTAGAACCATTTAGATTCATCTCCTCCGTGACCATGAGGGCAATAAGTTGATCAAAATCTGGTAATTCTCCTCTGACATAAACTGAAGTAATGAAGGGTTTCCATCTCTCATCATCTTTGAGTCCGTTGAGAGTATGTGCAACCAAGTCGTCGTCCTCCACATGAGCTTGAATTGATCCTAGTTGATCTGCAATCTCTTTAATTTTCAATATGTAATCATTGACCGATGTCCTTGTATCTTTCTTTATGTTATTCAACTCATTTTTGAGTTGAATCTTCCTTGCTCTTGTACCTGTAGCATACAACCTTTCCAATGCAAGCCAAACATCTCTACTTGTGTCTAGATCTTGTATGTGTCCTACCATTGAATCTTGAATATTTTGTGATAAAATGAATATAACCCTTTTGTCTCTCTCATTCCAAAGTCTAAACTCCCTCAATTGTTGCTGATTTGGGTCCTCTGGTAATGTGGGTTTGATATCTGTGCCGTCAATCAAACCATACAAGCCTCTACCTTGCAAGTATGTTGTGATTCTAAACTTCCATGCCTGATAATTGGTCTTATCAAGCTTCTCTATTTGTGCATGTTGGTCTCCCATAA
Source organism: Ceratopteris richardii (assembly GCA_020310875.1). Lineage (NCBI taxonomy): Eukaryota > Viridiplantae > Streptophyta > Polypodiopsida > Polypodiales > Pteridaceae > Ceratopteris > Ceratopteris richardii. The sequence continues at coordinate 87,155,038 of CM035441.1, read as the reverse complement.
TACAAATGCTAAGCCTCCTCCTTTAAGCCTCCTTTCCAATGTGTGTGATGAGAATAAATACAATATTTACCTTGTAAATGAGGTATGTGCACCTTTCTTTGCTTGGATGTTGCTTCAGATGCATCCTTGCAATCTTCTTCTACCTTTGTGTAGTGTTGATGATGAACTGCTTCTTTGATAGCTTCAAATTCTTCGTCAAGGTATGATAACCTTCTCCAAGCCTCCAAGTACTAGCTCTGATACCAATGTTGGATTTTATTGATCTCCAAAGTACAGCTAGAAGTAGGTGAAACCCAACAGGACCTAGTTGACTTTTTCACTAACTTGTATGCATAGACCAATTTTCTTGCAGAGCACATTTCTCTTTACTCACTTAGAATTTTCCAAAACTGTTTCACACACATAAACTAGACTCTAAGAGCTTTCCAACAAGATATAGAACACCTCAAATCGATAAATACACAATGAGCTATGACCTCTGCAATATGCAGCTTTAATGGAGACCTTGAAACAGAGATGAACCTGAGGACACACATCACTTGCAGAGACTACTGCTCTTAACTCACAACTCCAATGACTTTGAAACTTTCTATAATACAAGTAGACTTAAAGAGCTTTCTAACAAGCCAAAGAACACATGATTTGGATACATACACAAGGAGATATTACCTCTGCAAGTTTGAGGTTTAATGGAGACCTTCAGCAGGGATAAAAAACAGAGAACACACACTACTTGCAGAGAGTATTTCTCTGAGCTCAGAAATCCAATGATTATGAAAATTTACAGGAAGAAAGTAGACAGTAAGATCTTTCCAATGAGCTATCAAACATGTAATTTGGATATATATTGAGGGAGATACAAGCTCTGCAATCGCTGCATACAAAACTACAATAGTGTAGAGATACACATATGACTCTATTGGACATACCACAAGATCACGACTTTTCTCCTCTTTTTATAGCATGGGAAACTAATCTAAAACCTTCATAATACATCTAAATTCGTGGTAGACACTTGGATGGAGGTATTACATGACTCAAGTGCTCAAATAAGCAAAGTATTGATGGACTTTGAGAACTAGCCACATCGACCTTCCACTAGGACACCACTGAAGCTCCTTTGTGACTCACTAATTTGACTCACCATGTTCTAGAACTCACATGGTATTTTTGCTACATTTTATGAATAATATGAGACTTCTTGAAGTATTTGAAGACTTCCCAAAGGTATTTACATAATTTGAAACTTGTACCCTACATAAAACAAATGTTCGCAACAGCAATCAGCTATGGCACAGACTAAGCTATCGATATAAGGGTGAGGGGGAACAAAATGCCAGGGCAGTTGAGCATACTGTAGGAGCCCTCATACTTGAAAGTAATCGATGAGCTCTAGGGCCATGGACTCCCTGAAACCAGATAGGTGAGGCAAGGTTTCCATTGCAGAGTAAGCTAGTAAGCAATGACAAACAGTGAGCAAGAGCAAGCTAGTGAATACTTGCACAAAGTGTGCAATCATAAAAGTGAGAAAGAAAGATAAGTGGATAAATATAGGCAAAGAGAAATGGTGGTCAAGGATGCATGCAAGAATGAGAGTAGTGAAAACAATCGAAACATTAAGTGCCGCTAGCAATAACATATCATAATATGAACCATTACACTGGCAATTATGGAATGGAATGCATGGAATGAGTGGGAGCGACAAAGGGGGGGAGGGCATGGTAAGTAGCCACCAAAAAGTGGGTATTGATCAGAGTGGACATGAAATAGCTATAATTTAGATCCATTGATGGGACGGCATAAAGGTTACCAAGCAAAAAGTAGCCGGACCAATTTGCATCGAAATGCGATAAAGGCCACGCCAATGAACCTTGAATTTTTTGGTCATCTGATTAGCCTTAGAATTGTAAACCATAGCCAATTGTCCCACCATAAAGATAGGGGTTTTTAAGAATCTATCATGGGTACGAGCCTTCCGAGTTTATAAGTCTTGTATGAGGAGAAAACTGGTAAACTGATATTCATCCAAAGCACGAATGGCATCCAGGTGATTGTAGATCAAATGTTTAGGAAGAAGTTTATGGTCAATAACAACACATAAACTAGGAACAACTAATTCCATGTGCAAAATGGCTTCAAGACCGTAAGCCAATTTAAATGGGTGATAAGCCCATATCAATTTCATAGGCCATATGATAAGCCCATAACACGGAGGGTAGGAACTGGTCCCATCTCTCTAGTGAAAATTGAATTAACTTATTCAACATGGTTAACAATGATTTGTTAGTACTCTTAGTGAGACCACTCTTAGTGAGACCATTGGCAGGTGGATAATAGGGAGTACTAAACTTATGGAGGATATTAAAATTAGTAGTCAAAGCTTTGATAAGTTCATTAACAAAGTGTGTACCATGATCGGAAACAACTTCCAATGACAGATCAAAATGGGGAAAAACGTCTCATGTTAAACACCAGGCTACTGAATTTGCAGTGGCATTTGTTAGAGACCATGCTTCTGCCCATCGAGTTGCATAATCAGTACAAGTTAAAATGTAATGGTTGTTGGTAGACATAGTCGGAGGAGTAATTGGGCCAACAAAATCCAAGCCCCACTTTGGGAAGGGTTCTAAAGGCAAAATTGGTTGAAGAGGGAAACGCTGTCAGAATAGGGGCTGCCCGGTCCGCTAATAACAGTGAAAATCTATGTGCATTGTAGGCCACCAAAGACTGCTTTGCAACACTTTCCTTAAGGTCAAATTGACTACAAAAAGTGAACGTCACATGCAAACATGGAAAATAAACTTCCAACCCAAAAGGTAATGATGAAATTTCTTTATCAAATAGATAAGCCCCAAGCACTCTCTTTCAGTCATAGAATAATTCCTTTTGGATGAGGCAAGTTGATGAATATCATAGTAGATTGGGTAGTACCATTTATCAGAGACTTGTGTACAAACACTACCGATAGCTATGTCTAAGGCATCGAGAAAAACATGGAACATCAGTTCCCAGTTCGATGCTTCCATAATCCGAGCTTGGGTTAATAAGACTTTAAGACGATCAAAACTTGTATGGCACTCTTTCGTCCATTGAAAGTATTTTTGCAAAACATTAATTAATTTATTTAAAGGAAGAGTAAGGTGTGCTAACCATTGCAAATGTCATCCATGCCACCGGATTTGACCTAAAAAAACAAAGAATTTCTTTTGCTGATCCAGGAGCAGGTGCATCTTGAACATCTTTAACTTCCTCAAGATCAACACGAATTTCTTGGGCCAAAATGATATGGCCAAGGAGCTTATCATATTGTATGAGGTAACATAGATTTTGCCAAATTTAAGCACAATCAATACATTTTTCAAAATAGAGATGCAATTCTGGAAGATGTGTAGCTTTGCGGCCAGACACCGAGAAGTCATCCAAAAAAATGCACATGAAAGTGGTCACGTATGGTGAGAAAATGTCCTACATACAACGTTGGAAAGTCATAGGAGCATTCCTAAGACCGAAACACATTACGGTAGAGGCATAAACTCCCCAGGAAGTAATAAAGGCCATTTTTTATATATCGGTTGTGGCCATGCACACTTGATTGTAACCACTATAGCCATCTAAGAATGAATATATTTCACATCTAGCAACATCATCCAACATACTATCAAGGAAGGCTAAAGGAAAAACATCGGGTATAGTGACCTTATTCAATTTATAGTAGTTGACACGAATTCGTAACTGTTTGTTTTTTTTTATACTATAACAATTGATGAAACCCACTCAACATGCTCAATGGGAATTATAGAGCCCGCACAAAGTAATCAATCAATCTCATCCTTGACGAATTGTGAATAATTGGGATTCATTTGGTAACTAGTATGTCGGATTGGTTTAGCATCAGGTTGAAGAACTATATGGTGTTGGTAGATGCGAGGGACTAAGCCTTTCATATCTTGATAATCCCAAGAAAATACATATTGGAATTTTGTTAATAATGGAAGTACTTCCCTCCGCTCCTCACTGGTTAATAGGGCACTAATCTTAAAGAGACGGGGCTTATCCTCCGTGCCTAAGTTGCAAGTAATCAACTAGTTTTTAGCTATCTATTGTCACTTCTACTCATCTTCAAAATCCTGTCAAGCCAAATTAGAGTCGGCAATGGGGTTAGGGAACACATCTCCTATCTCAGGTACCCAATGAGTCAATGATGCACAGGTCACCGCATAGGTCGAAGGAGACCATTGATCTAGTAAAGGCTATAAGTCAACTCAAGAGATAATAAATTGCCATCGGCTTTCAAAAAGTCACCTTCCTCGTCATCTGTCAACCCATCCAACATGTGAGTTGGTTCGATGATGTGAGAGAGTGCATGAACGTCATGAGATTGCATTGTATCTAAGGGGACTCGATATTCCTGATGTTTATATTTTACCACTAACTCTTTCTTAGACCACTCTTGCAAAACCTTGGCTTGTTTAAGCCAAGGTCGGCCAAACAATAGGTTGTAATCATACGTGTCTTCTGGTAGATCTAATACCACAAAGTTCATGGGGAAGACTAATCCTTGAAGGGCAATGGCAATATCTTTCACCAGTCCCACGGGATGAACCTGTGACTAATCATCCATTCTGATGAAAAACCTAACTTTTGACAAGAGCATCTGTGACCAAATTAACACTAGAACCACCGTTGATTAAGGCTTTATCCATGCAATGATTCTTATACCACACCATAATAAGTGGAATAGCATGGTCTAAGGTTTCAACTTTCGGTTGTAATTTGTTAGCTCATCTTTTACACCAAAATGTTGCTCAAATTGTTCCCTAACTTTTGGTACCACTGATAGAATTTGCCCAAATTGCAAGCTGATGGGTGAAGTTTGTAAGATCATCCAAAGGTCATAAACCTTTGGGGTTTGTATAATCACTGAATCACTTTCTTGCCCAAGTTGTGGTGCTATTACTTTAGTTGTAGATGGACTTGGTCTTGGATACATCGGATCCAGTGTCGAGAAGACTAGTTGCTCTTCAATTGCCCATTTTTGTGCTCTTTGCACCATCGAAGTCTGTTCTTTAAATCCTGGTTCGTAAATGGCTATCGTAGATTGCATAATTTTCTAGATCTAGACTGAACTATATCAACCTATGGTTCTTTTTTAGCGATGATTACTAGGTTCATCATTGGCACCCCTCTATCTTTTTGACATTTATCATACTCCTATGCTTCTTTGCAATTATGGTGTATGTGGCCAAGCTCGCCACAAAAGTAACATTTGACAGGCTCTTGGGGTACAAAATTGGATGTATCGACCTTGGGCCATGTTGGTTGTTGTAATAGAACTTGTTGCATCCTTGACTGATTATACGTTTGATATTGTGTATTGCACATCTATGGTGGTACATAGGTATTGGATGATGCTTGTTGTTAAATGACTTCATTTATGATTACCCGATTCTAGGCTTTAACATTATACATGCAATACATTGTATCATGATTGTCGGTATTACAAATTGCACAATGCACTTGGTTGCGGAAATATGTCCAAGATTCTTACATTTCACATAAAATACTTGTTTTGTTGAACTCGTACCTTTGTCCTTTGAAACCACAACCCATTCAAGATCTTTAGCAAACCCATTGACTTCATTCTCTACTTAGAGGGCTTGGTCCACTATAGTATCTAGAGGTAATCCTCTAATGCTTTGGATGATCATGATTTGTTTCAATTGTAAATTTAACCATTTTGTGATTACATCATCTTGGAACTTACTTTCTGTCGATAATTGTTGTAAATGCATCCATAAAATTGTAGCATAATCTTGGACTAACTGATTGGGTTTTTGCCCATTGTTCAATAGAAAGTCAAAAATCTAAGCCAGTTTCTTCTTGGACCGAAATCTTTGTAAAAAGGCATCCTTGATAGCTTTGTACTCAGTGAAATGGTCTATACCGTATTCTACAAGCCACTTCATTGCTTCATTGACCAACGTTGTTTGAAAAAGCCTGGCTTTGTCTCCATCATTCATTGTAAAATTGCTCATGCTTTTAAATATGTCAAAGTTAACTTCAAATGCCCATACATGGGCATTTGAGTCATCCCTAAGGAATCCTCGAAACCTAGTATAAGTGACTCCCACTAGATAATATCTTTTGTGTTCATCGTTTGCCATTATTTTAATGTTGGATCTTACCATCATAAGAGGAAGGTTTCCAGTGCTGGATCCAGGTATTGCTGGTGACTCACGTAATTCTTTATCCTGATTCTCTTCTTGCCACTACTTTAGAGTCTCAATTGCTTCAAATTTCTCCAATCGTCTTGTTCCAAACCACTTAGATAGATACTCTCCTACTCATTCACTAGGTGTTTGGTTTCCAGAAGTTTTTCCTCCCTCTACTTATCGTTTGCCTTCACTTTCCAATCTTCCTTCCGATTTCAACACCGGAATATTAGTAAGATCTATAGACTCTTCTTGGTTTTGTCCTTCATACATCAACAAATCTCTGGTGTTTAAATTGTTCTTTACTATGAAACTTTCTCCTTCAAATATTGGCTCCTCTTTTAACTCTGTCACTTTTTCAATGATCCTTCATTCCTTAACTACGCTTTCCAATTGATCTTTTCTTGGAGAACTTCCATTGAACTTTGAAACAGATGTGGGGACTTGTATGGGTGTCTTATCTTGTCGATATTGTGGATATTCTACGCTAGAGCATAGAAATGGCATAAACTAGGCTTCTTACCTTCACTTTTTTGTCTCCACTCCCCAAGGGGATCGCCGAATTGTTGATCACACTATCTCTTAACAACTTACAGCCAAAAAACAAGGATTACAGAAAGGGTTCTTGGGAGGTAGTCATATAGATAATTGCTAATCGTATTACTTTTCCATTAGAACTGACATATTACAACCGAACAGATCAGTAATGTAATTGAAACTTCATGCAATTTACTTAACACTCTCGTGAATTCTATCACTCCTTACGGTGTAGAATATCAATGATACCGCCTATGACTTTACAATATGTACAAAATCACTTGCAAACTGACTTCACCATAACATTAACTTTGCTTATTTCACACGATTTCATTGCCAAGCAATAGAAAGAACCAAAAAGGAACAAAATGCACTAAATTGAAGAACAACATCTCTGCACCAAGAATCTATAGGCCAATCGAGTCACACCAACTTGTTGCCTCTCTCTTTTTTCGCAGAAACACTTGTTTCATTAATAGATACATGAAAAGTTATAATGATTCGATAAAGCATTTCACCAAAAGCTAAAGAATTACAAAAAATAAGTATTGTCTTGTTGCACTGCCTAACAATACATACACACATGCATATGCATACATTACATACACACATGCATACACACACATATACATACACACACATATGTGTAAACACATGTACATACACATATGCACAAACATACACTCACATGCAGACATACACACACATAAGAGACACACATACACTCACATACACACATATTCATACACACACATACACACATATATACATACACACATAGACACACACATATACACACACTCACATGCATACATACACATACATGCATATTCATGCATACATACACATATACATACACACACATATACATACACACATGCATATGCATACATACATACACATGCATACACATAGAGATACATACATACACATGCACACACATACACTCACATGCATATATACACATATACACATACACATGCATATAGTACATACATACACATAAACATACACACACATAAAGTCACATACACCTATATATACCACATGCACACATATACACATACACATATATATACACATGCATACATGCAAATACACATACACACACAAGTCACATATACATGTTTTAGTGTTAGGGTTTTAGGATTAGGGTTTTAGGGTTTTACATACATACACACATATACACATACACACACATATACACATACACATATACATACACACATGCACACATATACATGTTTTAGGATAAGGGTTTTAGGGGTTTACATACATACACATGCATGCACACATATACACACACACACACACATATGCATACATACATGCACACATATACATGTTTTAGGGTTAGGGTTTAAGGATTAAGGTTTTAGGGTTTTACATACATACACACATGCATACACATACACATGCACACATATATACATACATACACATACACACACATAAACATGTTTGACGAGAGGTGACACAACATAGATACATACATACAAGGTTTTAGGATATTAAATAAATAACTAGGGTTTTAGGATTATATATATATATATATATATATATATATATATATATATATATATATATATATATATATATATATATATATATATATATATATATATATATATATATATATATATAGAGAGAGAGAGAGAGAGAGAGAGAGAGAGAGGATTTTAAGACTAGTATGGGTGTATATAATTCAATGTATAAAAAATAGTGTTTTAGGATAAATATTAGTATATATAATTAAATATATATTAACAAAATTAGGATTTATAATAGTAAATATACTTAAGGCCTTAAAAACTAGGGTTTTAGAATAAATATTAGTATATATAATTAAACGTATAAAAAAGTAGGATTATAAAATCAATATTATTATATAGTTGAATATATTAAAAAAAGTTAGGATAAAAATTAATATATATACTTAAATATATATATAAAAAGGGTTTTAGGATTAATATTAGTATGTATAATCAAATATATAAATAATAGGGTTTTAAGATAAATATTAATATACCTAATTAAATATATTAAAAACTAGGGTTTTTAGGATAAATATTAATTCATTGACTTAAATATATAAATAATTAGGGTTTTAGGATAAATATTAGCATATATAATCAAACATATAAAAAACTAGGGTTTTAATATTAATATTAGCATATACAATTAAATATATAAAAACTAGAGTTTTAGGATAAATATTAGTAGATATAATGAAATATGTAAAAAACTATGGTTTTATAATAAATATTAGTTTATTTAAATAAATATATAAGAAATTAAGATTTTAGGATTATATCATTTTGATGAATGAATTTACTTATGTTAAGCATGTCATGTTTGTTGATCTCATGTTTTGCGTATTTGTTATAGGAATTGGTAGTGGGACATCCTTCGACACAAGTAGAGGAGACTTACGGATATTGTCATGGGTTGGTTGCACTATTGCAGGACTTGGAAGGATGCAGGGCGGTCATTTCATGGAACAATGAATCGTGATGTGAGCTTCTGAACTTGGTTTAGCATTTTTTAGTTGTTGTTTATAAACAACATTTCAATTTGTCTAATTTCATGAATGTGCTTTGTTGCAAGACTAGAGATATAGATATTTTGATCCCAGTGCTTTTGTGTATGGCAGTGGTCTGCCAAAGTTTTATATTTGGTTCATATATGGTAGTGGTGTGCCATAGTTTTGTATTTGGTTCATGTATGGTAGTGGTTTGCCACATTTTGTATTTGACTCACATATGGCAATGGTTTGCCACATTTTGTATTTGGCTCATATATGGCACTGGTTTGTCACAATTTTGTACATGGTTCATTTATGGAATATCTCTTTTATTCTTGGTTCATGGTTCATTGTGCTCCTACATATCTCTTTTTAGGTTGGAGAATGTGTTTTGCTTAATCAAATCTTGTTTTGGTTGCCAATCATCTAAACCCTAAATCGGCAACCACTAGAGTATGACATGTACTCTGTTTCTTTTGGGTAGAGTGTATCGTTCTTTGCTACACAACAACTTTGTCATGTTGTTGCAACAAGGAACGCTACACTACCCAATTTTTTTTTTGCACATATGTTTGTCGCTATAGGCATCGGTATTCCTAGGGAATTATTGACACTTATACTGTCGACTGATTGACGCTTATACCATCAATCATTCCGAAGTGTATATCGGTGCTCATACTCGATCAATATCGATGTGCATATAGATGGTAAAATACCGATGCTTTATACTTATGCATATACCGATGTCCTTTAATGAAACATATACCGACATTATTGTACCGACTCGTACAGTCTTTTGGTTCCAAAGATATATACAGGTTTCGGTTCACTAGTATAAGTGGCTCGAAGTCTCCTATAGGTTTAGCGGAACTTGTTAGGGTATTTCTATTCAACTTTTTCAAATACAATCATTTTTTTGCATCAAGGTATCTTAGTTAGTGGCCATGGCTGAAAGAAGTGATGTATTTCATATGTTGGTTGTTAAGGATACATTAGATGATAGGAATTACCCATTATGAGCTTATATGATGCATCATGTATTGGTCACAAAAGGACTATGGAATATTGTGCAGGGCGTTGAAACACATCCTATTACACCTACAAATATAGGTACAGAAGTTGATGTAGATGGCGTTGAAGATGGTGATATTCTGCAGATTCTTGTTCGTGTTGTAGTTTCTATTGCACCTATTGTAGAGCAAATTCGTTGGGATGGCAGAGATGCTCAGACATATGCATTGATAGCCTTGTCTGTTAAACGTGCCATTATTCCTCACATTCGCTCTCGTAGAACAACTAAGGATGCTTGGGATACACTTACCACTTTATACCAGGCAAGGAATGAGGCTTGTGTTCCTTCAAAAACAGTTGGAGAGTGAGCACATGAATGAAGGTGATTCTATGGATAGTTTTCTAATAAAGATCAAAGATTTGAAGGAACAGTTAAATTCTATTGATGAAGTCTTGCTTGATAGTTCACTTGTGCAGACTGTCTTGAATGGTCTTCCCGATTCATATCAGAGTTTTGCTTCTATTCTTTGATGATGAAAGGCAATCCCAATGCCTTAACATTCGAGGAGTTAGTCTTTGTTCTGTTGCAAGAAGATTAGTCGGTCCATTATGCGTGTTGCACATCAAGCTTTCCTAGCTAGTCAGAAGGGCAAACGTAAATGGAGCTCATCTACTAGTATGCAAAAATCTACAAATGCTGCACATTCAAAGAAGGAAGACAAAGATGAGAAGAAATCATAAACGTAGAAATTATTTTGCAAGTACTGTAAAGGAAACGATCATGTCATAAAGAATTGTCCAAAACTCGCTGCAAAAGAGGCAAAGAAAAAAGAGGTTGGAAAAGTTGTTGCAGAGGCCTCTACATAAAAAACAGAGTCTGTTAATCTTGTGTAGAATGAAGAATGGGCATTTACTACTGTTTGCAATTTTGACCCATCTTCTCATGAGCAGTGTATGTATGTAGTAGACTCAGATGTTTGGTACTTTGATAGTGGGGCAACCAAACATATCACCTTGTAGCGCAGTTTCTTCACTTCATGTGAGCCTGCCCCTATAGGGAATAATGTCACATTGCCAAACAACTCCTCTTATCCTATTATGGGAGTTGGTAAGATCATTCTGACTATTGCTGATGGTAGTTCTTTTACATTGTCGGGTCCTTTATTTGTGCTAGGGATCTATCAGTTTCAGCTTTAGCCAAGATTGCCTTGGTTGTGATATTTGTTGATGATAGATGTACAATTCATGATCTGTCAAATGGCGATGTGATTATTGCTTCTGGCATTTTATGTTGTGGGCTATATAAGCTCATAAACTATGAAAAATCTGTGAATGATTCAACATGTGCAGTACATGATTCTCAGGCTATGTCAGATGCAAAGCTTTGGCATGCACGCTTTGGTCATCTGAATTTTGCTAGTTTGCTATGCTTGCAAAAATCTGAAATGGTGTCCTCTTTGCCCAAACTTGAGGCACCCGGTAAACATGTATGTGAAGGCTATATTTTGAGGCAAAATGCAACGTTCCTCCTGAAGTATTTTGTTGGAGATGCACCACAATGCACTCTCCTTCTCAAGAGCTCCATGACAATATCCCCAGAGTAGAAAACCGAGCTCCAAGCAACACACGGTACTCCGCATAGAGTCTACACAATACATAGGAAAACCTAGTACAGAGGGAGCACAAACACAAACTTCTTAGGTCTTACAAATGCGGTCGAACTTATAGTCTGTGACTGACCATCCACTATATGTTTTATTAAAAAACATATACAAAGAAGTGTTCGGTGGCCATTTGGCCTTTCACATGGACACTAATAGTAACAATATCCCACTAGAGGCCAATATGGCCAAAGTAACTATGGGAGAAAAAATAAAGAATGATAAAGAATACCCGAGTGTAAGTATCCAAACTATACCTCCCACCTTATGGGCATGTTACATAGTATACAAGTGACTGTGTAAGATCATGAATCAAGTAACCCCCATCAAGTGACAACAGTGTCGAAAGCTATCATGTGGTAGAGCTTTAGTCAAAGCATCTGCAACATTATCTTGAGTCTGAACCTTCTTAGGAATAATGCGTTCAGTGGCTAAGCAATCTCTAATGAAGCGATACCTCACCTCAATGTGCTTGGTCTTTGCATGATAGACCAGATTCTTAGCCAAAGCAATGGCACTCTGACTATCACTTAGCAAACAAGGTACATGCTGAGGTAAACCCATATCGCAAGCAAGACGATAAAGCCACAATGCTTCCTTACATGCCTCACTTGCTGCATCATACTATGCTTCTGTGGTGGAAATAGTTGTACATTCTTGAACAGGAGATCTCCATGAGATAGCACCTCCAACAAAATAAAAAATGTACCCTGATCTAGACTTACGATTGTCTCCACAACCAGCAAAGTCAGAATTTGTATAACCAATAATGGATGCTTTCCCTCTACCTAAGCATAGACACTTGTCCTTAGTGCCACTCAGATATCTCAAAATCATCTTGACCACTTCCCAATGTTTCTTGCCAAGATTAGACATATATATGTCCACAACTCCCACTGCAAATGCAATGTTTGGTCGCGTAGCTACCATAGCATACATGAGACTACCAACAACAGACTGATAGGGAATTTTGGTCATGAATTCTTTTTCCTCATTTGATTTGGGGCAATCATCCTTGCTCAATTTCACATATGTGGGTAAAGATGTACTCAATGCCTTTCCACCCTGCATATTGAACCTGTGAAGTACTTTGGATATGCACTCACTTTGAGACAAGTATATGCATCTTTTACTCCTATCACGAGTAATGTGCATGACAAGAATATGTTTGGCATCCCCCAAATCCTTCGTATCAAATGTCTCACTCAACTTCTTTTTGAGAATTGACAAGTCTAAGAGGACTTCCCAACAATCAACATATCATCGACATAAAGTATCAAGCATATCAAGCTGCCATCTGAGCATCTCTTTGTGTAGAGACAATGGTCGTCATTGCTTCGAGAACAACCTTGAGACTTCATAAAAGCATCAAACTTTTGGTACCATTGTCTAGGGGAAAGTTTAAGTCCATACAAGCTCTTCTTCAGCTTACAAACTAGACTTTCCTTGCCAAGATCTGCATAACCCTCTCGTTGTTTCATATAGATCTCATCTGTAAGATCTCCATGCAAGAAAGCGGTTTTCACATCCATTTGGACTAGCTCTAAGTTCTCCATTGCAATGAATCCAAGCAACATGCGTAGGGTAGTCAACTTGACCACTAGAGAGAAGACTCCCTCAAAATCAACACCATGTTGTTGCTTAAAACCCTTTGCAATAAGTCGTGCTTTATACTTTGGAGAAGCACTATCTAATGTGAATTTCAGCTTATATACCCATTTACATGGTAAAGCTTTTGTGCCCTTTGGCAAAGTTACTAAATCCCAAGTACCATTCTTGTGAATAGAATCCAACTCACTCTTCATGGCATGCTCCCACTTGACATGATCCTTTGTCTGCATAGCCTCTTTGTAGCAAGAAGGCTCATGGCATCTGTTAGCATAACAAAATCTAAACTTGGAACATATCTATCACGTGGATGTGAGACACGTGCAAAGCATCTCATTGGTTGTTGAACATGAACATGAGCAGACTGATCTGATCGGACATTCTCTTGAACATCCCTATGTGCAGCATTTTGATGCATGCTTACTAGAGGACTAGTATCCTCAAACACCACTCTAATCATTGACCATGTTTCAGGATCCCATAAGCGATATCCATATTTTCCTTCTCGGCTATCCAAGAAAAATGCATTTCTTTGACTTATGGTCCAACTTTTGTCTAAGATTCTTGGGTATAAGAACATGTGCTTCACACCCAAAAACTCGAAGATGATCATAATATGGTGGCTTCCCTGTCCATAACTCTTGTGCCACTTTCAGACCTTTGGCAATACTAGGCGAAAGGTTAATCACATGAACTGCAATCAATACTGCTTTTGCCCAAAAGCATTGTGAGAGGTTTGCATGATTCAACATAGAAATTACTCTATCTTGAATAGTTCTATTCATCCTTTTAGCTACACCATTCTATACTAGGGTATAAGGAGCTGTAAAATCTCTACAAATCCCTCTAGACTGATAGAAAAGGCTGAACTCATATGAGGTATATTCACCCCCATTATCTGAACGTAAAGCCTTAAGCTTAGTTCCTTTTTCAGTCTCAACTGAAGCAAGACATTTTCAGAAAGTAGGGAATACCTCATCCTTCGATTTGATAGGATATACCCAAACTTTTCTAGTAGCATCATCTATGAAAGTGACAAAGTAAAGAGAACCACCTAAGGACCTAGTGGGAATAGGACCACACACATCTATATGAATGAGATCTAAAGGTTGAATTGAAGAGTCAATGTGCATTCTATGCACATTTCTGGTTTGCTTTTCATATTGATAATGCTCACAGAATGAAAAATCAGAGAAAGATAACATAGGTAAATAGCCAGAACGAGAAAGATTTCCCATTCCACTACAAGATATATGGCCCAACTGACCATGCCAAATACAAGCCATAGGTTGTTCAATAACAGCTAACAAGTGTTCTTTTTGTGATACAAATAAAGGATAAAGTGAGCCAACTTTGCTTCCTTTTGCAATAACCATATTACCCTTTGATATATGAAAGGATTGAGCATAGAAGAACACCTTGTAACCAAGGTCATCAAGTTGACCAACTGACATCAAACTACGTGATAACTGAGGTATATGGCATACATTATGCATAGTAAATTTTGAACCATCAATGAACTGCACAACCACATCTCCAATCCCCACAACGTCACACTAGTAAGAGTCACCAAGTCTCACGGTACCAAAAGACTTTGCTGCATAATTAGAGAACCATTCTCTGTGTGGTGTCACAATGGAAAGAGGCACCAGAATCTAGCAGCCATGTGTGGGAAAAAGAATCAGCCATAAGAACCTCTGTTTGCACAGTACTATCAAGTGTCAACACATCAGCATCATCAGACATAGCATTAATTTCTTCAATCTTCGTTGTTGAAGTAGATGGTGCAGGTAACTGTTTAACATGCCCATCAACATTCTGTCCTTTACCTTTAGCAATCTTTAATGTATAATAATCTTTGTTCATGTGTCCTTTCTTATGATAATAATGGCATTCGATATCCCTCTTCCTTGATTTACTTCTACTCTTATTCCGTTGACCATTCTTTTCTTTGTTCTTGCTCCTGCCACGTTGCTGATTCTTTCCTTGGTAAGAATCATGAACATTATATGCATCTCCACAGTGCCAACCATAGATTTTCTATGAATATCCTCACTCAAGAGTGCTCCACATACATTATCATAGACGAGTTTACCACCAGGTGCACTATTGCTAATAGCTATGCAAAGTGTATCCCATGATGATGGCAAGGTGCATAACAACAATACTGCTTCATTTCATTATCCATATCCATTTTCTGAGCCTGTAATTGGGAGAATATAGCATTAAACTCATTTAGACGAGCAGCAACACTATCTGTGTCCTTCATGCAAAGGTCATATAAGTTTCTCATCAGACACATTATTTGATGCTGTCTCTTTTTCATATGTATTGCATAACTTCTTCCAAAGCTCCTATGCACTTTCACAGTCTAATACTGTAAAGTAAACATTATCTTCCAGGTGCAAGCAAATGGTAGACCTGGCCATTTCATCTAACTCATCCCAATCATCTTCATCCATGTCAGAAGGCTTCTTTAAAATTCCATTTACTGGCTTCCATTGCCTCCTTTGAATTAGCACATCTTTAATCTGATTCTTACATAGAGCAAAGTTTGTGCCACCAAAATTTCAGATCTCAAAATGTTCTTTGCCCTGCAAGTTATAGCTCCTCCTCGGAACACTAGCACTAGACCCTGATCCACCAGATGTGCTTGAGACCTCAGATGCCATGATGGTAAAGAACTGAATAGAATAATAATGGAGCTAGAAGAGTCCAAACACCAATAAATCAATGTATCAAGGAGTAAATCGACCATTGTATAGATGCCAAAACCAAAAATCTAGAAAAAATTTTGCCAAAGTATCCTCTACAAAATGAGCATATGACCAGTGTCAAAATATCATAAAACTACAAGTATTGACATGTTCACATGCATAGTGAATCATTGACTCCACTGCATATAATCAGTTACCCAATAGAAGCCAACTAAGCTTATCGAGCACCTATGAACAATTATCATACATCTCCTATGGCGAGGCTGGGTAAGTCTTCCACCTGCATCACTAAAGAGACTCCAACATCTGTGTGTCTCCCAGTTAAGAAAACCTCACCACGACCCTCCTTATCAAACGTAAAAGGCTTTATGCAAAAACGTAACCGCTATATCAATGACCCCATGGATGTACATAAGCGGTATCCACAGAAGTGTACATGGTGTTTATGTGCTCAATATATGCAGTAACATGACACTAAAAGGCTGAATGCACAACCCCAAAACTAGCCAACAACACTTGCAAGTGTCTGTCAACTTTGATGCTTTAGGCTCAAAAACCTGCATAAATTTGCAGTGGCCGCTCCTACCAAAACTGAAAACCTTTTGAGAAACATATAGTATTATGAGTGTGGCTGAGAAAAAAGCCACAAAGTTTGATACTTATTGTTGGGGAAGTACAAAGAATGCTCTTCTTGATGTTCTTGGACCTATGTGAAGAGAACCATGTGCAAAAGTACTCCAAAATGGCTCCAAAAGGCATCCAAAAATGCTTCAAAAATAGGCTTTGAAAGCAAAGAATGAAGCTTTGAGGGACCAAAACATGTTCAAGGTAATGTTAACCTTAGTCTTTCCCTTCTTCAGACACCACAAGAGTGTAGCTTAGTGGCAAGAGATTACCACGGCTAAGCGAGCTTCGGGGGGGAACAATACTGGGGTGGGTGATCTCTCAGGAAGTATTGGGAACCTCTATCTTCCTTGATCGTTGAGGTCCTCCCTCATGCGTAGCCAAGGGCGCCAATGGTGACTTCGGTGACTTGGAGGACAAGGTATGCCAAGGTCTATGCCTTGGTTGCCAACTTAATCGTAAGCCTTAGATGGGTGGGAGGGTGCTCGCTTTGCTCGCACAAAAGGAACAAATCTTCTATGTTGAAATGCTTTGATACCAGTGAAGTATTTTGTTGGTGATGCACCACAATGTGCTCTCCTTCTCAAGAGCTCCACGACAATATCCTTGGAGTAGAAAACCAAGCTCCAAGCACCGCACATGGTACTCTCCACAATGTTTGCATAATACACAGAAAAACATAGTACACAGGGAGCACAAACACAGACTTCTTAGGTCTTACAAATGCGGTCGAACTCACAGTCTGTGACTAATAAGGCCACTATAGGTTTTATTAAAGAACATATACAAAGAAGTGTCCAGTGGCCATTTGGCCTTTCACATGGATACTAAGGGTAACACCTCCTTCCCAAAAGATGGTTCAGTTCGAGCTACTCAGAAATTGAAGCTTGTTCATAGTGATGTCTGTGGTCCTATGGAGACATCTTCTTTTGGGAACTATCTTTACTTTGTGATTTTCATTGATTATTTTTCCAGACATGCATGGGTATATCCATTGAAAGCAAAGTTTAAAGTGTTTATGTGCTTCAAACATTTTTTGCTTTTGGCTGAAAATCTTTCAACGTGTAAAATGGGCACCCTCCATTTTGATCGAGGGGGGGAATATATGTCTTCTAAATTTAATGCATTTCTGGCTAAACATGGGATAAAACATCAATGTATAGTGTTGTATACACCTCAACAGAATGGAGTTGCTGAACGAAAGAACAGGTCACTCATGGAGATGGTGAGGTGTATGGTCAAAAGTAGAACTTTACCACATAGTTTCTTGCTTGAAGCTGAAACTTTACCACATAGTTTCTTGCTTGAAGCTGTTATGTGTGCAACATAAGTACTTAATAGGTGTCCCACTAAAGCATTGCATTCTATCACTCCATATGAGGCTTGGCATGGTTGCAAGCCATATGTTGCTCAGTTGCATGTTTTTGGTTGTCTGGCATATGCATTAGTGCCTTAACAACAACGCAAAAAATTGGATGATAAAGCAATCAAATGTATTTTTGTTGGGTACAATTCTGAAAGCAAAGGCTATCATCTGTATCATCCACAGACTAAATGCTCTGGTTAGCCATGATATTGTTTTTGTGGAAGATGCTATTCAACCATTACTTTCATGTATTAAGGAGACATCTATTAGCTCCAAAGACATGTGTGATACTTTGCTTCCTCTTTTTACAGGTGGACACTCTAGTGCTGTCCTAATGAGGCAACTTCTCAACCTTTACAGGTTTCATGTGATGATGCAAATCATTCCATTTCTCATGGAGATTTACATGATGCACTTGTTGATGAGAGAGCTAATATCGAGGAAGCAAAAACTATGCTAAAATGGCTGGTGCAGACTTTGTGTGATAGCAAATCAGATGCACCTTTATCATATCGTACTTGTTTAGGCTCTCATAGTGCCTCTTTTGCATCAGATTGCTATGCTATGGCTGCCTCTAGTCTCTGTGATGAGCATGAGCCTGTTTCATTTGATGAAGCACAAAATTATAAAAATTGGATGGCTGCTATGCAATCAAAATATGATGCTATCATGAAAAATGGTACCTGGTCTTTATGTGACTTGCCTTCTCAGAAGAAGGCCATTGGCACTAAGTGGGTATACAAGTTGAAGTGTAAGCCTGATGGAATAGTTGACATGTATATGGCTAGGCTTGTTGCAAAGGGTTATGCGCAGAAAAGAGGCATTGATTTTGATGAGATCTTTCAACCTACATGCCAAATGACTATTGTTCATAACATCTGTGCACTTGTAGCTCATCATGGTTGGAATGTACATCAATTGGACATTAAAACTGCATTTTTGAATGGTGACTTACATGAAGAAGTGTATGTTTTTCACCCCCATGGCTTTGTGCAAAAAGGGCATGAAAACCAAGTGTGCAAGTTAAAGAAGGCATTATATGGTTTAAAGCAAGCACCTGTGCTTGGTATGAAAAGATACATGCCTATCTGATTGCACATGGTTTTGAGAACAGTCCAACTAAGAGCACCTTATATGTTAAGCATGCAAATGATGTGATGTTGACATATTTAGGTAGTGATGTGTGTGAACACACTAGGACCGCCGGGGCACTTTTTTCCCTCTTTAGGAGGTTTTTTTCCCCCGGCTTGTATATACGCCTATTGCCCTAATGGGCTAATTATCTTTGTACATTCTCTGGTAATACATTCAGTATTGTGTGTTTGTGCTCCAAGCTTCTTCTTCTTCCTTGTGTTGTTCGCGTGCTTCCGCAGACATCTATCTCCAACAATTGGTATCAGAGCAGGTCGTCGCTTCATCTAGGGCACTGTCGACACTCCTCCGTTTGCAGTCTCAAAATCGCACGAATTTTGGTGAGCATACTCAGCATGTTTTCGAGATCAAAATTGCTTCGCTCTGTGGTGCCGAAATCACGATCTGAGCTCGTTTCGGCCTCCGAATGCACTATTGCAGTGCTTGTGTAGGCTATTTCGTCTTTTTGTGCCAAAGGTATATACCAGTTTCTGTTCGCCAGTTTAAGCATCTCGAAGTCTGCTACAGGTCTAGCAGAACTCGTCTGGGCAGTTATGTTCAACTTTTTGAGATACAGTCAATTTTTTGCATCAAGGTATTTTAGTCACCGGCCATGGCTGAAAGCAGTGATGTATTCCGTATGTTGGCTGTTGAGGATAAGTTGGATGGTACCAAGTACCCATTATGGGCTTATATGATGCAACATGTTTTGGTTGCAAAAGGATTGTGGAACATTGTGCAAGGTGTTGAAAGACGTCCTGTTACACCTGTAACGACAGGTAGTGCAAATACAGGTGCTGGAGTTGATGAAGATGGTGTCGAAGATGATATTCCGTAGATTCCTATTCGTGCTGCTGTTTTTGTTGCACCTACTGCAGAGCAAATTCGTTGGGATGGCAGAGATGCCCAGGCACATGCATTGATAGCTTTGTCTGTCAAACGTGCCATTATTCCTCATATTCACTCTTGCAAAATAGTTAGGGATGCTTGGGATACACTTACCACATTGTACCAAGCTAGGAATGAGGCTCGTGTTGCTTACCTCCGAAAACAGTTGGAGAGTGAGCACATGAATGAAGGTGATTCTATGGACAGTTTCCTAATGAAGATCAAAGATTTGAAGGAACAGTTGATTTTTGCTGATGAGGTTATACCAGATAGCTCACTTGTGCAGACCGTTCTGAATGGTCTTCCTGATTCATATCAGAGTTTTGCTTCTACTCTTCGGTTGATGATGAAAGGCAATCCGAATGCCTTATCATTTGAGGAGTTAGTCTCTGTTCTGTTGCAGGAAGATCAGTCCAGGCAGAACATGTCCATTATGCGTGTTGCAGATCAAGCTTTCCTGGCTAGTCAGAAGGGTAAAGGAAAATGGAGCTCTTCTACTAGTAAGTAGAAATCTGCAAATGCTGCACATTCGAAGAACCAGGATAAAGATGAGAAGAAATCAGAAAAGCAAAAATTGTTTTGCAAGTACTATAAAGGGAATGATCATATCATAAAGAACTTTCCAAAACTGGCTGCAAAAGAGGCAAAGAAAAAGGAGGTTGGAATGGTTGTTGTAGAAGCCTCTACACCAAAAAAAGAGTCTGCTAATCTTGTGCAGGAAGAAGAATGGGCGTTTACTACTGTTTGCAGTTTTGACCCATCTTCTCATGAGCAGTGCATGTCTGCAGTGGACTCAGATGTTTGGTACTTTGACAGTGGGGCGACCAAACATATTACCTCGCGACGCAGTTTCTTCTCTTCACTCGAGCCTGCCCCTACAGGGAATACTGTCACATGCGCCAACAACTCCTCTTATCCTGTTATGGGAGTTGGTAAGATCATTCTGACTACTGCTGATGGTAGTTCTTTCACCTTGTCAGATGCTTTATTTGTGCCAGGGATCAAGAAGAAAGTGTTATCAGTTTCTGCATTAGCCAAGATTGGCTTGGTTGTGAAATTCGTTGATGACAGGTGTACAGTTCATGATCTATCAAATGGCAATGTGATTATTGCTTCTGGCATTTTGTGTCGTGGGCTGTATAAGCTCATAGACTATGAAAGATCTGTGAATGATTCGACATGTGTAGTTCATGATTCTCACGCTATGTCAGATGCAAAGCTTTGGCATGCATGCTTTGGTCATCTGAATTTTGCTAGTTTGCTATGCCTGCAGAAATCTGATATGGTGTCTTCTTTGCCCAAGCTTGAGGCACCTGGAAAACATGTATGTGAAGGCTTTATTTTGGGCAAAATGCAGCGTTCCTCCTTTCCAAAAGATGGTTCAGTTCGGGCTACGTAGAAATTGCAGCTTGTACATAGTGATGTCTCTGGTCCTATGCAGACACTCTCTTTTGGGAATTACCTTTACTTCGTGACTTTCATTGATGATTTTTCCAGGCATGCATGGGTATATCCACTCAAAGCAAAGTCCGAAGGGTTCATGTGCTTTAAACAGTTTTTGGTTCTGGCTGAAAATCTGTCAGCATGTAAAATGGGCATCCTTTGGTCAGATCGAGTGGGGGAATATATGTCTTCTGATTTTAATGCATTTCTGGTTGAACGTGGGATAAAACACCAATGTACAGTGCCGTATACACCTCAGCAGAATGGAGTTGTTGAACGAAAGAACATGTCACTCATGGAGATGGCGAGGTGCATGGTCAAGAGTCAGGCTTTAGTTTCTGGCTTGAGGCTATCATGTGTGCAGCATATGTACTAAATAGCTGTCCCACTAAAGCGCTGCAGTCTATCACTCCATATGAGGCTTGGCATGACTGAAAGCCATCTGTTGCTCATCTGCGTGTTCTTTGTTGTTTGGCATATGCATTAGTGCCTGAACAACATCGCAGAAAATTGGATGATAAGGCAGTAAAATGTATTTTTGTTGGGTACAGTTCTGAAAGTAAAGGCTATCGTCTGTATCATCCACAGACTAAACGCATTCTGGTTAGCTGTGATGTTGTCTTTGTGGAAGATGCTATTCAGCCATTGCTTTCATGTACTAAGGAGACATTTGTTAGCTCCAAAGACATGTATGATACGTTGATGCCTCTTTGTACAGGTGGACAGTCTAGTGCTGGTCCTAATGAGGCAACTTCTTAGCCTTTGCAAGTTTCATATGATGATGCAGATCATTCTATTTCTGATGCAGATTTACATGATGCACTTGTTGATGTGAGAGCTGATATTGAGCAGGCAAAAACTATGCCAAAATGGCTGGTGCAGACTGCGTGACAACAAATTAGATGCACCTTTGTCATATCGTACTCGTTCAGGCTCTCATAGTGCCTCCTTTGCATCAGATTGCTATGCTATGGCTGCGTCTAGTCTCTGTGATGAGAATGAGCCTGCTTCTTTTGATGAAGTACAGAATTCAGAAAATTGGATGGCTGCCATGCAATCTGAATATGATGCTATAATGAAGAATGGTACATGGTCTTTATGTGACTTGCCTCCTGGCAAGAAGGCCATTGGCACTAAGTGGGTATACAAGCTGAAGCGTAAACCTGATGGTACAGTTGACAGGTATAAGGCTAGGCTTGTTGCAAAGGGTTATGCACAGGAAAGAGGCATTGATTTTGATGAGACCTTTGCACCTACATGCCGTATGACTACTGTTCGGAGCATTTGTGCACTTGTAGCCCATCATGGTTGGAATGTACATCAGTTGGACATTACAACAGCATTTCTGAATGGTGACTTGCATGAAGAAGTGTATGTTTTTCAGCCCCATTTGTGCAAAAAGGGCATGAAAATCAGGTGTGCAGGTTAAAGAAGGCATTATATGGTTTAAAGCAAGCACCACGTGCTGGGTATGAGAAGATACATGCCTATCTAGTTGCACATGGTTTTGTGAACAGTCCAACTGAAAGCACCTTATATGTTAAGGTGCTTCTGATCATTGTTGTCTATGTTGATGACATGCTGCTCACTGGTCTTCGTGCTAATGATGTGCTTCTGATCATTGTTGTCTATGTTGATGACATGCTACTCACTGGTCCTATTGAGAAGCATATTGCTAATTTCAAGGCTGATTTGCATGCATCATTTGAGGTGTCTGATTTGGGGCATTTGCATCACTATTTGGGCATTCAGTTTATGCAAGTTGATGGTGGAATGACTTTGTGTCAAATGAAATATACTGACACATTATTGCAGCGTTTTGGCCTTGAAGACTGTAAGCCTATTGCCACTCCTATGGAGACAGGTTTACGATTGAGTCTTCATGATGCTGGAGATGCATTTGATGTTGTTCTCTATCAGCAGGCTGTTGGATGCTTGATTTACTTATGCATTACTCGGCTAGATATTCAGTTTGCTGTCTCACAGATGAGCAGGTTTATGCATTGCCCAGGAGTCACACATTGGAAGGCGGTTAAGCGCATCTTTTGCTACTTGAGTGGTACTCAGCTACTTGGGTTGTTTTATCCCAAGGGAGGATCACTACCACCAGATTTGCATGCTTTTTCTGACTCAGATTGGGCTGGTTGCTATGACACTCATGTGTCCACCAGTGGTTTTTGCTTCATGCTTGATAGCTCATGTATATCTTGGTTGAGCAAGAAGCAACCTACTGTGGCCACTTCCATTTGTGAGGCTGAGTATAGGGAAGCTTTCACAACGACTATTGAGTGTGTGTGGCTCAGACGCCTTATGGCTGATTTGGGTGTTGGCCAGTCTTCTGCCATCACCATCTTCACTGACAGTCGGAGCGCAATGGCAGTTGCGAGGAACCCTGTGTTCCATGCTCGCACTAAGCACATTGAGGTGCATTATCACTATGTCAGGGAGAGGTTCTCTGCTGGGGAGATCAACTTGGCATATGTGCCCACACAGGAGAACATTGCAGACCTTTTCACGAAGGCTCTGCCTAGGGAGAAGTTTGAAGTTTTCCACAAAGCTTTGGGCTTACTTCCTTTTGTGGAGTGATTTCCACATAGCTTGGCACTTCCTTATACATGAGTGCCAGCTACTTGTTCACCACATCACTCCCAGGGGGGATTTGTTGATATATTTAGGTGGTGATGTGTGTGAACACACTACGACCGCCGGGGCACTTTTTTCCCTCTTTAGGAGGTTTTTTCCCCTAGCTTGTATATACGCCTATTGCCCTAATGGGCTACTTATCTTTGTACATTCTCTGGTAATACATTCAGTATTGTGTGTTTGTGCTCCAAGCTTCTTATTCTTCCTTGTGCTGTTCGCGTGCTTCCGCAGACATCTATCTCCAACATGTGCTTCTAATCATTGTTGTGTATGTTGATGACATGCTGCTCACTCATCCTCATGAGAAGCATATTGCTAATCTCAAGGTTGATTTGCATGCCTCATTTGAGATGTCTGATTTGGGGCATTTACATCATTATTTGAGCATTCAATTTATGTAAGTTGATGGCGGAATAGCTTTGTGTCAGACGAAATATATTGACACATAATTGTAGTGTTTTGGCCTTGAGGAGTGTAAACCTATTGCCACTCCTATGGAGACAGGTTTACAATTGAGTCTTCATGATGTTGGAGATACATTTGATATTGTTCTTTATCAACAGGCTCTCGGATGCTCAATTCACTTATGGATTACTCAGCAAGATATTCAGTTTGTTATGTCACATATGAGTAGGTTTACGCATTACCCAAGTGTCAAGCATTGGCAAGTGGTCAAGCGCATCTTTCACCCATTTCAGTGCTTGGGGGGTATGCCCTGTGGCGCCAAATTGTGCGCAACTATGAGGGGCACTAGTACTCCTCATGCCAAGCTCTCATTGCTGTCGCTTGTAAACACGAGTTGCGAATCTAATATAAAACGTGTTCTTGGCAATCTTCTTGGTGTCTCCAATTTCCAGTTTTGTGCATGCTTGGGTTTAACGTCTCAAGTGGTATCAGAGCAACGACCCTAGGGGAAGCCTTTGGATGGGTGGACTATCACACCAATGCTGGAAGCGCCATCTAACGTCCCCGACCCATCCATGGGAAATTCTTTGACGTCACGGGAGTTCCTTCACCCTCCCGCTCAAGCAAGGGCCACCCCCTTGCCCCCCCACCCCCCTTGCAAGCAAGGCACTCCCTTGCCCCCCCCTCAAGCAAGGCACCCCCTTGCCCCCCCCCTCAAGTAAGGCACCCCTTTGCCCCCGGGTGTTGATCTCGGCATTCAGTTCAGCCTCCTGGAGGCGTTCATGTAAGTCGGCGTTCGCTAAGAGTAAACGGTTGATTTCCTCTTCTAAGGCATCCCGTTGGGCCTTGTGACATCGACGTCATTCAGTCACATTTTTTGTGCATTCCATCCCCAAGGTTAGACCGGCTGTGCCAACATAGTACTTGTTGGCCATGGTGGTGTGGAGCCAACCAACGACAACCCGGGAGGGAAAGGGCACCTAGGGCATGGGAGAGGCTAGGGTGCGTGGGCACCTAGAGGGTGAATGCAACGGTCCACCGGTTAACGACAGTTGAGGTGTAGCTTGGAGGAGGGGAAGAGGGAGAGGAGGAGGGTAGCTTGGGTGCTTACCTTGAGGGGGGGGCAAGGGGGTGAATTGCTTGAGGGGGGGGCAAGGGGGTGCCTTGCTTGAGGGGGAGGGCCAGGGGGTGCCTTGCTTGAGGGGGTGGGGGGGGGACAAGGGGATGCCTTACTTGAAGGGGGGGGCAAGGGGGTGCCTTGCTTGAGGGGGGGGGGAGAGGGTGCCTTGCTTGCGGGGGGGAGTGGGGGCAAAGGAGTGGCCCTTGCTTGAGAGGGAGGGAGGGAGGTGAAGGAACTCCCATGACACCAAAGAATTTCCCACGGACGGGCCCATGACATTAGATGGCGCTGCCAGCACTGGTGTGACAGTCCGTCCGTCCAAAGGCTTCCCCTAGGGTCGTTGCTTTGATACCACTTCAGACGTACAACCCAAGCATGCACGAAACTAGAAATGGGGGACACCAAGAAGGTTGCCAAGAACATGTTTTATATTAGATTCGCAACTCGTGTTTACAAGGGACGACAATGAGAGCTTGGTATGAGGAGTACTAATACCCCTCATAGTTGCACACAATTTGGCACCACAGGGCATAGCCCCAAGCACTGTGATTGGGATGGTTGCTATGACACTAGTGTGTCCAATAGTGGCTTTTGCTTCATGCTTCGTAGCTCATGTATATCTTGGTTGAGCAAGAAGCAATCTACTGTGGCCAATTCCAGTTGTGAGGTTGAGTATAGCGAAGCTTTCACAGTGACTATTGAGTGTGTGTGGCTTAGATGCCTTATGGCTGATTTGGGTGTTGGTCAGTCTTCTGCCACCACCATCTTCACTGATAGTTAGAGCGCATTGGCAGTTGCGAAGAACCTTGTGTTCCATGCTCGCACTAAGCACATTGAGGTGCATTATCATTATGTTAGGGAGGGGTTCTCTGTTGGAGAGATTAGCTTGGCAATGTACCCACACAGGAGAACATTGAAGACCTTTTCACGAAGGCTCTGCCTAGGGAGAATTTCGAAGCTTTGGGCTTACTTCCTTTTGTGGATTGATTCCACATAGCTTGGCACTTCCGTATACATGAGTGCCAGCTCCTTGTTCACTGCATCACTCTTGGGGGAGGGGGTATTTGTTGATATATTTAGGAAGTGATGTGTGTGAACACACTAGGATTGTTGGGGCACTTTTTTCCCTCTTTAGGAGGTTTTTTCCCCCGGCTTGTATATATGCCTATTGCCCTAACATGTTACTTATCTTTGTACATTCTAGTGGTAATACATTCAATATTGTGTGTTGTGCTCCAAGCTTCTCCTTCTTCCTTGTGTTGTTCACGTGCTTCCGCAGACGTCGAACTCCAACAAAAAAAACATCCAAATAGATCTAGCTACCAAATGATTGAAAGCTAAGAAACTTAAATTTCTTAAAGTTTCACTAATAACTTTAGAGCTTAAGGCCCAAAAGTCATAGTAGCTAGAAAAAATTTAGAATGCTCTCCGTGCACGAACAACATTTAGGAAAAATTGAAGCAAATGGAATGATTCTACAAGCCATAACTAATTTCTCCTAATGCCAACCTCAAAACATTTAGGAAAAAATGAAGTAAATGGAATGATTCTATAATCCATAACTAATTTCTCCTAATGCCACCATCAAAGGTATGTTACTTAGAATATTTGAATTCCACATAATAGCACCCCAACGCATAAGGTATATTTTCATTCAATGTTACTTAGAATGTTTTCATTCAATGAAAACATTAAAATAGCACATCATATTAAAAACCTTTAATGTCCAAAGTTTATGTGAAAAGCACTTCCATAATTTCAATTTAGTGGTTTTTTTCTATTATGCCATAAGTAATAGTTGTCAAAAATATCTCCCCCCAAAAAATTGCTTCGAAATGAATTGTTTTTGATAGTTCATTTTGTTTCTAAAAAATTGAACCTTAGCTCTACAAAGTCAATTTTGTTTCTCTTTCGTATGCACCCTCACTATCCCTTTGACAATTGGGGGCTCATAGTGGGTGTCTAATTAAGACTTCCAAAAAGAAGCCCCAATGGATTTTTCCTCCAAGCACTCGTTGATCCAAAAAGTCACACAAGCATCCAATTAATCTAAAAATTGTTGGACTGATAAAATTGCATGATTTTTGCTTCCATGAGAAAGATCACAAACATACACACATTCGCTTTTCCAAATTTCAAACTTAGTTTAATTCCACAATTAAATCTAATCCTACTTACTCATAGCCTTTTGAAGAAAATATGAAACTCTATTTACTAATCTATTTTCATGCATATATGTCTATCTTTTCACACCACATGTAATACACTGCAAGGCTCCAAGTGGATCAACTATGAATAGTTTCACAATTATTTGAGCTACAATAGTGAAATGGAGGTGAAACAATCCTCCACATGATGTTGGTGATCGCATAGATATGATAAGTACCTCCTCACATGCTCCTTCCCAATCATGTGATTAATTTCGCTTCCCCCTTTGTTCTTTTTGTTTTGCATGGAGACAAAAACACACCAAAGCATCAATAGGGGAGAGAGAGAGAGTGGGAGAGAGAGAGACCCCTTCATGTTACCACTAGACTATGCTCCCTCAACAACTGGGCTATATAGATTTTGATTGTGAGGATACACTTGCATTTTTGGGCATACAAATTTATGTCTTCCATTGTTCATAGAAGGCGTCGTCTATGGTTCCGTTACAACTTACGTAGTATGTGACCTAACTTTATGTCAAAGAAGATATGCGACCTACTTGTGTCCTCTCTTGTAGTTATAAGTCCTCTATATGTCGAGTGTTCATAGAATATGTATGCCCTTGCATTTGTTGTTATGTAATTATAAGTCCTCGAGTCTTCATAAATAGCGTACGGTTTGATAGAATCCGACCTAGCTTTGTATGTATTACACTGTGACAGATAGGGTTTCGCTAAAGATCATGCAAAGGGCCAGCGATTGTAATTAGATCCAGGAGCAGATGTGAGGACACAGGAAACAACGCCGCCGTTCGATTGTGATCATCGAAAGGGTGTTTAAGAACCATGGCGGTTTGTGCTTTTTCTTTTTCCCTTCTCTACATACTTTCTTGGGTGAAGAGAGAAATCTGTTTCGATCGGTAGGCTTTCTTTAAAGAGTAGAAACTCTCCGCATCCTGTAAAGTTCCTGCATTTCTCTTTTTCTAGCTCTATATCTGTATGCTTACTGTTTTAATTACTGTGTTTCATAAACGGAGACGAGCTGTGCAAGATCTGTATCGTAAAATGAGGGAACGATATATATGAAGGACGTACGTGTGAAGGGAGAAATCATGGCAGATATGGTAAGGGACGAAGTGTGTTTGCTCCTTGAAACTAAAGGGAATTACATATGTGAGGGGAGAAATCATGACAAAGATGGTATAAGCCATCAAGGAGGTATGGTCGCGAAAAATTAGCAGCGGAGAAAACGCCTTCTTGATGACAAGAGAATGCTTGATAACAATGCTACTACACGAAAGATTAGCGGCTCAGGAAACGTCTTCTTGATAACAATGTCACTTACGTGGAGAGAATAAGTGAGTGCATACTTCATTTTTGCAGTGGATGCATTTCACAAGGCATACTCTAACATTCTTGCCTCTTTGATGATGTCCAAGCAATATGGAAAGTAGTGGTCTGATTTGACTGATGACCACATTTTACTCTGAGAGGCAAGTTTTTAAGTCCTGAACCATTTTTTTGAAAGTCTGGGCACCTTAACTATCATCACGTGAAATATCACAATGTGATGAAGTTCAGTATTTGCGTATGATCGGCATATGTTTCTATTAGGTCCAGACTTATTATCTAGATTTTGAGTGCATTTTCTAGGTATTTTATATGTTTACATTGGTCTGTGCTTGATATTTTTTTTCTGTGTGCCTGAGCTTCATATATATACAAACCCCCCCCCCACCCACACACACACATACATACATATATATATATATATATATATATATATATATATATATATATATATATATATATATATATATGTATATATACATATATATATATATATACATATATATATATATATATATATATATATATATATATATATATATATATATATATATATATATATATATATATATATATATATCCCCACATACACATACACTCATACACATAGTACAATAAAATCGCCGATTTTTAAATAAAAATCGTTTTAAAAATCGTGAGAACGTTTTTTATGTTTTTTTTAGAGGTTTTTTTGTGAAAAAAATCGACTTTAGCAAAAAGCCCTATGCTAACTATTTTCAAATTCGCGCATATCTGCCCTAATATTTTGTTGCCTTCTCTTGCACACTCAAAAAGGTATATCAAAAAGGTGTTAAATGTGCAATGGTACATAGCTTTTATGCTTCATAAATATAAAAATCTCTCACAGTGAATAAAAACCCCGATTTTTATTTTGAATTTTTTAAACCTCTACGATTTAAATGATTTAAACCTCGATTTAAATCTCGTTTTTAAACCTCTTCTTGTACTATGCTCATACATATACATACATGCATACATTTATACTTACACACGTACGTATTCATACACTTAAACATACACAGTCTTTAAGGAACTTACTTGATTATCATTATCGTAGTGTAAAAAATTCACAAATTAATAGTCAAAGTAAAATTCAAAAAATTCTCAACGAATTTGTTCGTTGGCAACGAATTTTATTCAGTTTCTGGTTTGAACTCTTCTGGTCCAATTTTACTTCATGAGTCATAACCTTGATATTCACTTTGTTAGTAAGTTCGTTTTTTTGAGCTGCACATGATGATGACCACTTGAAGCTTTCTAATCATTAATGTCATGGGTTTGAGATATATATATACTATATATGTAAAAAAATAAAATTCTCTCTAGATGGATAAACTTCTCGAATTTTATTTTAGGTTTGAACGAACTAAACGAATTAAACGAATAATTCCCGAATTAATTCTCACGAATTAATTCTCTCGTTCGTACTATGATCATTATGAACAAGTGTACATGAGTCCCGAAGGTGGATTGATGACATGGTTTCCTAGAGCTAGCTCAAGCATAGTGTGAACAATTAGCTCTTCTTTGGAGCGTATGTTACGAGACATTGCCTCACTTGAGGATAGAAGTTATTCCGGAAGCACATGTGGCAGAATTGTGTTGTAGAACAATCCTTTTTTCAAAGATCAGTGTTCCTTGACTTCCATAGGAACAATGGATTTTAAAATCTTACTTGATATTTAATCTCGTTGTAATTGTGTCTATGAAAGAGTAGAGCCTGAAAGTGAGACTTCTTGCACTATGGATTGGAATGGTCAGGTTGAAGTTTGAACTGATGACTTTAGTGACCACAAGTTTCTTATCTTTTTACTATGATAGAAGAGATGTTGCATTGTTGTTCTATCCTTTTTGCATCTTGCACAAGACATTGACTCTGTCTCGATTTGTATGTCTTAGTGATGGAGGGATGGGGGGGAGGGAGAGAGTGATTCTGCTATCTTGCTGTGGTATCTACTGCCTTTATTTTCATGTCTATGGAAAAAAATGTCACTCTCAATTCTTGCAACTACGTTGAACATAATGTCTAGGGTGGCCATTTATAAGAGAATTGCAGTTTAATTTTATCTTGTTGTTCTACTGGTAAGTTTGTCAGGCTTGTTACTTGTCCTATTTCTGATGTAGTTGCTCTAAACTTGGATATGATGAAGGTGCTACCAATAATGGTCATAAATACCTGTTTTGCTTGCTCTAAGCTTTCTTATAAAGATTTATTGTTACGTTGCTGGCTCTGTGGGGATGGTGTAGATTAAAGTGGAAAGTAAAAGACTTAGGTTACCGACGATTATCCCCGACATTGAAGAGCAATTTATGCTATTTTAGGATATATTATCGTGCTGTGGCCTCTCTGATGATGTTGTGAATGTAAGAAAAAGTAGTGGTCTGAGTTGATTGATGACCATGTTCAACTCTGAGAGAGCAACAAAGTCACAAATGAAAATTCAATTTCTCATGATGAACTACATTGATAGTAACTATGTGGGGCTCTGAAATGTGATGTATATATTTGTTTATCTTTTTATCGTTTTTACTTTTTATTTGTGTGTTTATTAATTTATTCTTTTCCATTTTGTACTGGCTATCATATTTATTCTATTTTCATGAATTATACTCTATCTCATTTTTTGTATAGTCTCTTGTTTTGGGTGTTATTTTTTCTATTTGTTTGCGTTTTTGCTCTTTATCTTGAGTTTGTATACTGAACTTATGAAGGTATATATATCTTTGTTTGCATTTGTTCGTTTTGTTAACATGTTCTTTTTGTGGGGTTGTGTTTTTTCTGTCATCTTGTATTCTCTAAGATCAATCTAGAAAGGTTACCTACCTGATTTAGATGATTACTTATCTTCTCGTTGTTGTTATTCCTATCTCTACAGAATTAGGGTTACTTGATTCTTGAGTTGTTGAATTATGGGCTTATTAATTTGGTCCTTTTAGCATGATGATATGTTCTTAGATAGATTCATACTTCTATTGTTTTTGAGGCTTTTCTGAAGAGCTGGTGATTTGTGACTTAATGGTCTGATGAACTCCACTGTGGCTCCTTCTAGGAGATCATCATTGATCATAATTTGTTGATTGTAGATGTTGTGTGCAATTCGATCTTGGTTTGTTATTCATCATTCAGGTGTATGATGTGCATGAGGAGGCTGTATAATGATATTTATTCAGGACGAAGTAAACATGAGCATGAAGAGTGCAGAAGATTGTTCACATTCTACTAAATGATGGGCACTTTCCTTGGGGTTGGTCATTTTTGTTTATATTATGCCTAGAGTTATCTATAAGAAAAACATTCCGGAGAAAAGGTTTATATGTATTTCTGTTTATCCTATATTATATAATATCATATTCTTGTTATTTTTGTTGTCTTATTTTTCATTGTTTCTTTTCATTAGACATGTCTCCAATTTTTGTTGTTAAGCTCATTGAAACCTCAAAAGACTCAAAATGTTTCTCGTGGATGATGTGTAGAACAAATGATGACATCATTAAGTAATGAATGTTGAATGTGTTCATTCCTCACATGCTGATTTTTTAATGTACCTAGATAGATTGATATGTATCATTATCTCTATTTGGATGGACTTAAAGAGAACACATTGGGATATTATAGTTGAGGATCAAGTGATGTTGAACTTGATGCGGACAGAAGGTTATTATTACCTATGTTGCATACACACTGCTAAACCTGATGATCCGACCAAATATCACTGATTTTTCTACTGCAGAGGTTTTGAGGAATCCATCACTATGTTTGTACGTGCTGGTGTTGGGGAGAATCATTTTTGTGACCTTATTATCAGAAGTTTTCTATCCATTGCTCTGTTTATGGATGGTTATTAAAAAAGCCTTATCATACGTGCTACCATGTTTTTGTGTTCCTTAAAGTTGCTTTGCAGAATTATTTGTGTAAGTAAATTGTCATTTATGGGTTTGTGTAAATTTTAGGTGAAAGTCACTGGGTCTACAGCACCTCTAAGGTGAACTGGCCCAAAGATCAACCAAATAAACTAGTGAAGTTGCAGAAAGGGAGTACCAGTGGCAGAGACTCCGTCAACCTGGTGTGGCTTAGCTTTCACAGCACAAATATGCCAAGTTGCCCTTAGGTACCAGTATGTCTACTTAACAGTGGAGGCCACATGTCAAGCCCCCTTACCAATGGATAGGGGGACAGTAGGGTAGATTTAGTCTCTCCTTTGTGCATTATGGGGGCCCTTGGGAAGTTACATATGCCTTGTGACTCAGAGCAACAAATATATGAAATAGAGATTAATGAAACAAGCCTAGCCATAGAGAAACATGATAAAGCAAACGAGATGTAAAGAGAAACCTAGTGAAGTATGATCTGAGAAGGCAGCCGAAGAGCTTTACATGGTATTTTGCACTGTGCGAAATCCATTTTTGATGGCACATCCCCAAAGTTCTTGTAGCTCCTGTCAAAGTTATGCCAAGGAATGAGAAGCTAGGGGAGGGAAAATTATGAGTAGAGACCAAAAAGATGAGGCAACTACACATACCCAACTTTGGGAGTTTTCCAATCTTTTAGTTTTGGGACTTTGTTTTGTTAATAATGATCTTTTGGGTCACTTGCAAAACTAGCCAATAGGTTGAAAATAATGAAATGCCTATATTGACCTCATTTGGGGCCAAAGAATTAAAATAAAAATAGATTTGGAGAGCTCTTATGAAGAACTGCAAGGGGGAAAGGGTAAATACGTACAGCTGGAGGCATATTTAACCCAACCACCTTTCACTTGATGGATCAAGGAGGCTTCTTCAAACTATGTAATTCCCACAGGCACTGAGTGAGAGTTTACAATGATGATGATGTGTCTTTGAAAGGCACTGAGT
>CM035441.1:87105776-87115776 GCA_020310875.1 Ceratopteris richardii | reverse complement strand
CAGTTCCAAGTCAGGATTTCTTGGATTGGATGGGTGTATTTGATGTGTGAGATCACTATTTTGCAGTTTTGCGTGCCTCTGTTGCCCTCCACTTCTAGGACACATTCATTTTTCATCTTTTTACCAGTGATTGCTTTTGATTGTCCTCTCTATCAAAAATCAAAGTCTTTAATAAGAAATAAATACACTGATTAATCTTTCTAATGACTGAATGGCCTAAAATATCAAAGAGATATTTAATAAAATCCCCCTACTATACAGAAGGAAAGTAAGAACTAGGACGCATTCATTTCTGATCATTTTACAGGTAAAAGAGACATTGATAAAATCTTCCAACAATAGAGAAGTATAGAACTAGGATGCATGAACCTCGGATCTTTTTACCAGTGATTGCTTCTGATGGCCTCTCTATTTAGAATTCATATCTTTAATAATAAATAAATTAACTGATCAATCTTTATAATGGAAGAACGGCCTACACAATCAAAGAGATTTTATAAAATTGTCCCATAGTACATAAGGAAAGTAAGAAAAAGTATAATTCTGAATTCGTGTTATCACCGGAGTACTTACTTCGGAGCTCTTAAGTCTGCCTATGTAGTAAGAGCTGTACATCGTTTAAGAAATTGGAATTGCACCCAAAGGCTCCTCGCAGATAATTGGATTTCGTGGATGATCTGTATCACTGCTCAAACGTGTTGCTGTGTAGAGTGAGGCCCTCTGAATGTAGAGGCTGCTACGTTGTTATACTTGTGTAGAGGCTGCTCCAGTAGTTGTCCATCTGAGCACAATTTTGGCTATTTTAAAGAGAACCATGACCTGAAGAATTTAACTAGAGATCTTATTTGGGAGCTCTGTCTCAGTAAGAGCAGTGCATATTATTAGAAATGGGAACTTTACCCAGAGGTTATACGGATCATTGGATTTTGTGGACAATCTGTCAGTTATCAATGCAAACTCTCCTGAATGTTTTGAACACTTTACAGCCTTTGGTCAATCTACTCTTTGCATGCTGTCTGGGTGGGAAATAGTAGGCTATAGAAGGCTATGGCATTGCCTGTATGCATGTACACTGCAGAATCTCCTGCATTTAAATGAGACTGCTTACATTCTGGTTTACTGTAAAGTAGTGTTTACCATTCACCTATGTTATCTATAATTGATATTTTGCATCTGTCCTGTAGACTATATTATCAACTTGTACCAGCAATAGATCTTGCCAACTTATACATGATGATATGAAATGCTGATGCATACCCTCTTAACAAGCAGAGATCAGCAACATAGTATCAACAAAAAAGATTTCCTTGTCCCTATGAGCTGTTCACTGCTAAATTTAATGTGTTCTAAAGAATCTGGTCAACGTGCATTTCACGTAAGTATTTGAATCGCTTCAATCTCTTATGCGCTTGATAAACTTCCATTAATTGGGACATCAGAACAAACATATATTTCGTTTGACTCGAATTATGAGGTGCCCATGTATGTATCTAATACAAGACAGCTTAAACAATTGCACGAAAATAACATTGCAGGAAAGAGATTTAGAGAAGTAGGCCATGAAGAGTCCTAGATTGTGGAAAAGTAAGAGGAGAATATTAATCTTTATACTCAAATTCGTCACTCCTTGTTTTCTCATGTCTTCATTTACTTCCTCTTCAACTCTCATTTATGTGTTTCAGAATTTCAGTCATACATTTGCGCTTTATTGATGCGTATTTGTGCATGTTTATGCACACTCGCTATTTCTATCACCACATGCATTTATAATCTCCTTTACTATAATACGTAGTTATAATTTTCTAATTTACTCTCTTCTCATATCTTGGATTATACACGGGCTTTGCATTTATAATCTATTTACTATCATATGTACTTATAATTTTCTATCTTACTTGCTCCATTTATCTTGGATTGTACACGGGCCTTGTGTTTGTATGTACAAGTTTACATAGGACACTAATGCATACGCAAATCACTATGACAACACATAATACACCTTGTGCGGTCACTTGTGGCCACATGGATGTGTTTTGATTCCTTATATGCTTTCACATTCCCAGTTCAATAGAGCAGATGCAAGCGGCAGATACTTATTGATATGAATTGGATTGAGGTGATGATGTGGACTGGAAAGTGATATTACAAACGCTTGGATTAAAGAAGAGATGAAGGATTTCAAGGTTGGAGCACGAGTGGGTAGACAATGGAAATATTAGTAAAGGAACAGTTTGAGGTTTAAGTGATCTGGTATGGAGTTGTAAATAAAATGATGAGAAGTGATGTAAGTAATAGTGGTACATGTAGGAAGGGAATGAAAACAATGAATCTCAGATTTAGAAGATGGATTTGAGACATGAAAATTTGAAAATGTTGGAGAAAAGAGATATGGGAGGATATATATGCTCCAGGAATTTTGCGTGGACCAAGAGAGAAGGGGTTTGTGCAATGGAACTTGTCCTCTGAGACCTACACATTGGAGCTCAAGTGGACATACAATGGAAATAGTAGTAAAGGAACAGTTTGAGGTTTAAGAGTTTTGGTAGAGAGTTGACATAGAATATGATGAGAAGTGATGTAAGTAATTGTGGTACATTTAGAAAGGGAATAAAAACAATACATTTCAGATATGGAGTATAGGTATGAGACATGGAAATTTGAGATGTATGAGAAAAGAGGTGTGGGAGGAGATAAATGCAGCAAGAGAAGCTTATGCTTCAGGAATCTGCATGGTCTAAGATATAAGGGGTTTGTGCAATGGAACTTGTCCTCTAGGACCTATTGAAAGCCTCCTTATTTTGTTCGAGAATTGTTCATCCTCCCATCCTTAGGGAGTAGGGTGCTAAAAAGTTGGGGAAGAGGATTGAAGGAGCTTCCATGGAGAGTAGGATGGACCAAGTGCCATCCTATTGGAGGGATGCTATGAAGAGCACCCCTCCAAAGGTGAGAAAATGAAGGAGAAAACAATTACTTCTTTAATTGCGCCTTCACTTTTTGGATGAGCTGAACTATTTCTATAATAATGAGGATGAGAAAATCAGGTAGGATGTTGCTAAAGTTCTCTACATTCAAAGTTGTTTGATTGGTTCTATTTGTGTCTCGGCTCCCTCATAAATATGCATATTATGGGGCTCAACATCGTATTCTTTATGGAAGTGCTCTAGATGAAAACCCTATCCTTGAGGCGGAACTTCCGTACTATCTTGTTGAGAGTACTTGTAAAGTGGATTTATTGGCATTCTCTAAAATGGTTCATTGTGAACATTGTTGGTTCCACGTTGTTGACATTAAATTAATGTGAAATGCCAAGGATACGAAGTTATCATCTATACATCTCTCTATGTTGAGATAATGATGATGGTTACATCTTTCTATGTAGAGATAATGATATTAGTTACTCCGATTTCCTAGAAATTATGAGGTGCCCACGTGTGCGTGTGTGTGTGTGTATATATATATATATATATATATATATATATATACATACATAGATACATACATACATAGATACATACATACATACATATGCGTACATACATATGTATGTATGTACGTACATACACACACACAAACACACAAAACGTAAGGCGATTAAACCATTGCATGAAAATAACATTGAAAGAAAGAGAGATTTAGTGAAGTAGATTGGGAGGAGTCTTAGATTGTGGAAATCAAGATATAGAAGCTAGGGGGATAAGATGAGAGTGAAAGA
Source organism: Ceratopteris richardii (assembly GCA_020310875.1). Taxonomy (NCBI): domain Eukaryota; kingdom Viridiplantae; phylum Streptophyta; class Polypodiopsida; order Polypodiales; family Pteridaceae; genus Ceratopteris; species Ceratopteris richardii. Next base: position 87,112,064 of record CM035441.1, on the reverse strand, counting down.
GAAATGTAATGGAGGAAAATGTGAATCTTTATACTCAAATTAGTCACTTATCTACTTCTCTCATGAATCAGTTTCTTTCCTTTGCACTCTCTCACGTATGTATGTGCTTTGGAGTTTCAGTCATACATTTCCACTTTGATATACATGTTTATGCACACTTGCAATTACTTTCACCACATGCTTTTATAAGCTTCTTTACTAAATTATGCAATTGACATTATGGACCACAAATCTTGGATTAAAGAGGAGACATGTAGGATTTTAAGGTTGGAGCAGATCCAAATAGACAATGGAAATAGTAGATATGAACAATTTGAGGGTAAGGTCAAAGAGCTTAGGTATAGAGTTGATATAGAAAATGATGGTGTGTTGCTAGTAGTTGTGGTACATTTTAGAAGGGAATGAACACATTGAATCTCAGATTTCGAAGGGTCCAAGACATCAATTTGAAAATGTAAGGAGTTGAGATATGGGAGAAGTGGAGATGTAGCAAGAGAACATTAAGCTTTATAAATTTTGCATGGATTGGAGAGAAAAAGGTTTGTACGCTGAACTTGTCCTCTAATGCCTACTCAAAGCTTCCATACTTCGTAGAGGGATGTGGTCATTGTCCCCATCTTTAGGGAGTAGGGTGCTAAAAAGTTGGGGAAGAGGATTGAACGTGCTTGCATGAAGAGTAGTAGGATGGGCCAAGTGCTATTGGAGGAGCGGTAAGAAGAGCAAAATGAGGATTATGGAGGTAAGCTTAAATGCCCCTTTTTGCTTCGAAAGGTGAGGAAAGAAGGGAGATTTGAAGAAGAAATTGGTTACTTATATTATCACACCATTTTTTGGATGAGGTGTAACTTTTCAATACTATTAAGGATGAGAAAATCATGGTAGCATGTTGATGAGGTTCTTTTTATTTGAAGTTGTATGATTAGTTCTTGTTTTTTCTATGATTTTCCTCAGAATATGCAATGTCTAGGGCTCAATATCATCTCCTTAGCAGATGAAGTGCCATGGATGAAAACCTTATCCTTAATTTGGAACTTCCATTCAATCTTTTTGAGAGTACTCATGAAAGAAAATTATTGGGATTTTGTAAAATCATTTATTGTGAATCTTGTTGCTTTCACATCTTCGACATAAAATTAACCTGGGAAGCCAAATATATTAAGTTATCATCTACACATATCTATATGTAGAGAGAATGATATTGGTTACTCATATCTATATGTTGCTTTGAAACATAGAATCTATGGGTTTTTCACATTGATCTTATTGAGAACCTTGTGTGTGAAAGTCATGTCACATTCTTTTGGATCAATTGGATCCTCTTTGGTAGTCAATCAAAGTAGAAATCAAATTGTAGTTCCTTTGTCGATGACAAGATTTTGTCAAATCCTTGTTCTTGCTCTAATCCTTTGGTTATCAAACTTACCTTGAACAAGTATTCATAAGGAAACAATTTTGCGACTTTTGATATAAGATGCTACATCCTGAGCACCATTTCTATATAGTGAGTTATATTCACTTTTCATGAGGAGCTTTTTGTTATGATGAGTTTGTACTTGCATAACGTCTTCGTAACAAAAAGATTTATTTTGCACTTGCCAACAACAGATATAACATGATCTTTGAATACACCTTTTGGAGAACAAGTGGGCAATTAACATTGTTAATTGGATCAGTTGGTAACTCTAACTACATTTGTTGGGTCCATGTTTTTCAGGGTTATAGTGGTTTCTAAAATGTCCATTGATGTAGCATTTTTGGTTCGCGCACTAGAAGACACATCTTGCAAGATCCACGTCAAAGGAAAATGTTTGTTTACAAAATCAATAGCCCATTTGTCAAGGATGAAAAATTTTGTCCAACTTTGGATGTTATGTCTTCCTTGTGGCATCATCAATGAATTACAAGCAATAGAGTACTCTATCCAAAAGTCTCGGTGGTTATTTAACCAAAATAAGTTTGTGTACTAGATCTAGTGGTGGAATGCACAAATCCATTTGTATCTTGTGCACACTTCTTGGTTGCTCACTATATTAACCATGTTCATGTATTGGAAAATCTGGAAGTGGTAGATTAGGGGTGTAAATAGATTGTGAGATTATGTCCTTCCCATGTTCAAAGAGATAAGCTAGCCTAACATGCCATATGATTGAGATTTGTTGCTGTATAATTGTAAGTAGTTGCATGCAAGAACAAAATATGAAGGGACCTAGGTGTACTGTTATCAATCATATCCCGTTGCATGCAAGAAGAAAATATGAAGGGACCCAAGTGTATTTCTTTTATCAATCATATTCCCTTTGGTAATACTTCGGATTGGGCATGAATGGTTATGTTGCATTTGATGCCTTTTAGTTGATTGATTGACATCAAGCTTTGTGAGTTGAAAAATGTGAAACACATTATTCCTTGCCAACTATGATATTGAGATGAGCCAAAATTATCCTTGACTTTTTTGTCGCATTACATTCATGTGAGTTTGATGAATATGCAAGGGAGTTATTAAAAAATGACTCAGTCAAATTTTTGTATCCAATGTTAGCATATTCACTTTAATCATGGAGCACATTGAAGTCAGTTAGATAATAAAATTCACTCATTTTACCATTGCATTTTATTGACCACATCCCTATCTTTTGCCCTTGTCATCTTGAGCTTGTGGTAGTGTTTTGGTGACATGTGGCACAATGATAGTGAGAACACAAGTTTTTTATTTGATATTGACTCCTTATATCACATGCTTCAACCCTATTCTTGGCATTATTTTTATCATATTGTTGATTCTTATAATGATCAACAATGAGAGCACCACCACTTTGGGTGAAAACCATAAAATTTCAATGAATCTCTTCATCGATAGTGCAATATAGCTATAATTGACGGCACATTTGCCTTCTTATCCCCTTTTGCTTGTGGTTTTAAAGAATGCATCCTAAAATTTTGGTAGAGAACATAGAAATAGAATGGTGTACGTAGGTGGAAATGTAATCTAGAGAATCAAATCAAGGTGAGTGTAGTATACACTTAGGTAGTTCTTGACCTTGTACCATCATACTCCATCATACTCAACATGAAAGAGTATAAAACTACTAAAAAAAAGGATGTGGACAATATGATCAATCAAAGCAATATAAGAGAACCAAAACTTGTTGAAGAATTAGGCTTGAATTCACAACAAACAATACACCTTAGAAGAGTCCCTCCAAAGTCCCATACATGAGGTCATGGTCATGAATTGGGCATACATCTTCCTAGGTTGCTCACTATGATAAAATAACTTAAAGATAGTATTGCCTTCCCTTGTATATGCCCCAAAACAACTCAAGGACCCCTTTAGGAGCACCAAATTGAAGGGCAATTCAAGAAACAATAGAAAATGGGTTGTTTAAGTGGTGGGAAGAGCTCACATGGAAATTTTTTCAGAGCAAGGTGAGTAGTCTCATTCGACATGTGAAATTTTACATACAGATATTTGAAAATGGAATGTAAGGAATTAAATGTGGTTGAATGAATGTAGTATGCATTTTCCATAGTAGTTTTGAACCTTACACCACAATACTTAACAATGAAAAATATAACATTGTAAGGGATAAAATAAAAATAAGAGCGAAGTAATATAAAAGAGAATCAAAAGACTCCTTACGAAGTTTTATACATTAGACTGATCATGATGTGAGCATACAAGCTCGTATACTACAATAATAGAATTGATTCTTAGTACTACCATTCCTTAGATATGGTTGAGTGATGTATCCTTCATAAAAACTAGCCTAAAGATGACCTTATTTTCTCTAAAGTTATGCTTCCTTGACAATGGGAAATGGTAGATGGTATATAACAAATCATAATCAAGAACGACTTAGACAATAGATTGTTCTTTTTGCGACATTCTTGATAATTTTTTGTAGCATCAAACACATACTCATAGAAAAATTTGCGAGAAGTACACAAATGTGCCAATTTCACAAATGGAAGTCGCAACACAATGTGAGACTAACCAAAGTACTATGCAGTATATTAGGAAATACATATTATCAAGTCACCAAAAAATATCCTTCCTTTCACATTGACACCAACATCAACTACAACCCATTTAAAGACAAATGCTTTTGTTGTACCCCATGCATTCAGAAGTTCCTCAATAGCTCATCTATTATTCACCTTTAGTTCACCGTTATTTTCTTCATAAACCATGCAAACGAAGTCTTAGTCTTACAATTTTGCACATGACATCATCACGTTAGACTTAGCTATTCATTTGGTGCATTTGCATAGGTTGGAGTTTGCTTCTCTTGTGTTCATCTTGTTCATCCCATTGTGTATCCTCTCTTATCCTAGCCTCCATGAAAGCTTGAGCTCCTCTCCTCCTCATGTGTTGGGATAGGCTCCTATTCCATCCTAACTTCATCTATATATCTATGTATATATCTATCTATCATCTTCTCTTATCCTAGCCTCCTTGAGAGCTTGAGCTCTTCTCTCTTCCTCATGTGTTGGGATAGGCTCCTATTCCATGATCCTAACTCCATCTATGTATCTATGTATCTATCTGTCTGTCCGTCTGTGTCTATGTCTCTATCTATCTATCTATCTATCTATCTATCCATCCATCCATCCATCCATCCATTTATATATCTATCTATCTATCTATCTATCTATCTATCTACCCATCTATCCATCTATCTATCTATCTATCTATCTATCTATCTATCTCTATCTATCTATCTATCTATCTATCTATCTATCTATCCATCTATCTATCTATCCATCTATCCATCTATCCATCTATCTATCCATCTATCCATCCATCCATCTGTTTATCTATCGATCTATTGATCTATCTATCTATCTATCTATCTACCTACCTACCTACCTACCTATCTATCTATCTATCTATTTCTCTCTCTCTCTCTCTCTCTCTCTCTCTCTCTCTCTCTCTCTCTCTCTCTCTCTCTCTCTCTCTCTCTCTCTCTCTCTCTTCCCTCCCCCTCACATGCCGGAAGCGGTGAGCTTTTGAGGAGCGACAAGAGGCAAAGTTGATCGACCTTCTCATGAGTAGGGATTGTGCCATCGCGTGGAGGGCACTACGTGAGCCACTCCCACCTACACCCATAGCAGATCCTCTGACTTGGCACACCTACGCCCAGAGGTTATATGACGTCCGAGGACAGTCACCATTGCCAATTCCTTCCACACCGCGTCCTGTGATATCTACCCTCTTCACGGTAGGCATGGTACGTTAGTCCATCCATAGGCTACAACATGGTCGTTCAGAAGACCACACATGGCTACAAGGAGAGCACTTTATATACGCAGCAGATGTAGTTTCCCACTTGATCGCCCATCTCTTCAACCGTGCTTTGGTTGAGGGATTACTCGACTCATGGACTATGCATACCATTACGCCTATCCATAAGTCCGACAATATGATGGACCCAGGGAACTACAAGACTATTATGATAGGCCATATCCTGGCCAAGATCTATGGGGTAGTACTAGAGGCAGAGCTCAGTACACACGCTAAGGCAGCAGGGATCAGAGCACCCGGCCAGGCAGGCTTCCGTTGCACTTTCTCCACCATTGACCACATCTTCGCGAGGAAGCAGAGACTATACTGTTGCTTTGTGGTTTTCCGCAAAGCCTTGGATATAGTCCCCCGAGAGAGACTACTACGGAGGCTCCATGAGTTACAGCTACCATGAGACATGCTATGGGCCATCCATGCTTTGTATGCACGAGTCACAGGCAGGGTACGCTGCCTCGACGGTCTATCAGACAGCCTTGTTGGCACCATTGGTGTGAATCAAGGTTGGCCTCTCTCACCCACTCTCTTCGCTCTCTACATCGACGAGATCACAAAGTATATACAGCGAGCAGGAGGGCGAGGAGGAGACCTCAGAGGTTTGCCAGTACACATCCTATTATATGCTGATGACATTGTCCTGCTTTTAGAGTCACAGGAGGGGTTGCAGTCACATTTACAGGCGCTCGATACCTTTTGCATGGAGAGAGGACTAACAGTGAACCTTGGCAAGACCAAGGTCATGATCTTCCATACCTCCAGAACAGTATGCCATCACACCTCTTTCACAGCAGCTAGAGGACAGACAGAGGTAGTGGACTCCTACGTCTACCTAGGTGTCACCTTCTCCGGCAGCACAGGGGTATTCTCCATGGCACAGGCCGCGAGAGAGATTGACGCGAGGTTATGCGACACTTGCAGGATTGGAGAGATGCTGCTTTCAGACACATTTTCAGGAGCCCCGGACTAAGGGGTGGCTCTTTGACACT
>CM035441.1:87093276-87100776 GCA_020310875.1 Ceratopteris richardii | reverse complement strand
ATCACCTATCACATTCTCTATTGGAAGAATAAATCTTCCCTAAATTATGAAGGATAACTCTCAATCCTAAGGAGATGTCTACTAAGAGCTCTCCTCTGATCTAGTGAGACATGCTGCCATGAATGATGAGTCCTTTTCTTCCTGGCCATAGAAGAAGAGTGCTCAAAGGGAAGTCGTTTCCACCGTCCCATACCAGTGGAACCTTCTTCCAATTCACGGTGTCATACCTACACTAAACCGAATATATATTCCATCTATATATAACGGAATATATAGGTGGACTCTAATGAATCCTATGTCCTCGAACTAGTTAGTTTGGTTCTAGTCAACAATGTGACAATGGATATCCCCCTCGTTCCAAACCAACTTGTTCCTAGGTACCAAGACTGTGCCTAGGTACCTCTCTGTAGATCCCGATATACCATAGAGCTAGTGCCAGACCTGTGGCCTTCCATCACTCGAATAACATAAACACCCGTCGATGCTGTCTCATGAAACCCATCTTTGTGATCCCATCTAGTTGGTTTCCTTTGGTTCTAGTCAACAATGTGACAATGGATATCCCCCTCGTTCCAAACCAACTTGTTCTTAGGTACCAAGACTGAGCCTAGGTACCTCTCTGTAGATCCCAATATACCATAGAGCTAGTGCCAGACCTGTGGCCTTCCTAACCATCACTCGAATAACATAAACACTCGTCGATGCTGTCTCATGAAACCCATCTTTGTGATCCCATCTAGTTGGTTTCCTTAGTATAGCAGGAATGCTTCACTACTTGCTCAAGTGATGTGCATGAGTGAAACTAATCACTCTTTGGGTATTTGTCATAATACCCGATAGTCTCCTAATCATGCTCTGAGACTCTTGTGAAGATAATTAAATCATCTCTATCTTGGAGATTATCAAATTGTATCTCCCGTGCCTCTATGCAACTTCCTATAACCTATAGGATTGCTTGTGCACACTACTAATGGTGAAGGTGTAACTTCTTCCCTTAGCAATCCTATGGTCTAAATCCATAAGGATTATGTGTAGGGATCATGTTACTACTGAAGCTGCCTTATGTATATTACTATGATGGTTCTAAGTCCATCAAATTCATGCTTACAAGCATGCCTAGGTCTTATTGATGTTTGCAGACAGGCATGTTCCCATGCCATAACATTCTTACCTAAAGGCAAGTGCGTATATAACGCCATGAGGTGGAAAATTTTTGGACAGCATTTCCCAAGGAAATGGAATCCCAAAAAAAATTATAACCAATAGCTCAGTGGCACATAGGCCACCCAATAACATAGGGCTTGACAGGCCCATGGCATGCACGCCATAAACTCATATGTGGACTCCATAACCTGCAAAACATAAAAACAGATGCTAACAACCATTCTCTATGTTGCATAGCCATTCTGCAATCCTCTTTCCTGCAAATAATCAAAAAGTATACTTCTTGACTGTCGATCCATACTTTAAGAATTTAAATGATGATCAACATTTGATGAATGCAATCCAATTTATGCATGTACATACAGAACATGCCATAACATAAAGTAAAATGACTGAAGCATAAAGCATACGTCCCTGAGTAGTTTGGTTTTGGAATTGCATGCATCCAATCGTTCTCAACAAGCTTCATGATCTCTGCACCTTCCTCCTCAGATCCTAACATAAACTTTGAAGTGTCCGAAAAAATCGGAGCACTCCCCAAAACATAAAGCATGGTCAAATGATTACTAAAATAATGCGAAATTAGTCAAAAAATGCATTAGTAATCCTTCTTTAGAACTACATAACCCACCTTAGGTTGCACATATTTAAGAACTGAATATTTTTTTCTCTTACAAGCTTAAGCTAATTCCTCAGTGTTTTTGAGTTATAGGGCTTGGAAAAGTGCCGTTTTGCAACATTAAAAAAAAAAAGAAGCCTTCATTCATTCATCTTATTCATGTTCGCGGATTTAGAAAACGCACATGGATATATGGGTTACTTTTGGGTGATTGACATGTGTGTGAGTGCATTGCAGGGATCATCTCTATTTTTGTAGGTACGATTCTTGAGGTGGACATGAAAAGTAGATGCATGGGTGGTCTGGAAGTCTGGCATGAGACATGCGAAAAGATGCCATCTTGGAGCATGCAGATTCTAAGAGTGCGGGTCTAGGAAGGCATGATTGGTCGTGCACTAGCGAAAGGTGGAGATCCAAAAAAAAGATGAAGACTGAGAGATAGAAAAGGACCATGGTCGTACAATCATCACGATCGTTTTTCAGCTTCTGGAATTGCGATTGAGATTGGGATTGAGATTGAGATTGAGATTGTGATTGTGATTGAGATTGGGATTGAGATTGTGATTGTGATTGAGATTGGGATTGAGATCAGCTCCGGGGTGGTCAGGTGGATGAGGCTTCACATTGAAGCTATCTGATATATTTGGTAATGCAGATCAGAACTACTTGTAAATCTGCACAAATAATAAAATTCTCTCTCTTCTTGTTCTGCGTATACTCTGTTTTTCTTCTTTATATCTTGTGGTGTCGGAGCCTATTATTCTATGTGGGATTGTGATTCAAGATTAGGAGACTTGTTACAAGTGGTATCAGAGCAGAGTTGGATTCCGGGACAAGATGTAGGCTTTGAAGAAGAAGATAGAAGAACAGGAGGAGCTTATCCGTAGATTGAATGCAGAATTACATAAAGAAAGATCCAACAAACAAAAAGAGGGTACTACAAATGCTTTCATGGACCTCAATGATGAAGGTGGTAATGGTGCGGGCACATCGAACACACATAGAGCTAGACGGCAACGTGAACCTAAAGAGGACGATGATACAGGTGAATTTGCACTTAAGCAAGTGTTTAAAAGAGCAAAATTAAATGAATTTGATGTATAGAAGAAAACTGGAGAGGAGCTTGAAGCATGGATTGAGGAACTTGAAGATTTCTTTGACCTGCGCGTATTTAGTGAGGAATCAAAAGCAAAGGTGGCAATTTTGCATCTGCAAGGAGTCGCAAAACTATGATGGAAATCATACATACAGACAAGAACACGTGAAGGTCCGATCCTCTGGAAAGAGTTTCGAGAGCAAGCAGAGAATCGTTATTGTTCTCCACATTATCAGCTGGAAAAGAAAATGGAATTCTACTCTTTCAAGTAGTATGAGGATGATAGATATAACTTGTCTGTTGAAGAATATAAGGAGAAATTTTTGCATTTACATATGCACTAGAAGTTTCTGGAGATGCACTGAAAAGCAAGTTTATTGAGGGTTTGCGGGAAGAGCTTCGCTATCAAGTAAAGGGGTCTGGATGTGTAGATTTTCTTGATGCGGTTGCAAAAGCAGAAAACTTTGAGAAGATGGAGAAGTTTACCACGAAAAAGGCATCCAAATCAAGGTTTATCTCAACAGGACATCGACCCCCAATACCTATTTCAATAAATCAGAATGGATAGTGATCGACTAACTCTATTAATAGTCAAGGGGGGAAATCTAAGCCGAAGCAAACGGATACACCTAAGAAGCAAGAAGTTGTGCACTGACAACATGATTCTGATTTCTTGGAGTGGGCTCAAAGGCTGGGCCTTTGTTTTCGATGTGGAGAACAAGGACATCGCACTTCTGAATGTCCAAACAAGGCCATCAACCGTTCCATGCAAGTGAAGATAGCTCATCTACAAGAAGAAAACTTTCTCGGATGATCAAGGTAAGTGTTCTAGTCCTAGACTTCAATGCATGAAAACTTCTTCTCATTCAAGGGCATCCGTGATTAGGATTATGGGGGACATATCCTCACATAAGGTTAGTTTGTTGATTGATTCGGGTAGTACAAATTGTTTCCTTTCACTTACGTTGGTAGAGGCTTTAGGGTTGCATATTGAGATGCAGACTAAAAGACTTGTACAAATGGCTAATGGTAGGATACACTATACTTGAGGCTGTATTGAGAATCTTGATTTTATGTTAGAAGAACATAAGTTTTTGGGTACCTTCCATGTAATTGAATGAGAGAATGTGATGTAATCATCGAAATGGACTGGTTAGTTCATAATAGTGTCGTGATTGATCGTGAAAGCGGGATCCTTACTTTGAAAATAGAAGGGAAGGAACATCGTCTTGCAGGCAAGTGTAATTCAAGTTTTTCTCCTATTTCTACTATAAAGTTGATTAGGGGTACTTGACAGGGTTGTGAGACATATTTGGTTTATGTGCATGACCTTCAGGAGAAGAAGAAAGAAGAGGAAATACGTGAATATATTAGAAAACTTTTAGATGAGTACGCAAATGTATTTCGTGATGATCTACTGGGCATGCCTCTCCTAGGAAAATTGACCATGCTATAAACCTTTATCTAGGAAGTGAGCCTTATTCTAGAGCACCTTATAGGTTCAATATTGATGAATCGAAAGAATTGAAGCTCCAACTGGATGATCTATTGAAGGAGTTGATAAGACCTAGTGTTTCACCTTGGGGAGCACCTGTTTTGTTTCAGAAAAAGAAAGATGCTTCATACAGACTTTGTATCGACTATAGGGGATTGAACAAGAAAACCATTAAGAACAAGTATCCACTGCCACACATAAATGAACTGCTAAGTCAATTGAGTGATGCCACAGTATTCACTAAAATTGACTTAAGATCGGGATATCATCAAATTAGAGTAAAGTCTGAGGACATACCCAAAACCGCTTTTAGAACACGATATGGTCATTATGAGTTCACAGTTTTGCCTTTTGGATTGACAAATGCTCCTGCAATATTTATGTGTTTGATGAATAATGTGTTTCATGAATATCTTGATGAATTTATATTAGTCTTTCTTGACGATATTTTTGTGTATTCTAAGGATGATGATGAACATGCATTGCATCTCATGAAGACTTTACAAAAACTAAGAGAGCATAAACTATATGGTAAGATGAGTAAATATTTTTTTGCAAAAAGGGAAGTCACTTATTTGGGGAGAGTTGTTTCTAAGGAAGGGATTCATACAGATCCTGAGAAAGTTAAAAGCATAGTTGACTGGCCTACAACCAAATGTGTGAGAGATGTGAGAAGCTTCCTTGGTTTGGCACAATATGAGAGGGCACACATTAGGGATTTTCTCGAATTGCAAATCCTCTTACAGAATTGACAAAGAAAAATAGAGAGTTCACATGGAACGATGAGTTTCAAAATGCGTTTGATGAATTAAAACAAAAAGTTATCGAAAATTGTGTACTAAAGATACCTGAGTTAGGGAAGAATTTTATTGTTGCATGTGATGTTAGTGGAAGCCAAATCGGATGCGTAATTTCACAAGAAGGGAGGATAGTGGCTTATGAGTCACAGAAATTAAGGAAACATGAATTAAATTATACAACACATGACTTAGAAATGCTTGCAGTTGTTCATGCACTTAACCATTGGAGACACTTATTGCTTGGAGTAAAGTTTGAATTAAGAACAGATCATCAGAGCCTTAAATACATATTTACTCAACCTTTACTTAACAATAGACAAAAATGATGGATCCAATTGCTAAGTGAATATGATTTTGATATTAAATACTTAGCAGGAAAAGAAAACAAGGTGGCCGATGCTTTGAGTCGTAAACCCTTATGCAGTTCAATTTCTATTTTATCCTCTGATTTTGATATTGGAAAAGAACTTTTATGCAGCAATCTTAAAATTTTTGGGTATGAATCCAAGTTCTATGTTTCAGGGAAAATTTCATTTGAGAAATAATGATTTGTATTGTAATTCTCGTTTATGTATTTCTTCAGAATCTGTTTTGAAAGAAAAGATCCTGCATGACTATCATGATGCACCTTTTCTTGCACACCTTGTTTTTTCTAGAACTTATGCAAAAGTGAAAGCTTCATATTATTGGCCACATATAAAATATGATATTAAGAGGTATGTGGAAGAATGTCTGAAATGTCAACAAGTTAAGGCCGAATTTAAAAGGAGTCCTGGCATGTTACAACCATTAGATGTGCCTGATAAAAAATGGGAATCCATCTCTATGGATTTCATAACAAAGTTGCCTGTGACCAGAAGTGGGCATGATACCATCTTTGTTGTCGTGGACCATCTTACAAAGATTTCACATTTTCTTTCCATGAGGAAAACTGATACAACTTTGCATGTTGCTAAACTTTTCATAAAAGAAATTTTTAGATTACATGGTATACCCAAAAGTATAATTTTTGATAGGGATCCAAGGTTCATATCTAATTTTTGGAAAGCAACATTTCAATCCATAGGAACAGAATTACGCATGAGTACTGCATTTCATCCTCAAACCGATGGTGAGACCGAGAGGGTTAACAGGGTGCTTGAGGATATGTTACGCATGTATGTGAATGATAAGCAAACCAATTGGACTGAATATTTGCCTTTGGTTGAGTATGCATATAATAATGCATGGCATTCCTCTATTAAGATGACACCTTTTGAAGCAATGTATGGTTATAATTTCTTGCTGCCGCATTCACTTTTTAATTCAAAGAATCAGGTTGAAATATCCAAATAGATGCTTGAAAACATGGACTTGGAGCTAAATAAGGTAAGGAAAAACATGAAAGCAGCACATACACGTCAGAAATTATATCATGATCTCAAAAAGAGACCCTTGGAATTTAGAACAAATGATCTGGTTTTTTTGAAAGTGAGTCCTTCTAAATCAAATCTGGTTTTAGGCAAAGATCATCGATTGTCTCCTCGTTATGCTGGTCGTTTCAAAATCTTAAAGAAAGTTGCTTCTGTTGCATATTTACTTGACCTACCTAACACTTTGAAAATTCATCCAGTCTTCCATGTTGGGTTACTTAAAAACTATGTTCCTAATGGTGATCATGTTTTGCAGGACAAATCGAAGTTGAAGGAAGATGCCACTTTTGAGCTTGAACCAGAAGTTATAATGGATAGGAGAATTAGACATCTTAGGAATCGTGAAATAGTGGAAATTTTAGTAAAGTGGTTTGCATATCCTATTGAAGATTCAACATGGGTTGGTCTAGATGAGTTTATGGAACATTATCCTTCTTTCCAACTCTGAGGACAGAGTTCTTAAAAGAGGGGGAGAATTATAAGATGCCACATTGATTTTCCACTCGAAAAAAAAGATGTGTAGGTAATAATGAAATTTTATGTTTAGGATATTCTGATCATGTCTACAAAATTTTGTAGCAATAAGTTTTTACATTCTCTCTCTAGAAAGTTATCGCATGAAATTTGTATGTTAAATTTGAGCATGAAGATGAAGGAATCTGAAAAAGTGTTGTATGAGAGAAAGGTAGAGTACTCTTAGTAGAAAAACTTTACCTGATTGAATTTTTTGTAGTTTCTATGTTTTATGTCTCATTTGGTTCCATGAAGATAGGTTAACAAAGATATTTTTCATGTTTTTCATCTCTCTAGAATTTTTGATTTTGCAAGGCCCAAAAGTGATATCTGGAAGCAGATTTGGACTTGAGGCGTCTCTAACACTATTGTACAGATTTAAGAACTGAATATTTTTTGTC
>CM035441.1:86620776-87083276 GCA_020310875.1 Ceratopteris richardii | reverse complement strand
CCGCAGATTCCTGTTCGTGCTGCTGTTTCTGTTGCACCTACTGCAGAGCAGATTTGTTGGGATGGCAGAGATGCCCAGGCACATGCATTGATAGCTTTGTCTGTCAAACGTGCCATTATTCCTCATATTCGCTCTTGCAGAACAGCAAAGGATGCTTGGGATACACTTACCACTTTGTACCAGGCTAGGAATGAGGCTCGTGTTGCTTACCTCCGAAAACAGTTGGAGAGTGAGCACATGAATGAAGGTGATTCGATGGACAGTTTTCTTACAAAGATCAAAGACCTGAAGGAACAATTGATTTCTGCTGATGAGGTTATACCAGATAGCTCACTTGTGCAGACCGTTCTGAATGGCCTTCCTGATTCATATCAGAGTTTTGCCTCTACTCTTCGATTGATGATGAAAGGCAATCCGAATGCCTTGTCATTTGAGGAATTAGTCTCTGTTCTGTTGCAGGAAGATCAGTCCAGGCAGAACAGGTCCATTATGCGTGTTGCAGATCAAGCTTTCCTGGCTAGTCAGAAGGGCAAAGGAAAATGGAGCTCTTCTACTAGTAAGCAGAAATCTGCAAATGCTGCACAATCGAAGAACCAGGATAAAGATGAGAAGAAATCAGAAAAGTAGAAATTGTTCTGCAAGTACTGTAAAGGAAATGATCATATTATAAAGAACTGTCCAAAACTGGCTGCTAAAGAGGCAAAGAAGAAAGAGGCTGGAATGGTTGTTGCAGAGGCCTCTACACCAAAAACAGAGTCTGCAAATCTTGTGCAGGAAGAAGAATGGGCGTTTACTACTGTCTGCAGTTTTGACCCATCTTCTCATGATCAGTGCATGTCTGCAGTAGACTCAGATGTTTGGTACTTTGACAGTGGGGCGACCAAACATATTACCTCGCAGCGCAGTTTCTTCTCTTCACTCGAGCCTGCCCCTACAGGGAATACTGTCACATGCGCCAATAACTCCTCTTATCCTGTTATGGGAGTTGGTAAGATCATTCTGACTACTGCTGATGGTAGTTCTTTCACTTTGTCAGATGCTTTATTTGTGCCAGGGATCAAAAAGAACCTGTTATCAGTTTCTGCATTAGCCAAGATTGGCTTGGTTGTGAAATTCATTGATGACAGGTGTACAGTCCATGATCTCTCAAATGGCGATGTGATTATTGCTTCTGGCATTTTATGTCGTGGGCTGTATAAGCTCATAGACTATGAAAGATCTGTGAATGATTCGGCATGTGCAGTTCATGATTCTCAGGCTATGTCAGATGCAAAGCTTTGGCATGCACGCTTTGGTCATCTGAATTTTGCTAGTTTGTTACGCCTGCAGAAATCTGAAATGGTGTCCTCTTTGCCCAAACTTGAGGCACCTGGAAAACATGTTTGTGAAGGCTGTATTTTGGGCAAAATGCAGCGTTCTTCCTTTCCAAAAGATGGTTCAGTTCGGGCTATGCAGAAATTGCAGCTTGTACATAGTGATGTCTGTGGTCCTATGCACACACCCTCTTTTGGAAATTACCTTTACTTCGTGACTTTCATTGATGATTTTTGCAGGCATGCATGGGTATATCCACTCAAAGCAAAGTCCGAAGTGTTCATGTGCTTCAAACAGTTTTTGGTTTTGGCTGAAAATCTGTCAGCATGTAAAATGGGCACCCTTCGTTCTGATCGAGGGGGGGAATATATGTCTTCAGATTTTAATGCATTTCTGGCTGAACGTGGGATAAAACACCAGTGTACAGTGCCGTATACACCTCAACAGAATGGAGTTGCTGAACGAAAGAATAGGTCACTCATGGAGATGGCGAGGTGCATGGTCAAAAGTCGGGCTTTACCACATAGTTTCTGGCTTGAGGCTGTCATGTGTGCAGCATATGTACTGAACAGGTGTCCCACCAAAGCGTTGCAGTCCATCACTCCCTATGAGGCTTGGCATGACCGCAAGCCATCTGTTGCTCATCTCCGTGTTTTTGGTTGTTTGGCATATGCATTAGTGCCTGAACAACATCGCAGAAAATTGGATGATAAGGCAGTAAAATGTATTTTTGTTGGGTACAGTTCTGAAAGTAAAGGCTATCGTCTGTATCATCCACAGACTAAACACATTCTGGTTAGCCGTGATGTTGTCTTTGTGGAAGATGCTATTCAGCCATTGCTTTCATGTACTAAGGAGACATCTGTTAGCTCCAAAGACATGTATGATACTTTGATGCCTCTTTTTACAGGTGGACAGGCTAGCGCTGGTCCTAATGAGGCAACTTCTCAGCCTTTGCAGGTTTCATATGATGATGCAGATCATTCCATTTTTGATGCAGATTTACATGATGCACTTGTTGATGAGAGAGCTGATATTGAACAGGCAAAAACTATGCCAAAATGGCTGGTGCAGACTTTGCGTGACAGCAAATTAGATGCACCTTTGTCATATCGTACTCGTTCAAGCTCTCATAGTACCTCCTTTGCATCAGATTGCTATGCTATGGCTGCATCTAGTCTCTGTGATGAGAATGAGCCTGTTTCTTTTGATGAAGCACAAAATTCAGAAAATTGGATCGCTGCTATGCAATCTGAATATGATGCTATAATGAAGAATGGTACATGGTCTTTATGTGACTTGCCTCCTGGCAAGAAGGCCATTGGCACTAAGTGGGTATACAAGCTGAAGCGTAAACCTGATGGTACAGTTGACAGGTATAAGGCTAGGCTTGTTGCAAAGGGTTATGCGCAGGAAAGAGGCATTGATTTTGATGAGACCTTTGCACCTACATGCCGTATGACTACTGTTCGGAGGATTTGTGCACTTGTAGCCCATCATGGTTGGAATGTACATCAGTTGGACATTAAAACAGCATTTCTGAATGGTGACTTGCATGAAGAAGTGTATGTTTTTCAGCCCCGTGGCTTTGTGCAGAAAGGGCATGAAAACCAGGTGTGCAGGTTAAAGAAGGCGTTATATGGTTTAAAGCAAGCACCACGTGCTTGGTATGAGAAAATACATGCCTATCTGATTGCACATGGTTTTGAGAACAGTCCAACTGAAAGCACCTTATATGTTAAGCGTGCTAATGATGTGCTTCTGATCATTGTTGTCTATGTAGACGACATGCTGCTCACTGGTCCTCTTGAGAAGCATATTGCTGATTTCAAGGCTGATTTGCATGCCTCATTTGAGATGTCTGATTTGGGGCATTTGCATCACTATTTGGGCATTCAGTTTATGCAAGTTGATGGTGGAATGGCTTTGTGTCAAACGAAATATATTGACACATTATTGCAGCGTTTTGGCCTTGAAGACTGTAAGCCTATTGCCACTCCTATGGAGACAGGTTTACGATTGAGTCTTCATGATGCTGGAGATGCATTTGATGCTGTTCTCTATCAGCAGGCCGTTGGATGCTTGATTTACTTATGCATTACTCGGCCAGATATTCAGTTTGCTGTCTCACAGATGAGCACGTTTATGCATTGCCCAGGAGTCACGCATTGGAAAGCGGTTAAGCGCATCTTTCGCTACTTGAGTGGTACTCACCTACTTGGGTTGTTTTATCCCAAGGGGGGATCACTACCGCCAGATTTGCATGCTTTTTCTGACTCAGATTGGGCTGGTTGCTATGACACTCGTGTGTCCACCAGTGGTTTTTGCTTCATGCTTGGTAGCTCATGTATATCTTGGTTGAGCAAGAAGCAGCCTACTGTGGCCACTTCCAGTTGTGAGGCTGAGTATAGGGCAGCTTTCACAGCGACTGTTGAGTGTGTGTGGCTCAGACGTCTTATGGCTGATTTGGGTGTTGGCCAGTCTTCTGCCACCACCATCTTCACTGACAGTCAGAGCGCATTGGCAGTTGCGAGGAACCCTGTGTTCCATGCTCGCACTAAGCACATTGAGGTGCATTATCACTATGTCAGGGAGAGGTTCTCTGCTGGGGAGATCAGCTTGGCATATGTGCCCACGCAGGAGAACATTGCAGACCTTTTCACGAAGGCTCTGCCTAGGGAGAAGTTTGAAGCCTTCCGTAAAGCTTTGGGCTTACTTCCTTTTGTGGAGTGATTTCCACATAGCTTGGCACTTCCTTATACATGAGTGCCAGGTCCTTGTTCACCGCATCACTCCCAGGGGGGATTTGTTGATATATTTAGGTAGTGATGTGTGTGAACACTCTAGGACCGCCGGGGCACTTTTTTCCCTCTTTAGGAGGTTTTTTTCCCTCGGCTTGTATATACGCCAATTGCCCTAATGGGCTACTTATCTTTGTACATTCTCTAGTAATACATTCAGTCTTGTGTGTTGTGCTCCAAGCTTCTTCTTCTTCCTTGTGCTGTTTGTGAAGAGATGGATAGGTATGTGTTGAAGATGAAGAGGTGTTGCAAAATCTTTGCTCTACACTAGCCAAATGAACTCCAGGAGTAGATGGTGGGCCCTTTTAGCTTGCCAATGGATGTATTAGACACCCTATGTACCTTGGAAGATCACTCTCAAAAAGATAGATCAAAACAGATAAGTTGGAGTTAGCTCAGAGGTGAAAACTTGCTATTCTTGGTTAATACACCTGTCCAGTGTTTTACATAATTCTCTGAGCACAGCAGCAATTAGATTAATTCCTCTTGGGGAAGGCTAGGTAGCTTAAAGAGCTAACTTTAGAGAGTAATCTCATCAAAAATAACAAAACACACACTGAGAATGACTTTTAACAAGTGATGACATCATCCCGATTTTCACGGGCTGCTACAGAAATAGACCAGTGAGTAGAAAAATTAACATAACTCAAGGTGTAAGAATCCAATGATCATGAAAATTTGTATGCTTATACTAGACAGTAAGCTGAATCCAACAAGCTTGAAATCACTGAATTTGGATGAGTAAACACTGAGAAATGACTCTGACAAGATGACTGAAAAAGTCGGGTACCTGACAGATAAGTGAAGATGAACATACCCTGTTGACTTCAAATGAACATAACTGAAGATTCCAACATCCAAATGACATGAAAATTTGTGAGCATATAGTAGAATTATAGAGCTAACTTTACCAAGTTAAATCACTGAAAATGATGAACCAAGTGCAGAGAAACAATCTCTGCAAGCTGACTGAGAAAAACTGAAGTAATGGCAGTGAGTAGTACACATCACAAGAACATGGAAAGATGAACTCAAATAATCATGAAAATGAAAGTATATTGCTTGTACAATACAATGACTTACTGATACATATGTGTGCCTTGTAATCACACCTTGATATGGCATAAAGCTGAGCTCTTGGAGGTCTTCACATAGGTCTCTCTAACCACGACTAAAACTGCCATCTATTTATAGTTGAGTTTGGGAGGCTAACTTCCCTCAATCACTCTCCAATCAATCAATGATTGATTTGATTCTCTACCTACCACAAATCACGAATTCGTGGCTCCTCTTTCCATTCTTGATCATGTGGACTCAACCACTTAAGATTCTCTTACTTTTACATTAAGTAAACTCTTCAAAAGTTACAAAAGGTAGTTCACAAGTGAACTTTACATAGTCTTCATTTTGAAGCTTCTTTAATGACTTTGTGAGACTCAAGCCAATACTTAGGCTTGTCATAGACTTGCTCCAACAGCTCCCCCTCAAGCCAAGTATGCTTGAGGTCTTCAATCTTCCAAGATTACCTGCAAACCAATCA
Source organism: Ceratopteris richardii (assembly GCA_020310875.1). Lineage (NCBI taxonomy): Eukaryota > Viridiplantae > Streptophyta > Polypodiopsida > Polypodiales > Pteridaceae > Ceratopteris > Ceratopteris richardii. The sequence goes on along the minus strand of CM035441.1, from coordinate 87,077,621 downwards.
TAGCCTTGAATTTGCAAAGCTTTGTACCATCCAATGCTTTGGTTAGAATATCTGCACATTGTTGATGAGTGGACACATATGATATTTGAATCTCTTTGCTTAGAACCTTTTCTCGTACATAGTGATAATGAACTTCAATATGTTTAGTCCTTGCATGAAAAATAGGATTAGCAGCCAAGTGAATAGAACTCATATTGTCACCAAAAATAGTTGGAGTTCCAAACTCCAATCCAAGATCTTTGAACAATGTCTTCATCCACATAGCTTCTTGTGTAGCTATGGCAAGACCTCTATATTGAGCTTCAGTAGAAGAGAGAGCAACTGTGGGTTGCTTCTTGGATGACCATGAAATAAGCTTTGAACCTGCAAAGGTAAGATAACCTGAAGTGCTCCTTCTATCTTCCTTGGAGCCAGCCCAATCTGCATCAGAAAATAGCTTCAAACCTAAATCAGATACATAAGGATAGTAAAGTCCTTCATTTATGGTTCCTTTGAGATATTTGAGTATCCTTTTGGCAGCATCCATATGTGGTTTCCTTGGTGTGTGCATAAATTGGCTTAGCACACTCACACTGTAACATATATCTACTCTTGTCAATGTGGCATAGTTGAGACTACCCACAAGGCTTTGATATGATGTGATGTGCTCTATGAGTTCACCTTCATGTGAGCTCAATTTATGGTTGATTTCCATTGGAGTACCTGCAATTTTACAATCCTCCATCTTGAATTTTGCTAACATATCCTTGATATACTTCCTTTGAGTGAGAAATAAACCATGATCTTTGTAAACAACTTCCAAACCTAGGAAGTAGGTAAGTGAACCTAAATCACTTATCTTGAATTCTTCTCTCATCTGATCTTTGATCTTCTTCATATCATCTGCATCATTTCCTGTTAATATAATATCATCTACATATACACATAGGTAGATGACCTCAGAATTACTCTTTTTAATAAAGAGTGAAGGATCTGCTTTGCTTGGTTGAAAGCCTTTGTCCTGCAAGAATGAAACAAGCCTGAAATTCCAAGCTGTTGGGGCTTGCTTGAGACCATACAATGCTTTGTTAAGTTTACACACATAATCAGAATAAACTTGATTCTCAAAACCAGGTGGTTGTGCCATATATACCTCTTTTGTTATCAAACCATTCAAGAATGCATTCTTTACATCTAGTTGAAGTATCTTCCAATTCTTGGAAGAGGCAATACTAAGCAAAACCCTAATAGTAGGCATCTTTGCCACAGGAGAGAAGGTCTCCTCATAATCAATTCCCTGAGTTTGTGCAAAGCCTTTTGCTACAAGCCTTGCCTTATACCTGTTAATGGAACCATCAGAATTCTTCTTGAGTTTATAGACCCATCTTGAGCCTATTACCTTCATGGATGAAGTCTTGGGCACCAAATCCCAAGTGTTGTTTTCCTCAAGTGCTTCAATCTCTTCCTTCATTGCATGCTTCCATTCTGTTTTTGCTTTGGCCTCTTCAAATGATGATGGCTCCTCTTGGTTTATGTCCTGTGCTATGTAGATAGAATGTTTAGTTACTAATGAGGTGTCAAACCCATACCTTTCTGGTTTTTTCTTTTCCCTCATAGATCTTCTTAGGCCATGATGTGATGATTCTGCCTCATGTCCAAGTTCCTGCAATTTTGCTTTACCTTTAGACTTCCATGCTTTGATCTTTTCCATGTGAGATTCTTCATCATCCTCTGAGGTCTCTTGTTCTTCAATCTTTGATTGTTCTCTACCAAGCTTTGGAAAATCTTCTTCAAGATCATATGGTAAATTGATCTTCCTGCATGAATCTTCATACCATGAATTGTTCTCATCAAAAACTACATCTCTGCTTACCAAGAATGCTTTGTTGGTAGGGTTGTATAACCTGTAGCCCTTTTGATTGTTGTCATATCCAATAAATACACACCTTTCTGCTTTTGGATCCATCTTGCCTCTAACCTGTGAAGGAACATGAGCAAAAGCAATACATCCAAAAATTTTACAATGATCTAAACTTGGTCTTCTTCCATTCCAAGCCTCATATGGAGTCATCCCATCAAGGGATTTTGAAGGCAACCTGTTAATCAAGTAAGTGGCTGTAGATACAGCCTCAGCCCATAAGTAATTAGGTAAATGCTTTTCATTTAACATAGACCTTGCAGCTTCAACAATTGTCCTATTCCTCCTTTCTGCCACTCCATTTTGCTCAGGAGTGTACCTTGTAGTTACCTCTCTTTTGATTCCTCTTTCTTGAAGAAAAGAATCAAACTCATGGGAGAAGTATTCTCCCCCTCCATCTGACCTTAGCCTTTTTAGTGATTTACCTGTTTGATTCTCCACAAGAGCCAAATATCTTTTGAAACATGAAAAAACTTCATCTTTGTGTTTCATAAAGAATAGGATAGTCCATCTGCTGCAATCATCAATAAAGGAAACATAATACCTTGATCCAGATATTGAAGCTTCCTTGCTTGGTCCCCATACATCTGTATGAACCAACTCCAAGAGATCTCCATGCATATAACCTTTCTTCATGAATGGTAACCTGTGAGACTTTCCAAACTGACATGCACTACACTTATAAATCATATGTTGTTTTGACAAGTTAGGGAGTCCAAGTACACTTTGGTCCCTGCAAATTTGCTTTAATGACCTTTCACCAATATGTGCTAACCTTTTGTGCCATACTTCCAATTCTGTGAGTGTCTGACTGCCATAATTAAAGAGAGCAATGTTTCTAGTGTCCTGTAATTCAAATGTGAACAATCTACCTGTCTTTTCACCTTTTGCAATTCTTCTGAATCCTTGACTTGGATCTTCAACAAATGCTCCTGCCTTTGTGAACCTGACTTGCAACCCTTTCTCTACTATCTGCCCAACACTTATCAAATTCTTTGTAATGGTAGGGACATAGAGTACCTTACTGAGTAGGTTGATGTTTCCATCAGGTGCTTTGACATTGCCTATTTTCTCCACAGGATGTTTTGTATCATCTCCTGTTTGTACCTCATGCTTATTCCTTGGATCTTCTAAATCTGATAGGAGTGCCACATTTCCTGCCACATGATTTGAACAACCTGAATCTATGTAGAAAATATGCTCATCAGATTTACCTTGTGGCATAGCCATGTTCATGATCAATAATGAATCCTCTTTGTTTGAGTCTTCTGTGTAGTTATTGTAGTCTCTCCTTCCTTTGTAGCCTCCTTGATAGTTTGAATGATTGTAGTTGTTGTAGTTGCCATGGTAGTTGTTGAACCTTCCTCTTGAGTAGCCATAACTTCCTCTATTGTATCCTCTGCCTCTTTGATTCCTGGAATTCCTAAAGCAATTTTCAGTTGTATGATTAGTTAATCCACAAATAGAACATGAGTTGGAGTCTTGGGATCTCCCCCTGCCTTGTCTACCTCCTCTTCCTCTACCTCTGCCATGTCTTCCTCTACCTGCATAGTTAGCTTGATATGTACCTGCTTCATCATCCACTTTCTTTGCCTTTCCTTTGTTATCTTTAGACTTGCTTTTATCCGTGTATAAAGCTGAAGATTGATTACCTTTAGAGCTTTCTCCATTTTTGATAAGCTTTGCCTCTTGAGTAAGTAGTTGTCCAATGAGTGTGTTGAAATCAGGTACATGCATGTCCATGTACAAATCCATAGCTGTGGTGAATGCTTCCCACTTGTCATCTGCCTTCAAGCCATTGATGACCTGCCTTACAATTTGCTCTTCATCTATTACCTCTCCAATGCTTCCCAACTGATCCGCTATGTCCTTGAGCTTTGTGACAAAATCAGTCACATTTTGTTTGGGAGCCTTCTTGAGAGTTGTGAACTCCAGCCATAGTTGATGCTTCCTAGCTTTGGTACTTGAAGAAAAGAAAGCTTCAAGTGCATCCCACACTTCCTGAGATGTCTTACAACTTCTAATGTGAGGCAACAAAAAATCTGAGATAGAGTTGAGGAGATAAGACCTTGCAAGTGCATCCTTGGAGCATCATGTGCTCAATCTTTCTTGCTCTTCTTGTGTTGGTTGACTTTTGTTCCTGAAACTTGGCATAACTTCATCTCCAGCCACATAACCATATAAACTTCTACCTTGGAGATAAGCTTCCATTCTTAATGACCAAGCTGAGTAGTTACCTCTGTCCAATTTGTCAATTGATGAAGGAAATCCATCTGCCATGTTGTCCAACCTTGCTCTGATACCACTGTGAAGAGATGGATAGGTATGTGTTGAAGATGAAGAGGTGTTGCAAAATCTTTGCTCTACACTAGCCAAATGAACTCCAGGAGTAGATGGTGGGCCCTTTTAGATTGCCAATGGATGTATTAGACACCCTATGTACCTTGGAAGATCACTCTCAAAAAGATAGATCAAAACAGATAAGTTGGAGTTAGCTCAGAGGTGAAAACTTGCTATTCTTGGTTAATACACCTGTCCAGTGTTTTACATAATTCTCTGAGCACAGCAGCAATTAGATTAATTCCTCTTGGGGAAGGCTAGGTAGCTTAAAGAGCTAACTTTAGAGAGTAATCTCATCAAAAATAACAAACCACACACTGAGAATGACTTTTAACAAGTGATGACATCATCCCGATTTTCACGGGCTGCTACAGAAATAAACCAGTGAGTAGAAAAATTAATATAACTCAAGATGTAAGAATCCAATGATCATGAAAATTTGTATGCTTATACTAGACAGTAAGCTGAATCCAATAATCTTGAAATCACTGAATTTGGATGAGTAAACACTGAGAAATGACTCTGACAAGATGACTGAAAAAGTCGGGTACCTGACAGATAAGTGAAGATGAACATACCCTGTTGACTTCAAATAAACATAACTGAAGTTTCCAACATCCAAATGACATGAAAATTTGTGAGCATATAGTAGCCTTATAGAGCTAACTTTACCAAGTTAAATCACTGAAAATGATGAACCAAGTGCAGAGAAACAATCTCTGCAAGCTGACTGAGAAAAACTGAAGTAATGGCAGTGAGTAGTACACATCACAAGAACATGGAAAGATGAACTCAAATAATCATGAAAATGAAAGTATATTGCTTGTACAATACAATGACTTACTGATACATATGTGTGCCTTGTAATCACACCTTGATATGGCATAAAGCTCAGCTCTTGGAGGTCTTCACATAGGTCTCTCTAACCACGACTAAAACTGCCATCTATTTATAGTTGAGTTTGGGAGGCTAACTTCCCTCAATCACTCTCCAATCAATCAATGATTGATTTGATTCTCTACCTACCACAAATCACGAATTCGTGGCTCCTCTTTCCATTCTTGATCATGTGGACTCAACCACTTAAGATTCTCTTACTTTTACATTAAGTAAACTCTTCAAAAGTTACAAGAGGTAGTTCACAAGTGAACTTTACATAGTCTTCATTTTGAAGCTTCTTTAATGACTTTGTGAGACTCAAGCCAATACTTAGGCTTGTCATAGACTTGCTCCAACACTGTTCGCGTGCTTCCGCAGACGTCTAACTCCAACAAGAATAACAACAAAAAGACATGGTGGATTTGTGGCTTGAATAATCATTTAGCTTATGATCGTTGGCATAATCAACAAGGTTCAAATCAGAATCAAAGCAACAATGGTAGAAGCAGAGGTGGCAGATATCAAAGTTAGTTTCAAAAAGGAAGGCGAAATCAAAGAGGTGGCTAGAGTAGAGGTGGAGGAAGAAATTGGGGATAAAACCAACCCAACAACACCACCTACTAGAATTATGCAAATGATACACATAATGAGGATCATGCAACACTGATGATGAATTCAATAAGTACATCAAAGAAGGAAGATCTCAAGGTATTCTATATTGAATCTGGTTGCTCTAATCATTTGTCAAGTAATATAGGATTAATATCAGAACTGGAAGAGAGCACTTCTAGTCATACAATTGAAACAGGTGATAACACGAAACACATTGTGTGTTCAATTGGAAATGTGAAGTGTGGGAGTGGAGCTGACTTATTAACCAATGTTTTGTATGTTCCCACAATACCTAAGAATCTGATTACTGTGGGTCAAATAGTGGAGAAAGGTTTTCAAGTCATATTTACAAATGAAGGAGTATTTGTGGAAGATCCAGAAAGTGGATACAAGTACATTATCTATGGTAAGAAGGAAGATAGAATCTTTACTCTTAAAGTGCAAGGGAATATTGATCAAGCCTTAATCACACATGGTAGGATCAATCAGTGGATCTAGGTATTACGTGCTTTTCATTGATGATGCTACAAGATGGATAACTCTTTATGTTTTGAAGGAAAAAGCAAAAGTGTTTGGTGACTTCAAAAAGTTTCATGCATATGTAGAAAGGGTTACATGTCAAAGCTTAAGAGGCTAAGGTTTGATGGAGGCGGAGAATACTTCTCCCAAGAATTTAATAATTATCTTTGGAATGCAGATATCAAGAGAGGAATAACTTGTAGATGCAATAAAGAAGGGCCTATATGGACTTAAACAGTCCCCTAGACAATGGTACCAAAAGTTTGATGCTTTTATGAAGTCTCAAGGCTATTCTTGAAGCAATGAGGAACATTATTTCTACACAAAGAGATGCCTAGATGGTAGCTTGACATGTTTGATACTTTATGTTGTTGTTATGTTGATTGTTGGGAAGTCCTCTTATGAGTTGTCAATTCTAAAAAAGAAGTTGAGTGAGAAATTTGATATGAAGGGTTCGGGGGATGCCAAACATATTCTTGGTACGTTCACTAATCGCAGTAGGAGTAAAAGATGCACATAATTGTCTCAAAGTGCGTACATATTCAAAGTACTTCACATGTTCAATATGCAGGGTGGAAAGGCATTAAGTACACATTTACCAAGATATCTGAAATTGAGCAAGGATGATTGCTCCAAATTAGATGAGGAAAACGAATTCATGACCAAAATTCCTTACCACTTTGATGTTGGTGGTCTCATGTATGCTATGGTAGCTACAAGACTAGACATTGCATTTGTAGTGGGACTTGTGAGCATATATATGTCTAATCTTGGCAAGAAGCATTGGGAAGCGATCAAGATGATTTTTGAGATATTTGAGTGGCACTAAGGACAAGTGTTTATGCTTGGGTAGAGGGAAGGTATCCATTATTAGTTACACAAATTCTAATTATGATGGTTGTGTAGACAATCATAAGTCTACATTAGGGTACATTTTTCATTTTGTTGGAGGTGCCATCTCTTGGAGATCTCATCTTCAAGAATGTACAATTGTTTCCACTACAAAAGCAGAGTATGTTGCAACAAGTGAGGCATGTAAGGAAGCACTGTGGCTTTCTTGTTTTTCTTGTGATATGGGTCTATCTCAGCATGTACCTCATTTGCTTAGTGATAGTCAGAGTGCCATTGCTGCGGCTAAGAATCTAGTCTATCATGCAAAGGCCAAGCACATTGATGTGAGGTATCACTTCATTAGAGATTGCTTAGCCACTCAACACATTGTTCTTGAGAAGGTTTAGGTGAAACCCTAAAAAGCTCTTTTCCATTAGGGTGAATGAAAAAAAAGCCCAACCAACCAAGCTACCCAAAGCAAACAAACCATCACATAACCTCTAGTACATTACCATACTCGAGATAATGCTAGAGATGCTTTGACTAAAGCTCTACCATAGGATAAATTTCAACAATATTGTCACTTGATGGGGTTTACTTGATTCATGATCTTGCAGAGTTATCTGTATATTGTGTAATATGCCCACTAGATGGGAGGTATAGTTTGTATACTTGTACTCAAGTATTCTTTATCATTCTTTATTTTTCTCCCATAGTTTCTTTGTCCATATTGGCCTTCAGTGGGTTATTCTTATTGTTAGTGTCCATGTGAAAGAAAGGCCAAATGGACATCGGAGACTTTTGTATATGTTCTTCAATAAAACATACAGTGGCCTGGTCAACCATAGATTGAAAGTTTGATTGCAATTGTAACACCTAAGAAATTTGTGTACATGCTCTCTATGTACTGTGCTTTTTTGGGTATTCTGCAAGCTTGTGTGGAATATTGTGTGTGGCATTTGGAGCTCAATTTTCTATTGTGAGGGCATCATCATGGAGCTCTTTAGAAGGAGAGTCTACCGTGGTGCATGGGCATTGAAATACTTCATTAACAACATATTTTTCTTCATTCTTGGTACATACAAAGCAATTAAAAATGTGAAAGAACTACCATCAGTTGTAGTCAAAACGATCTTATGGACTCCCATTACAAGATAAGAGGAGTTGTTAGATCATGTGATAGTATTCCTTGTAGGAGCAAGCTGCTCAAGTGTATTGAAGAAACTGCATTGTAGGATAATATGTTTCATTGCCCCACTATCAAAGTACCTAACATCTTAGCCTACTACAAGAATACACTACTCATGAGAAGATGGGTCATAGCTGCATACAATAGTAAATGCCATTCTTCATTTTGAACAAGATTAGTAGACTGTGTTTTAGGCATATAGGCCTCTGCAACAACCATTCCAACCTCTTTCTTCTTTGCCTCTTCTGTAGCCAATTTTGTGTTGAGATATCAAGCTCAACATGTGATGATCCAAGATGGCACGTATCGCTTTTTCATTTCCCTAACATATATAGTGGTCATGCTGGTATTTGTCAGGGATACTTCATTGAGCTTTAATAGATTTATCACCGAGAGTGATGGCACATTTGTTTTTTGCCAGCTCACTCATTCGTGGATATTATGATTTTCCTTATGTACTATTCTTTATATATTGCACTAGTTGTTTTGTTGTATTAGGTCATTCTTGTACATTATCTTTATGTAATAGAAGAAGAAGAAGAAGAAGAAGAAGAAGAAGAAGAAGAAGAAGAAGAAGAAGAAGAAGAAGAAGAAGAAGAAGAAGAAGAAGAAGAAGAAGAAGAAGAAGAAGAAGATCATTCTTCCTTGCCTCAATCAGTGTGTGCTCCTCTTTGAGTGTGAAACTGTGTGAGTGAGCTCTCTTCCTTATCTCCTTTCTTGTGACATTTTGAACAACTCTTTATAACATGATCATTTCCCTTAGGCTATTTACATAATTGTTTCTCCTTTTCTGTTTTCTTCTCATCTTTGTCTTCCTTCTTTGACTATGCAACATTACTAGATTTCTGATCACTAGTAGATGAGCTCCATTCACCTTTGCCCTTATGACTAGCTAGGAGATCTTGATTTGCAACATGCATAATGGACCTATTCTATTTGGAATGATTTTCATGCGACACAAAAAGAGTAACTCCTCAAATGTTAAGGCATTACAATTGCCTTTCATCATGAATCGAAGAGTAGAAGCAAAATTTTGGTATAAATATGGAAAACCAATAAGAATAGTCTCCACAAGTGAACTATTCGGCAAGACTTCATCAGCAAAAATCAGTTGTTCCTTCAAATTTTTGATCTTTGTCAAAAAACTGTCTATTGAATCTCCTTCATTCATATGGTCACTCTCCAACTGTTTTTGGAGGTAAGCAACACGAGCCTCATTTCTTGCCTAGTATAAGGTTGTAAGTATATCCCAAACATCCTTTGTTGTCTTACAAGAGCGAATGTGAGGGACAATTGCACGTTTGATAGAAAAGGTTATCAATGCATGTACTTGAGCATCTCTGCCATCCCAAGGAAGTTTCTCTATAGTAGATGCAATAGGAACCGCAACACGAAATGAATATGAAGATCATGATCTTCAACACCATCTACATCACCTCCAATAACTATATTTGTAGGTGTAGTAGGGCATTTTTCAATATCCTGCACAATATTCCATGACCCTTTTGCTAGTAATACATGAAGCATCATGTATGCCCATAACAGGGTAATTAGTACAATCCAACTTGTCCTCAAAAGCCAACATAAAAAATACATCATTGTTTTCATCCATGGCAATTGACTAAATACCATGATGTAGAAAAATGATTGTATCTCAAAAAGTTGAACAGAACCACCCTGTTGAGCTCAACAATACCTATAACAGATCGATTTAGGGGCTTGTACTAGCAAACCAAAACCTATATATATGTTTGGCACAAAAGGACAAAACTTCCTACATAGGCACTGCGATAGTGCATTTAGAGACCAAAACGAGCTCAAATCAAAATTTCTATGCCGCACAACACAACACTAAGTGAATCACCAAGAGGATGTACAAAGATAAGTAACCCATTAGGGTTATAGGCGTATATACAAGCTAGGGGAGAGAAAACCTCCTAAAGAGGAAAAAATTGCCTCGGTAGTCCTAAGTGTCTTCACACACATCACTACTGAAATATATCAACAGGGAACCCATGTGATGGAAGGTACACATGTCCCCTTGAGAGGGACTTATCCCCTTGGACTTGGAGCTATATATTTGGGGGGTCGGTTGGGTGGAAAGAGGCATGTCTCTCCATGGTGTGGCCTTGCTAGTCATTTTCCTTAGTACTTATTTGACTTTGTGTGTGGAGGTCAAGTCCTTCCACAACACTAGTATCAGAGCCTTAGCTATGCTAGTTCAAGTTGCCTCACATGAGGACTCAAGTGTAGCTAAGCAGTCCAGGAGTCTCTTGTCTCTTGTATCATCCATTGTAGAAGCTACAAAAGCATATGCATCACGTGACCCCACTCTAACAAAGGACCAAGCCCTCAAATATCTTATTTAAAAACACACCCCACTGGCAGTCACGAGAGTCTTTGCCATCTTGACTGCCCAATCACTCCATCAAGTGTGAGTTGGAGGAGAGGTCAGACAACTCACGAGGAGAGTAGAATCTCGTGAGCTATGTGACCTCTCCTCCAACTCACACTTGATGGAGTGATTGGGCAGTTGAGATGGCAAAGACTCTCGTGACTACCCATTCATTGTTCATTCTGCCCTTGTATGTGGGATGGAATGAGTGCCTAAGGAGAAAGCTCACATTTATGAGAGCTTCAATCCCTCTTTCAAGGCTTCTTTGACCAAAAGGAAGCAATTTTGGTTGTCACCTCCATGTCTTTGCCTGACCATACACTATGTGAGGGATGAGAGTTTGGTTCTCTTCCTTGATCTTGAAGACAACATGAAGAACTAAGAGATATGCACTTTATAGTCAGACATCTTTAGTCGACATCTGTTGCTAGAGCACTAAAGAGGAGCCCCAAAATTTTCACAATTATGAGCAAAAATTTTTCTTCTTCAAATGCTTATGGAAATCTCATGAAAGCCATGTAAATGCACTAGAGGAGTCCTCTACATGCATAGATCCCAAGCAATGTATCATAATCCTTATAAATAGTAGGAAAATAGGATTTGTACAATAAAGTGCCAGTCTCTTGTGTGGAAGGACCATTTTTTTAGGGCACATGTATATAAGTAATTTGATGACACTTTGTAAAGAATTTTTACCATTGTGAGTAAGAGAGCTCTGATTTTCGAATTTGATTCTTCTTCCTCTTGCATCTCCTTACTTGTGAGCTTGCATGGAATGAGTGCATGGAAGTGTTGTCTATTGAGTTCATTGCTTTTCTCAAGTGTGTAATGTGTGTGTGAGGTGTGTGGTGAAACAAGGTGAGTTTTGCAACTCTATTTTTGCCCATATCTTGAAGTAGAGTTATCAGAATTAGTATTATTTGATGTGTCTCGTTGAGAGCTTCGAAAGGAACCCACTATTGACCATATTCCAAGTTCGGGGCTGAGAGAAAAGTTTATTTTTGTGCTTACTACTGTTTCATGTATCACGACACCATTTCCACCTGTGAGAGTGATGAATGTGCATGAAAATACTCATTTGCATTTATCAAAAGATTCATTTACTATTGTGCAAGTACATGTTCTTCATACACTCGGTTAGGTTGAAGATACTTCTCGGATGGATAATTAAAATGTGTGATCCCCACTATATGTACTTGTTGGTGACAGAGGTATAGTCTCTTTCGTCACAAGTCCCTAAGTTCTTGATTAGGTACACACATTTTTTGGCACCGTTGTCGGGGAAGTACGAGTCCAACCGAGGTGCTTGCATGATGGTAAGAGCTCTTAGACGAAGATACGAGTTGTGAAGAGGTGAATACTGTGCTTTGGTAAGTCAAACCCCTTTTTGAACTTATTTCTTTGCACTTGGAGAGTGTGTGTAGTAAGTTAGTAGATTAGGAGAGAGAGTGAGTAGGAGTAGAGAGTAGGAAGGGGAGAGGAGAACTAGTGTAGGTAGGTAGATTTCCCAAAATCCCAAAAAGTTTTCTTTTCTTTCTGTACCTCTCAACCTTGGGTGAGACCAGGGTATAAAAGCCAAGAAAGTCATTTGCAAAAATCACTTGTCAAGGCAAGTATCATGGAGAGTGGATGACCTATATTGTGGCCGAGCAATCACGCACATTTGTTGCTTTAAAGGGAAGCTAAGCAAGGAGGGGATCAAGAGAGACATCAAGGAGGTGAGAACACCTAAAATCTAATGAAAAAATCAAGTTAAAACCTCTGAAAACATGAATGCAGACACGATCAGTATTGTGGGGCAATTATCGTGGGATATAGGGAGTTTTTGTTTTCCACAGGCACATAGAGGAAAGAGGAGAGCACAAGGATCACATAGGTGGAAAAATTTCCAAAAAAATCCTTTAATTTGAGTGAGTGAAGCCCAAGTATCGCGACCCGTTGAGTTCAAGTATCGCGATACTTGAATTCCCATGTATCGCGATACCTGGCAGCTATCGTGTATCGCCAATACCTCTTACTCCTCATCTATCACAATACCTTGGTATCATGTATCATCGGGTTGAGTATCACGACATTCAGGTATTGTGTATCACGAGACTCTGTGTATCGTGTATCGCCGATACTTTATTATCGTGTGTCGTCAATCACGAGGTATCATGTATTGCAAAACTTTGAGTATCGTATATCGCTGATCCCTATGTATCGTGTATTGTGACTGACTCGGTATCGTGTATCGTGTTAGTCATGTATTGTGATACATACTTATCGTGTATCATGCCCTCGTATATCGTGACCTCGTGTATCGTGTATCATCATTATACTGGTATCGTGTATCCTGATCATCATGTATCATGAGACATAAGTATTGCCTATATCCCGAGTATCGTGTATCGTGAACATGAGACATAAGTATCGCCTATATCCCAAGTATCGTGTATGATGAATCCCTTGTATCGCAATACTGAAGTATCATGTATCGTTTGTCAGCCTGTGTATCGTGTATCGTATGCACTTCAAGTATTGTGTATCGTCCCAATCCAGTATCATGACCCGAGAAGTATCGTATATCATCTAAGGTCAAATATCATGTATCGTGGACATCCCAGGAAGGGAGAGATCAAGCTAGGCTAAGCCAATTCCTAGGATAAACATAAGCTTGAGAGGCCTACAAAAATTGACTGAGGTATTTAGTGAATGAACCTTCACTCAGGACGTGTACTAGGAAGCTGACATAATGTCATATCTTCAATCAAGAGTGTAAACTTACCTAGTGCCAATTCACAATATTCTGACACTTCTAGTGAATCAGACAAAGAAGCTAGGATGGCTTTGGAAAACATGCATAGTTCAGTTCCTTTGACAGGATTTATGTCCATCATTGAAGGAGAATATAGAACCTCGCTAGAGTATGTGAACACTAATCTGCATGACATACCAATTTATATTGATGGACTAAATAGAACCATAGCACGAATGAAGAAAGCAACTGAATCAGAGATAGTCCCTCAACCTGCAATGAAATATGAGGGAGGGTTCTATATGGACAAAAGAGGAATGATTTACGTAGTGACCGATTGTCCGGAGACCATAAGTGAACCACGGGAAAGTGAGAATGTGGACCATATTAGTGGGGAAGGAACTGAAGGACATGTTTCTACACCCCGAGGTAAGTCTAAAGTAACTAGAGCTTGGAGAGGTGAAAAAATCCCTCAAGATGACATGTTGATTGATGTGTACATGGTAGCCGGCATGGTGCAATTGCTGCAAGCCTCTACATCTTTGTGGGGAGAAAGTAGTAACCCAATCACCATCTATGAACTACAAGACCTGGAGGATCTTTCTAGAATCACTTATTTGGATATGAATATGAGGACTTACTGGCCCATCTCAAATCTAGAAAGATCCCGATTAAAGTATCAAGGTATTCTCGTGTTCCCCCCTAGAGACCAAGGAACTACCTCCCAGAACCCTCCTGTAACATACCAAAGTTCTACTTGTCAGAACTCGGGGCAGGACCAACAATAAAATATCCCTACAAGGACCAATGTTCAGTTCTCCACACTAGGAGCAAATCCTAATTATCAACCCTCAACCAATGGAGAGCCTAGGAATAGAAATCCAGTGCCTATAAGACCACCCTTAGGTAGGGGAATTGGAGTTCAAGTAAGACATCCAGCAGTTCCTGTTATGCCCAGACCACCTAAACCAGGAAGAAGATTACAACCAATTCAAGTGGCCAAGTGTATGAGAAGCCATTATGATGGGTCCAGTGAACCTTATAATCACATAGCTGAATTCAAGCAAGTGATTCGTGTAGAACAAGTGGAAGATTTTATGATCCAATATGAGTCATTTGGATTGACACTTATGGACACCGCCTTCGCTTGGTTCCAACCTCTTGAGCCCAATCAATTCCTAAATATAGAACAAGTATTTTAGGAAATGATTGAAGAATTCACTAAGACAGGCATTAAGAATAATTCTTCATAATTGATCCATAGTTTCAAATAGTCTCCTACGGAGTCAGTACGATTGGCGGCTCGAAGACTTAAGCAATATGTAGACAGATGCCCCACAAAAGAGAGACCCACCCAACAGAAAATGATTTCATTATTCTTAGAAGGCCTAGTCAATGGATCCCTGAGAGCATTAGTCTATGTAAAGAGATTCCAAACCTTGAGTGAATGCCTGAAGGAATGCATATATTTGGAAGATAATTTGTTAGAAAACTTGAAGATTCCACACACCAAGAGTAAGAGCAAGGATAGTTCCAGCAACATTGCTAGTACTAGCAATAACGTGGAAGAAATTGCCGACTTAGTGGCTAAAAAGTTAAGAGTGCAAGGACAAAGGAACTACCCTAACCCCCCACTACAAATGCCGATGTTAAGAAGGTGCGTACACTATGGACGAGATCATCCCTCTCATGTATGCAATATGGGAATCTTTCCATCGAATCCATACATACATAACCGTCCACCAGTACAAAATCAAGCCCAATATTGCAGTATTGAACATAAATACACCAACCACAACGCTGATAACTGCCCTTACAATAGACAACCTAGACCAGTCCAACCACCGCAATTCAGGCCATATGGATACCCAACTAGAGACCTAGGCAGGGAGTTTCCCAAGCACCCTCAGTACCAGAATACATCTCCAAATCAACTTCCTTATGAATACCCAGGATACAACCCACCACAATTGGTCTTGGGACAACAACCACCCCATCCTCAGAACGTAGTCTCGGTGAAGTTGGCCCAAGCTGAAGAAAACACAGAAAGAGCCCTGGTACCAACTACTCCTTTGACTCGCACGGACAGCTACAATCAATCCTATGACCAAACTTGGGGATATTATTATTCATACGAAACGGACCCTATGAATTACGAGCAGACCTACAAGCAATATCCATATGGGCAAAATAACTATGATCAATCATATGGATATGGAGCTGAATATGCGACCCTAATGTACACCAACCCGAGAGCTCAGACACCTTCTAGACCCGTCATTAGACCTCTAGTCCCTTGAGGACCATGCTACTGTTGTGGAGGAGACCATTTCATCAGGGAATGCACTTTGGCCTATCAATCACCTCACAAGGAACATTTGTAGCGATTGCGGAAAGGATATTGTAGCGATTGCGAAAAGGAGCATTTGTTTAGGGATTGTCTGAAAAACCTCATTTGGGAAGGATATTGTAACGATTGCGGAAAGGAACATTTGTTTAGGGATTGTCCGAAAAACCCTAACAAAATGAAGCACACCACCCATGTGAACGTAGTAGAGGTAGTAGAGCCTTCAGGAAGTGGCAAAGAGTATATAGTGCCCTTGAAGGCAATTACAAGAGCAAAAGCCAAAGAAGGACTAGAAGATTTAAACTCCACTAGACACAAAACCAACAAACCGGAAACTCCTGTACCTCAAGTAATGCCATATTCAGAAGAATCGGAAGAAAACTCAAAGGAAAAACGGACTCAAAGATGGAAAGCTTGACGAGAGAAACTAAGAAACAAGCGGACTCAACAAAGAGAGGAAAAAAAGAGCAAAGAGGAGTCACATCACATTACAACTCCCACACCTGAAAAGGATTTTAGTGCTGGGAAAAAAGAGCAAGGTAAACAACAAGTAGGGTCAGTGCTAGCTGACCCCATGCCTAAAGAACTAGCCATGTGGATAAACGCCTATCAATCTAAGATTAAAAATGGACCAAGTGTGGAACAACATGAAATGAGTTACCCTAGAGGGGATTTAGAAAGAGAAAGGCTAGCAATCTGTAAGAAATTGATAGAATCAGCTCAAAACACCCTAGAAAAACCTATACAAGACCTTCCAGAAACAAGGATACCTGAGAGAGAATTTCAAGAAAGATTGAGAGTTTAGGACCCTCGAGAAGAAAGAAGGACTGTGGAGGAAGCAGAAAGGGAATCAAGTAAACATGACACCCTACATTCAAGAATGAATCTTTGAAGCCAAAAGCAGTGGGGCCACAAAAAGTTCTTAAATGGAAATTCAGCCCTCACACTGCTTATCTATCAAGCATTGAACATGAAGGAGTGTCTACGGCCAATGACCTTGATGGCTAAAATGGCAAGGTATGTGAAAGGGGCTACAATACCAAAGAAAAGGAAGGGTGTAACCCTAGTAGAGGAAGTTGGTACAAGCTCCAAACTGACTATGAGGGGTGCAAAATGAGCTCGTGTGGCTGAGGCATCACAAACACCACAATCTAAAAGAACACATGAGCTTCCTAAGGTACCAATAGCTGAAACAACAACTATTACCAAAAGAGATCTATCCAAAACACTAGAAGCCACACATGTCCACATGAGAGGAAAAATCAACCTTACGGTACAGGGCCACCAATACCATCAAATGGGAACATGAAGATCAACACAAGTAGAAAGAAATGTATCTCACCAAGACCGATATACAGATTTGGGACTTGATAATTCTAGCTCAGAAAGTGAGTCATCACATGATCATGAGATGGGAGAAGATTGGGAAGAACTTAACCAAGTCTAGCAATCAGCTGAAAAGGAAAAGGAACAAAGAGCACAATCTCAACATTTGCATGAAGCATCGATAGTGGAAGAACATATAATACAATTAAACGAGTAAACGAAAATGTCCCTCAAGGAAGCTTCACCACCCAAACACAGAATGAATATTCATCCAAAGATGGAACCCAACACAACTGAGATGCAAGAAGAAGAAGGACCTATGTTACCTATATGGGTTGTGGCTGAACCTTCACCATTGGACGTCATGGTCGACTCTCATAAGCGGCCTTATGAAGATCATGCAATGGACGATTCTACAAACCCTAAGAGGAAGGTGAACCACATATTCAACTCCATATAAGGCAACCACACCAAGACACATTACATGTGGCACAAGGCAAAGATGTACAAACAGGAGAAGAGCAGTTATCTCAAAAACTTGGCTAAATGTCGATGTAAATCAGCTAAAAGCTGTTGTCAAAATCATGATAGACACTGCCATCATAGCTCAAAGCATCTTGATGGATGAGGAAAAGGAAAAAATAGAGTTCTTCAAGGCAAGAAATCGATTTCAAAAAACTAAGTGAAGAACTTTCTGCTAACAACATAGAAATGCAAAAAGAACTTGCTCAGAAGACAGAAGACTTGGCAGGAAAAATAGAAGAGTGTTATCGTATACAGAAAAAAAAATGCCTTGCTAAACAACAATGTACATGAATTGACCACATCTGTGTCGGTACTCCAAGACCAAGTGATAAAATTGCAAAAGCAACATGCAATGTATGAAGTTGAGAAAATGAGGATGCTCAACCGCAGCAAGCTCCTAGAAAGTCAGATAAAGGTCTATATGGACGAGGTTGATAACATGCGTACAAGAAATAAAGAATTAATGAATTCCATTCTATTAAATCAACCATTGAAAAGCCTCATTGACACCAACATACAAGAGTTACAAGCCAAGTTGTTATTATCGGAAGAACAACTGACCCAAGAATATAGAAAACAGGTAGAGATAGAGACCAAATATAAAGCGGAAGCTAAATCTTGGGAGCTCAAATGGAATGAGGGAGTACACAAGTATATGGAGCAATGCAACGAAGATGCTGATCAAGTCAAAACTATCTGTGAAGACAAGGCAAGAGTGGAAGAGGAGCTCAAGGTTAGTAAACAAGCAAATGACGAGAATGATAAAATCATAGCAGAGCTCAGGGCCCAAATAAAACATACCAAAAACTTGGGGACACCAGTGGTGCAATCCACATTGGCTACTGACGAGACTGAGGTACGCCATCTTTCTCCCCCCATCGTTCATTCACCAATGATGGAACCACGTATGGAGGAGTATGATGATCACCCTATGCCAAATACTGCAGAGTTGAGTCAGAAAGAGCGAGCACTCCTGGTGTCTTGACTTACTGAGAATTTTGAAAATGAAGTTGTAAAAGTCATGAAGGAGGGTAAAATCAAGAGCAAAGATTTAGAGGCAATCATGAAGCCCTTCAATCTTCCATACGGAATTATGAAAGAACAAACTCAAAAGTATATTAAGAAGACTACGAGGAAGGATCCAGATGAGTAGCTAAACTTTAAAGCAAACACCTTTCAATGCACTCAAGAACAGTTTGAAGCTGTTGATCCTATATGGAGGAATTTGTTTTGGAAAGAAATCCAACATTGCGGGTGCACAGGCAAGAGGCACCATATTTGTTACAAGTTAACCCCGCATTTTGTCCTGTGCCATGTCGACGCTACTGGGTAGAATTTTGGGAATTACAAAGTCAAGGTAAACTAAATAAGCAATGGCTCAATTTTCCATTACTTCCGAGCCCACCCCACAATTATTTGCCTACAGAAGAGTACATGATCAAAACAATAGAATTTTGGTTATCTCGGTATGCAAAAGTTCCTGACCTCACTATCAAAGTGACCAAAAAAATACTCAACATGATTCTAACTGTACTCAAAGTATTCAAGCATGCAGAGTACACATTTTTGAAATTTATTGGCATCAATCAAGGCATAGATGTTTTAGTATTCGACCTTTCTGTTATGCCAAGTAGACTCACCATTATGGCCTATTATTCATGACTCATGTTTTTGCCTCGTACATATATGAAAAATTTTGAAGAAGCCTTCTTCACTGGATTTTTTGAGATTGATTCAGAAATCTTCCCAAAGATGTCCGCGAATTTGAATGCGAGATTAGTCGCCTATGAACTCAGTTTTTTTGTTGACCATCGCCAACCACCACACGATGGTGTCAAGTCCAAACAATGGAAGCAACTCATGATACGTGAAGCCTACCTACTAAATGAAACAGAGAAAAAGGTATATAAGATGTACTCCCGTCGACATCCAAAACCTATCAGGGATGACAAAGTTCAGGGGGGGGACGTGTGACAGCAAAGATAGGGGAATCCAGCAAAAGAAGAAGAAGACAAAAATCAAAATGAAAGACTGTGCAATAAGAAGTAGCACCCTCTACCCAAAGCCTAGTAGGGGCACTCATCAGGCTACAATGCAAAAGGACCAGGTCCCGAAAAGAGGAAACAAAGAACAACAACAAGACCAAAAGCTAGAAAGAGGGAGAGGCTGAGAAGCAGAAACACATGACTAAGAATATCACATTCTTAGCCACTAAATGCATGCGTGGCAGCCCAAATTAACATAGCAAATGAAGACATGAAGCAAAGCCTGTCAAGGGAAGATAGAGACAAAGATGGGGAGAGCGTTGCAGAGAAAATAGAGCACTAAAGAGGAGCCCCAAAATTTTCAAAATTATGGGCACAATTTTTCTTCTTCAAATGCTTATTGAAATCTCATGAAAGCCACATAAATGCACTAGAGGAGTTCTCTAGATGCATAAATCCCAAGCAATGTATCATAATCCTTGTAAATAGTAGGAAATAGGATTTCTACAATAAAGTGCCGATCTCTTGTGTGAAAGGACCATTTTTTAGGGCACATGTATATAAGTCATTTGATGACACTTTGTAAAGACTTTTTGCCATTGTGAGTAAGAGAGCTCTGATTTTTGAATTTGCTTCTTCTTCCTCTTGCATTTCCTTGCTTGTGAGCTTGCATGTGTGTTGGTAGCTTGGAATGAGTGCATGGAAGTGTTGTCTACTGAGTTCATTGCTTTTTTGAAGTGTGTAATGTGTGTATGAGGTGTGAGGAGGTGTGTGGTGAAACTAGGTGAGTTGCACAGCTTTGTTTTTGCCCATATCTTGAAGTAGATTTGTTTGAATCAGGCAAAAGTACTACCATTGGATCTCATAAAGAGCTTCAAAATGAACCCATTATTGACCATATTTCGAGTTCGGAGTTGAGAGAAAAGTTTGTTTTTGTGCTTACTACTGTTTCATGTATCGCGAAACCATTTGCACTTGTGAGAGTGATGAATGTGCATGAAAATAATCATTTTCATTTATCAAAAGCTATTCCACTTCATTTACTATTGTGCCAGTACATGTCTTCATACACTCGGTTAGGTTCAAGATACTTCTTGGATGGATAATTAAAATGTGTGATCCCCACTATATGTATTTGTTGGTGATAGAGGTATAGTCTCTTTTGTCACAAGTCCCTAAGTTCTTTCTTAGGTACACAACATCCCACATGGGATAAAGAACTCAAATCAAGAGCCCACAAAGGTTTTCTCCTTCTTATCATCTAGATTTAAGTGGCCCAATTCGCTCAGTCACATAGACAATTAGTTTTGGAAATGATTTGCATTATGCATCACATTAATATGGATTTTGAAAAGAAAATTTGGATGTGCATAAATATGCTCATGGTTAGGAAAAATTCATCTAATGCATTTTTGCAATTTACATATACAAAGTTGCATGTTGCACCATCCTTTGAATGAACAAAGTTCCAAATTGGAACTTTTGCATGCTTCAAGGAGGGTTCATTTCTGAACTTTATAGATGCCACACCTCTTCCAATAAAAGTGTAAACATATTGGCATGCACTAAAGTATGCATACGGAATTTATTACATGGGTTTGTGGGTTAAAAGGGAGATTCAATTTATTCAAGTTTAAGGTTAGTTACGATTTTCACTCTAGGAGTAATGGTAGCGGAGTCAATTTCCCATATTAAAACTACCATTCACTTCCTATATTGTTGGTTTATATAAACCAAGTACTAGTACATCAATAAGATATCTTAAGCTTAAAAGTCCCTCTTATAGAATTATTGCATAAAAACCATGGCATGCTTGATCAACAAGGCAAAGGACTTAAGTGAGAAATTAAAATTCCTCTTCTTTAACCACGAGACAATGGTGGTAACTTAGAGTGGCTACTTTCAAGCTCGATGGAAGAGAAAATATGATGCAAAAGAATCTATTTAGTGTTGGAAGATGGAACTATCATTTCTTTTGTTCAAGAAAGTTCTTAAGTACTAAGAATAAAGAACTATTCGGAACTTTACACAAGTTCTCCAAGCAAATAAAAGTTTTGAAGATCTGAGGAAGAGTTAACAAAAGGGGTTGAAAGATAGCCTGAATACTAGTTACCTATGTCCTTGAAGTAAAGGACTACTTTCTAAAGGGTAAAATGTCTTATCACCTTCTATAAAATTAAGAATTTGATTGGAAAATCAATTTTAAGTTTAGATTCTTGATTATGTCTAGAGATAATATCTAGTTGAGACATAAACTAGCTCCATTATCAAGTCACATAAAACGAATCACTAAAAAGCCAATCTTTTAGATTAAGTCTTTTCAAGATTACAACTAAGACTTTGTAAGTTAAAATTTCATTGCCACATAAGCACCAAAAATGCTCTACAATGGAAAAAATACTTACAAATCTAAGAAATAATAGCTCTCACTTGATAAAAGATTGATCCCAAGGTTGAAGTTCAAGTTACCTTTATTTAAGTGGACATGTAAGCCAGATGGTATGGGACATCTAGGCTTACACCAACACTCAAGTAGATTTGCTGGTATGGGACACTAGAATTATGGATAATAAAAACTTGAACTTTGGGACATTTGTTCAAAAAGCTTGAAGGAGAGAAAGTAAAAAGCTTTGAATAGTTCTTGTAACTGAGGGGAACAATAAAGAATTGAAAATAAACTCTTTCAAACTCTAAATAGAAAGCGTACAATTTTCAATAAAGTGCCCCAATGGTCCTAGAGTGTTCACACACATCACTACCTAAATATATCAACACTATTCAAATTCTCTCCAAAGTAAAGAGGATGTTATGTCCTCTTAAAACTAGATAGATAATCCAACTATACCATTCTATGGGTTGGGCAAGTATTATAAAATGGAATTCCCCTCTTTTTAGATTTAATTTCTTTTATTGGAGGCAAATTGCAAACAAGAAATCCACCCATTTCACTAAAAGTACAGAGTATGTGTTCATCTAAGAGGAATTGATTTGGGCAGGGATTATGAAAGATTCATATTCCTTTTAGAACAAGTTGGATTTTGACTTGACATATGAATCTGATAAGAAAGCCTTAAGCAATATTCATTTATTTTGTTAGGCCTTATGCACAGTGGTGCATAGAGATGTACGAAGATAGAAATTTAGCTAAAGCTAATTTGGATCCACCTAATTGACATGTTTGAACAATGGATGTTTGGATGGCACATGGCTTAAACAAGGAAACACGTAGGTATGTTCTGTTTACTTTGAATTCGATTTAGTTCTTTTTTGTGTGCAAAAACAGATGGAGCTTTCAATGATTGGAGCAAGGATCGGACCACACATGGAATCTCTTTTAAGGTTTAGTTAGGATAGAATCCTCCTTTTAAATTAAGAGGAAAATTAGAGATGAAGGCCATGATCCTTGAAATTGGTCATGGGGCATGGGTAAATACCCCAAGGTGTATATCTCCACTCATTTCTGAGGACATAAATGCTTTTACGGGAGGGAAAATGTTGTATAACTACATGGGTATAAGGGGTAGAGCTCTTGGGTTTTTAGGTGTAAACCCCTTGGGATTCATGATTTATTTACCCTTTTAGATGGGTCTTGAACCTTAGGGTTGATTCTCTAAGGTTGAGTGCCTTAGGCTTGATTTGAAGCTTCTTGTTAGACTCAAGAAATGACAGGCAAGATATGGTTGAATTACACCCTAAGAGGGACCTTTTATTTCTTGAGTCTAATACTTCTCTTAGCCACTTGATTTTATCGTAAGCTAAATGCAGCAACAATTCTAGAACCATTCGCTCTACCATTTTTAGATACTATGCTTGCTGAAGTAGCTTATCGAGAAATGTATTTATTTCTAGATGGATTATTTTAGAATCTGATATACCAAAAACTACTTTTATCACTAATTGGGGAGTAATTGCATGTACTATTATGTGGTTTGGATTAAGGAATACCCCTAATACCTTTTAGAGGTATATGCAACAAATTTTTTCTTCATATTTAACCAGCTTTATATGAGTCTTTTTGGATGGTTTTTCAGTTTTTAGACCAAAGACAATCACCTACACCACTTGCAGCTCTGTTTTACTAAGTGCAAAGAGGTCCACTTGAGTCTCAATCTAGTTAAATCAATTTTTGGAGTAAAGTGTACTAAATTGCTGGGTCATGTTATTTCTTGTACTAGAATTGTAGTTGATCCAGATAAGGTTAAGGTCATTCAAGAAATTCCACCTCCGCATTCTGCTAGGGAAGTATTACGATTTTTAGGGAAGATTCATTGGCATGGGTGGCATTTACATTGTTTAGCTCATATTGCTATGCTATTGAATGCTGTTGCTCATGTGAAACCTACTGCTTTTAAATGGACCATGGAGTGTGATCTAGCATTTTGTAGATTGAAAACCTTGCTCACCCAAGCAACCTGTACTTCAAGCCCCAGATTGGTCTCAACCTTTCCATGTCTTTGTGGATGCTTCAGATATTGCCATTGGTTCAATTTTAATGCAAAAGGGAGGCCGTTCTTGGTCTAGACCTATATATTATGCTAGTCAACATTTAACTATGGCAAAGCAAAATTACTCAATTATGGAAAGAGAATGTTTAGGACTTAATTATTCTATCAAGAAATTTTGGTATTATTTATTGGGTCGTTCTTTTACTTTTCATGCCGATCATTTTGCTCTGCTGTACTTGGTAAAACAACAAAATCTCATTGGCAAATTAGCTTGATGGGTCCTACTCTTATAAGAATATGACTATGATGTAGTTCATCATCCTACATCTTCGCATATCATTGCAGATTTCTTATCTCGATTGGATAATGGTGAACCTCTAGATGGGATCGATGATTTTTTTCTAGATACATATCTTTTTCATATTGCTGATAACGTGAACTAGAATTAGGAACTCCTATTGGTATGATGAAATGATGTATTTTCTTGCAATTGGTGTCCCTCCTTCTCATTTACAGACTGCAGCCCAAAAAGATTTAGCTTTATAGAGTATAAACTTTTCTATTATCCTTGATCATCTATATTATAAAGATATTACTGGTGTTTGGCTTCATTGTGCACCCCACATGAAGTCACAATGGTCATTTCAGAAGCTCATTTTGGAATTTTAGGTGGTCATCGTGACACTGATTTAATAGTAAAGAAAATTCTACAAAGTGGGTTATGGTGGCCAACCCTTCACAAAGATATTCACGATCATGTACATATATGTGATCCTTATCAATGTATGGGTGAACCTCGGGATATACATCATTTTCCTCTACAACCTATTCTTCCTTTGAAACTTAAAAAAAAATGGGGATTGGACTTTATAGGTCCTTTTCGTCCTCCAACTAGTTCCAGAAAAACCTTTAGTTTGACATGCACTAATTATTGTACTCTTATGACATTCAACTGCAAGAGGCGTTGCTTAGTTCTACTCATTGAATTATTCCCTCAGTTTGGACTTCCATTAGAATTATTTTCGGATCATGGTACTCATTTTTTGAATCAACTTATCGAATCTATATCTCTGATTATTTCCAGATAGAGCATACATTCTGTTCCCCATACTATCCTTGAGCTAATGGTTTGGTAGAAAGTACTAATAAGGTGTGGGGGTGTTTAATCCCATATACACAAGAAAAAGTGCAATTTGCTATATATATATATATATATATATATATATATATATATATATATATATATATATATATATATATATATATATATATATATATATATATATATAGATATATACACTCTTACCTCATAAACCTTGTATCCAAGAGGGAAGGAGCGAAGATGAGAATCTACCTCTTTTTTCATACATCCACCTATGTGGGCATGCTTGATCTATTATTGGGCAAAATTCCAACCTAGTTTTCTCTAGATTAGGTGTTGTTTGTGCATTGTCTGCTTCCTTTGGGAGCTTCTTGAGCCTTTGGGGGGGTCCAACCTTCCCTTCTTTTGTTTTAGAAGACCACACTCACATTTATGTAATCTCACATTTGTGGACGCTATCATCTTGGAGGACTCAAATTTTATACTAAAAAAAATGCAAAAAATACTTTGACCGATGCTCTACCACAAAGTAGCTTTATACATTATTATCACCTAATGAGCATCACTTAATTGTTGTTTTTTGCATGGTGTTTTGTACACTGTGTAACATGCCCATTAGTTAGAGGTAAAAGGCATATATTCATTCTTATTCATTCTTTAGTTTTGTTCTCCCTTGTCTGTATTGGCCTTTAGTCTTCAATTAAGTTCCTATTATTTTGGGTCCATTTCTATTCACTTAGAGCTCAATCTATTTAGTGTTTCTTCCATCTAGTGTTCTCTATTTCTATCTTAGCTCTATCCTATGTGTGTGTGTGTGATCTCTCATTATGTATCCACATCCTGTCAGCTTTGTGTCAGGATTGAGAGAGGTCTCCCTTCCATCTTCTTGCAGGGTATTCGTGTTGCAACAACTTTCTACATGGATCTAGTGTTGTGATAATTCTTACAACTTGGTTAGGCACACACTATATTAAGACCAACTTTTATAAAAATTACATATAACAAATTCATGCTCTTTGGTTCTCTATTCTTTGTATTTTGTGCAAGTCTACACATACAAGTATAAATGCCATTTGTATTGTGATCTAGAGGGTTAGTTTGTGCTGCACGGAGTTGAGAACTTCCCCTTTACTCACTTCCACTTGAAAAATTTGTTCTATGTTTGGATTTTGTTAGGCTAGTAGATGATTATTAACCTTCTTATACAAAGAAGCTATGCAAGAAAATGATAATGTAAAGTGGAAGTTTACCATGAATAGTTGACTTGTTTTTATCCATAACAATGGTACTTGGAAATTGATACCTTTTCCAAAGGGCATGAAAACTTCCCATGAAAATGGGTAAATAAGTTAAAATTCACACTAGATAGTGCTTCTCCAAAGTATAAAACATTAGAATGGAGTTGATTTTTAAGAATCTCCTATATAATATTCAATATGACTACATTATGCTCGTTGCTTGGTTTAGTTGTAAAAGAGTAATTAACTATGGTACAAATGGATATGAAGACTTCTTTCTTGCATGGAGATCTTATGTGTGAGATTTATGTGGAACAACCAAAGGCTTATGTGGTTCCTAGCAAAGAAAATAAAATTTCAAATTTCAAGCGGAGCTTGTATGGACTCAAACAATCACTTGGACAATGATATCAAGCATTTCATCATCTCATGAAGTCACAATTTATTCTAAAAACAATGAGGATTGTTGCCTTTATACAGATATTTTTTCATATGATAGCTTGATATGTTTGATACTTTATGTTGATGATGTTGATTGGTAGACACTTTTCAAAAGATTTTTCTCTCTTAAAGAAGAAGGTTGACTTAGACTTCTTTGGTGAAACGTGGTAAAAGATGCATTTACTTGTATGAGAGTGAGCTTAAAATATTAAAAAACGTGGCCCAATATGTTAAGAACAAATCAAGAAGGTAGTGAAATGAAAATAAACAAAAAATGACATAGTAATGAAATGAAAATAAACTAGAAACTTACATTTGAAGCATGAGCTTCATGGAGCTAGAGCTCAATGGATAAAGCATCAAGGAAAATGAGCATACGAGAGGTGAATTGAGGCCCTCCTTACATGGAGTAGAGGGAAAACCTCCTTGCATGTGGGGTTATATGAGC
The DNA here is from genome assembly GCA_020310875.1 of Ceratopteris richardii. Lineage (NCBI taxonomy): Eukaryota > Viridiplantae > Streptophyta > Polypodiopsida > Polypodiales > Pteridaceae > Ceratopteris > Ceratopteris richardii. Next base: position 87,050,365 of record CM035441.1, on the reverse strand, counting down.
TGTTATAAGAGTGAAAGTTAACCTTTGACAAAAGGGTGGAGCATGGGCATCTCAACCCCTTCATGTGATAACCTTTTTCTTGTACAAATCATCGACTTTGGGAACTAATCACATATGGAATCACTTATTCTATTAAGATTTTAGATCTAATGACATATAGCATCTATGTGGCATACAAATATATATGACCCCTTGGTATGTTTGATGATGAGAATTTATATCATGGAGTACGTGGTGATTTCATCCAGATTTATTGAAAAGTATCTTCTGGTTACTTCCGCTTATTCTTAACCTTGAATTTTGTCCTATCCTTGACTTTGGTTCCATGTGCTTGAGAGAGGATGCGTGTACATAAAATGCATAGGGAAGCTGTTAGAGCTTTAATATAAATACCAAATCTAAACAGTTTGAGTTTAAAACCACTTTTAAAAGTTTCACTTCATTTGACCATTCTAAGGATAAAAATGAAAGATCCCTTTGTTCTGTATCAAAGAAGTATGAACGTGTATGATAGCTAAAAGATCTTTAACTTCAAAATTGCATTGTTTCTCTCACACTCTCTTGATGTCTCTCTCTCTCTCTCCCCTTCTCCATCTCTATCTCTTTGATATTATGTTTTCAATATAATATAATGGTGATGAATGAAATCGCATTTCTTGGTAGTGGTTGAATGAGAAATACTTTTAACAATGCAACTTAGTTTTGGAGCATATAAATATGAAGTTCAACACTCAAAAGATAATTTCTACCGGGTGTCTTGGGGCTTGATCCCCCTTTGAAAGCCATTTGTGTAGTCGAATTTGCCATTGGAGTTACAATTTGTGAGCTTCATTTTAGTTTTCATTATAGATTTGTTGAAGCTCATATTTTGCTACTTTTGAGTTTTTTGGTGCAATGGTGAGGAACAATGACTTGTTTGGCATGCTTCAAGCCAAATTCAAGTTTGATAGGTCCAACTATCCAATGCGGTCTTACATGATGAAGCATGTTCTTTGTTACCATTAGTGTCCATGTGAAAGGCCAAATGGCCACTGGACACTTCTTTGTATATGTTCTTTAATAAAACATATAGTGGCCTGGTCAGCCACATATTGTAAGTTTGACCACATTTTCTAAGACCTAAGAGGTCTGTCTTTGTGCTCCCTATGTACTGTGTTTTTCCTGTGTATTCTACAGCCTCTGTGTAGAGTACCGTGTGCGGCCCTAGGAGCTCAGTTTTCTACTTTGAGGATATCGTCATGTAGCTCTCAAGAAGGAGAGTGCACTGTGGTGCATTGCCATCCAATTAATTCACTCGTATGAGAGCAATTCGATGCAAAACATTTGTTCCTTTTGTGCGAGAAAAGTGAGCATCCCCCCAGCTTTCTCCAAGGCTTACAACTAAGGCAGTGACCAAGGCATAGACCTTGGCATACCTTGTCATCTGAGTCACCGAAGTCATTGTTGGTGCCATTGGCTACGTGCGAGGGAGGACGTAAAAGATCAAGGAAGATAGAGGTTCCCAGTACTTTCGGGGAGGTCACCCATCCCAGTACTATTCCCCCCAGAGCTCGCTTAACCATGGAAATCTCTTGCCGCTAAGCTACACTCGTGGTGTTTGAAGAAGGGGAAAGACTAAGGTTAACATTACCTTCAACATGTTTTGGTCCCTCAAAGCTTTAGTTTTTGCTTTCAAAGTTTGTTTCTGAAGCATTTTTGGGCTGTCTTTTGGAGCCATTTTAGAGTACTTTCGCACATGGTTCTCTTCACACAGGTCCAAGAAAATCAAGAAGAGTATTCTTCATACTTCTTTGACAATAAATATCAACCTTTGGGGCTGTGTTTTCAGACACACTCATAAAACTACAGGTTCTCGAAAGGTTTTCAGTTTTGTTGGGAGCAACCACTCCAAATTTATGCAGGTTTTTGAGCATAAAACATCAGAGTTGAAAGACACTTGCAGGCATTGTTGGCTAGTCTTTGGGCTATGCATTCAGCCTCTTAGTGTCATTTTATTGCATATCTTGAGCACATACACACCATGTATGCTTCTAGGGATACCACTTATGTACGTCCATGTGGTCATTGATATAGCGGTTATGTTTTTTGCATAAAGCCTTTTATGTTTGATAAAGAGGGTCGGGGTGAGGTTTTCTTAGCTGGGAGACACCCAGATGTCAAGGCCTCTTCGGTGATGCAGGTGGAAGACTTACCTAGCCTTGCCATAGGAGATGTATGATAGTTGTTCATAGGTGCTCGATAAGCCTAGTTGGCTTCTATTGGGTAACTGATTATATGCAGTGGAGTCAGTGATTCACTATGCAGGTAAACATGTCAGTACTTGCAGTTTTATGATATTTTGACACTGGTCATACACTCATTTTGCAGAGGATACTCTAGCAAAATCTTTCCAAATTTTTGGTTTTGTCAACTATACAGTGGTCGATTTACTCCATTAATACACTTATTCATTGGTGTTTGGACTCTTCTAGCTCCATTATCATTCTATTCACTTCTCTACCATCATGGAATTAGAGATCTCAAGCACATCTGGTGCATTAGGGTCTAGTGCTAGTGTTCCGAGGAGGAGATATAACTTGCAGGGCAAAGACCATTTTGAGATATGAAAATTTGATGGCATAAACTTTGCTCTATGGAAGAATCAGATTAAAGATGTGCTAATTCAAAGGAGGCAATGAAAGCCAGTAAATGGGATTTCAAAGAAGCTTGCTGACATGGATGAAGATGACTGGGATGAGTTCGCTGAAATGCCCAGGTCTACCATTCACTTTCACGTGGAAGATAATGTTTTCTTTATAATATTAGGCTGTGAAAGTGCAGAGGAGATTTGGAAGATGTTATGAAATACATATGAAAAAGAGACATCATCAAATAAAGTGTATCTGATGAGAAAATTATGACCTTTGCATGAAGGACACAGATAGTATTGCTACTCATCTAAATGAGTTTGATGCTATATTCTCCCAATTATAGGCTCAAAAAATGGATATGGATAATGAAATGAAAGTAGTACTACTGTTATGCACCCAGCCATCATCATGGGATACATTTTGCACAACTATGAGCAATAGTGCACCTGGTGGTAAACTCGTCTATGATGACATATGTGGAGCACTCTTGAGTGAGGATATTCGTGGAAAATCTATGGTTGGCACTGAGAGTGGAGATGCATATAATGTTCATGATTCTTACCGAGGAAAGAATTAGCAATGTGGCAGGAGCAAGAACAAGGAAAAGAATGGTCAACGGAATAAGAGTAGAAGTAAATCAAGGAAGAGGGATATCGAATGCCATTATTGTCATAAGAAAGGACATATGAAGAAAGACTGTTATGCATTAAAGAATGCTAAAGGTAAAGGAAAAAATGTTGATCGACATGTTAAACACTTACTTGCACCATCTACTTGGATTGTGAAGTTTGAAGAAATTAATGCTATTTCTGATGATGCTGATGTGTTGACACTTGATAGTACTGTGCCAATTGAGGCTCTTATGGCTGATTCTCTTTCCCACACATGGTTGCTAGATTCTAGTGCTTCTTTCGATGTGACACCACATAGAGAATGGTTCTCTCATTATGAAGCAAAGTCTCTTAGTACGGTGAGACTTGGTGACTCTTACCAGTGTGACGTTGTGGGGATTGGAGATGTGGTTGTGTAGTTCATTGATGGTTCAAAATTTATTATGCATAATGTACGCCATGTACCTATCATGCAGTTTGCTATCAGTTGGTCAACTTGATGATCTTGGTTACAAGTGTTGAAGAATCACTCACGAATTTGACATATAGACAGACATAAAGAAAAAGAAAGATAAAGAGAAACGGAATCAAAATATTCAAAAAATCAAAAGCCTTAGTGAAGGGACAAATTCACGACCGTTATGTATAGCGCATAATCTTCCAGAATCAGAGTTTGTTAGAGTTCGTTACACCGAATCAAACTGTATATAAAGAGAGAACGTGCATAAGAAAAGAGAGCGAGTGGAAGAAAGAACGTGCATGAGAAGAGCGTGCAGTATGAATAGAGCGCATATAGAAATCAAGAATAGGGTTAGAAGACGCTAGAGATTGTGTATGTAAAGATGAATAACAAAAACCTGAAATGTTAGGTATTCATCTGAGAGAGATGGTAAGAAGAAACTACTCAGTGTAGGAGAGTTTCCATAGCTTGAGCAAGATGAGGTCAAGCTAGTTTTGTACACATCTTCTCTAATAGAAAACACATGTTCATGTGGAAGTTTGCACGCACTGTTCATATGTGAAGAAACCTGAGTATTTTCGTGTTACGGTATAAAGTTAGTTAACAATTATTTTCTCAGTAAACGAATGTTTCAGTCAATTACAGTTGTCTCAGTAAACGCATTTTTGGTCAGTAACAGTTCTTTCAGTGAACATATTTTCCGGTAGAACAACGAAGTATATCTCGTAGAATAAATTAAGGTTTTGTATGAGAGATAGCTTATCTTATAGCTAGACATCTCTACTATCAGTTCATCAAGGATTTCGATGAAATGGATATGTGCACACAGTACAAAGTTTAACCGGAAAGAGGCATTCTGAACTGGTGAAGTTTTTCTTTAAACTTCAAAAAGAGTTCATTCAGTGAAGGAAGTTCACGCATTACTTCCTTACTTCACGTATATTCACTTGAAGTAATTACAAACAGAATAGGAGTTGATTCCGGTAAGATTCCGGTATAACTACGGTGTCAGTCTGGTGACAGTTCGGTGAAGTTCCAGTTGAATTTCAGTAAATTCAAAATACAGTCTTATATGTTTGAGTGGCAGTAACCTTGCTAAGCTACTGTTGATTATGGAGGTGTTCTAATATCGCTCTAGCTTAGCATCTTTTCGGTGACACGACGAATTCCGCGGGCTTGACAAGGTTCGGGCCTTTGCCGTGACGGCCATCAATAAGTGGTTTCAAAGCACAGGAACGACCATCAGTGGTATCAGAGCAAGAAAGTATCACCATCAGTGGTATCAGAGTCGTGAGATCTAAGAAGAGTGTTTAAAGCCGGTTAACCACAACAAGTGGAACCATAACAGAAAAGATTCTGAAGAATGGAAAAAGTTTCTCAAAAGAAGGAACGAAAAGAGAATCAATAACAAACGGTATCAAGAAGTATTCCGAAGTCATTTTCAAGGTAAAGGTTTACAAAAGGTAAAACCCTTTAATATTACACTCACCGGAAGTAACAGAAACAAGAAGATCATGGCAGATCATGTCCAAATTGATAAATTGGACAGAGATAATTATCCCGCGTGGGTAATGCGCATGGAAGCCTTACTTATGAGTAAGGACTTAATGATGTATGTGACCGGAGAAGAAAAGAAGCCGATTTTCAAAGATGATAGTCAACCGGAAAAAGAAGAATTAGAAGCCTTGAAGCTGTGGCAGAAGAAAGATGCAACGGCAAGAGCTTATATTTATAATACCGTTACAGACCATCTACTACCGCACATTAGAGGTCTGGAGAAAGCGGAGGACATATGGAGTGCGTTGGAAGATTATTTCCAAAATACTAAGAAAGCTAGGAAGGCTAGCTTATGGTCCGAATTCACAATGTTCAAAAAGAAGTCGAGTCAAAGCATTAGTGACTATGTCACTAAGATGAAGGATCTAGCAGATAGTCTTGGATCCATAAATGAAGATGTCGAAGATCATAGATTGATAGCGCAACTGCTAACAAGTTTGAGAGGAGATGAAAGGTGGAAACCTTTCATACTCTCAACTGAACTTTCTTTAAATCATTTTGTACCAGATTTAAATCAATTGCTTGGTTTGATGCTCACATATGAGCAAGACCTGAAAGGAGATGGAGATAAAGGACAAAGTTATGCAATGTACGTGAAGAACAAGAAGAAAGCAGACAAAGGTAAGTCAAAAGATGAAGAAGAGTCGAGTTCTCAGGCTTATTATGCAAGAGGTAAAGGCACCGGCAGAGGAAGAGCAAGAGGTTTTGGAAGAGGAAGAGGTAGCCAAAATAACAACAAGAAGGCTTGCTAGATCTGTGGACTAAGTAATCATCTGGCTCATAATTGCTGGCATAATTCCCAAGGATCAAATCAAAATCAGAACAGTAACAGCAAAGGTAGAAGCGAAAGATATCAGAATAACTTTCAAAGAGGTAGAAAAAATCAAAGAGGAAGCTATGGTAGAGGTGGAGCAAGAAGCTGGGGACAGAATCAATCCTACAACACCACCTACAACAACTACGCAAATGACACACAGAATGAAAGTCATACGTCATTGATGATGAACTCAATCGGCACATTAGATAACGAAGACCTAAAGGTATTTTACATTGATTCTCGATGTTCTAATCACTTGTCAGGAAATATAGAACTGATGTTAGAATTGGAAAAAGGTAGTTCCAATCATACTATTCAAATAGGTGACAATACGAGGCATAGTGTACATTCAATTGGAAAAGTGAAGTGTAAGAGTGGAGCAGATTTGCTAACCAATGTTTTGTATGTTCCAACAATACCAAAAAATTTGATTAGTGTGGGACAGATAGTTGAGAAAGGTTTTCAGGTCAGATTTACAAATGAAGGAGTATTTGTAGAAGATCCCGAGAATGGATATCATCAGATCATTTTTGGTAAGAAGGAAGGTAGACTCTTTACCTTAAGAGTACAAGGGAACATCGGCCAAGTGTTGCTCACACATGGTGAAAAGGTGATTATAGAACTTGATCTCTGGCATAAGAGATTAGGTCATTTTAATGAAAAAAGAATTAAAGCTATGATTTCAAATCAGTCAGTACTGGGATTACCAAATGTACAGAACCAACACATGATTCACAAGTGCGAAGCATGTCAGATGGGAAAAGCCCACAGGTTACCTTTCCAGAAGAAAGGATTCAAACATGACGGAGTACTCGAACTCATTCATACAGATGTATGGGGTCCAACAAAAGAAGGATCAATCAGTGACTCAAGGTATTATGTTTTATTCATTGATGATGCTACAAGATGGATAACTCTTTATGTTTTGAAAGAGAAATCAGAAGTGTTTGGAGCTTTCAGGCATTTTCATGCATATGCTGAAAGACTCACATGTCGAAAGCTGAAGAGACTAAGGTCTGATGGAGGGGGAGAATACTTCTCCTGAGAATTCAATGATTATCTTTGGAATGCAGGTATTAAGAGAGAAATAACTTGCAGGTATACACCACAACAAAATGGTGTAGTAGAAAGAAGGAACCGAACTCTAGTCGAGTTTGCACGAGCTATGCTAAAGGAAAAGGATTGTCCAAATTATCTTTGGGCTGAAGCTGTAAATACAGCTACATACTTGGTAAACAGATTACCGTGTACAACTTTAGATGGAATGACTCCTTATGAAGCTTGGTGGGGAAAGAAGCCAACACTTGATCATTGCAAAGTGTTCGGATCAGTAGCTTATGCTTATGTACCGTCACAACTCAGACATAAGCTCGAACCAAAAGCAGAGAAATATGTGTTCGTCGGATATGATGAAAAGCAGATGGGTTACAGGTTATGGAGTCCTCTAACAAAACAGTTCACTGTTTCCAGAGATGTTACATTTGATGAACAGAAAAGCTGGTATGCAGGCCAAAGTCATACAACGGAAGAATTTGAAGAAGAGGAAAGAAGAAGAGAGAAAGGGAAATCAATTGTACAGGTGAATAGAGATGAAGATCATATGCAGGCAAGTACGTCCTGGATCGGATCAGGTATGAGAAATGAAGATGAACAGGGATTTGATGAAGATGTGTATTCAGATACACATGAAGAGTTTGAACCAAGAAGGTCAAACAGGGTAAGGAAACAACCAACAAGGTATTCTTATGATACTTCGTACATAACTCAGAAAAATTATGCATATATGGTCAAAGATGATGAAGAACCTCAGAACTATGATGAAGCTAAAGGCAAGAAGCGATGGAAGAAGAGTTCAGCGCACTAGAAGAGAACAAGACATGGGAACTTGTTCCTAAACCAAATGGTAAGAAAGTAATTGGAAATAAATGGGTTTTCAAAGTTAAGAAACTTGCAGATGGAAGGATAGCCAGATACAAAGCTAGACTGGTTATCAAGCGCTATGCTCAGACACATGGCATAGATTATGATGAGACGTTCAGTCCAGTGGCAAAGATGTCAACCATAAGGACAGTGATTGCTATAGCAGCATCGAAAGGATGGAAGCTAAGTCAGCTGGATATCAAGAATGCATTTCTGAATGGATATATATCAGATGAAGTCTACATGGAACAACCGGAAGGGTTTGTAAGTTCCAGATACCCAAATTTTGTTTGCAGATTAAGAAAAGCACTTTACGGACTGAAGCAAGCTCCAAGAGCTTGGAATTACAGACTTGTGAAATATCTCAATGAACTTGGATACCAAAGTTCGAAGGCAGATGCAAGTCTACTCATCAAGAGAACAGAAGAAGGTATGATCTACATTTGTATTTATGTAGATGACATTATAATCACAGGTACCTCAGAGGAAGGAATTAAAGAAGTAACGAGATTGCTTGAAAAGGAGTTTAAGTTCAGTGATCTAGGAAAGTTATCATACTTTCTTGGAATGGAATTCACATACACAGATCACGGTGTATATGTTACGCAAGAAAGGTATCTCCGAAACTTATTGAAGAAGTTTAATATGGAGAATTGCAGAGAAGCTTCAACACCGCTTGAAGTAAATCATAAACTCAGTAAATATGATGGATCAGAGTTTAAAGATATGAGGAAGTATCAGTCATTAGTGGGAAGATTAATCTATGCTACACTAACAAGACCGGATGTTAGTTATGCAGTGGGAGTTCTCTCACAGTTCATGCATTGTCCGAAAGATCAACATTGGGTTGCAGGACAAAGAGTTCTTAGATATATGAAAAGAACTATAAAGGAAGGATTATATTATCCTTTTACGTCAGATATAAAGTTGAGAGCATTCAGTGACTCAGACTGGGCAGGAAGTCAAGATGACAGAAGATCAACACATGGGTATATGATATACCTAGGAGATAAGGTAGTGAGCTGGTGTTCGAAGAAACAACACACAGTGGCTTTATCGTCAACAGAAGCAGAATATAAAGGACTTGTAGAAGCAGCTAAAGAATTGATATGGATGCAGACCTTGTTCAAAAGCATGGGTATTGATCAAGGTATACCTATCATACATGGAGATAATATGAGCTCGTTGTATCTTGTAGCAAATCCAGTATTTCATGCAAGAACAAAGCACATAGAAATTCAGTATCATTTCTTGAGAGAAAAGGTAATGGAGAAGGAGATAGAAATAGTATACACTCCGACAAAAGATCAGATTGCAGATATTTTGACAAAGAGCTTGGATGGAACAAAGACAAGTAGATTCAAAGAAATGGCACATATAAAAGAAAGGAAAATATATGAAAGACAGGAAAAGTCAAATTAGTGATTGAGGGGGAGCTGTTGAAGAATCACTCACGAATTTGACATACAGACAAACATAAAGAAAAAGAAAGATAAAGAGAAGCGGAATCAAAATATTCAGAAAATCAAAAGCCTTAGTGAAGGGACAAATTCATGACCGTTATGTACGGCGCAGAATCTTCCAGAATCAGAGTTTGGTAGAGTTCGTTACACCGAATCAAACTGTATATAAAGAGAGAACGTGCATAAGAAAAGAGAGCGAGTGGAAGCAAGAACGTGCATGAGAAGAGCGCGCAGTATGAATAGAGCGCATATAGAAATCAAGAATAGGGTTAGAAGATGCCAGAGATTGCGTATGTAAAGATGAATAACAAAAACCTGAAATGTCAGGTATTCATATGAGAGAGATGGTGTGTACTTGAGCCAAGAAGACTCAAGGACTTGTGCCAATGAGACTGTACCTCAATTGCCACACAAGTGCGTATAGTGGGTACTTAACACACATCTAATTGTCAATCCGATGGAACGACGTACCAAGTGTATGAAGACGTGTGCACACGTGATGGAAAATGAAGTGGTCAAGCTAGCATGCATGAGAAAAGACTAACTACCTCTCACACTCACTGAAATGCTGAAAGTGTTTGCCGCAGAGCCCCTTACAACAGTTTTCAAAAATTCAAGGATTTCTCCCAGCTCCGAACTCCTAATATAGGCAATAGGGTACTCGTTTCAAAGCTCTCGCCGAGACGCATCTACTGGAAGTGGTTTCACTTGATTCTGACCACTCTGCTTCAAGTTATGGCAAAAATAGAGAATGGTGGGAAACACCCACACCCGCGCCACAACTTCTACAAGCTCGCACACACACTACAGCAGCTCAAAATCAAGGGGAAGGGGTAGACAACAGTCCTACACATGCATTTCAAGCATAACACACACATACAAGAGCAAAATGAAGATCAAAATCAGCATGAAAGAGGCAAACTCGAAAATCTGTAGAGCTCCCTCTTCACAATGGCAAAAAGTCCTTACAAGGAGTCACAAAGTGACTTATATACATGTGCCCTAAGTTTGGTCCTTTCACACAAGAGACCGGCACTTTATTCACTAAAAGACTAATTTCCTACTATTTTACATGGGTAAATCTCTAATCTTCTGTGGAGATGCACCTAGAGGACTCCTCTAGTACATTTACAACGGAAAATATATTACAAGAATGGTTATGATACAAAAATATGATGTCCAAATCGGAAAAATTTTGGGGCCCGTCTTTTTCTCTGCCTTGTGGTTTCTTTAGCTCTGCAACACTCTCCCCCTCTTCGTCTCTGTCGTCCCTTGACAGGCTTTGCTTTTTGTTTTTCTCGATCAGCGCGTGCCTCCTTTGGTCAGTTCTGCTTGATTCTTGATCTTGCATTACGTTTTAGAGGCGCTCAGATTTGTCCTGGTTTCACATATTAGACCTGGTTGCATTACTCAAAGCCGGTTAATTCGGTGTGCCACGCACGCCATTAGTGCACATATGCGGATGTAGCTCGTAAGCCTTGATCTGAATCCTCTGTAACTCAAGGGGTTGAAGCACCCACATATGGAATACTTGTTGGCCCTGGTTCCTCCTCTCAGCTGCGTGCTTTTCCTTGGTGTGTGTGCCCCTGCGGGGCTCTGTGCAGAGATGGGTGATGCGCCCCTGTGGGGCTTCTTGCAGGGACTTGTTCTTGTTATGTTTATTTCTCCTGAGCCATTTTAGACTTTGATTTCCTTCTTCTTCTCTTTTTGCTTGATTGTCCCTCTACACGTCCCTCCTCCTGAACTCTGTCATCCTCGACAGGCTTTTTGTGGCGACGTGTGTATGTTTGTATGGCCTGTTGCTCTCTTTGATTTAGCAGATTCGCGTGACACAGCATGAATTCCTTCCATTGCTGAGACTTGACTCCGTCTTCTGGCGCCTGTCGATGATCAGCAAAGAAACTTGTTTCATAGGCCACCAGTCGCGCATTTAAATTGGAAGTCATTTTGACAAAAATTTCGGAATCAATTTCGAAAAAGCCTGTGAAGAATGCTTCTTCGAAGGTTTGCATGTATGTCGACGGCAAAAACATTAGGCGAGAATAATATGCCATGATAGTTAGTCGGCTGGGAATAGTAGATAAATAAAAAATGAGTGCTTCCGATCCTTGTGTAATGCCGATGAAATTCAAAAAGGTATATTTGGCATGTTGGAACACTTTGAGTACCGTAAGGATCATGCTGAATATTTTATTTGTCATTTTTACCGCTAAATCTGGTACTGTAGCATATCTGACAATCCAAAATTCCATAGATTTTACCATGTATTCCTCGGTCGGTAAGTAATTATGTGGCGGACTAGGTAATAGTGGATAATTGAGCCATTGATTATTGATGCTACCCTGGCGCTGACTTTCCCAAAATTGCGTCCAAGCTCTTCGACGAGGTAGTGGGCAAAACGAAGGATTTACTTGAAGTTCATAAGGTGATGCCTCCCACTGTACCCGTAGTGTTGGATTCTTTTCTAGAAGCTTCCTTCGCCATATTGGATCCGCTTTCTCAAACTCTTCCTGAGTATATGTGAACGTATCGTACTTGAAGTTAAGATTTTGGTCCGGATCTTTATTTGTCGTAGACTTTATGTAATGTCGCGTTTGTTCTTTAAGTAGACCGTATGGTACATGGAATGGCTTCAAAATTTGTTCTAATTGTTTATTTTCTATTTGAGCTTCTTTCATGATCCTGATGATCTGATCTTCAAATTCTACCGTGAGTTGGGATACCAGTAGTGCCCTTTCTGGTCGGCTCAGTTCTCATTCTCCACAGTAGCCTCTGCAGATGTTGGAACTACTGGTGTCCCCTCCTTATCCTTTAGTTCTAGCTGATCCTGGAGCTGTTTAATCATTTCCTTTTTCTGCTTGATTTCCTCCTGGGCCTGCAAAATTGTTGATTTGTTTTTCTCTATTTCTGCAGCTATAATTGCGAGCTGGTCAGCATCTTCTTTACAATGTAATAGGTATCGATTTTCTGCTTTTTTCCATTTAGCTCGTAGAGCTGCAGTGTCTTCCATGTATTTTCTTTCCCATTCAGCAATAGTGTCTTGCTCCTTTTTTTGAGCTGATCTTTATACATAATCACTTTCTCTTCTAATCCGTTGATGTCCCTATCCATTTGGGCTTGCACTTCGACTGGCTGATCACTTAAAAGAGCGGCCATAAGCTCTTTGTTCCGTTGTCTTAACGCCTCTGCTTCATCCATGTACCCTTTAATATGAGATTCCAGAATTTTGCTTCTTGATGCCATTCGTGCCTTTTCAGCCTCATTTGCTTGTAGTTTTTTGGTGACTTCTTGGAGTTGTTCTTTTAATCGCTCATTCTCTGTCTCTAGCATGCTGTATTTGTTTTTTATTTCTTTCAGTTCAGTGTCTTTTTCTACTATCTATTCTTTTACTGTCTCTAACTCAGTAGAGAGATTCTCACCCCACTTTTGAAGTTCGATTTTGTCATGCATGGCTTGGTCATAATCTTCATCAGCATCAACCATAAGTTGCTGTGTATCTAGGGCAGTTCTGATCATGTCCTGCACCACGGGCTTGAGCTGAGCTATATCCACATTCAGCCATGTCTTTGGTATGCTTGGGGTTCCTCCGGTTTGTACATCTTTTCCCTTGTCGACGTGGATCGTTTCATTGTGTGGTTGTCGGATCTGTAGTTGTACTTGTGGTTCGTCTTCATCTTTATCCACATCAATAGTTTTAGTGGCACTTCCCTGAAATGTTACATCCATGGGGGATGGTTCTGCCACAACCCTTATTGGAGTAAAGGGTTCTTCGTCTTCTTTTTGTTCTTCCTAAAACTCCTTCTTTGGTGTCTTTAAGTTTATTTTTCGGACAGGTGTGGCCTCCTTGATTTGGATGTTGGAGCTTTCATTAAGTTTCATACAATGCATACCTTCTTGTTCAGCATTCTTGCTTGCTATACTTTGTTCCCCATGTGTGGCTTGGTTCTTCGTCATGAGGCCCCCTTGCTCTTCATTATAGTCCACTTCATGGAGTTCTGCCCATTGTCCATCATCTTTTGATTCGCTTGGAATATGGACATTTAGTAATGAATTTTCTGGTTCTTCTTGTTGTTCTGATGCGGAACTAGAGTTGTCCAAGCCGATCTCTCGATATCTGTGGACTTTTGTGAGCTTGCTTCTCGGGTCTGTCGCTTGTTGTGACTGTTGATAGTGATGACCCTGGACCGGTAAGTTGACTTGTCCTTCTGTATATCGATGGGTCTCTTCCAGAGCATCCTTTACTTTCTTCTTTCACTACCGTGATCCCATCCTTTTCCCATCCAAAGGCTTCCTTAATTAGCTCATGTGTGAATTGAATAATCACCCATTCACCTGTTTTATCCATTACTCTAGCTTCTGGTACCAAGGGATCATGTAGGGCTGGCTGTAAAGTATTCATGACTTGAGTGCATCGTTGAAAATCAGGCTTATAGATTGGCAACTCAAAATATTTGTTTATGCCTGCTTTCTTCATGGTGTCTTCAACAGAAGGAAGCGTGTGTTGTACTCTAAAGTCCTGGGACATTATTGGAAACTGATGATCTGTGTCCATGATTTTAATCGTTGCAAGGAATAGGTAGTCCCCCGCAGGCTGATCTTCGCGGAACCAGTGTCCCTTGGCCTTTGTGATACTTTGGGGTGGAAACTCCATCACTTCTTCTTGTATGGTTGCTTCAGAATCTTCGGAAGCCATCTGCACTTGTACGTAAAAGTGCATTAGCGTCACATAACCGTATGCAATGGTGTAGTGCATTGTAGTGATTATTGTCGTCGTCACTCCGTCTCCCCATTAATCCATGAGTGAGATCTCTTACCACACATTTTTTCAATTTGGTTTTTGTTGCTGAAAGAAAATAAAAGTTAGTGTAGCCGAAGCATTTATTTATATACATAGTAGGTCCATTCCTATTTAGAATGAAGCTAAGATCTACTCTCTGTTGGAGAATGTGCGCCACTAGTTTTGTAATGTACATCATGTGCCAAACGCTTGGCCATGTAATGTGGCCCTAGTATGCATACTTGAGGTGCATTAGAAACTTCATGAGTGCAATGGGAATCCTGGTTTATTCCGTCGTCCATTCCTTGCAGTTGCTTGGGTCTCCACATCCATTTCGTGGGCGCTTGAATAGTACGTTTTGTTCCTTTGATTTCTGCGTCGGTTGGTGTCGTCTTAGTTTCTTCATGCGTTCGAATCGTATATACATTTGCTGTTTGTCTTCGAGGATGGGTTCGTTTTGGCTTCCTTATTCGTCTCTCTTGCTGCATTACCGTCTCATGGTTGTTTCTTGCTGGCTTGGCTGCTTGAGTGATTTTTTTGGGGATCCATATCTGTTGTCATCCCTTCTGAGCTTCGATCAAAGGTTTGGTGATCCATATCTGCATTAGTCCCTTAGGCTTGGACTGTGCTTGTACTGGTATGGTGATGTCTGCTTTCTTCTTAAGAGTGGGTTTTGGCTTTTCCTTGCTCGACATCCGATCCTTACGTACCCACTTGTAGTTGAGTTGTCTTTGATAAGAATAGTTGCTGGTTGTTGTTTTCCAATATGGTGGTGTTGTGGCTCGTGGAGGAGCGTCAATAGAGGGAGTTTCCTTAATGGTCGGCTTCTCGTGGACGCACTGTGCTGATTTTGGCTCTTCTTCAGGCATTGTTGAGCTTGGCGTGTTTGCTTCTTCCAGATTGATTTCTGTTTTTTTAGTAGCCGAATTATTCTCGTGTGTCGATTCCGTACTGCTCTCCGTGCTCGTTATTATGCGTGGTTGGATTAGAGGCTTTACTTCTAATAGGCTGAAAATCTCCTTGTGCCCTATCTTTGCCGAAATATAGCCTTGAGCAAAATGGATACACACTTCATGCTCAATGATCCAGTCTTGTCCTAGAACTAAGTCTTCCATTAAGTCCTCATCGTTGCACACTAAGACTCTCTGTTCCATGGAGGAATTTCCTAGGTGGAGGGATACATTCGTGGTTCCAATACATTCTAGGGTGTGACCTCCAATTCCAATTAATCGGGCTTTTTTGGGATTCAAATCTAATTGCAGATCTTTTGCTATTCTCTTTCGCATGCAGCTAAGTCCTGCTCTTGAGTCTATCAATGCATATATCAATTTGTACTCTGTCTTGCCAATCCCTAGGTTTAGGTAAGGTTGCGTTTTACACATACCAGTTGTATCATGATTATCCACTTGGTAATTTGCCATAGGAATAGGCTCTTCACCTTGGAGACAGCGTTCATCTCTTTGCCTCATCCATTCTTTCCGTTTCCTAATGCGTTCTAGTGCTTCTTGCCGAGCTTCCTCTCTAATTCGCTCTTCCTCCTTTTTCCTATTTTGGGCACCTACCAATCGTGCTAGCATTTGATCAGTCAAAGGCTCCATGAATCGTCTTACTCTACATCCACTGATGTAGTTGGGAAGAATGTCGCCATCTAGGGTGGCTAGATTGACTGCTCCACCAGTCGAAATTCGATTTATGATCAAAGGTCCATATCCGCGTTTTTGTAACTTCTTGGCATGTTGTTTTAGGGTGTACACTAAGACTAAGTCACCTTCTTTAAGTCCTTTGTCTTTTATATGTGCATCATAATATGCTTTTTGTCTCCTTTTAGCTGCATAAATTCCTGCCACAGCTTGTAATCTAGTCTCATGTAACTTCTCAATTTGGTCTAGTTGTTGGGATAGTTCATGTCCTTCCCACTCATACTGTTGGGCTACTTTCAGTGTTGGTACTAAAAAGTCAATTGGCAAAATTGCATTTTGCCCATACACTAAGTTAAATGGGGTAGTTCCAATAGCCGTTTTATATGCAACTCGGAAGGCCCAAATTGCATGATGCAATTGTTTGTCCCAATCAGACCTTCCATTATTGACAATCTTTGTCAATATGGTACACAATACCTTATTAGAACTCTCCGCTTGTCCATTTGCTTGGGGATGATATGGGGCTGATTTTTTATGAATCACCAAAAACTCGTTCATTAGTGACTCGATTACTTCATTAAGGAAGTGTGTTCCCCGATCGCTAACAATCTCAATGGGCAAGCCAAAGCGGGTGAAGATATGCTCAAAGAGAAATTTTGCGGTAGTTTGAGCATCATTCTTTCTAGTGGCTTTTGCTTCTACCCATTTAGTCAAGTAGTCAGTGGCTACTATGATGTATTCAGCATGTGATCCTTTGGCAGGTGGATTGATAGGTCCTATGAAGTCAATACCCCATTTTGTGAAGGCTCTCGCGCATATCATGGGTCTTAATGGCATGTCATCTCTCCGAATTGGGTATTTAGTTCTCTGGCAAGTCTCACAACTTCGTACATACGTTTCAGCATCCATATGTAGAGTTGGCCACCACAAGCCCGCAAAGAGAATCATTTTAACAGTTCTTTCAGCCGAAAAATGACCTCCTGCAGCACCTGCATGTGCCATCTCTAATATGGGTAAATATTCTCCTTCATGCACACATAATCTGAGTTGGTTGTCTTTACCTCGCCTAAACAATTGTCCTCCCATGAGAATGTAGTCCTTGCTCATTTCCTCTAAGGATCGCTTTCTTGCTAAATTAGCTCCTAACTCATGTTCTTGAGTTTTTAAGAATTTCACTAATGTTGTACTCCAATTGGGTGCTATGGTCGAAAAAGGTAGAGACATATGATCTTCTGGAACCGTCTCTTGACATTCTGCACAATTACTTACGTGGTCGTGAACATTCTTGGGCATGTCAGGCCAATACACTCCTAATCTTTTCAGTTCTCGGATTGTTCCATGAGTCCCTTGGTGTGTTCTCCATTTGTTCACATGTGCTTGCTCAATTAGTTGCATTTGTTCATCCTCATCAACACATCTGAGTAACACTCCGTTAGGTTCCTTGTAGTATACACTACCTGACACAATGTGTAAGTTCCTCGATTGAAGAATTTCTTTCTTGCTATTCCTATTGATTGAGTGTTGAGGGCCATGGGTGAGTATAGGGATCAATTTTTCTGCCCACTTTGGGAAAACTTCTAGATTGAACAAGTAAGCATCTGGTAGATCGTCGGGCACTCCACTAGGTGGCTCTCCGTGTATTAGCCTCGAAAGGTGGTCTGCTCTCACATGTGTGTTGCCTTTTTTCACTATTACTTCAAAATCGAACTGCATTAGTAGTAGAAACCATCGTACCAACCTTCCCGTGTTACAATGCTTATTGACTAAGTACAACAAAGCTTGATGGTCTATGAAGAATTTGAACTTGTTGGCTAAAAGATAATGTCTGAATTTCTTCACTGCGTATACCATTCCTAAGCCTTCTCGTTCTGTAGTGGTATAATTTCGTTCCGCTTGATTCAGTTGTCTACTAGCATAGGCAATTGGATGATCAAGCTTACCTTCATCAGTCGGTTGGGCTAAGATACATCCAATGGCATAGTTAGAAGCATCAACATGAATATGAAATGGCTTGCTCCAGTTTGGTGATTTCAGAATTGGGGCTGTACTGAGTCTCTTTTTCAACTCGGTGAATGCCTTCTCACATTCTATTGTCCAAGTAAATTGAGTTAAGAGACCATACAAAGGTTTTGCTACTATGGCATACATGTGAATAAACCTTCGGTAATATCCACAACGTCCCATAAAGGCTTGCACTTCCTTTGCATTCTTGGGTCTTGGTAAGTCTAAGATGACTTTAATCTTGTCCTCATCCGTAGATATTCCATTTCTCGAGACTATGTGTCCTAGAATTTTCCCTTGTCTTACCATGAAGACACATTTTTCTGGGTTTAAGCAGACTCTATATTGTCTACATTTGTTGAATATCTTCCTCAACTCGGGAATGTGATCCGGTCTTCGATTAGAGTACGTGCAGAGGTCATCTACATATACTTCCATGCTTTTTTTCAAAAATTCCTTGAAAACCTGACACATCAATCGTTGGAAGGTAGCCGGTGCATTAGTGAGTCCAAAAGGCATCACTCTGAATGCATACACTCCCCATTCAGTGGCGAATGTTGTCTTATGTTGATCCTCAGTCGCAATAGCCACCTGATTGTATCCGGAGAATCCATCTAGGAAACTGTAGACCTCCTTACCTGCTACTCTTTCTAATAAATGGTCCGTGATAGGTAGTGGGTAGCTGTCACGTATAGTGGCTACATTCACCTTCTTCAAATTTATGCACACTCTCAATTTTCCATTTTTCTTAGGCACTACTACTAATGGCGATACCCACTCGGTATGTTCTATTTCATATATGAATCCTGCCGCTAGTAGTTTTTCTATTTCTTCCTTAATCTTTGCTGCATAGACTTCATTGTATGTATAAGGACGTTGTTTCGAGGGTTTTGCATCTGTTGTCATTGGTATTCGATGGGAACAAATAGTGGGTTCCACACCTTTGAGATCCTTATAGGTCCATGCGAATACATCTCGGTACTCTCGGATAAGGTGTATGAGTTCCTCTTCTTCTTCTTCAGATACATCTTTACCAATATACGTGCATCTTTCTTCTCCCTCCTCAACTGTTACCACAATTTTTTTTGTTTGTTCCTTGTTGTCATACGCTTCTCCGTCTCTTGCCTCTCGTCTAGGCATCTGGATAGCTACTTTTCTTTCCTCTACTTCGTATTTTTTAAAGTGTTAAGGAACTTCAAAAAGATCTGGGTCTGGCCCTACCCTACTCATGTCTTCCTCCTGCCTGTGTATGGCCGTAGCAGTTTCAATTGCTAAGATCTTTGTTGGTTCCTGTTCCTTCTGGTTCTGAATAGTATTTAAGTAGCTTTCTTCGGATTCAAATTCTGGTTCCATCTCTATGCTTTCATATTCCTCTTTCCATTCTTTTTCCAGGGTTTCCCCTTCTTCTACTTCTTGAAGGACAGCCATATAGAGGTTTACATCTAGCCTTCTTTGTCTATGCATTCATTCATCGTCAAAACTTCTTCGTTTACACACACATCTAAGGTTGCTAAGATTTCCATCCATCCATGTGGCTCGAAGATTTCATCAGGAAAGATTTGAGGCATGTAGTCTGGGTCTTCTACTGATCGATAGTTCGGGTGTCCTATCGGCCACAGTTGTTTTTTATACTCCTCTTTCTTTGCTTCCTTGCACATCCATAACTGGGCGTCTTCATGCATCCAAGATTGATCACTTGATCCAGCACTGTGAATGGATAGGTCATCTTCTTCTTTGTGGACTGGATTCCATTGTAATGGAGGGACATCTCGATAAGCAAACGTGTGCAAATTTATCTTGGTGGTGTTTCCTTGATGTTGTAGATATAATGAATCTCTGCCCCAATCTTGTACAACCCGCATTTGTCTCATGAAGGGTCGTCCTAATATCATCTCGTAGTTGTTTGCTTTCTCGAATTTACAGATGGCTAGTGTGTGTTCGAATTCTACTCCGCAAGTGGTTAGTTTGATTCGTTCCAATATTCCCAAGGGTTTTTCCACATGACCGTCTGCTAGTTGGAGTTTCATGCGAGTGGGTCGCAAAGCACGTTTTCCCCACTTTTCCCAGATCTCCTTGGTGGCAATTCCTACCCCGGCTCCCGTATCTAGAATAGCCTTAGTCATGTATCCATTGTGGGTGACAGGTAAACACGTATTACCTTTGTCTCCTTCACTAAATTCTCCCACTTTATCAACTGGAATTTGTATTGTGGAGTTATTTTCCTTCTCCTTTTCTTTCGGTCCTCCATTCTCTGGCTGTGATTCTAATTGGTTTGCCATTTTCTTCCATAATTGTGGTTTCAGTCGAAGCAATTCTTCCACCGTCAATTTGCATCGTACTTTTGTTTTCTTTAATTCTGTTAGATTGTGTGAACTCTCTTCTACCTTTTCCTTTCCCTTTCCATGCACCGTGGGTGCTCGTATTATTATAGAATCTCTTTCATATTCTCCCATGTAATTAGGCAATGTTGAAATGCTTATGGTTTCCTCTCTTCCTCTATCAACTCTTGATACTTCCTCATATGCTTCTTCCAGGTTAAGATGGGGTTGACAATCTTCCACATCTATTTCCTCAAAAGGAGGTGTATTGTCTCCATTCTTCTTCCATTGCTCCTCTCGTATTCTATTCCATAAGTCTTTTGGCCAATCTGCCTCTAAATCTGGAATTATTGACATCAATTCATCTTGGGTCTTTATCCGACCACTTTGGTCATCTTCTTTCCTAGGTTCCTTGCTATTGGACTTTAAGCATTCTTCATACAGATTATGTGCAATCCTGGTCTCCGGTAGAATTGGGATAGTCTTTTCTAGGGTTGCTTGTGCTACTTCTATGAGTTTCCTGCATATGGTCAGTCTTTCTTTCTCTAATTCCCCTTGAGGGTAGATTTTTTCAAGTTGTTCAACGTTTGGGACCATATTGATTCTAGCTTGGTAGGCTTTCAACCACATGTCTAAATCGTCTGGCTTTGGGTCTGCAAGAATTGATCCGGGCTTCTCCCTATCTGAGCTAGGTCGGGGTAGCTCAGGGGTCTCCTTATGCATTTTTTTGTCCTTTATGCTCTTTCCGGCTCTTAGTTTGTTTTTTACTGTCTTGGCTCTTATTTCTTGCCCATTTGTCCTTGAGTTTCTCTCGTCTTTCTTTCCATTTTTGTACTTTCGTGTTTTGGGAGTTCTCACGTGGGTCCTCAGAATCTTCGACTACCTGAATTTTGGAGCCTATAATTTTATTGCTCTCTTGTTTCTCCTCTGGTTGTTTTCCTTTTTGTTGCTTCACTTGGGCTCTAGTAATAGCCTTTAGTGGTACGTTGTACTCCTTATCACTTCTCGATCCTTCTATGACTTCGATCACATTGATTGGTGCCGTATCTTGAGTCTTTGCTGGATTCTTAGGGCAGTCTCTGAAAAGATGTTCCTTCCCGCAATCACTACAATACCCTTCCCAGATTCTAGGTGGTGGAGGGTTATAAGGTCGAGGGCATTCTCTAATAAAATGGTCTCCTCCACATCTATAGCATGATCCTCTCTGTACAGGTGGTCTAATGGGTGGTCTCATGGGTTGTTGTGCCTTAGGAGCTGTGTACATTAAAGTTGCAGTCTCTGCTCCATAAGTCTGATCATAGCCTTCATACCCATGATATGTTGTCTCATATGCGGGTTCGTATTCTATCATGTTGGCTTCGTATGGATAGTACTCACTTGGTAGGGTTTCGTATCCAAGGCTTGTTGGTTCTATCTGGGTCATTGTCGTAGCTGGAACTATAGCTCTTTCTAGGTTTTCTTCTGGTTGTGCATACTTTACTGATACTACCTGCTGTGGTTTTGACAGTTGGGGTCCTAGCACTGGTTGTGGTGGTGGATACGATGTTTGCTCGTATGGTCGTAATGCTTCTGCTGGTGTGGGATACGGGGTGTATCTTGGCATTTCTCTACCAGGTTCCCTAGGCGGGTATCCATAAGGTCTATACTGTGGTGGTTGAAAAGGACGTGCTTGCCTATTGAATGGACAATTCTCAGTAGTGTGGTTGGTGTATTTCTGTTCTATGTGGCAGTACCAAGAAGTCCCTTGTGGTTGTTGTCTATGGTATGGATACGTAGGTTGCGAGCCAGCCCCTCCTCGGACGCACAAGTGTGTGGGGTGCTCTCCTCCACATAAATTACATCTCCGTAGCATAGGCACTCTTTGAGCTATATTTGGGTAAGCTCTTTGTCCTTGTACTCCCAGTTTTTTTGCTACCAGTTCAGCTAGTTCTTCCATGTTACTAGAGTTGGACGTGACAGTGCTTCTTGAGTCTTCTGATTTGGAAAGGTCGGTCGTACCTTTGAGGTCCTCAGCAAGGTTATCTTCCAGGTCAATGCACTCTTGAAGACACTCACCTAATGTTTGTAGCCTTTTCACATACACTAGTGTTCGTAGAGTTCCGTTAGTGAGCCCATCTAAAAATAATGAAATCATCTTTTGTTGAGTGGGTCTCTCGGCTGCTGGGCATCTATCCACATATTGATTGAATCTTCGTGCAGTGGTCTTCACAGTTTCATTAGGGTTTTGTTTAAAGCTATGGATTAGTGACGCAGAATTGTGTTTAATCCCTCTCTTTGTGAATTCTCCAATGAATTCTTGAAAGAATCGTTCCATGTTTTCAAATTGATTGGGGTCTAAAGGTTGGAACCAAGTTAGAGCTGTCCCCGTGAGGGTGAACCCAAAAGACTCATATTGCACAAAGAAGTCCTCTACTTGCTACGCTCTTAGAACTTGTTTAAATTCGGAAATATGATCATATGGTTCCCCTAATCCATCATAATGGTTTCTCACGCATTTAGCTACTTGGATAGGTCTCAGCCTTCTCATTGGTTCAGGTGGTCTGGGCACTACCGGGAAGACAGGGATAGCTGGTCGTAATGGCGGTACTCCAGGCTGTCTTCCTACCGGTGGTTGTGGTCTAACTGGTGGTCGGTACTAGTTCCCTATCCCTGCGTGGGCCTGATTACGTGTGTGCACTCCTGGAGTTGCAAATTGTACATGAGTACGGTTGGGTACACTACGTTGGCTGGTCTGTCCTGAGGTGGTATGTTCCGTCTCCTGTTGATTTCCAAAAGGATTTTGTGACGTAGTTGCCTGATCTCTTGGCGGAAATACAGGCGTACCCATGTAGCTCAGTCGAGCCCTGTCTAAAGCACTCACAGGCCAATATCTCTTTTGATCCTTATCTAAATACGTGAGTCTAGTTTCATCATCGGGGTCTTTTAGCTCATAAAATGTCATGGGGCTTTCTTCTCTCCCTGGAGCCGGTAAGTCGGTTTGAAGCAATAAGTCTGATCCGTGGATCATATAGACCTCCAACAGGTAGTCGTCTTGAGGAATCAAATCTCCTCTCAAGACCCATGATACTTGAGACCTGCCCCTCGGGGTAGTCACAAACTCTTCAGGGTGTGCTTCTTCGGAGTTGTCTGGATCCACAAACTCTCCCCTTTCATTAATTCTTTCCGGAAGTTCCGTCACGATGTAGATGTGACCAATTTTGTCTACATATGCACCTCCCTCGTACTTGACAGCAGGTCGGGGTACAATTGTAGCATTTAGGAAAGTCGCCATCCTTGCTACAGATCTATTTAAACCGTCCAGGTAGATGGGGACCTCCTGGGTATTGGTAGACACATACTGTAAGGAAGTACGGTAATCTCCCTCAACTGTAGACATGAAATTTCTATTTGGTGTTGGACCTTGCATGTCTTCTGATGCCATGGGTATTTCCTCCTCAGAATCACTAGAGGTCTCTGAGTAGACAGAGTGGTGACTGACCTGAGCAACACTTCCTACAGAAGAGATGACACTTCTTCGGCTACTTATCACTCTTCCTGACCTCAAGTTCATTCACACTCCTACGTCTCTCTAGGTGTCCCACAGACTCCCCTTGAGTGGCTCTTCCCAAGGCCTCCAATTGTCTCACAACAATGTTAGAGTCAATCTGACCGATACCGTTTCCAGACGATACCACACTAGGCGATACTGCCTTGGCCGCGATACGATACGAGAGGTCAGAACGATACGATACTGGATACTGCCCGCGATACGATACCAAACACCAAGACAATACGATACCAATCCTGCTGTCGCGATACTACCTAGGGGAGCAGACGATACGATACCTCTGCTATGCACGATACGATACCAAAACCTCGGCGATACGATACTAGGAATATCACGATACGATCTCAAAAGATTCAGGCGATACGATACTGGAATTTATGCCGATACGATATCAAAGTGGTGTCGCGATATCAGATTTCACGAGACACGATACGATACTCAAGAGGGATACGATACGATCTCAAAAGATTCGACGATACGATACCAGGTATAGTATCGCGATACTTCACTAGGAAATACGGCGATACGATACTGACAAAGGTCGACGATACGATACTAGAGACTCAAGGCGATACAATCTCAAGATGGTATCGCGATACAATCCTTGGTAGGAGGCGATACGATATCACTGTGGTAAGCGCGATCGCGATACCAATCTTGGCGACACGATACCGAAATGGTATCGTGATACCAGGATCGATACCCAGCGATACGATACTTAAAACAGTGCGCGATCGCGATACCAACTCGGGGCCACGATACCAGTGCGGTATCGCGATACCAAGTAGGTATCAAGCGATACGATACTTCGGCGAGTATTGCGATACAAGAGAGTTTTGGTATCGCGATACCAAACCTCAACCAATCGCGATACTCAAGCCAAAGTGTAAGAAAATTCCAAATTTTTTGTACCCCCTTGCTTCCCTTATTCTCCTCCTCCCTCCTAGGCCTTTGTATCATACAAAAATTCTGTAATGAATTCAGTTTAACCCCCCCGCGATACTGCGCACCTGTTTAATCATGTGTTTGTGCATGTTTAGTGAGTTTTATGTAAATATTCTTGGTAGAATCTCACCTCTATCTACTCTTGCTTGCACTTGGAGCTCAATCTCTAGCTGGGAAGGCCTGAAGCACCCGATACCAAGTCCACGATACTGATCGCTCTCGCAGACGATACCAGAACTCCAGCAAGTATCAAATGAGTCAATTTTTTTTGGTTTTTATACTTTTTTGGACAGAACTTGAATTTTGCTAATTTTTGGTGATTTTGGGGATTTTTGGTGATTTTTGTCTACTCCTACTTCTCCTCTCCTCACTACTCCTCTTCTTCTAACCTACTGTTGGAAGCAGTCAGAGGCACAGACGACCTGGAAGCATGTAAAGACGGAGCAGGGAGCCAGTCGGATCATTTTTTCAAACAACTATGTTTTTATTACCTCTTCAAACATCCAACAGTGATTTTCATCACTCTTGTAACATATGTAATATAGACAAAATCCCATTTTCTAATTCATAGCTCCATTTTGTGCAAGCCGAGGAGTCCTCGAGCTTGAGGAGCTTAGGTAGAATGCGCGTACCAATTTTCGTTATTTTTAGACATCGTTTACCCTTCCAAATAGCCTCTAGGACCTATTTTTTAACTATGCCGGTCACTAGATGTGAAACCGGTCAAAACTAGTCTAGAAACTATAAAAAGAGCTAGAGAGCTCATTTTTGAGGTTGGTTCATATTGGCTAGTGTGAGCTTAGAGCTAGTTTGAGCTTGTAATAGTGTTCTTGAGTAATAGAGCTAATTTCCCACCTTCCATTGTGTCTTGCTTGTCTCTTCATTGTGTGTGTGTATGTGTGTGTGCATCTTTGTGCTTCTCACCTTCACTCTCACTTCATCTCACATTCACGATCTTCATATCACTCCTATCTCTTCCGCGGATTGACATTAAGGAGGTGAAGCTTCTTAACGTGGTTCTCACCATTGTGCTAGAGCAACACCAAATTTGGCGCCGTTGCCGGGGATCGAGTCTAGGACGAATGTGTGATGGTAAGAGTATAGCAAGAAGTGGCGTTGGAAGGTAAAAATTTCAGTTTTTGTTGTTGTTTATACTTAGTTTTTAGTGTTTTTCACCTCTCCCACACTCCATCTTCATCATCGCATCATCATCTTCATCTCCAAAAAAAAAAAATCAGAAAATTCACCATATCCACCCATTCACCTCAATTCCCCTCATTTGTGCATGCGAGAGAGCGAGAGAGAACTTTTGTGCTTGTGTGTGCTTGTGTTTTCTTGAGTTTTCTTGCAGGTACAGAGCTCCAGTGCATCAGGAAAGCTTGGAAAAGGTAAAATTTTACTCTCTGTCAAAGATCTGCCGAGTGTGGCGGACCATCGCGATGGTCTGCAACCTTCGGAATTCGAGGTAGGCGACCACACCACGAGGTAGGCGACCCTTGCACATCTACGAATCCACAGGCGCATCTCAAAAATTCATACTTTGGTGGACCATCGCGATTGGCTCAGACCATCGCGATTGTGTCGCACCATCGCGATAGGCTCACGCCATCGCGACGGCTCGGCCGGACCATCGCGACGGTCTCGGACCATCGCGACGGTTCACTTGAGCCATCGCGACGGTCCACTTGGACCATCGCGATTGTTCAGCTGACCTCGGGCCATCGCGATTGGCCCATGCCATCGCCACGACGGTGCCACGTGTTAAGATAGACCATCGCGACGGTTCATTGTTTCGGACCATCGCGACAGCCCAAAATCGGACCATCGCGATTGGCTCATGCCATCGCACTTGTGACCATCGCGACGGTTCACTTCGGACCATCGCGATTGTCCACCTTTGACCGTTGACCCACGCCATCGCGATTGTCCGCCTGATCACGCCATCGCGACGGTTCGACCTCACGCCATCGCGATCGTTCATTTCGGACCATCGCGACGGTCTCGGACCATCGCGACGGTTCACTTGAGCCATCGCGACGGTCCACTTGGACCATCGCGATTGTTCAGCTGACCTCGGGCCATCGCGATTGGCTCATACCATCGTCACGACGGTGCCACGTGTCAAGATAGACCATCGCGACGGTTCATTTTTTTGGACCATCGCGACAGCCCAAATTCGGACCATCGCGATTGGCTCATGCCATCGCACTTGTGACCATCGCGACGGTTCACTTCGGACCATCGCGATTGTCCACCTTTGACCGTTGACCCACGCCATCGCGATTGTCCGCCTGATCACGCCATCGCGACGGTTCACTTCGGACCATCGCGATTGTCCACCTTTGACCGTTGACCCACGCCATCGCGATTGTCCGCCTGATCATGCCATCGCGACGGTTCGACCTCACGCCATCGCGATCGTTCATTTCGGGCCATCGCGACGGTTCACCTTTTCGCACCATCGCGACTGTCCAAACTCCACGCCATCGCGACGGTTCGCTTGGACCATCGCGACGGTCTCAGACCATCGCGATTGTGCACCCCCATCGCAAATTTAGGGTTCCATTTTTTGACCAATTTTGGGGGTATTTTTGAGAAATTTTTGGACCATTAGACTCATAGGAGACCCCTTAGCTCATATTGGAAGGAAAACCTGATTGTCAGTTTTTATCCCCCAGGGCCTGAGCGCTCATAACTTTTTCATCCGAAGTCCGTTTTTTGAGCTTAATAGCTCATTAGAAGCTAGGAAGCCAGGGGGACTAGGAAGCCAGGGGGAAAGCATTGAAAAATTTGGGCAAAAGAAAAGGGACTTAAAAGGTGTATATACTCAAGTGCTTGATCATCCAACTGTGAACTGGTCTAATATTGGATTTTTCCAGGTCTAGCAAGGGCAATCAAAGGCAACCAAAGCAAGGCAGTGAAGGGCATAAAGCTTGGGAAGCGCGGCTTCTTGGGCATCAGAGCAACCAGAAAAGCGGACTCGAGGTTGGAAGATTACTCAACCCCCTCAGTCAATTCTTAGCTTAGGGTAAACCTTAGCATTGTGAATTTAAGACGATAGGAACGCCTCAAGTTCAAGATACTTAATTCTTTCAAGTCCAAGACTAAAGTAAAGGTGTGTGACACGAAAACCTAAAGGAAAGAACCTAAGTCTGACGGAACGAGGACTCAAGATTATCACGGAAAGTCGAATTCCTGACGCACACATTCAGACAAGAATCTAAAGAAATCTAAAAAGAATCAAGAAAGTAATAACAAAGAATCATTGACGATCTGAGCGTGTACTGAGTGTGCAAGGAAGAAAATTAATGAACCTTAGATCGGGCAAACATATAGGTAAGTCAGACCGACGAAGCCTTAGATCATCAGAGGCAAGTGTAAGAACTACTGCACGATCGTGGGCTCAGCAATTGAACACTAGTTATCCCTACGAGAGCTCAGATACTAGTGATTCAGAAATGGCATTTAGCACAGAAAGACCAGAAGGAGGGTCAAATGTAGCCTATTTAGAAAAACCTGAAGGACCCTATAGAACACAACTAGAGTTTCTCCGAACCAACCGATTAGGTGCTCGCATCTATGAGGATGGTTTGCGAAGGCAAGTGGTGCAAATGCACAACCCCGATCAACCCATTGGATTGGAACATCCAGTGGTGAAATTCGAGAGAGACGCGTACATAGACAAGGAAGGAACGATGTACATCTTAAGTACGCAGCCAAACAATACCAACGAGTTTGGTGAGATTCAACCAGAGACGGAAGCAAAATCTCAAGGAAAGGAACCATTAGACGAGCCTAGAACACCTAGAGGGAAATCTGTACTGACACGAGTACTAATCCCGGAATGGATCCCTCAGGACAACAGGAGCATAGAGTTGTTTGTAAATAAAGAAACGGATGAAGCCTTTTGGAGATACAAGACATAACTACTTAGTGAGGTAGGTATCATCACTATATACGAGTTCAAGGACCCGGATACACCTGGAAAGGTTGTATACCTGGATGAAACTTCAGAAAGAGTCTTTGTGGTGCCTGACCGCGCTAAAAACACATACACATGGAGAGGAGAATTGGTATTCCCTCCATCTAGAACGAACATGAATACAAGTCAACAAGGGGCAGGAACATCCTCAGCCCATGGAAATCAAAGAGAGGGAAATAAAGAGAGACCGGAAGTAAGCTTTAATCACCCCATAGGGAGAGATAGAACAACCACGAATACTAATAGAGCGGATAGACAAAGAGATCAGGGAATACCAGGTGGTAGAGATGATTTTCCTCTACCTAGACCACGTGAACACGCAAGAATGTTGAGACCCACACAATTAGTAAAATCAATGAAGAATTATTTTGATGGGACAGGAGATCCCTATGACCACGTCACAGAATTCAAGCAAGTACTAAGAGCCGAACAAGTTGAAGACATGTTCACGCAATACAACACATTTGGGCTAACGTTAAAGAACACCGCTTTAACTTGGTTCCAACCTTTGCAACAAAGGCAATTTAGAGACATCCATCACTTTTTAGAGTCATTCATCACTGAATTCTCTAAAAGTGGGATTAGACATGACACGTCTTCGCTGATTCATAGCTTTAAACAGACCCCTCAAGAAACAGTTAGACTCGCAGGACGTAGATTTAGACAATATGTTGAACGATGTCCAATGCAAGAGCTACCCTCACAAGCCAAGCAAGTGTCATTGTTCCTAGATGGATTGTTGAGCTCTAAACTACGCTCCTATGTGTACCTAAAAGAACCCAGAACGCTAGAGCAATGCGTAAGAATTTGCATAGACATTGAGGACAACTTAGGAGACGAGTTGGAACTCTCGAAGGTCTATAAGGACTCAGACTGTTCCTCTCTAGCATCCACGAAATTGTCTAGCTCGATAGAGGACCTAGCAGAAAAAGTGGCCCAGAAACTAGGAGTTTCTAGTAAACCGAGGGTGCTTACAAACAAGCGTTGTTACACCTGTGGCGGTGATCATATGGCAAACGTGTGTCCAAACGCACCACAACCTCAAGCCAACCCTAGTGGCCAATATTGTACAATTGAAAGAAGATACACGAATCATACGGCTCAGGACTACCCATACAACAAACAAACCGTGAGACAGAACTACCCGCAAGCATACGCACAGCCAGGCAGGTATCAAGGCCAATACAATGCTCAGCCTTATTACTATAGGCCTCCTCAGAACTACCCATACCAGGCTCAACAGAGACCTCAACCTGTCTTAGCTCAGCAGCCACCCCCACCAGCGAATGTCATCTCAGTCAAATATGCTGCTGCAGAAGAGAACCTAAATAGGGCCTTAGTGCCTTCGTCACCCTTGATCACAGAAAGTGACCCGAACTCAAACAGTTTTGACTCTACCCATGTAACTAGTCCACCCGCTTATTACACGGAGTCACCAGAACATGTGGAGACATATCATTATGATAGTCCACCAATGGAACCTAGTTGGGAGCCAGACTATGCTAATGTAATGTACACCTATCCAAATCCACGGCCCCAATTAAGACAACAGAGACCGCAGGGCCCTAGAGGACCATGCTTTAGGTGCCAAGGAGATCACTTCATAAAGGATTGTCCACATCCCCCAATAGCAAGGCAATCACAGTACTATAACATCCAAGGCTTTTGTGCTGATTGTGGCAAAGAGCACATAATCAAAGATTGTCCTAAGAACCCTGTTAATGCTCCGAATGTGACACCAATCAACGTGATAGGTATTGTAAAATAACGCAGATGGATCCAACCTGTAACATAATCCTGGTAGGAGATGGTTGAACCACGCTCTAAGAGAGAGGATTAGGAAGTAATCCTCAACCATGGCTTTTGGGGCAAGTGGTTAGCCCATCACATTCCTAACCAAGAGGTTGTGAGTTCAATTCCTTACATTGGTATCAGAGCCTAGGAAGTAGGCTTGGGAAAGGTGGAATGATCCAATGGCCTCTAAAAAAGGCGCTTGGGCATCCTATATGTGAAAGGGTAGGAATTGTGGAAGGCGCGCGCGTCGGTTTCAAGGATGGACCTTACAATGATTGGGGTGTATCTCTCAATCCGTAGGTCGGATTGAGGCGTGTAATATACCGTTGGAAAGCTCTCGGAATGAACTTTCCAATGAGCTAGCTTGGAAGTGTAAAGTCCTTGGGAATCCTTGGGTGAAACTTGATTGAGTGTTCAAGATACCAAGCATGGGTGAGAACAAGGTTCAAGACTGAGGTTGAGAACAAGGGCTCAAGACACCAAGGTTGCGAACAAGAAGGTTCAAGACACCAAGGTTGAGAGCAAGGGTTCAAGAGACCAAGGTTGCGAACAAGGTTCAAGAAACTGTGCGAGGTTGAGGAACATCAATTCAAGGGCACCTAGGGAGTTCAAGGGACTGATCACCGAGGCTAGAGGGATACAAGAGTAGATCATTGAGGACAATGATCGACCAAGGGGGGAAGAATGTAACATAATCCTGGTAGGAGATGGTTGAACCACGCTCTAAGAGAGAGGATTAGGAAGTAATCCTCAACCATGGCTTTTGGGGCAAGTGGTTAGCCCATCACATTCCTAACCAAGAGGTTGTGAGCTCTGATACCCATGTAAGGAATTGAACTCACAACCTCTTGGTTAGGAATGTGATGGGCTAACCACTTGCCCCAAAAGCCATGGTTGAGGATTACTTCCTAATCCTCTCTCTTAGAGCGTGGTTCAACCATCTCCTACCAGGATTATGTTACACAACCCTACCTACGTGCCTATCCAAGCTATAACAAGAGCCCAGGCGCTCTTATAGAACCAAAAGCTTAATCAAGAGAAAATAGCCGGAACCAGTGAAGTGGTAGAATCTAGCAGTAAAAAGACAAAATCTTGGAAAGATTCTAGAGAAAGAATTAAGAGAAAATGGAGTAAAAAGATAACGGAGTTGGAAGGAAGTTTAAAGGAATCTAGAGCCAAAATCCAAGAATTGACTTCACAGGAATTGAATCAAGAGAATCCAGCTCAGAAACCAGGATCAGTTTTAGCGGAACCCATACCAGAAGGTCTAGACATGATGTTTCGTGCGTATCAGGCTAGATTAAAAGAGGGACCTCAAGTAGCTGAAATGAGTAAGAACTACCCTCGAGCTGATCTAGAAATTGAGCGAACTAAACTTTGCATGAAGATGGTAGAACTAGCACAAGCTTTGTTCGAAGCCTCTAGATATCTTAATTGGAATAACATGGCAAAACCTGAATTACACTTTCAAGGACTAATGGAGAGGCTAGAATGCTTGATAGAAAGCAAAGAGAAAAAGGATCAGCCTAGGAACCCTATTGTCCCAGAGACACAGGAAAGGAATGCACCATCCCTGTCTCCAGTACCCAATACAGAAAGTCAAGACAATTTGTCTTCCATACATAGGTACTCACATGAATTTTTGAGAGAAATACAAGAAGAGAAATGGAGAAAAGAACAAGGAACCCATCCTCCTATTCAAGAAATAGATGACTTGCAGGAACAATTTCCCCAAGACATCCCCTCTATATACGATGATGTAGAGAAAGAACAACTGAGTGAACACACAAGATTTGAATCTAATTCTTTACAAGAATTACCTCAGTTCACAGGACCTTGGGAAGCAAAGTCTATTAGTATGAGAGCACCCACGATAATAGTGAGGAATGAAGAATCAGTAATCCCTAGAAACACGGAAGTGATCAAGAATACCAAAGTACAATGTAACCTTACTCTGGAGGAGTTATTGAAAATAAAACCAGAATTGTGGAAGCATGTAGCAAATCAATTCCCCGAGCTTGCTACTACTCCCTCACCAATAGGATCACAAGATAAGGTACCAGAAATACCTGTAGAAAAGATTGGAGACGTAAGCGAAGGAGAGGAAGGTAACACATATCTTCCAATAACCCATCAGGGCTACACCACGAAAGCCATCTTAGATTCAGGAGCCGGAGTAGCCATCGCTACCACCGCTTTGTGGAAACGTTGGGGTAAGCCAGCATTAAGACCCACCAGGATGAAGCTACAAATGGCCGATGGACACATAGAAAAACCATTAGGCTTACTAGAAAGCATATCTCTCACCACTTGTGGTGTAGAATTTGAGCATACTTTCGCCATTTGTGACTTTGCGGAAAATCGTGCTTATGAGATGATATTGGGACGACCATTCATGCGTCAGTTGCAAATTGTACAAGATTGGGGAACTAATTCTTTGTACTTGCAACATTTAGGAGTGACTACTAAAGTCAATCTTAAAGACTATTCACACAGAGATGTACCCCCAATACAATGGAATACCATCCATAAGACACCAGTAGAAACAGAATCTGTGCACTCATTAGAATCAGATCCTTCTTGGTTGCATGAGGATACCCATTTATGGATGTGTAAAGTAGCCAAACAAGAGGAAGAACGATTAGAAGCAAGGACCTTAGGTGCAGAACAACATCCACGAACCCTTCAAGATCCAGCCTACGCACCTGTAGTATTCCCAGACGAAGAGTTTGAACCCCATGGTTGGGCAGAAATACTAGCAACCATGGATGTAGCCATCAATGAAGAACAGTGGACACCCCACTGTGACGAGGATGGCTATGACATTTCAGTTTTCACGATAGAGCCAATCATGGGCGATGCAATTTTAGAAGAGAGTGAACTGAACACTGATGCATTTGAGGATGCAAGCGATTTTGATTTAGAATCAATTATCATGGATTCACCCTTTGCATCAGAGGAAGAATATTTTTTCGAAGTAGAGACTCACACTCAGAGACACGAGGAAATTACGAATGAGGTGAGGTTAGCCACAGAAGTGACTACTAAGAGTGAAGGCAAGAAAAGAAAGAAGAAAGAAACCATGACAGAAAAAGAAGAATCTTTATTTGAAGTACCCGAGAACTTCAAGAAATATGAAATCGAAGATAGAAGAATCATGGTACGAATGCCCAATAGAAAGGTGAATGATGGACAAGTATATGATAACCGAGAGAAAACCAAGAAAGTAATAGTTGCCATAGAAGGAGAAGAAGAAAAATGCACATACATAGGGCATGATTTGACGACTGAAGAAGAAGAAGAGTTAGTTGCCCTATTGCGCGAATATAGAGATGTTTTTGCTTGGAGTTACAAAGATTTGAAAGGAGTAGATCCAGATATATGTTCTCATAGAATCCCTATGACTCCAGATGCAAAACCGACAAAACAAAAACCGTACACGTACAATGATAACTACGCTGCGAAGATTAAAGAGGAGATAGATCGCTTGATAGAAGCAGGATTCATTTACGAAATTGAGCATACCGAATGGGTATCCCCCATTGTGGTTGTGCCCAAGAAGAATGGAAAATTGCGTGTGTGTATTAACCTTAAAAAAGTTAATGCCGCAACGATTAGAGATAGTTATCCTCTTCCTATCACGGAACACTTATTGGAAAGAGTTGCGGGCAAGGAAGTTTACAGCTTTCTTGATGGCTTTTCAGGCTATAATCAAGTAGCCATCGCTCCAGAAGATCAGCACAAGACGGCTTTTGCCACAGAATGGGGCATATTTGCATTTCGTGTAATGCCATTTGGCTTAACAAATGCACCCGCCACTTTCCAGGGACTCATGTTTCATGTTTTTAAGGAATTTTTACGCAAGAGCTTGGAAGTTTATGTCGATGACATAT
This sequence comes from Ceratopteris richardii, assembly GCA_020310875.1. NCBI lineage: Eukaryota > Viridiplantae > Streptophyta > Polypodiopsida > Polypodiales > Pteridaceae > Ceratopteris > Ceratopteris richardii. The sequence continues at coordinate 87,016,010 of CM035441.1, read as the reverse complement.
GTGCTCATTCAAGTGTAAGACAGACGCATATCCCAGAGTTAAGGCAAATATTTGACAAATGTCGAGAATATCAGGTTTGTTTGAACCCAGAAAAATGCGTTTTCATGGTCAGACAAGGAAAAATTCTAGGACACATTGTGTCAAAAAATGGAATCTCTACGGATGAAGAAAAGGTGAAGGTAATTGCAGAATTACCTAGACCAACTAATGTGAAAGAGGTACAGGCATTTATGGGCCATTGTGGTTATTATAGGAGATTCATACATATGTATGCAATCATAGCCAAGCCATTGTACTCTCTTTTAACCAATTTTGAATGGACAGAAGAATGTGAGAATTCATTCAACGAACTTAAACGACGCTTGTGCTCAGCACCTATATTGACTACCCCAGATTGGAGTAAGCCATTCCATGTACATGTGGATGCATCCAATTATGCCATAGGATGTGTGTTAGCACAACCCACGAGTGAAGGTAACATAGATCTCCCCATAGCTTACGCGAGCAGACAATTGAACGCAGCAGAAAGAAATTACACCACGACGGAACGAGAAGGATTAGGGATGATCTACGCAGTAAAGAAGTTCAGGCACTACTTGTTGGCCAACAAATTCAAGTTCTTTACAGATCATCAAGCCCTATTGTACCTAGTCAACAAACCCTGTAACACAGGACGACTAATACGCTGGTTTCTATTACTCATGGAGTACGATTTTGAAGTAGTAGTCAGGAAAGGAAAGACACATCTTAGAGCTGACCACCTTTCAAGATTAACATCAGGAGAAGCTCCTCAAGGAGTAATGGATGATCTACCAGATGCATATTTGTTTAATCTTGAGATCGCACCAGAATGGGCTAAGTCTATAGTCCCTATTCTCACATATGGACCCAAGAACCCGAGGATAAAGATCAAAGAAGGAGAGATTACCAAGTCTCAGAGATACCAAATCTTAGCAGGAAGCATATATAAGCAGGATAATCAAAAGATTCTTGCTTGTTGTGTAGATGAATCAGAACATGCGAATTGGTTGCAATTAGCACACATAGGTGCACTAAAGCAACATCATTCAAAACATCGAACACTACAGACTCTGCAAAGACTAGGAGTATATTGGCCTACGATGGAAGCAGATGTCTACAGATTGTGTAAGGAATGCAACGTTTGTTGTGAAAGACCACCAGTAGAGCATGCTACATTATATCATGTGTCTCTCACACCAGACTGGAGTGAACCTTTAGTGACAGACTTGAGGACGAACACATTCCCTCAAGGCATGACCTTAGCACGACAACGCAGTCTAGAGCAGGAAGCTCAAGATTATTCACTTATTGGCGATAACCTATACAAAAGAGGACGAGATGGATATCTAAGACAATGTGTTCATGAGAGCGATTATCTGAGCATACTAGAGACTGCACACCAAGGTGTTGCAGGAGGTCATTTTGGACCCGATAGGATAATCAAAGCCATCCTCTTTGCAGGATTATGGTGGCCCACTCTTCACATGGATGCTCATACCTATGTCAAGAGATGCGATGTGTGCCAAAGAACTCAGTTTCCTACTCGCAGAGATGAAATGCCATTGAAACCCATGATGGGCGGACGTGCATTTTCTAAGTGGGGTATAGACTTTGTAGGACCCATTAACCCCCCTGCTAAAGGTACACATGCGGAATACATTATTGTTGCCACAGATTATCTTACGAAGTGGGTAGAGGCAAAAGCCACAAAAAAGAATGATGCACACACAACTGCAAAATTCTTATTTGAAAATGTCTTTACAAGATATGGACTGCCTATAGAGTTAGTGAGCGATCGAGGCACTCACTTTCTAAACCAAGTCATTGAATATCTGTTGCAGGATTTTATGGTGATTCACAAGAAATCCGCACCATATCATCCTCAGGCCAATGGTCAGGCTGAAAGCACTAATAAGATCCTTTGTAACGTACTGACGAAACTCGTGAACAACAAACGTTCAGATTGGGATAAACAGTTACACCACGCTGTTTGGGCATATCGAGTGGCCTACAAGACCGTACTCAATGCAACTCCCTTTCAGATGGTTTTTGGTCAGAATGCTGTGCTTCCTTTGGACTTCTTGATACCGACCCTTAAGGTTGCACAAGAACATCGGTGGACCGGCCATGAATTATCAGCGAGAATAATGGACTTGGAACGATTAGGAGAAACCAGGCTAAAGGCAGCAACAGGAATATATGCAGCGAAGAAGCGACAGAAAGCATATTTTGATGCACATGTGAAAGATAAAGGCTTAAAAGAAGGAGATTTAGTTCTAGTATATACTCTGAAACAGCATGCACGGAAGTTAGAAAAGCGAGGTTATGGACCTATGATCATTAACAAACTCTCGACAAGTGGAGCAGTACAGTTAGCCACCTTAGAAGGAAACATAATGCCTAATTATATTAGTGGCTGTAGAGTCAAGCTATATCAGGAACCTCTTACTGAGGATATGCTTAGACGACTCACGTTGGCAAAGAAGCGTAAGGAGGAAGAAAATAGAATACGAGCGGAAGCTCAGGCAGAAGCAATAGAACGCATTAAGCGCATGAAGCTAAGAAGACAAGGACTAGGGAGAGAACATTATAACCATCTGGAAACTACACCCAGATATCCCATGGCCATGTGTCAAGTAAAGTCAACCACTCATCCTAGTATAGTGGACAGGAGACCATTCATTACAGTTAGGCTAGAGCACGGCAACCCTTGCCAAGAGCTCAGGGCTTTAATTGATTCAGGTGCTGCGACTAGTGCGATTAGATGGTCCCACTATAAGGATTCATGAATAGAAATGCGGCCAATTGAGGCATACCTCATAGGGCTAGGAGGCATGGAAACCCCCTTGCATGGGTGAAGTGGACCTTCCTATCCTCATTAAGGATGTGACCATGACAGCGAAGCTACTAGTGTGCCATGATGACGACCTGATAGAACCCCTAATCCTTGGCCAAGATTGGCTATACGATCACTCAGTGGACCTAAATCTTAGACAAGGCTCCTTACAGATTGGAACCTTAGAGCAGAAGCGAGTGATACCGCTTGACTTCCCTAATGGCATTCCGATTGAGGTTTGTAACCCTAGACCCTATGAAATACATGCGATGGAAGACCGGAAGATCTTGAGTCAGATCAATCACGTTACGTCTACACCAACCCACTCGGGCTTGGCTATGGACAGTTGTCTATCAGAAGGACGACAGGAGATCTTCCCTGGGGCTTCCTGCAAACTAGAGAGGGCAGCTACCCAACCGCTAGGGCAGATGGACACAATCAGCGGTCAGGTGGGTTGCATCAGCGGCCCAACGAGCACAACATCCTGCGGTGCTCATCCTTCCAAACTTGCTACGGACTGGCCTAGATTAAAGATGAAGAACGAATCACTTCCTAATGGGCAGGTCACGCAAGTGTTGGATCTCCCTTCTTTTCCAAAGCAGAGCGTCCAATGGACCTCTCAAACCCAACCACGAAGGTGTCAACCACAACAGAGGAACCAAGACCGACGACACCACCAGATAAGGCAAAGACAACAGCAGTGTCAAACTTACAGAACAAGTGGCACGAGACAAATATGGGTGCCAAAAGGACAGCAACCACAGCCTATTGGGAACTCTGCAGACAAGAAGAGGACAAAGTTTCAAACAAAGCAGAGTCAGCATTCAAAGTCCCCTCGATCTTCTTCTACAAGTACCAATACCCGACAGATTTGGATCGCCAAGAAATATCTTACCCATAGACCCACACCCACGCAGATTTGGGTACCCAAACAATGTATTATAGCCCAACCCTCTAGCCATGTAATATATACCCCTCCGAAATCTTTTCATCCTCCAATACCACCAAAACCGATACCACTTTCTGTACCTCAGCAGAACCGCACCACCCACCCAAGGACTCTTAAGAAATGGATACCGAAACGTATCCAGACGTCTTCTTGTACCCCATTATCTAACAATTCTCCCATCCTGTTTAAACTCCACCCTTGTAATAATTCACCCTCAACCAAACCTTGTATAAATTCACACACCATAACCCCACATCATGCATAATAAAAGCTCATCAAGAAATGTATGCATAATCTGAAGCATGTAGGCGTCTAAAGACCTGCATTAACTCTGCAAAAAGATCATTGCATCAATCACTTCACGACACTTGGCTACGCGGGTTACGCATCGGTTATGGAAAGGGATTGCGGTCTCACTTTAATGGGATCATAATTAATTTCCATGCTAATGTGTTAATCTTTTGTAGCAGATCTTTCTCATTAGCGCATCAATCATCATGCAAACCGACGAAGGACCATCAGAAGCAGGCCCCAGCGTAGCTGCAGCGCCCCTCAATGTTTTACGAGCAGAATCCCACCCGACTGCTCCACCGCCAGAATTCCAAGGATTTCCAGGGCCCATGCCGATCGATAACCCACCTATGGGCTACACAGAAAAGATACACAGTAACTCTCACTGGTTTCAGGGACTTGCAGGACCCTTAGCGGACGCGGAGTTTATATTTGAATCTAATTTGACGTTTGATGACCGCACTTGGGGAAAATACCAATTTTTCTCCAGAGAGTTCGAAGGCCTACAGAACACTCAGGACTTAACTCATGTTTGGGCCAGAGCCGGCTTCACGGAGTATTTCAGTGATCCTCTGCCTAAACCTGACTTTTATAGGTGTTATTATTTAATCACTACTTTGCTGGCCTCAGAGAATAAGGATATCCCAGGAACCTTTATTTTGCCTTCTTTAGTGGACGACCCACCCTACAAAAGATTTTATCTTTCGAAGGATTTAATCAGAGCTGCCATCAAGATTCATGGAACCCACACGCCCACAGATCGAGAAAGATTAGTTCCAGACCCTATGAAACATGGGGATGTCACTAAGTGGGAGGAGATCTGAGCAATTACACCTGAGCTGTCAAAGCCGCTACGGATATGCATGCAACATTTTGCATTCCCCGCTCAGGACAGATTCACTATGCCACATAAAAGAATATGGTTTGGATTATACTTAGCCTGTACTGGACCTCAGACTGTCGATCTGGCGAGCTGGATCATTGATCAAATGTATTTGGCACAACACAGATGGGAACGAAAGAAAGTGCTTAATGGATGTTGTGCGCTGACAAGAATTGTTTATATGTGCTTGGCTTATGACTTGCCAATTGAACGTGCATTAACAGGAGAAGAGCTGAAGGCATTCAAAGGAACGACAAAGAAAGCCAGGAAGCCCAGCAGAGCACGGGCAGGTAAGCGCATGAGAGGCACTATTCCTTGACTTCAAGTGCCAGAGTCACCATCACCACAACCCTCCCCAGAGCAATCACCGACAGAAGCCACTCCCACAGTACAACCTATTCGCATAAGGTTATCTAGACCAGTGGTAACAGAGGGCACTACTAGTACCGTTACACCTCAGGCAGCTACAACCACAGAACCCACCACCACGACAGCAGAAGCTCCCACCACTATTGGTGCGGAAGCCTTTTCTTTCCCAATACCACACATGGAGGCAGAACCAATAAACACAACATTCGATTTTGAAATGCCTGATGCATTCTCCAATGAGTTCCAGTTTTCAGAGGCACAAATGTTCTCTCAAGAATTTGAAAGGCCGAGTTACCCTACCACACCAGCCACAGGGGCAAGTGGTGTCGAGCTCTGATGATGAAAGAACAGCATCTGATGACGAGGAAGGTGACGATGAAGCCAGCCAGGGCACGCATGATTCCCAAGAACAAGAACAGACAGATGGCCAAGGCCAACAAACCGATGCACACGGTGACACCAGCACGCATGAAGAGGAGACTTTCGAAGCAGCAACTTACACGCTGGCAATCAAGAAATTATATCGTACGATGGAGAAAGTCTGGGCACGGAAGAAATTGACTGAAGAAGAGAGCCAAACCATAATCGAACAAGAACTCATCTCCGGAGGGTTTGAAGAAGTTTACATCAGAGGGTTCAGAGAACTGGTCAAATCCATTGGCCCGGTCGAAGCACTGAGATATTTACAAAGGAAGCCACTCCCCCAATATGACCCTCGCAGAGTTCGCCTGTTATCGAAGCCCGGTGAGTATATTCGAGTTCCGGTAGGTCCTCAATCATCCCATCAGGCGCAAGATGCACGCCTACGTCCGGAAAGATCCATCACCGAAGAAGCTATCCTAGTCGACTCCCCACCACATACTACCGTTGTACATACTACCACTATCCTTGAAATAACATCCACACCATCTACTCCTCTCTCACCTCATGGTTCACCAACCCATCCTGTATCCCCCGCACACCCACCTGGTCCTCCCACCTCTACACCAGTCCACGGCAACATAGCCACAGCCTTTGCCCTGCCCATTCATGCCACCATGCCCGCACCCACCCCACCTCGCCTACGTGTTAACCCCTTCATCCCTTCATCCTTCCCATCTTTTCCCCCACCTTTAAGATACCCTTTCACCTTTCTAACCCCACTAACCTTCTCACCAGTTTCACCTCCCCAACCCACTATAACCCCTATTTCCCCTTTTCACCAAGCTGCTCCAGCCATCCCCCCTGTAAATTACTCTACATTTGTAAATCCCGTCTTCACACCGACACAACCACCCACATACACACCACTTTTCACAGTCACCGCACTTGACACGTCCAGTGACATGGACATCTCACCACCCACAGCACCAGCAACCACTCCACTCGCAGCACCATCATATTTAGGTACGTCACAATTTTCCACGATCACCACTGCATCCACCTTCCCAACCCCATTCCCCATTCCCGCTGCATCTACTTCCACCGCATCCTCACTTAGCACTCCATTACTATTATCGCCAACCATAGACACTGCACTTCAACAAATGTTCACATGCATGACACAAGTACGAGATGAGTTCGCATCTCTTGGCAACAATTATCAACAGCTGCAGAGGACGACAAATGAATTACAGTCGCAGCTTAATTCATTATCAATCGAGAATGCCTTTTTAAATACGCGATACCAAGAACTAAGAGAGGCATATCATAAGCTAGAGCTAGAAAGTGAAGAGAAAACAAAAGAAGCCACTGCTGATCTGGACAACCTGCTTCGAGCCCAAACAATTAGGAACGCGACGCTGACCAGGAATATGGGCTTACTCAGGAGGCACCTAGCCGCAGCAAAAGAGGAGAACCAGAGACTCCAAGAGCAGAATAGAGAGAATTTGGAAGCGGCATTGGACCATCCAGAACAACCCTTAAGTCCTAGCAGATTCAAGGCAATCCCATCCGAATCAATGCAGATGTTGCTAGAGGATCACGTGAGATTGCTAGAGGACTATGATCGAATGAACGAAGAGCATCAGAAGTTAAAAGAAGATCACCAGCTACTACATCTCAGAGAACCGGCACCACAACAAGTACAAGTAGCAGCAGAAGTACCAGAACCTGTGGACCCCTCTCCTGACCTCATAGAGGAACTCAACGCATTACGGGCCCAGGTAGCCACACTCCAATCACGCATAGATGTATACGAAGCACCACCACGGCCTGACTCCCCACCGGAGATCCCAGCTGACGACGAGAACATAACCATTCCGGTGGAGGAAACATTTGAAGAAGCATACGAGCCAATACCCATCCCAGGCGGACAAGTCACGGCCGAAGGCCAGATGACCTATGAACTTCCTACCCCCGCGTGGATGAAAATGATTGAGGAACTTGGAACGACACATTCAGCCAGAGTAGAGGCACAGTTACATGCCATGGCCATGATTGAAGAGAGAATCTTACAATCCCCCTTCTTTGCTCATTTGGCCCCCCGACGCTATATATCTGGGCATGAGCTGCAGTATAAACCGTACTTCATGTTAATGGCTGAATATCAGCTAGCTATAGAGAAAGAAACTGGCATGAAACCCACGCATGCTACACAATTCGAGCCGGCGGACTTGCCACCAAATGCGCAAAGAGGAGAGATCCATCAACCTGATTGGCGCAAAGATCTCCTCCAGAAGTACCCAGAAATGATGAGTACATGGGTGAAAGCGCCTTTACATTTAAAATATAATCCTTGCTGGGGACCAGTACCACGACGCCGCTCCTGGACAGCCTTCGCTATTAAGGTCCAAAACAATAGGCAGTGTCAGGATTAGTTGAATTACCCCTACTTCAAGCCTCCCACCGAGTTACCCACTGTTGGCTATATGATGGCTACAATCCGTCACTGGCTCCCTCGCCTGAAGCATATGGATGATATCGCAGCGCATATGACTGTCAAAATTTTTGACATGATGCAAATGATATTTAAAGTCTTCCGACGCGTCAAGGCACCGCATGTAAACACCCCGGGATTTGAGCATGGTAACTTTGATCTAGTATATGACATGAGCACAACGCCATCGCTCCGGGTGTGTTATGCCTGGCACTGTAGAATAAAATACCTACCGGCGTGCTACAAGCAGACATTTGAAGAGATGTTCACCACCGTATTTTGGGAATACCATTCCGAGGTATTCATCAGCAGGCCCACACATTTATTGCAACTATTTGCCTGTGAGCGAATGGTTTATTCCACGCACTATCAACTCCCGCCACCCGACGAACCGCCACCAATCGACTGGGAGAAACTCGAGGCTGATCTGGCCCGAGGCATTCGAGTATCTGAGCACACCCTCGCTCACGACCTCCTACAAAACTACATCCGGCAGACCGCACAACAAGGTTCTGTCGCGGACGACAGAAGCGAGAGGGAGGGGGGTGTTGGAAGCAGTCAGAGGCACAGACGACGTGGAAGCATGTAAAGACGGAGCAGGGAGCCAGTCGGATCATTTTTTCAAACAACTATGTTTTTATTACCTCTTCAAACATCCAACAGTGATTTTCATCACTCTTGTAACATATGTAATATAGAAAAAATCCCATTTTCTAATTCGTAGCTCCATTTTGTGCAAGCCGAGGAGTCCTCGAGCTTGAGGAGCTTAGGTAGAATGCGCGTACCAATTTTCGTTATTTTTAGACATCGTTTACCCTTCCAAATAGCCTCTAGTACCTATTTTTTAACTATGCCGGTCACTAGATGTGAAACCGGTCAAAACTAGTCTAGAAACTATAAAAAGAGCTAGAGAGCTCATTTTTGAGGTTGGTTCATATTGGCTAGTGTGAGCTTAGAGCTAGTTTGAGCTTGTAATAGTGTTCTTGAGTAATAGAGCTAATTTCCCACCTTCCATTGTGTCTTGCTTGTCTCTTCATTGTGTGTGTGTATGTGTGTGTGCATCTTTGTGCTTCTCACCTTCACTCTCACTTCATCTCACATTCACGATCTTCATATCACTCCTATCTCTTCCGCGGATTGACATTAAGGAGGTGAAGCTTCTTAACGTGGTTCTCACCATTGTGCTAGAGCAACACCTACCCTAACTCCTTCTCTCCCTTCCTTCTAACCCTAAACCTAAAACTTATCACACACACCTCTGAGATGCGAAGTAACAAGTGCTGAAGTGATTGACTAATTGCCACAACACAAATTCACTTCTACAAGTACGATTCTATCACACTCGATCTATAACCATCACGAAGGCACCTTGGTTGAGTGTTCCCCGGCAACGGCGCCAAAAACGTGTGTACTTGAGCCAAGAAGACTCAAGGACTTGTGCCAATGAGACTGTACCTCAATTGCCACACAAGTGCGTATAGTGGGTACTCAACACACATCTAATTGTCAATCCGATGGAACGACGTACCAAGTGTATGAAGACATGTGCACACGTGATGGAAAATGAAGTGGTCAAGCTAGCATGCATGAGAAAAGACTAACTACCTCTCACACTCACTGAAATGCTGAAAGTGTTTGCCGCAGAGCCTCTTAGAGCAGTTTTCAAAAATGCAAGGATTTCTCCTAGCTCCGAACTCCGAATATAGGCAATAGGGTACTCCTTTCGAAGCTCTTGCTGAGACGCATCTATTGGAAGTGGTTTCACTCGATTCTGACCACTCTGCTTCAAGTTATGGCAAAAACAGAGAATGGCGGGAAACACCCACACCCGCGCCACAACTTCTACAAGCTCGCACACACACTACAGCAGCTCAAAATCAAGGGGAAGGGGTAGAGAACAGTCCTACACATGCATTTCAAGCATAACACACATATACAAGAGCGAAATGAAGATCAAAATCAGCATGAAAGAGGCAAACTCGAAAATCTGTAGAGCTCCCTCTTCACAATGGCAAAAAGTCCCTACAAGGAGTCACAAAGTGACTTATATACATGTGCCCTAAGTTTGGTCCTTTCACACAAGAGACCAGCACTTTATTCACTAAAAGACTAATTTCCTACTATTTTACATGGGTAAATCTCTAATCTTTTGTGGAGATGCACCTAGAGGACTCCTCTAGTACATTTACAACGGAAAATATATTACAAGAATGGTTATGATACAAAAATATGATGTCCAAATCGGAAAAATTTTGGGGCCCGTCTTTTTCTCTGCCTTGTGCTTTCTTTAGCTCTGCAACAGATGGTAAGAAGAAACTACTCAGTGTAGGAGAGTTTCCATAGCTTGAGCAAGATGAGGTCAAGCTAGTTTTGTACACATCTTCTCTAATAGAAAACACATGTTCATGTGGAAGTTTGCACGCACTGTTCGTATGTGAAGAAACCTGAGTATTTTCGTGTTATGGTATAAAGTTAGTTAACAGCTATTTTCTCAGTAAACGAATGTTTCGGTCAATTATAGTTGTCTCAGTAAACACATTTTCGGTCAATAACAGTTCTTTCAGTGAACGTATTTTCCGGTAGAACAACGAAGTATATCTCGCAGAATAAATTAAGGTTTTGTATGAGAGATAGCTTATCTTATAGTTAGACATCTCTACTATCAGTTCATCAAGGATTTCAGTGAAATGGATATGTACACACAGTACAAAGTTTAACTGGAAAGATGCATTCTGAACTGGTGAAGTTTTTCTTTAAACTTCAGAAAGAGTTCATTCAGTGAAGGAAGTTCACGTATTAATTCCTTACTTCACGTATATTCACTTGAAGTAATTACAAACAGAATAGGAGTTGATTCCGGTAAGATTCCGATATAACTACGGTGTCAGTCTGGTGACAGTCCGGTGAAGTTCCAGTTGAATTTTAGTAAATTCAAAATACAGTCTTATATGTTTGAGTGGCAGTAACCTTGCTAAGCTACTGTTGATTATGGAGGTGTTCTAATATCGATGTAGCTTAGCATCTTTTTGGTGACACGGTGAATTCCGCAGGCTTGAGAAGGTTCGGGCCTTTGCCGTGACGGCCATCAATAAGTGGTTTCAAAGTAGAGGAACCACCATCAGTGGTATCAGAGCGAGAAAGTATCACCATCAACAAGGTGGTCTTCTATTCTCAATCCTTTCGTATATCAAAGGGCAATATGGTTATTTCAAAAGGAAGCAAAGTTGGCTCACTTTATCCTTTATTTGTATCACAAAAAGAACACTTGTTAGCTATTACTGAACAACCTATGGCTTGTATTTGGCATGGTCGTTTAGGCCATATATCTCGTAGTGGAATGGAAAATCTTTCTTGTTATGGCTACTTACCTGTGTTAGTTTTCTCTGATTATTCATTTTGTGAACATTGTCAATATGGAAAGCAAACCAAAAATGTGCATAGAACGCACATTGACTCTTCAATTGAGCCTTTAGATCTCGTTCATATAGATGTGTGTGGTCCTATGCCCACTAGGTCCTTAGGTGGTTCTCTTTGCTTTGTCATTTTCATAGATTCAAAAAATGGTTTGCTTCATTTGAGACTAAAAAAGGAATTAAATATAAGGCTTTACGTTTAGATAATGGAGGTGAGTATACCTCACATGAATTCAGCCTTTTTTGTCAATCTAGAGGGATTCATAGAGAGTTTATAGCTCCTTATACCCCAATACAAAATGGTGTAGCTCAGAGGATGAATAGAACTATTCAAGATAGAGTAGTTTCTATGTTGCATCATGCAAACCTATGACAAGGATTTTGGGACAAAGCAGTATTGATTGCAATTCATGTGATTAACCTTTCACCGAGTACTGCCAAAGGTCTGAAAGTGGCACAAGAGTTATGGACAGGGAAGCCACCATATTATGATCATCTTTGAGTTTTTGGGTGTGAAGCATATGTTCATATACCCAAGAGTCTTAGACAAAAGTTGGACCATAAGTCAAAGAAATGCATTTTTCTTGGATATGGTCGAGAAGGACAATTTGGATATCACTTATGAGATCCTGAAACATGGTTAGTGATCATAAGTAGTGATGTCATTTTCAATGAGTCTAAGATGGATAAACAACCCCTTAAGGAGGTTGAAGTGAGAAGAGTGGTGTTTGAGGATACTAGTCCTCCAGTTAGCATGCATAAAAATGTTGCACATAGGGACGTTCAAGAGAATGTCCGATCAGATAAGTCTGCACATGTTCTAGTTCATCAACCATTGAGATGCTCTACACATGTCTCACATCCACCTGATAAATATGTTCTAGGTTTAGATTTTGTTATGCTAATAGATGCTTGTGAGCCCTCTTGCTACAAAGAGGCTATGTGGATAGAGGATCATGTCAAGTGGGAGCATGCCATGAAGAGTGAGCTGGATTCTATTCACAAGAATGTTACTTGGGATTTAATACCCTTGCCAAAGGGCAAGAAAGATTTAATATGTAAATGGGTATATAAGCTGAAATTCACATCAGATAGTGCTTCTCCAAAGTATAAAGCACGACTTGTTGCAAAGGGTTTTAAGCAACAACATGGTGTTGATTTCAAGGAAATCTTCTCTCTAGTGGTCAAGATGACTACCTTGCGCATGTTTCTTGGATTCATTGCAATGGAGGACTTAGAGCTAGTCCAAATAGATGTGAAAACTGCTTTCTTGCATGAAGAAGTTACATATGAGATCTATATGGAACAACCAGAGGGTTATGTATTTCTTGGCAAGGAAAGTCTAGTTTGTCTACTCAAGAAGAGCTTGTAGGGACTTAAATAGTGCCCTAGACAATGGTACCAAAAGTTTGATGCTTTTATGAAGTCTCAAGGCTATTGTCAAAGCAATGAGGATCATTGTCTCTACACAAAGAGATGCTCATATGGTAGCTTGATATGCTTGATACTTTATGTCGATGATATGTTGACTGCTTGGAAGTCCTCTTATAACTTGTCAATTCTCAAAAAGAAGTTGAGTCAGACATTTGATATGAAGGATTTGCAGGATGCCAAACATATTCTTGACATGCACGTTACTCGTGATAGGAGTAAAAGATGCATATACTTGTCTCAAAGTGAGTACATATCCAAAGTTTTTCACATGTTCAATATGCAGGGTGGAAAGGCATTGAGTACACCTTTACCCATATATGTGAAATTGAGCAAGGATGATTGCCCCAAATCAGATGAGGAAAAGGAATTCATCACCAAAATTCCCTATCAGTTTGTTGTTGGTAATCGCATGTATGCTATGGTAGCTACGAGGCTAGACATTGCATTTGTAGTGGGAGTTGTGAGCAGATATATGTCTAATCCTTGCAAGAAACATTGGGAAGCGGTCAAGATGATTTTGAAATATCTGAGTGGCACCATGGACAAGTGTCTATGCTTAGGTAGAGGGAAAGCATCCATTATTGGTTACACAGATTTTGACTACGCTAGTTGTGTAGACAATCATAAGTCTACATCAGGGTACAATTTTCATATTACTGGAGGTGCTATCTCTTGGAGATCTCATCTTCAAGAATGTACAACTATTTTCACCACAGAAGTAGAGTATGTTGCAACAAGTGAGGCATGTAAGGAAGCATTGTGGCTTTCTAAGTTTGACTGCATTTTGTATGTCCTAAGGAGTCTGTCTTCATGCTCCTTGTATACCGTGTTTTTCCTATGTATTCTGCAGCCTCTGTGTAGAGTACTGTGTGCGGCCCTAGGAGCTCAGTTTTCTACTCCGAGGATATCATTGTGTAGCTGTCGAGAAGAAGAGTGAATTATGGTGCATTGCCATCGAATTACTTCATTTTTGTGGCAAAGAACTAGAAACATAGTGGTAGATGTTGACAAGCGACCTGATAATTCTTCTACTATGCAACATTTTGTCATAGATTTAGGATCTTCTTCAAGTATAGCGAACAAACCCTCCTACACAAGATAAAATTAGATGGTATGGAAAGGATGCTTAAGCTCATGCATTGATTGCCCTTCTTGTGAAGTGGCATATTGTTCCACACTTTTATGGAAAGGATGCTCAAGCTCATGCATTGATTGCCCTTCTTGTGAACTGGCATATTGTTCCACACATCCGATCATGCACTACTTCAAGACAAGCTTGGGATACACTTGCTTCTTTGTATGCCATGCGTAATGAAGCATATGTTGCTTACTTGAGAAAAAAAACTTGAAGATGTATGTATGGCTGAAAATGAGTCAGTGGATATATATGTTACATGCAATAAGGATTTGAAAGAGCAATTGGCAAACATTGATGAGATCATTCTGGATGCATCACTCATTCTACACTACTCAAATGATTGGCAGAATCTTTTCAAAGCTTTGCTACTACACTTTGTTTTTGTTACAAAACAAAATCCAAATATGTATACTTTGTTGTGTCTCTTATTTTGTAAGAAGAGCAATCAAGAGTGAATAGAAGTGGTTTATTTGAGGGAATGTGATCAATTGCTATTACACAAAAGGGAAAAAGCTATTGATATATTTAGGTAGTGATGTGTGTGAACACTCTAGGACCGCCGGGGCACTTTTTTCCCTCTTTAGGAGGTTTTTTCCCCCGGCTTGTATATACGCCTAATACCCTAATGGGCTACTTAACTTTGTACATTCTTTAGTAATACATTCAATATTGTGTGTTGTGCTCCAAGCTTCTTCTTCTTCCTTGTGCTGTTCGCATGCTTCCGTAGACGTCTATCTCCAACAATTGGTATCAGAGCATGTCGTCGCTTCATCTAGGGCGCCATCGACACTCCTCCATTTGCAGTCTCAGAATCGCACGAATTTTGGTGAGCATACTCAGTGTGTTTTCAAGATCAAAGCAGCTTCGCATATGTGGTGCCGAAATCCCGATCTGAGCTCGTTTTGGCCTCTGAATGCACTATCACAACGCGCATGCTATTTCATCTTTTTGTGCCAAAGGTATATACCAGTTTTTGTTCGCCAGTATAAGCATCTCGAAGTCTACTACAGGTCTAGTGGAATTCGTCTGGGTAGTTCTGTTCAACTTTTTGAGATACAGTCAATTTTTTGCATCAAGGTATTTTAGTCATCGGCCATGGCTAAAAGCAGTGATGTATTCCGTATGTTGGCTGTTGAGGATAAGTTGGATGGTACCAACTACCCGTTATGGGCTTATATGATGCGACATGTGTTGGTTGCAAAAGGACTGTGGAACATTGTGCAGGGTGTCGAAAAACGTCCTATCACACCTGCAATTGTTACAGCTGCAGGTACTAAAGCTGCTATATAAGGTGTCAAAGATGATGATATTCTGCATATTCCTGTTAGTGCTGCGGTTTCTGCTGCACCTACTGCAGAGCAAATTCACTGGGATGGCAGAGATGCCCAAGCACATGCATTGATAGCTTTTTTTGTCAAACGTGCCATTATTCCTCACATTCGCTCTTGTAGAACAGCTAAGGATGCTTGGGATACACTTACCACATTGTACCAAGCTAGGAATGAGGCTCGTGTTGCTTACCTCCAAAAACAGTTGGAGAGTGAGCACATGAATGAAGGTGATTCTATGGACATTTTCCTAACGAAGATCAAAGACTTGAAGGAACAACTGATTTCTGCTGATGAGGTTATACTAGATAGCTCACTTGTGGAGACCGTTCTGAATGGTCTTCCTGATTCATATCAGAGTTTTGCTTCTACTCTTCGGTTGATGATGAAAGGCAATCCAAATACCTTATCATTTGAGGAGTTATTCTCTGTTCTGTTGCAGGAAGATCAATCCAGGCAGAACAGGTCCATTATGCGAGTTGCAGATCAAGCTTTCTTGGCTAGTTAGAAGGGCAAAGGAAAATGGAGCTCTTCAACTAGTAAGCAAAAATCTGCTAATTCTACACATTTGAAGAAGGAAGATAAAGATGAGAAGAAATCAGAAAAGCAAAAATTCTTTTGTAAGTACTGTAAAGGGAATGATCATATCATAAAGAACTGTCCAAAATTGGCTGCTAAAGAGGCAAAGAAGAAAGAGGCTGGGATGGTTGTTGTAGAGGCCTCTACACCAAAAACAGAGTCTGCTAATCTTGTGCAGGAAGAAGAATGGGCGTTTACTACTATCTGCAGTTTTGACCCATCTTCTCATGAGCAGTGCATGTCTGCAGTAGACTTAGATGTTTGGTATTTTGACAGTGGGGCGACCAAACATATTACCTCGCAGCACAATTTCTTCTCTTCACTCGAGCCTGCCACTACAGGGAATACTGTTACATGTGCCAACAACTCCTTTGTAGCTCAAGCGTAAGCACCACCTCCTTTACTTGTCAATCCGCGGAGACGTGAGGACCGGTATGAAGACCACGAGCAAGTGAAGGCACAAGTGTGTAAGTGAAAGCACACAAACATGCACACACATACACACACACACGCGCACAAGGTAAGATCAAAGAGAGGAACAATGGAAAGCTTCGATTGCAAAGAGTTCTCTTACAAAGCTCTATTCTCTAACAAGCTAACCTCAAAAATGAGCTCTCTAGCTCTTTTTATAGTTTTTTGACTAGTTTTGGCCCTGTCCAGACCTAGTGTCCGGCCTAGTTAAAAATTAGGTTCTAGGCCTAGTTAAAAATTAGGTTCCAGGGCTTATTTGAGGGCTCAAACGGAGTCTAAAAATTATGAAAATTGGTAGGATGATACTTCTAATGCTCCTCAAGCTCGAGGACTCCTCGGCTTGCACAAAATGGAGCTACAAAAATAGAAAATGGTATTTACAATGGTTTTAGTGATGGAAATCACTATTTTTGTAGGGAATTCTTCTGAAAAGTTGACATGTACTTCTTGGAGCTCCCTACTTGCTCCTTCTTCTTGTGTGTCCACCTTTTAGATGTGTTCCTATGATTTGTCCTTGACCTTCAGCTTCAACACTCCCCCCCTCTCGAGTCTGTCGTCCCTGACAGACCCTTGTTGTAGTGGTTGTTCCATGTAGTGCTTGGGAGGTAGTATCCATTCTGTATGAACAAGAGCCGTCTATCTTCCAAATTTGGCAGTGTTGGTTGTCCGGTCCTTCATTTGTCACTGCACGCCTTTGCAAGTCGTAGTCCCTTGGTATGTGCTTCTTCCGTGGATTCCCGCATGAATGCGGATCAAGATTGAGTTGGAGCAACTACTAGCTTCGAATTGCTTCCTAGGTATTGATGTTGCCCCAGGATGTCCTCTAGCGCTTCTAAAGATGATGTTCAGAGTAGTCATGCCAAGTACTCATAACCCATAGTGAATGATGAAGAAGTGTGTATGTGCATGGGTTGAAAAAAATATGTGCCTTGTGCACGGCCTTGTAATGTAGCCCTATGCATGCTTACTTGGAAAATGCATTGGAAGAAGTATGGTGCAAAAATTGTGGGTCTTGAGCTAAGTGCTCAAGGGTATGCTGACGAAGAGGTTTCCTAATCTATCATGGTTATGGTGTTGCCAGAGTGAAGATACTTACCGTGGTGAAGGGTTGATTGATGTCTATCTCTTCATGTTGTATACCCGGCATTTGTGATGGAACATTGTCGATGAATGTCCATGTTGCTGGTCCACCGAAAATTTTTGTGAGTGCCTGGTTCTGTCTTCAAAGCAACGTTTGCCAAATACTGAGAATTGAATTTCTTTATATTCTTTGACAAACAACATTGGGTAACTACACCAAGCTTAGTTTCACATATTCTCTTTAGTTCACCATAAGCAGGAGTCTGCTCATCTAGTATACAGACAAGGATTTTCGGGGTACCAAACAAACTCTTGCAAATGTCTCCTTGGATGCTCTCATACATACAGTAGTTAAGCATCACTCAAGTTGTGGACCTTCAAGATCTTCACTCCCACCATGGTAAGGGGAAACCATAGGTGTGGATGCCATGTTCATGCTAAGTTCTTGACATCTACCAGATAAGGCAGCAATTACATCATCTGCTAGCCGAGACACACTTCTATCCAAACTGATAAATGCCCAGTAATCGATGGTTCAATCTTCAACTAAGCATGATACATTCATGTTCCATGAGCGAAAACTGGGAACAAGTTCTTTCCCTCTCTTTTTTTTTTTTGAGGAATGTCACAAAACAAGAAGGCAAAGTTTAGTATCAAAAAGTGGTTTACATGTGTCAATGTGCTCTAGTGCATGGGACTCTCAGTTGTGTCTATGCACGGCCATGTAATGTGGCCCTATATAATGCATACTTTAGAAATGGATGACCTGAATGGTGCAAAAGACAAGGTTGTGCAAGGAGCACATGGTTGTCACTCGTCGAGGCCTGATGTCACTTGCATATGTTGGTGTCATCTTTGTTGGAGGTATCCATTGGATCTCGAGATGACCACTGATCCTTCCTTTTTATAGGGATCCATTTTAGAACAGCATATGGCACTGTAGAGATTACTTTAGGCGTCTTCCTCTTTGGATGCGTTCTGAACTGTGGTATCCAGTGTGGTTGGTGCTTTGGTTCGATGGAGGCTACTTGTACTTTTGGCTTACAAACCCATATCCTTTTTGCACGTCTTCCTACTATTGTTGAAGAGCTGATTTGATCTTCTTTCAGTCTCTGTACGTGGTTCTTACCCTCTTCTCTTTTTGGCTTCTTTGTTGAGACCTTTCGCATGTGGGAGAACATAGGTTGTTGTAGATGTAAGAGCTTCTTAGGTACCCACATCTGTAATCGCCCTTGTTGAGCTGCAGCTAATTTCTTAGGCACCCAAACTTGTTGGATACCTTGTGATTGAGCTTTTCCGAGCTGCTTCCTTCGTCTTCTGACCTGGTTGGCTTGCCTGGATGGGATTTGTGGGGGCAAGGCTGGTGGTTTCTCTCCTTTGCGTACCCAGATCTGCGTCATGCTCGGAACTGCTTTCTTATCGAATGGTGTCTTTCTATTTGATGTAGCAATTGTCGTGATCGGTTGTGTTTGCCTCTATGGTGGACTTACTAGTGTGGCTACTTGATTCTTTGGAGAAGAAGAAAGATCCACCCGCCTTCGAACCTGTTCTTCCACGATTGACTCCTTCTGCATCATAGAGCTTTTGACACATACACCATCTTCTTCCATATGATTAGTCTTAGAAGAGCTAAGAGAGTGTGTGGTGCCATGATCTGGGAGCATGCAGTTCTCTAATTCTAATGTAATGCATTGTTCATGTACCCAAACTTGAAGAATTTGACTTCTTAGGTTTAAGTTAACTGCATGGTCATAGATCCAATCTTGACCCAAGACAAGTGGTTCTGTAAGGTTCTCATCTTCACACACTAGCGCTTTGACTTTCATTGGAACATCTTGAAGGTAGATGGGAAGTTCCACCTCGCCCAAACAAGGGGTTTCCACACCTCCTAATCCGATGAGATAAGCTTCTATGGGATTGATTTTCAACTGCAAGTCTTGGCAGTAGGATAGTCTAACTGCACTACTTGCTGCTCCTGAATCAATCAATGCTTCCATAGTCCTTGCACCCTTTCCTTGTCCTATCTTTATGGTCACAAATGGACGTCGGTCAATGACTTGAGAAGTCGCTCTGCCTGATTTTTGGCACATATCCATGTGATATTTTGGAGCTTTTGAGTTGACATCTAGGCCTAGTCACCTTAACTTATTTCGCCTAATACGCTCTCTGGACTCTGCCTGTGCTTCTTCTCTCACCCTTAACTCTTCTTCTTTTCGCTTCTTCACAGTGCTGAGTCTCGTAAGCATATCCTCTGTAAGAGGTTCTTGGTATAACTTGACTCTACATCCACTAATATAGTTGGGCAAGATATCACCTTCTAAAGGAGCCAATTGAACTGCACCGCTAGTGGAAATTCTGTTAATGATCATGGGTCCATATCCTCGTTTTTCCAACTTACGGGCATGTTGTTTTAGTGTGTAAACCAACACTAGATCTCCCTCTTTCAATCCTTTATCTTTGATGTGTGCATCAAAGTATGCCTTTTGTCTTTTCTTTGCAGCATAGATGCCTGCCGCCGCTCGTAGCCTCGTCTCACCTAAGCGTTCCAGATCAAAGATCTTAGAAGACAACTCATGTCCATTCCACTCATGCTCTTGTGCTACCTTTAAAGCTAGGATTAGGAAATCCAATGGTAGCACATCATTCTGTCCAAAGACCATCTGAAATGGGGTGGCATTGAGTACCGTTTTGTAGGCAACTCGGTAAGCCCAAACAGCATGATGAAGTTGTTTGTCCCAATCAAAGCGTTTATTATTTACCAGTTTTGTCAATACGTTACAAAGGATCTTATTGGTACTCTCGGCTTGTCCGTTAGCTTGTGGGTGATAGGGGGCAGACTTCTTATGTATCACCAAGAATTCTTGGAGAAGATTTTCAATGACTTCATTCAAGAAGTGTGTGCCTCTATCGCTCACCAACTCTATTGGTAGTCCATATCTCGTGAACACATTCTCGAATAAGAACTTAGCCGTAGTCTGAGCATCATTCTTTGTTGTGGCTTTCACTTCTACCCACTTTGTAAGGTAATCTGTGGCTACAATAATATATTCTACATGGGAGTTTCTAGCTCGGGGGTTAATAGGACCTATGAAGTCTATGCCCCATTTTGAAAATGCACACCCTCCCATCATTGGTCTCAAAGGCATCTCATCTTTTCTAACTGGATATTGTGCACGTTGGCATGTGTCACATTTCTTCACATAGGTATGTGCATCCATATGAAGAGTGGGCCACCAAAGTCCTGAGAATAGAATGGTCTTGATCACTCGGTCAAGACCAAAATGTCCCCCTGCAACACCACTGTGTGCAGTCTCTAAGACCTTTAAATAGTCTGATTTATGAACGCACTGTCTTAAGTAACCATCCTTGCCTCTTCGGTATAGGTTCTCTCCTACTAAGGCATAGCCTTGAGCCTCTTGCTCCATGCTTTGTCTTCTTGCTAGACTAGCCTCTTTGGGTAATCTTCCCAACCTCATAAACTCTACCAATGGAGCACTCCAATCTGGAATTAATGACACTTGATAAAGGGTCGCATGCTTCACTGGGGGTCTCTCTCTGCACATTGGACAATTCTTAATCCACTCATGTATTTCTTTGTCCATGCTAGGCCAATACACTCCTAGACGCTTCAGATTCTGCAATGTTCGTTGTTTAGAATAGTGATTTCCTAGCAATCCTTCATGAGCTTGCTGCAACCAACTACTATGTTCATCATCCTCGACACAACAAGCTAATACACCCTCAGTATCTTGTTTGTACATGCTTCCTGCCAATATGTGATATTTTTGTGATCTTACAATTTCTTCTTGTGATGTTTTCACATTCTTGTTTGCAGGGCCAAAGGTTAGGACTGGTACCAACTTATTTGCCCATTTGGGAACAACTTCCAAATTGAACAGATAAGCATCAGGTAGTTCATCAGACACTCCTTGTGGTGACTTCATTCCATTAGTAAGAGGAACCATCTTACTAAGCGTCCAGTATTGCAAGGTTTATTGACCAAATATAACAAAGCTTGATGATCAGTGAAAAACTTGAACTTGTTGGCCAATAAATAGTGTCTAAACTTCTTCACAGCATATACCATGCCTAAGCCCTCTTGCTCAGTTGTGGTATAGTTCCGTTCAGTTGCAGTGAACTGTCTACTAGCATATGCTATGGGCAAATCTAAGTTTCCTTCACTTGTGGGTTGTGCAAGCACACATCCTATGGCATGATTGGATGAATCCACATGGACATGGAATGGTTTATTCCAATCAGGAGTGGTCAGTATTGGTGCTGTGCACAAACGTTTCTTCAGTTCGTTGAAAGAATTCTCGCATTCGTCGTTCCACTCAAAATTAGACAACAAGGCATAAAGGGGTCTAGCTATGATTGCGTAGATGTGGATAAACCTACGGTAATATCCACAATGGCCCATAAAGGCTTGTACCTCTTTAACATTCCTTGGCCTTGGTAGCTCCGCTATGGCTCGTACCTTATCTTCATCTGTTGAGATTCCATTCTTAGAAACAATATGACCTAAGTTTTCACCTTGACGCACCATGAACACACACTTTTCTGGGTTCAAACACACTCGATATTCTCTACACTTGTTGAAGATTCGTCTGAGCTCAGGGATGTGAAACCTTCTTTCTTGGGAATGAGCACATAAATCATCCACATACACTTCTAAGCTCTTTCGCAAGAACTCTTTGAAGACATGACACATGAGCCTTTGGAATGTTGCAGGTGCATTGGTGAGCCCAAATGGCATCACACGAAATGCAAAGATTCCCCACTCTGTAGCAAAAGCTGTTTTGTGTTGATCTTCTGGGGCAATGGCTACTTGATTGTAACCTGAAAACCCATCAAGGAAGCTATAAACTTCCTTGCCTGCAACACGCTCCAAAAGGTGTTCCGTGATTGGAAGTGGATAACTATCTATGATAGTAGCGGCATTAACTTTTTTAAGGTTAATACACACTCGCAACTTTTCGTTCTTCTTGGGCACCACTACAATGGGGGACACCCATTCAGTATGCTCAATCTCATAAATGAATCCAGCTTCAATCAACTTATCAATTTCTTCTTTTATTTTGGCTGCATAGGTATCATTATATGTGTAGGGCTTTTGTTTGGTGGGCTTGGCATCAGCAGTCATGGGGATAGTATGAAAGCAAATTCTTGGATCTACTCCTTTCAAGTCTCTATAGTGCCACGCAAACACATCCCTATATTCCCTTAATAGAGCTACAAGCTCCATTTCTTCTCTTGCACTTAGGTCATCTCCTATATATGTGCATCTCTCTTCGTTCTCTTCGATGGTCACTACAATCTTCTTGGTCTTTTATGATTCTCCTATGATGGCCTCTCTCTTAGGCACTCATACCATAATTTTACGGTCGTCAACTTCATATTTCTTGAAGTTTTCTGGTACTTCAAACAATGATTCCTCCTCTTCTTGTTTCACTGCTTTTCTTTTCTTTTTCTTTTGACTGCTCTCACTTCCATCCTTTGAATTTACCGTTTTAATACTTGTGAGAGGTTCTTCTTCTTTCTGGGTGAACACTTCTATATCTTCTAGATAGTGCTGCTCTGAGTTAAAGCAACTATCCATCACAATGGACTCTATATCATCGTCATTCTCTTCTTCTTCTATGACATCACTAGGGTCACATTCTTCTAGCAAGGGCTGACACATGAACACTAAGATATCATAACCCTCCTCATCACAATGAGGTGTCCATTGTTCTTCATTGACAGCAATGTCCATGGTGGCTAAGATTTCTGGCCAGCCATGAGGCTCAAATTCCTCATCTGGAAAGATCATCGGTGTATAGGCTGGGTCTTTAATTGGTCTATCTCCTGGCGAAGTTGCTTCTTCTCTTGCCTTTAAACGTTTTTCCTCTTCCTCTGTGACCTTGCACATCCACAAATGAGTATCTTCATGCAGCCATGATGGATCAGGTGAACTTTCAGAATGCACAGAGATTGAATCTTCTTTCGCTTTGTGGATAGAATTCCACTGTAGGGGTGGTACATCTCTGAAGGTGTAATCCTTCAAATTGACCTTGGCGGTGACCCCTAAGTGCTGTAAGTACAAGGAGTTAGTTCCCCAATCCTGTACTATTTGCAATTGTCGTAGGAAGGGTCTTCCTAGGATCATCTCATAGACATTATTTTTCTCAAAGTCACATATAGCAAATGTATGTTCAAACTCCACACCACAAGTGGTTAGAGTTATCCCTTCGAGCAATCCTAGAGGTCTTTCAAAATGACCGTCAGCCATTTGAAGCTTCATTCTAGTTGGTCTTAATGTGGGTTTGCCCCATTGCTTCCACAAAGAGGTGGTCGCAATGGCAACACCAGCACCTGAATCTATGATTGCTTTGGTTGTGTAACCTTGGTAAGTGATTGGAAGATAAGTATTACCTTCCTCACCCTCACACATATCCCCTATTTTGTCTAGAGGTATCTCTGGTACTTTTTGCTTAGAGCTTGCTTTTGGCATATTGAAATCAAGTTCTGGAACCTGATCCTTCACATGATTCCATAGCTCGGGTTTTGCTTTGAGCAGCTCTTCTACAGTGAGATGACATTGAACCTTAGTGTTCTTCACGACATCAGTGTTCCTTGGGACCACTGAGTCTTCATGTCTGACCAGTATTGTGGGAGCTCTAATCTGAAGAGATTCAGATTCCCATGGGTCTGGAAATTGAGGCAGTTCCTCCAAGGTATTAGATTCAAAATCTAACCTTTCATTTTCTTGTTGTTCTGCTTCATCTCCGTAAATAGATGGAATGTCTTGGGGAAATTGATAATGAGAGTACTGTTCAATTGAAGGAGGTATTCCAGCATCCGTAGAATTAGGAACATATGCTCCCATTGGTGGCGAGCTTCTTCTCTCAAGAACTGGTTGAGCCTGTGGAGGTAAAGAAACTTGTGGTTTGTTTACCAATTGCTCTAATCTTTCTAGTAAGCCCTGGAAATGCAAATCTAGTTTGACAAAGTTTGACTGATTGAACTTTTGACTAGTCTCAAGTATAGCTTGAGCTTGTTCTACCATTTTCATGCACATTTTCATCCGTTCAATCTCTAAATCTGCTCTAGGGTAACTCTTGTCTAGGTCTGCAATTGTAGGCCCTTCTTGAAGTCGAGCCTGGTAGGCCTTGAACATCATGTCCAAACCTTCTGGGGTTGGGTCTGCGAGAACAGAACCTGGTTGCGGTCTATTTACAATGGGTGGTGGGGTGGGATGAGGTGGAGTGGATGGAGTTTCGGCATGCGAGGGGTTTTGAGATGCAATGTCTTCTATTTTTGTTTTTGCGTCTTTCAAGCTTTCTTCTAGTCCGATAACTTTTTATTCCACTTACGATTGGCCTTTTCTCTTGTATCCTTCCATGTTCTTGTTTTCCTCTTACTAGGCTCTCCTGATTCACTCGACTCCGATTGTTCTGTTGGTTTATCTTGTTTTAATGCTTGTGCCCTAGTAACTGCCTGTACAGGTGCCACATTACTGCTACTTGAACTTGAATCCGCCACTAAGCCTACCACATTAATGGGTGTAATCTTGGGTGCACTGGAGGGGTTTCTTGGACAATCTCTGGGAAGATGGTCTTTGCCACAATCAGGACAAAAAGCCTGTATTGTGATAGCCTATCCTTGACTCGGAGATGGTGGGTGGGGACAATCACGAAGGAAATGGTCACCCTGACATCTAAAACATGGTCCTCTAGGAGCTTGTGGTCTTACTTGTCTCAATTGGGGCTTAGGGGTAGCATTTGCGTACATGACATTGGAATATTCAGGCTCCCAATTTTGTTCCATAGGTTGTGCCTCATATTGATACGGGTAAATCTCACTATGTTCAGGTGACTCTGTGTAATAAGCATGTGGACTACCTTCATGGGAGTAGTCTGAACTATGAGCATGAGAGTCATTATCTGGTATCAATGGGGTTAGTGGGACCAATGCTCTATTTGGATTTTCCTCTCCCACGACATACTTGACTGGAATCACGTTGGCAGGAGTTGGTGGTTGGTTTCCCAAGACTGGTTGTGGCCTATATTGTGCCTGATATTGCTGTTGTGGTCGATAATATGGCTGTTGGTATTGGTTCTGATATCTATCTTGTTGGAAAGGTTGTTGATAATTCTATCTAACAGCCTGCCTATTATAGGGACAATCTTGAGCCGTGTGGTTTGTATATTTTCTCTCAATAGTGCAATATGGAGCATTCCTTTCTCTCATGTTCTGGTTGTGCAATGGGCATACATTAGCCATGTGGTCGCCTCCGCAAGTATAACACCGATTCAATGGAGTGACTCTCTGTGTTTGTTTATTTTGGACTCCCAGCTTCTTGACAACTTGCTCAGCTATCTCCTCTATTTCCGTGGAGATTTTTGAAGTATGACTAGTAGAACTATCTGAATCCTTATAGAGTTTGGATAATCCTAACTCCTCACCCAAGTTATCTTCTATGTCAATGCATGTCCGCACGCACTCTTCTATGGATCTAGGCTCTTTCAAGTATACATATGATCTTAACTTTGTGCTCAGTAAGCCATCTAAGAACAAAGCCACTTGTTTGGCTGGTGTGGGTAGCTCTAGAGCAAGGCACCTTTCTAGGTACTGTCTAAACCTTCTACCTGCTAGTCGCACTGTTTCTTGGGGTGTCTGCTTGAAGCTGTGGATCAAAGAAGAAGTGTTATGCCTGATACCACTCTTGGAAAATTCTACAATGAATTCGTCTAGCAGTTGACCTATATCGCGATAGTTGCGACTACTCAGTGGTTGAAACCAAGCTAAGGCAGTGCCCTTAAGAGTCAGACCAAATGCCTCGTACTTGGTGAACAAATCCTCCACCTGTTCATGTTAGATTTATTTAGACCTCCATGGTCTACCATTGGTCTACCTGCATTTGGTCGAGGACCCTAGCCGGGTCAAGGACCAGAGCTCGAGGGAGCCAAGGCTCTAGCACGGATCTTCAAGGTTATTCCATCTCCTCAGAGTGGCCATATGAGGAGAGTTTGGACCTTAGAGAAGATTCTAGAGGTGCCAAGGGCAAGGGCTATTTAAGGTTGGGAGGAGAGTGGCAGGTAGCTAATTGGGATCTTTCATTTGGTATCAGAGCTTGAGTGAGAAAGGGGAAAGTCTTGGAGAATAAGCCATCTCATCATCTTCTTGGAAGGAGTTTTTTAGTAAGGAATTTCGTGGAGCTCGTGAAGAGAGAAGGGGAGCAGTTCACGCACATGCGTTGATGGAGAAGGACTGCCTCGAATCGCGTGTAGCAGAGGAAGCAAAAGCTATCAGTCACTATCGATTGTTGCAATCAAGAGAGAATGAATCCCGATGAGGTTGTAACTCCCATGGAAGAGGTCGAGCTTGAGCGACCTTATACTACGGAGATTACAAATCTCAATACTAAAGTTAGAGGCATGGAGGATACCCTTCAGAAGATCCTCCAAGCAATTAACAAACCAGAGGTGCCACCCATCGACACACCTATGCAGGTGGAAGTTCCATCTGTTGAACCATCTAGTTCTCAAATACCATTGACAGATGTGGGGGCTTCTTCTGGTAGAGACGTTAGATGGCAAGTGAAAGATTTAAACCCACCAAAGTACCACGGACAAGTTAGTGCCAGGACGACAGATGCGGTGGAGCAATGGATAAGTAAGTGGGAACAGTGTTTTCGACTTTGTAATATTGAGGATGAAAAACAGAAAATACAGCATGCCACTTATAGTTTGATGGATGTTGCTCATCGGTGGTGGAGGAAAATAGAGCAGGATAAGATAGAACCGGCCACTTGGGCAGACTTTAAAGTTATATTTTACAATAATTTTGTTCCTCCAGATGAGCGTACTAGGGCTCTAGATCCATGGTTTTTCCTACAGCAGAGACAGCTTTCAGTGCAGGAGTATGCAGACAAATATAGGGAAATCTTGTTGAAGATTCCAGATCAGGTGCCTGATTTTCTTGAGGTGCATAAATTTGTTCTTGGGCTTAGGGAGACGTTACGTCCACTTGTGCGCAAGGAGCGCTGCCACACCCTAAATGAGGCAGTAGAACTTGCTTTGGTGTTGGAGGATGGGCGATGCTCTCGATTGCAGCCTTCTGGACAAAAGAATACTTGGACAAGGTTCAAGAAGCCTATAGTTTCAGTTCCAGCATCTAACAGACAGATGAACGTCATTCAAACTTCGAGTCGTGGGAAGATGAAAGTTAGTGCATCCATGGCAGATAGAGCTTTTCAGAGATCTAGTTTGACTCAGCAACAAAAAGAAAAGGCTCGCCGTGAGGGTCTTTGTTATGAATGCCTAGGTCGGCATCCTTACAGGATGTGTCCTAAGAAGAAAAAGAAGATATCTGCAGCGATGGTGGTGGAGAGGCAGCAGTCCTCGCCATCCACTCCATCATCTCCTTCAGATTTTGATCTTCTAGCTACAGACACCGAGATGGAACCTCCATCTAAAGATAAACAACCCATCTTAAATATAACAGTGACTAAGAAGGTTAAGAATGTTCCAGATGTGGTGTTCTCCCCAGTAGCTCAGAAAGGGTATCAGTTTCCAGACACCGAGTTGGTCGTCATGAGTGGGGAAGTTCATGGACATCTCGTTAAAGTTCTATTTGATACAGGATCCACACATAATGTTATTAACTCTTCCTTAGTCAAGAAACTGAAGTTGAAGACTACTCCATCTGCATACACCTATAGGGTAGAGTTGGCAGATGGGAAGGGATCTGAGATCTGGGATCGACGAGTTGTTGGATTACCAGTCCAGATACAAACTTATAAAGATGAGCTAGATTTCGAGATCGCCAGGTTGGCTAGATTTGATCTCGTCCTCTGTAAACAGTGGCATGCAAGTAAGAAGCCAACTATTGATTTTCAAACCCACATATATCAGTTCAATCATAATGGTCGCCGCATTACCATCCGTGGAGAGCCGGACGTCAAGGTGTACAGACGAGCATCTACCTTTGCGATGGTAAAAGCAGAGTGTAAGTATTTGTATTTCTTATATTTTGAGCATAAAGAGTTGTTAAATTTACAGGTTCAAACTAGTCTAGAGGCTCAGCTAGCTTCTAGAATGAAAACTGAATTCCACCACTTGTTTCTTTCAGAGTTACCTTCAGGTCTTCCACCTCGCAGAAAAGTGGAGCATAGGATTGAGCTAGTACCAGGAGCTCATCCACCGGCCAGACAGCCGTATCGAATGAGTCTGCAAGAGGAGGCAGAAGTACGTCGTACTGTCGATGAGTATCTTGACAAAGGACTTATCAGATCCAGTTATTCACCTTTTGCAGCCCCAGTGCTTTTGGTTTGCAAAAAGGATGGATCTTTTAGGATGTGTATAGACTTTAGAGCATTAAATAAAGTTATAATAAAACACAGATATCCGATGCCTCGCATTGATGATATTCTGGATGCACTAGGAGGTGCTATTGTATATAGTAAAATAGACTTAAAAAGTGGTTATCATCAAATAAGAGTTAAGGACGATGATGTACATAAAACAGCTTTTCGTACTAGATTTGGTCATTATGAGTATCTTGTAATGCCTTTTGGTTTAACTAATGCACCAGCTACCTTTATGATGCTCATGAATGATATTTTTCGTCCTTTCATTGTTCAGTTTGTGGTTGATTTTGTAGATGATTTGTTGGTTTATAGTAAAAGTTTGGAAGAACATGAATGTCATTTGCGTACAGTATTTCAAATGTTGGATGACAATACTTTGTACGTCAATCCAGAAAAGACACAGCTATGTTTATCTGAGGTTGAGTATTTAGGACATATAATTTCTGCAGATGGAATTAGAATGGATCCACGGAAAGTTTCTGTGATCCTTGGTTGGCCGATTCCTCAGAATGAGCGCCAGTTGCGATCATTCTTAGGATTATCAGGCTTCTATAGGAAATTTATTGCCATCTATTCACACATAGCTGCGCCATTGACGGATTAGTTACAGAATAATCAAAAGTTTGTATGGACTAGTGCACAACAGAAAGCTTTTGACACAATGAAACAAGCAGTTTCAAGTGCCCCAATTTTATTGGTGGTAGATCCCCAAAAGCCTTTTGAGATAGAAACCGATGCTAGTGGCATCGCAGTTGGTGCAGTTTTGATTCAAGATGGCAGACCGGTAGCTTTTGAAAGCAAGAAACTTTCTCCAGCTCAGAGAAATTGGCCTGTCCATGAACAAGAATTATATGCAATAGTTCACGCTTTGAAGATTTGGAGACACTATCTATATGGTGCAACTTTTAAAGTGTATACGGATCATCACACATTGAAGTATTTCTGTTCTCAGCCTGATCTTCGGGGGAGACAAGCTAGATGGGATGAGTTGATGCAAGAATTTCATATGGAAATTCTATATAGAAAAGGAAAAATGAATACAGTTGCAGATGCATTATCTCGTATTTTGCATCAGATTAGCTTCACAGTTCTTGATAGTGATTTGATCCAAGAAATCAAAGATTCACAGATTGAAGATGATTATTGTCAGTCTATAATGAGCAAGTTATCACAAAATGATAAAGATCAAGCATTCTCAAATTTTCAAGTGGAGCAAGATTTGCTCAAAAGAAAGGGAAAGATTTGTGTGCCTAATTCCCAAGAAGGGAAGTTTAGAAAAGAGGTTATTTTCAAGAACCATGATGTACCTTGTGCAGGACATCCTGGTATTGAGAAAACTTTGCAGTTGATCAGACGTACGTTTTGGTGGCCAAAGATGCTCAGAGATGTAAACAATTATGTAAGTCAGTGTTTTAAATGTCAGGTGAATAAAGCAGAGAGAATTCGTTCTCCAGGTCTGCTACAGCCATTGGAGATACCACAGTATTGTTGGGATAGTATTTCCATGGACTTCATAATGGGTTTACCTAGAACGCCACGACAGAAGAATGCTATTCTTGTAGTGGTTGATCGTTTGAGCAAAATGGCACACTTTATTCCTACAAAGGAATCAGTGGAGGCTCCGCAAGTTGCAAAACTATTTATTCAGAATATTTTTAGACTACATGGTCTACCTAGATCCATAGTTTCAGACAGGGATCCCAGGTTTACAGGAAATTTTTGGAAACATGTGTTCAATAAGCTTCAAGTTCAACTCAAGATGAGTAGTGGAGAGCATCCACAGACAGACGGTCAGACCGAAAGAGTTAATCAGATACTGGAATATATGCTACGGGCATATGTTTCAGAAAAGCAAACAGATTGGGATAGTTTTCTCCCATTAGTTGAATTTGCTTATAATAGTTGGAAGCACAAGACTACTAGGCTTGCACCTTTTGAGGTGATCTATGGATGTATTCCACATAGTCCAGCTACCATTGGATTACCTAGGAAATCTCCGAGTGCTTCACAGTTTTTGACAGATATGCAAGCTAACTTAAAAATAGCTCAGTTCAATCTCCAGCAAGCTGCTGAAAGGATGAAAGCATTTGTAGATCGACATCGAACACCACGAACGTTTCAAGAGGGAGATCGTGTGTTTTTACAGGTCCCATTTGGTTCATCATTGACAGTGGGTCAGAAACCCAAGTTATCCCCTAGATTTTGTGGACCTTGGACAGTAATCAAGAAGATTAGTGATGTCGCATATAAATTGCAATTGCCAGAAAATCGCAAAGTTCACCCAGTTTTCCATGTTAGCAAGTTGAGACCATACATTTCTCGAGATGAGAATTGCGTAGATGGTTTAGTTGCTTTAGAAAATAGAGCATCTCAGCCAGATGTTCCATTTCAGGTTCTTGATAAGAGGGAGCGGAAGTTGAGAAATCGCTCCATACCAGAGTTTTTAGTAGCATGGACTAGCCATCCACTCACAGATGCTACTTGGGAATCAGAACTGATTCGCAAACACTTTCCTTCCCTGATCACTGAGGACAGTGATCTCTAGAAGGGAGAGAGAGTGTTAGATTTATTTAGACCTCCATGGTCTACCTGCATTTGGTCGAGGACCCTAGCCGGGTCAAGGACCAGAGCTCGGGGGAGCCAAGGCTCTAGCACGGATCTTCAAGGTTATTCCATCTCCTCAGAGTGGCCATATGAGGAGAGTTTGGACCTTAGAGAAGATTCTAGAGGTACCAAGGGCAAGGGCTATTTAAGGTTGGGAGGAGAGTGGCAGGTAGCTAATTGGGATCTTTCAGTTCAGCTCTTAACACTTGTTTGAACTCGGCCACATGATCATAAGGATCTCTTGACCCGTCAAAATAATTCTTCATTGCCTTGATCACTTGAGTGGGTCTAAGGGTTCTTGGGTGCTCTCGGGGTCTAGGCAATGGAAAATCCTGTTCGTCTCTTTGTTGCCTATGTGCTTGATGTCTCTCTCTTTCAAGTCTTTCATTTTCAAATCTTGACCTATTCCTGCCCACGGTGTGTGCAAAACTTACCTCAGGTCTCTCTCTAGTTCCTTCTCTTTGGGCTTCATGAGCGTGGGATGATCCTACTCCTTGGAGGCCATGGGAAACATTGGATCTTGGTGGAGGGAAAATCAATTCACTCTTCCAAGTATATGCATGTCTATCATGTTCTGTTACCAAGAATATCTTCTCTGATGTGTTATCCAGGTAGACAACTTTGCCTAGTCCAAAATTTCCCCTTGGTATGGTTCACAAATCCTTTGGAGTCCCCTTGGGTTCTTGGTCCCACCTGAGGCTCAATTTCAAAATATCCTATCTGAAAATCAACGCATTATTCTTATAAAAAACAGTTGAGGCCGTGTAGGATTCGAAACAAGCTTTCCAACGAGCTATAGAGCTCAAAAAATGGACTTTGGATGAAAAAGTTATGTCAAATCAGGCTCTTGGGGGTCAAAACAGGCAAACAGGACCTTTTGGACAGAATCGCGATTTTGTGATCTTCAAGAGAATCACGATTTTGTGAACTTCAAGAGGATCGCGATTGTGTACCTTGAGAATCGTGTTTTCACAAAATCGTGTTTTGGCTGAAAATCGTGATTTGTGAGAATCGTGATTTTGAGCACAGAATCGTGTTTTTGAAAATCGCGATTTTGAGCAAAAAATCGTGTTTTCACAGAATCGCCTTTTTCACAAAATCGTGTTTTTACTAAAAATCGTGATTGGTGAGAATCGCGATTTTGAGCAGAGAATCGTGTTTTCACAGAATCGTGGTTCACAGAATCGTGTTTCACAAAATCGTGGTTCACAGAATCGTGTTTTTGCTGAAAAACGTGATTTGTGAGCATCACGATTTTGAGCAGAAAATCGTGTTTTCACAGAATCGCCTTTTTCACAAAATCATGTTTTTACTGAAAATGGTGATTGGTGAGAATCGCGATTTTGAGCACATAGAATCGTGTTTCTGAAAATCGCGATTTTGTCTCAGAGAATCGTGTTTTCACAAAATCGTGTTTTTCACAAAATCGTGGTTCTCAGAATCGTGTTTTTGCTGAAAATCGTGGTTCTCAGAATCGTGTTTTTTTTTACATGAAAATCGCGATTTTGTCTTAGAGAATCGTGTTTTCTCAGAATCGTGTTTTCTCAGAATCGTGTTTTCTCAGAATCGTGTTTTTGACATGAAAATCGCGATTGTCTATAGAGAATCGTGATTTCACAAAATCGTGTTTTTGCTGAAAATCGTGATTGGTGAGAATCGCGATTTTGTCCTAGAGAATCGTGTTTTTACAAAATCGTGTTTCTGGCTAAAAATCGTGATTTGTGAGAATTTCCATTTTGAGCACAACCACAGAATCGTGATTCTGAGAATGACCACAGAATCGTGTTCTTTTCCACAAGTTTTTAGCCGGGAAACAGAGAATCGTGGTTTTTCAAAAAATTTTGAATTTTCACAGAATCGCAATTTTCATCACAAAATCGCGTTTTTTGGCGAGAACTTCGAATTTTTGAGCGTCGAGCAATGGCGAGCTCCGTATATGCAGAAAATCATGAAAAAACACAGCGCTTGCACTCTCTTGCACTTCCTAACTCCTCCTCACACAATGATGCATGAAAAATGGTATGAAAATGGTGAAAATGCACTAAAAAACAAGAAATTTCTATGAAGAAGATGGAGATGGTGATGATGATGAAGATGAAGAAGAAAAATCAGAAAATGAACAAAAATGACAGTTTTTTTCCTTCCAACGTCGCAAATCTACGATCTTATCATCACAACGCTCGTCCTCGAAGCTCTCTCCCCGACAACAGCGCCAAAATTTGGTGTAGCTCAAGCGTAAGCACCACCTCCTTTACTTGTCAATCCGCAGAGACGTGAGGACCGGTATGAAGACCACGAGCAAGTGAAGGCACAAGTGCGTGAGTGAAAGCACACAAACATGCACATACATACACACACACACGCGCACAAGGTAAGATCAAAGAGAGGAACAATGGAAAGCTTCGATTGCAAAGAGTTCTCTTACAAAGCTCTATTCTCTAACAAGCTAACCTCAAAAATGAGCTCTCTAGCTCTTTTTATAGTTTTTTGACTAGTTTTGGCCCTGTCCAGACCTAGTGTCCGACCTAGTTAAAAATTAGGTTCCAGGCCTAGTTAAAAATTAGGTTCCAAGGCTTATTTGAGGGCTCAAACGGAGTCTAAAAATTATGAAAATTGGTAGGATGATACTTCTAATGCTCCTCAAGCTCGAGGACTCCTCGGCTTGCACAAAATGGAGCTACAAAAATAGAAAATGGTATTTACAATGGTTTTAGTGATGGAAATCACTATTTTTGTAGGGAATTCTTCTGAAAAGTTGACATGTACTTCTTGGAGCTCCCTTCTTGCTCCTTCTTCTTGTGTGTCCACCTCTTAGATGTGTTCCTATGCTTTGTCCTTGACCTTCAGCTTCAACATCCTCTTATCCTGTTAGGGGAGTTGGTAAGATCATTTTGACTACTGCTGATGGTAGTTCTTTCACTTTGTTAGATGCTTTATTTGTGCCAGGGATCAAGAAGAACCTAATATCAGATTCTGCATTAGCCAAGATTGGCTGGGTTGTGAAATTTGTTGATGACAGGTGTACAGTGCATGATCTGTCAAATGTCGATGTGATTATTGCTTCTGGCATTTTATGTTGTGGGCTATATAAGCTCATAGACTATGAAAGATCTGTAAATGATTTGGCATGTGCAATAAATGATTCTCAGGCTATGTCAGATGCAAAGCTTTGGCATGCATGCTTTGGTCATCTGAATTTTGCTAGTTTGCTACACCTGCCGAAATCTGAAATGGTGTCCTCTTTGCCCAAACTTGAGGCACCTGAAAAAAATGTTTGTGAAGGCTGTATTTTGGGCAAAATGAAGCGTTCATCCTTTCCAAAAGATGGTTCGGTTCCGGCTACTAAAAAATTGCAGCTTGTACATAGTGATGTCTGTGGTCCTATGCAGATACCTTCTTTTGGGAATTATCTTTACTTCGTGACTTTCATCGATGATTTTTCCAGGCATGCATGGGTATATCCATTGAAGGCAAAGTCCGAAGTGTTCATGTGCTTCAAACAGTTTTTGCTTTTGGTTGAAAATCTATCAACATGTAAAATGGGCACCCTCCGTTCTGATCGAGGGCTGATTTTAATGCATTTCTGGCTGAACGTGGGATAAAACACCAGTGTACATTGCCATATACACATCAACAAAACGGAGTTGCTGAACGAAAGAATAGGTCACTCATGGAGATGGCGAGGTGTATGGTCAAGAGTCAGGCTTTACCACATAGTTTCTGGCTTGAGGCTGTCATGTGTGCAACATATGTATTGAACAAGTGTCCCACTAAAGCACTGCAGTCTATCACTCCATATGAGGCTTGGCATGATCACAAGCCATGTGTTTCTCATCTACGTGTTTTTGGTTGTTTGGCATATGCATTAGTGCCTAAACAACATCGTAGAAAATTGGATGATAGAGTAGTAAAATGTATTTTTGTTGGATACAGTTCTGAAAGTAAAGGCTATTGTCTGTATCATCCACAGACTAAACGCATTTTGGTTAGCCGTGATGTTGTTTTTGTGGAAGATGCTATTCAGCCATTGCTTTCATGTACTAAGGAGACATCTGTTAGCTCCAAAGACATGTATGATACTTTACTGCCTCTTTTCACAGGTGGACAGTCTAGTGCTGGTCCTAATGAGGCAACTTCTCAACCTTTGCAGGTTTCATGTGATGATGCAGATTTACATGATGCACTTATTGATGAGAGAGCTGATATTGAGCAGGCAAGAACTATGCCAAAATGGCTGGTGCAGACCTTGCGTGACAGTAAATTAGATGCACCTCTGTCATATCGTACTCGATCAGGCTCTCATAGAGCCTCTTTTGCATCAGACTGCTATGATATGGCTGCATCTAGTCTCTGTGATGAGACTGAGCCTGTTTCGTTTGATGAAGCACAAAATTCAGAAAATTGGATGGCTGCTATGCAATCTGAATATGATGCAATAATGAAGAATGGTACTTGGTCTTTATGTGACTTGCCTCCTGGCAAGAAAACCATTGGTACTAAGTGGGTATACAAGCTGAAGCGTAAACCTGATGGTATAGTTGACAGGTATAAGACTAGGCTTGTTGCAAAGGGTTATGCACAGGAAACATGCATTGATTTTGATGAGAGCTTTGCATCTACATGCCGTATGACTACTGTTCAGAGCATCTGTGCACTTACAGCCCATCATGGTTGGAATGTACATCAGTTGGACATTAAAACTGCATTTTTGAATGGTGACTTGCATGAAGAAGTGTATGTTTTTCAGCCCCATGGCTTTGTGCAGAAAGGGTATGAGAACCAAATGTGCAGGTTAAAGAAGGCATTATATGGTTTAAAGCAAGCACCACGTGCTTGGTATGAAAAGATACATGCCTATCTGATTGCACATGGTTTTGAGAACAGTCCATCTGAAAGCACCTTATATGTTAAGCGTGCTAATGATGTACTTTTGATCATTCTGGTTTATGTTGATGACATACTGCTCACTAGTCCTATTGAGAAGCATATTGCTGATTTTAACACTGATTTGCATGCCTCATTTGAGATGTCTGATTTGGGGCATTTGCATCACTATTTGGGCATTCAATTTATGCAAGTTGATGGTGGAATGGCTTTGTGTCAAATGAAATATATTGACACATTATTGCAGCGTTTTGGCTCTGAAGAGTGTAAGCCTATTGCCACTCCTATGGAGACATGTTTAGGATTGAGTCTTCATGATGCTTGAGAGGCATTTGATGCTGTTCTCTATCAACACGCTCCTAGATGCTTGATTTACTTATGCATTACTCGGCCAGATATTCAGTTTGCTGTCTCAAAGATGAGTAGGTTTATGCATTGCCCAGGAGTCAAGCATTGGCATGCGGTTAAGCGTATCTTTTGCTACTTGAGTGGTACTCAGCTACTTGGGTTGTTTTTATCCCAAGGAGGGATCACTACCGCTAGATTTGCATGCTTTTTCTGACTCTGATTGGGCAACCATGACACTCGCATGTCCACTAGTGGCTTTTGCTTCATGCTTGGTAGCTCATGTATATCTTGGTTGAGCAAGAAGCAGCCTACTGTGGAAACTTCTAGTTGTGAGGCTGAGTATGGGGAAGCTTTCACAGCGACTGTTGAGTGTGTGTGGCTCAGACGCCTCATGGCTGATTTGGGTGTTGGTCAGTCTTTTGCCACCACCATCTTCACCGATAGTCAGAGCGCATTGGGAGTTGCTGTTGGAAATGAGGTAGGCCCATAGCTCATATCACAGGTCCATGGTTCCATAGGTCCAGCATATACAACATAGAATCTAGCAATCTTCCAATATTGACAAAACATGAACATTCCACAACTTAATCATACAGATGATGAGACAAAGATAGAGAAAGATTAGACACCATGTGTAAAGTGTTATGTAAGCCACTGCATACTCACACTATCATATATACCAATGTTCAATGTACAATGTGGGAGCAAAACTCTCAACCACTCTATGTGATCAGAAATAGATGGATGAGTGAATGTACAAATGTAACAAATATATTCAGATGTATGGACAGAAATCTGAATATATATGAGATGTGTGACCTGATAGGTTATAGAAGAGTGAATATGAGTGATCGAAAGAGGAAGGATCAGTCTAAAACTGATCATCAACAAACCCTCATCTAAGCTTAGGCTATGGAAGACCCTAAGTAAGATACGTGTGTGAAAAAATCACATACTTAAAAAGTAGCAAAGAATGCTAACAAGTTTGCTGCCAAAAATCCTCAAACTCATATAAACATACCTTCTCGAACACCTCATCCAAATATGCATAAATCATATACGTACTGATTCTCTGGTACCTATGCCGAATAGGACTCCTCCTGATATGGATGCTACTGCCTCCATAAACTTCAAGTAGTACCTGTGTGCATAAAGAGAATATGTACCTGAATACTTAACATAAGATGTAAATCTTATGTTAACCATCATCCAATGTCTTTGAAGTAACCTGAAATCTTCGTGTAGAAGACAATCTTCAAATACATCATGTGAATGGCCGATCCACACCATCAAGCTGCTAATATCCAAGTCCTCTCCATGAGCAAGAGTGTGAGAACACTCTTCTCCTCCAAGAAGAACTCCATAGCTGCTCCTCAACATGCTCCAAGTTAGCACCATGGCTGCCCCATGTGCTAGAAGAAACACCACCTCTGTTGAGGTCCAAGCACCAAGGCTTGTGTTGAACACTAGGTGAAGGATGAATATAATGAG
Organism: Ceratopteris richardii; assembly: GCA_020310875.1. Classification (NCBI taxonomy): domain Eukaryota; kingdom Viridiplantae; phylum Streptophyta; class Polypodiopsida; order Polypodiales; family Pteridaceae; genus Ceratopteris; species Ceratopteris richardii. The sequence continues at coordinate 86,977,681 of CM035441.1, read as the reverse complement.
CCTATGGCTCTTCTTTTATAGTATTGGTATACCTTGAAAAGCACCATCAAAAGCACTTAAAACAGTGATCGTCACTTTGTGAGTTAATCAGAAAAACATCCATCAACAATCCATCTTGCGTTCGTTGATTTATGAAAAGATGTATAACAAAAAGCCATCGCGTTTCGCGCCACTGTGGACGGAGAGATTCGAAATCGGGTCACTAGGATGAGAGGGTAACGATCTAGCCACACGCCCATGCTGTTGTGTTGTACCAACTACTAAAGTAGTAGATACATATGCTCTAGTTACTAAGCAAGATGGACCAATAACCATGCATAATGTACCATATGGCATTGTTTCCAACAATCACCCCTGCAATGTCATATTGGTACAAATTGAACTGGATCTGCAAACTATCATAAGCTGCAAACTATCACAAGTTTCAAGATTGTACTTCCGAGCTGACCTTCAAACCTTTTCTTCAAAAGTCTTTTTGACTTTTCTTTAAAGAATCTGAACTTGCTAAATATGAACCATAATACTTGAGAAAATATGCAAACTAGATATCCAATAGTGTACTCATCAAGCAATCACTTGCTTGACAACAAATGTAGCATGTATCGACTCTAAACCTGCTATCTCCTATCTTCTCGAACCTGTAAACATACACTAGGATCCACATATTTGCATTTACCTTACTAAAACTTTCTCAACGTACTTTTGTTGTGTCATGTAAATACACTGAACATAATCACGAACTGAATCCTGGAACCTGTGACTAACAACTCACATCTTAGTGTATTATGAACACTGCTGGTTTCATCTCTGACTGTACTCAAGTCAAGTCAACTCAACTGAAATCAGCTGAAATCAACTGAAATCAACTCATGAGTCTCATCAAAAAAATCTATGATGTCATCATGTCTTCATCCTTGTTCAGTCTGTAAGTCTTTCATACCTCTTTCCTTCAAAACTTGGTATAAACATATATGTGCGCACTTCTCAAACATACCTCTCAAAAATATCAAATTTCTCTTTAATAGAACTTTGGAACCTTCTCCTGAACAGGAACACCTAACAGGAACTTTCTCCAGACATTCTCCTTCTTCCTTCTTCTTTCAAAGCTGGAACATAAAGAGAAACTAACAAAGGAAATATAGGAATAGCTGAAATAGGAATACTTGAAATAGAAATACCTGTAGATATGACTTTGTATTTTTTCATATATGGCTGAAAATAAGTCTTCATGTTTCATCACCCCCTTGGATGACTTAACACTAGTATCCAATATTCTTCAAATTATATGAGACTTTACGAAATCTTGGACGTCCTTCTTCATAAATCAAATCTTTAGTGATCAATACTTGTATCTGAAACAAAATCTTTGAACCCTTTTTATTAGCATTGTGCACATGCCAAGAGCTTTCCCTGTCATTCTTCAACTTCCCAAAATCTAGAATAAGGTTAGATGATCCAATAAAACCTTGATGAAAGCATTTTAGGATTCATAACCTTCTGCAACATAACAAGTATCTTCTTCTATTTTTCTGCAACACAAATCTGATAGAATCTGAATCTTTGAACTTCTTCCAATGTTAAGAATCTTCACAAACAAAGGATAGACAACTGACTCATAAATACTCAAGATCTTTGAGATCATTGAAGATCATACAAGATCTATCAAGATCAATGATCTCTCCAACAAAATACCTGCGTAGAATTTGCTCTCATCAAACCTTCATAACTGAATGTTTGATTTGTTACCTGAATGTCTCTAAGTGTCCATGCTTCTTACAAAGTTGTAAAACTTTTCTTCAAACAAATCCTTCCCAAGAATCTGCAACTCCTACTTGAAACATAAGTGGACAAACTTCTCACCTTGAGAACTCCAAAAGCTGCAAGTTGATACTTCATCTTTTCATATTCTACCCGGGTGAAATGTGATAGTACCTGCTTGACTTTCTTTTGACCAACTCCACTTCTCAATCAAGTGATATGATATGATGGAACACCTTTTTGAATACAAGCATGTATCCAAAAATCAAGAAAAACACAAAAAGTAGATTCTTCAACTGACTGGTACATAAAAAATCTGAATTTTATGAAGTTTTTTGAAAAATACTGAATATGAGGTAACCTTTCCAAACACAAAACCTCAACCCAAGTCTTCAACATCTGCTACAAAAAACTCTTTTACCTCAAGAGTTAGATAAAGAAGAAATATACTTCTCTGCAACTTGTCATGTACAAAGTAGCTCTGTATTGACACTCCAAGAATTCTTCGAGGGAACATATTAGCTGCCTGCTAAAAACTTCAACTTATATATACTCATACATATGAGTCAAAACATACAAGTTGTCTTCAAAATCTGCTGCTTTTCTTTCTCTCAATGCAATTCTCTGTCAAATCTACTAAATCATGACCAAGTATAATGCAAAACAAGAAACTGCTTCTTCTTTATACTATCTTCACACAAGATGTTCTCATAGACTTTTCTTTGGATGTAGAGGATAAAATAAAAAATATATATGGGAAATATATGAGAAAAGGAATTCTTACTTTTCTTTTGGAAATGATGGACTTTCTTCTTCTGCATCTTTCTTCCACCTGATGATGTCAACATCTTCAAACTTCTCTTCCATACCTTTTGTTCTCTTCATCTTGAAGTAGCAATCACTCTTGACTTCTTCAAATGAACTTTCTCTTCTTCTAGTGCTAAGAGTAAGAGGCAAAACAAACATGGTATACAAATGGAAGTGAACATAGAATCATGTTTTATCATTTCCTCATATCTTTGAATCAAAATTCTGCTTCAAATGGCTGATATGAATAAATTCACCAACCTTTGTCTGAATGATGAATTACCTTTCTAGAGTTACCTCTCTAGATCAAATTTTGTACCTAGATATCCAACCAACTTACAATAGAAAATTGGTTGAACACAAAACTCATCCCATCTCCAAATTTATCTTCTTAGATGAGCTTTCTTGCCATGAAAGAGATCTCTCAAAACTCTCTAGAAAGACCTCTAAATACCTGTTTTGATGTAGCCTTTAACTTTCAAATAATGAAAGTGTATAAAAGTGCTCCTTGAATCCTTCAAATCTCTTCATAACTTCAAGGAAGAACAATGGTTTAGAGAAGATGAAGGAATCAGATCAACATCAAATCACAGGTACCAGTTTTTACTATCAGATTATCATTTGCAGGTAATATCTTAGAAGAGCAGTTATGAAGAGATTTGAAGGATTCAAGGAGATTTGAAGGTCCATCTTGCTTAGTAACTAGAGCATATATATCTACTGCTTTAGTAGTTGGTACAACAATTACGAGGAACCCTGTGTTCCATGCTTGCACTAAGCACATTGAGGTGCATTATCATTATGTCAGGGAGAGTTTCTCTGTTGGGGAGATCAGCTTGGCATATGTGCCCACACAGGAGAACATTGCAGACCTTTTCACGGAGGCTCTGCCTAGGGAGAAGTTTGAAGCTTTCCGCAAAGCTTTCAACTTACTTCCTTTTGTGGAGTGATTTCCACATAGCTTGGCACTTCCTTATACATGAGTGCCAACTACTTGTTCACCGCATCACTCCCAAGGGGGATTTGTTGATATATTTAGGTAGTGATGTCTGTGAACACTCTAGGACCGCTGGGGCACTTTTTTCCCTCTTTAGGAGGTTTTTTCCCTTGGCTTGTATATACGCCTATTGCCCTAATGGGCTACTTATCTTTGTACATTCTCTAATAATACATTCAGTATTGTGTGTTGTGCTCCAAGCTTCTTCTTCTTCCTTGTGCTGTTTGTGTGCTTCCGCAGACGTCTATCTCCAACAAAAGCGAGTATGGTTCAACTTTGGGTTCATCAAAATGAAATCCCAATCTTCCTCTTCCAATTCTTCCTTTCTTGATGGTGATATGTAAAAGACAAAGAGATGCAAGTATTTGTTACTGTTAGTGTCCATGTGAAAGGCCAAATGGCCATCAGACACTTCTTTGTATATGTTCTTTAATAAAACATATAGTGGTCTGGTCAGCCATAGACTGTAAGTTCGACCACATTAGTAACGCCTAAGAAGTCTTAGTTCATGCTCCCTGTGTACTGTGTTTTTTTGTGTATTCTGCAGCCTCTGTGTAGAGTACCGTGCACGATGCTTGGAGCTCAGTTTTCTACTCTGAGGATATCGTCGTGGAGCTTTGGAGAAGGACAACACACTGTGATGAATCACCATCAAAATACTTCACTGGTATCAGAGCATTCTAACGCAAAGCTTTGTTCCTTTTGTGCGAGCAAAGCAAGCTCCCGCCTGCCCACCCAAGGGTTTCTCCAAGGCTTATGACGAAGGTGGTGACTAAGGCATAGACCTTGGCATATCTTGTCATCCGACTCACCATTGGCACCATTGGCTGCATGCAAAGGAGGACCTCAATGATCAAGGAAGATAGAGGTTCCTGGTACTTCTCGGGAGGTCACCCATCCTAGTACTACCCCCACTGGAGCTCGGTTAACCGTGGCAATCTCTTGCCACGAAGCTACATTCTTGTGGTGTCTGAAGAAGGGGAAAGAATAAGGTTAACATTACCTTGAACATGTTTTGGTAAGCTTCATTCTTTGCTTTCAAATCCTGTTTTTGAAGCATTTTTGAGGTGATTTTTGGAGCTATTTCGGAGTACTTTCATGCATAGATGTCTTCACTCAGGTTCAAGAACATCAAGAAGAGTGTTATTTTTACTTCTCTGAAAATAAGTATTCACCTTTGCGACAGTGCTTTCAACCACACTCATAAAACTGTAGGTTTCTTGAAAGGTTTTCAATTATGGTGGGAGTCCCCACTGCAAATTTATGTAGGTTTTTTGAACCTAACCAACAGATTTGGTAGACACTTACAGGTGTTGTTGGTTAGTTTTTGGGCTGTGCATTCAGCCTTTCAGTATCATTTTATTGCATATAGTGAGCACATATACACTATGTACGCTTTTGTGGATACTGCTTATGTACGTCTATGTGGTCATTGATATAGCGGTTACATTTTTGCATAAAGCCTTTGATGTTTGATAAAGAGGCTCATGGTGAGGTTCCTTAACTGGGAGACACCTAGATATCAAGGTCTCTTTGGTGATGCAGGTGGAAGACTTATCCAGCCTCGCCATCCGAGATGTATGATAGTTGTTCATAGGTGCTCGATAAGCCTAGTTGGCTTCTTTCGAGTAACTGATTAATGTAGTGGAGTCAGCGAAACACGATGCAGGTAAACATGTTAGTACTTGCACTTTTATGAGATTTCGACACTAGTCATATGCTCATTTTGTAGAGAATACTCTAGCAAAATTTTTCCAGATTTTTTTTGTTTTGTCAACTATACAGTGGTCGATTTACTCCTTGATACACTTATTGGTGTGAGCACATTTATTCTCACATAATCCTTCTAGTTGATCATTACCATTCATTAAATGATTTTTTTGGGAAGATTGCTTAATTCTCTCCCAGAATCTGACACGTGTTCATCCTTCTTTGAGCCTTAGTGGTGTTTGGACTGTTATAGCTCCATTATCATTCTATTGCGTTGTCTACTCCTTGAGCTATATGGATGCACACCTCATTCTCAATGATCCAGTCTTGTCCTAGAATTAAGTTTTCTATTAAATCCTCATCTTTGCACACTAAGACTCTCTGGTCCATGGTTGAATTGCCTAGGTGGAGAGAGACATTTGTTGTTCCAATACATTCTAGGGTTTGACCTCCAATTCCGATCAATCGGGCTTTTGTGGAATTCACATCCAATTGCAGATCTTTTACGACCCTATTTCGTATGCAACTCAGTCTTGCTCCTGAATCTATCAAGGCGTCTATCAACTTGTACTCTGTCTTGCCAATCCCTAGGTTTAGGTAAGGTTGCGTCTTGCACACACCCGTTGTATCAGGATTATTGACTTGGCAATTAGCCATAGGGATAGGCTCTTCTCCTTGGAGATATCGTTCATCTCGTTGCCTAATCCATTCTTTCCGTTTCTTAATGCGCTCTATTGCTTCTTGCCGAGCTTCCTCTCTAATTCGCTCCTCCTCCCTCTTCCTATTTTGGGCTCCTACTAGACGTGCTAGCATTTGATCAGTCAAAGGCTCAGTGAATCGTCTCACTCTACATCCGCTGATGTAGTTAGGAAGGATATCTCCATCTAGGGTGGCTAGATTGACTGCACCACCAGTCGATATTCTATTTATGATCAAAGGTCCATATCCTCGTTTTTGTAACTTCTTGGCATGTTGTTTTAAGGTGTATACTAAGACTAAGTCTCCCTCTTTAAGTCCCTTGTCTTTTATATGTGCATCATAATATGCTTTTTGTCTCCTTTTAGCTGCATAAATTCCTGCCACTGCTTGTAACCTAGTCTCATGTAATTTCTCAATTTGGTCTAGTTGCTGGGATAATTCATGTCTGTTCCACTCATATTGTTGGGCCACTTTCAATGTCGGCACTAAAAAATCAATTGGCAAGATTGCATTCTGCCCATACACCAAGTTGAATGGGGTAGTTCCAATAGCCGTTTTATATGCAACCCGAAAGGCCCAAATTGCATGATGCAATTGTTTGTCCCAATCAGACCTTCCATTATTGACAATCTTTGTCAATACTATACACAGTACCTTGTTGGAACTTTCAGCTTGTCCATTGGCTTGGGGATGGTATGGGGCTGATTTTTTATGAATCACTAAAAACTCATTCATTAGCGACTCGATTACTTCATTGAGGAAATGCATTCCCTGATCACTCACAATCTCGATTGGTAATCCAAAACGGGTGAAAATATGCTCAAAGAGAAACTTGGCGGTAGTTTGAGCATCATTCTTTCTAGTGGCTTTTGCTTCTACCCATTTGGTCAAGTAATCAGTGGCCATTATAATGTACTCCGCATGTGATCCTTTGGCCGGTGGATTGATAGGTCCTATGAAGTCAATACCCCATTTTGAGAATGCTCTTGCACAGACCATGGGTCTTAAAGGCATGTCATCTCTCCGAATTGGGTATTTAGCTCTCTGGCATGTCTCGTAGCTTCGTACATACGTTTCAGCATCCATATGTAGGGTTGGCCACCACAAGCCTGCAAAGAGAATCATTTTGACAGTTCTCTCAGCTGAGAAATGACCTCCTGCAGCACCCGCATGTGCCATCTCTAATATGGGTAGATATTCTCCCTCATGCACAAATAATCGAAGTTGTTTGTCTTTTCCACGCCTAAACAATTGCTTCCCCATGAGTATATAATCCTTGCTCATTTCTTCTAGGGCTCGTTTTCTTGCCAAACTGGCTCCTTCCTCATGTTCTTTTGTCTTTAATAATTTAACTAGTGTCTTACTCCAATTGGGCGTTATGGTTGAAAAAGGTAGAGACATGATTTTCTGGGATTGTCTCCTGACATTCTGCACAATTACTTACGTAGTCATGAACATTCTTGGGCATGTCAGGCCAGTATACTCCTAACCTTTTGAGTTCTCGAATGGTTCCATGAGTCCCTTGGTGTGTTCTCCATTTGTTCACATGTGCTTGATTGATTAGTTGTTTTTGTTCGTCCTCCTCGACACATCTTAGTAATACTCCATTGGGTTCCTTATAGTACACGCTTCCAGCAATAATGTGTAAATTCCTTGATTGGAGAATTTCCTTTTTGCTATTCTTATTGATTGAGTGTTGTGGGCCATGGGTGAGTATAGGAATCAGTCTCTCTGCCCACTTTGGACATACTTCTAGGTTAAATAAATAAGTATCTGGCAGATCATCGGGCACTCCATTTGGTGGTTCTCCGTGTGTTAACCTAGAAAGGTGGTCTGCTCTTACATGAGTGTTTCCCACTTCAAAGTCGAACTCCATTAGTAGTAAGAACCATCGTACTAACCTTCCCGTGTTACAAGGCTTATTGACTAAGTACAGTAAAGCTTGATGGTCTATGAAGAACTTGAACTTGTTGGCTAAGAGGTAGTGTCTGAATTTCCTCACTGCATATACCATTCCTAACCCTTCTCGTTCCATAGTGGTATAATTTCGTTCTGCTTGATTCAGTTGTCTACTAGCATAGGCGATTGGGTGATCAAGCTTCCCTTCATCAGCTGGTTGGGCTAGGATACATCCAATGGCATAGTTAGAAGCATCAACATGAATATGAAAAGGCTTGTTCCAATTTGGTGTTTTCAGAATTGGGGCTGTACTAAGCCTCTTTTTCAGCTCGTTGAATGCCTTCTCGCACTCTTCGGTCCAAGTAAATTGAGTCAAGAGACCATACAAGGGTTTTGCTATTATGGCATACATGTGAATAAACCTACGGTAATATCCACAATGTCCCATAAAGGCTTGCACTTCCTTCGCATTTTTAGGTCTTGGTAGGTCTAGGATGACTTTAATTTTGTCCTCATCCGTAGATATTCCATTTCTTGAGACTATGTGTCCTAGGATTTTCCCTTGTCTCACCATGAAGACACATTTCTCAGGGTTTAAACAGACTCTATACTGTCTACATTTATTGAATATCTTCCTCAACTCGGGGATGTGGTCGCGTCTTTGATTGGAGTACGTGCAAAGGTCATCTACATATACTTCCATGCTTCTTTTCAGAAACTCCTTGAAAACATGACACATCAATCGTTGGAAAGTAGCAGGTGCATTAGTGAGTCCAAAAGGCATCACTCGGAAAGCATAAACTCCCCATTCGGTTGCGAATGCGGTCTTATGTTGATCCTCAGTTGCAATAGCTACTTGATTGTATCCCGAGAATCCATCCAAGAAGCTATAGACCTCCTTTCCGGCTACCCTCTCCAATAGATGGTCCATGATGGGTAATGGGTAGCTATCACGTATGGTGGCTGCATTCACTTTTTTCAAGTTAATGCACACTCTCAACTTTCCATTTTTCTTGGGCACCACAACTAATGGCGATACCCATTTAGTATGTTCTATCTCATATATGAATCCTGCCGCTAGTAGTTTGTCTATTTCTTCCTTAATTTTTGCTGCATAAACCTCATTATACGTATAAGGGCGTTGTTTGGATGGTCTTGCGTCTGCCGTCATTGGTATTCGATGGGAACAAATAGTGGGTTCTACGCCTTTGAGATCCTTGTAGGTCCATGCGAATACGTCTCGGTACTCTCGGATAAGGTGTATGAGTTCCTCTTCCTCCTCTTCGGATACATCTTTTCCAATATATGTGCATCGCTCTTCTCCGTCTTCTACTGTTACAACAATTTTTTTTGTTTGTTCTTTGTTGTCGTACGCTTCTCCGTCTTGTGCCTCTCGTCTAGGCATTTGAATGGCGACTTTTCTCTCTTCTACTTCGTATTTTTTAAAATGTTCAGGAACTTCAAAAAGATCTGGGTCCGGCTCTACCTTACTCGTGTCTTCCCTCTGCTTGTGTATTGCTAGAGCAGCTTCAATTGCTAAGATTTTTGTTGGTTCCTGTTCCTTCTTGTTCTGAATAGTGTTTAGGTAAATTTCTTCGGAGTCAAATTTTGGTTCCATTTCTATGCTTTCATATTCCTCTTTCCATTCTTTTTCCAAGATTTCTCCTTCTTCTACTTCTTGAAGAACAACCATATAGAGATTTACATCATAGCCTTCCTCATCTATGCATTCGTTCATCGTCAAAACTTCTTCATTTACGCACACATCTAAGGTGGCTAAAATTTCCATCCATCCATGCGGCTCAAAGATCTCATCAGGAAAGATTTGAGGCATGTAATCTGGGTCTTCTACTGATCGATAGTTAGGATGTCCTATCGGCCACAGTTGTTTTTTACTCTCCTCTCTCTTGGCTTTTTTACACATCCATAACTGGGCATCCTCATGTATCCAAGATTGATCACTTGATCCAACACTGTGAATGGATAGGTCATCTTCTTCCCTATGTACTTTTGGAGTTAGACGTCTGCGGAAGCACGGGAACAGCACAAGGAAGAAGAAGAAGCTTGGAGCACAACACACAAGACTGAATGTATTACTAGAGAATGTACAAAGATAAGTAGCCCATTAGGGCAATCGGCGTATATACAAGCCGGGGGAAAAAAACCTCCTAAAGAGGGAAAAAAGTGCCCCGGCGGTCCTAGAGTGTTCACACACATCACTACCTAAATATATCAACAAATCCCCCCTGGGAGTGATGCGGTGAACAAGGAGCTGGCACTCATGTATAAGGAAGTGCCAAGCTATGTGGAAATCACTCCACAAAAGGAAGTAAGCCCAAAGCTTTGCGGAAAGCTTCAAACTTCTCCCTAGGCAGAGCCTTCGTGAAAAGGTCTGCAATGTTCTCCTGCGTGGGCACATATGCCAAGCTGATCTCCCCAGCAGAGAACCTCTCCCTGACATAGTGATAATGCACCTCAATGTGCTTAGTGCAAGCATGGAACACAGGGTTCCTCGCAACTGCCAATGCGCTCTGACTGTCAGTGAAGATGGTGGTGGCAGAAGACTGGCCAACACCTAAATCAGCCATAAGGCGTCTGAGCCACACACACTCAACAGTCGCTATGAAAGCTGCCCTATACTCAGCCTCACAACTGGAAGTGGCCACAGTAGGCTGCTTCTTGCTCAACCAAGATATACATGAGCTACCAAGCATGAAGCAAAAACCACTAGTGGACACACGAGTGTCATAGCAACCAGCCCAATCTGAGTCAAAAAAAGCATGCAAATCTGGCGGTAGTGATCCCCCCTTGGGATAAAACAACCCAAGTAGCCGAGTACCACTCAAGTAGCGAAAGATGCGCTTAACCGCTTTCCAATGCGTGACTCCTGGGCAATGCATAAACCTGCTCATCTGTGAGACAGCAAACTGAATATCTGGCCGAGTAATGCATAAGTAAATCAAGCATCCAACGGCCTGCTGATAGAGAACAACATCAAATGCATCTCCAGCATTATGAAGACTCAATCGTAAACCTGTCTCCATAGGAGTGGCAATAGGCTTACAGTCTTCAAGGCCAAAATGCTGCAATAATGTGTCAATATATTTTGTTTGACACAAAGCCATTCCACCATCAACTTGCATAAACTGAATGCCCAAATAGTGATGCAAATGCTCCAAATCAGACATCTCAAATGAGGCATGCAAATCAGCCTTGAAATCAGCAATATGCTTCTCAAGAGGACCAGTGAGCAGCATGTCGTCTACATAGACAACAATGATCAGAAGCACATCATTAGCACGCTTAACATATAAGGTGCTTTCAGTTGGACTGTTCTCAAAACCATGTGCAATCAGATAGGCATGTATTTTCTCATACCAAGCACGTGGTGCTTGCTTTAAACCATATAACGCCTTCTTTAACCTGCACACCTGGTTTTCATGCCCTTTCTGCACAAAGCCACGGGGCTGAAAAACATACACTTCTTCATGCAAGTCACCATTCAGAAATGCTGTTTTAATGTCCAACTGATGTACATTCCAACCATGATGGGCTGCAAGTGCACAAATGCTCCGAACAGTAGTCATACGGCATGTAGGTGCAAAGGTCTCATCAAAATCAATGCCTCTTTCCTGTGCATAACCCTTTGCAACAAGCCTAGCCTTATACCTGTCAACTGTACCATCAGGTTTACGCTTCAGCTTGTATACCCACTTAGTGCCAATGGCCTTCTTGCCAGGAGGCAAGTCACATAAAGACCATGTACCATTCTTCATTATAGCATCATATTCAGATTGCATAGCAGCCATCCAATTTTCTGAATTTTGTGCTTCATCAAAAGAAACAGGCTCATTCTCATCACAGAGACTAGATGCAGCCATAGCATAGCAATCTGATGCAAAGGAGGCATTATGAGAGCCTGAACGAGTACGATATGACAAAGGTGCATCTAATTTGCTGTCACGCAAAGTCTGCACCAGCCATTTTGGCATAGTTTTTGCCTGCTCAATATCAGCTCTCTCATCAACAAGTGCATCATGTAAATCTGCATCAGAAATGGAATGATCTGCATCATCATATGAAACCTGCAAAGGCTGAGAAGTTGCCTCATTAGGACCAGCGCTAGGCTGTCCACCTGTAAAAAGAGGCATCAAAGTATCATACATGTCTTTGGAGCTAACAGATGTCTCCTTAGTACATGAAAGCAATGGCTGAATAGCATCTTCCACAAAGACAACATCACGGCTAACCAGAATGCGTTTAGTCTGTGGATGATACAGACGATAGCCTTTACTTTCAGAACTGTACCCAACAAAAATACATTTTACTGCCTTATCATCCAATTTTTTGCGATGTTGTTCAAGCACTAATGCATATGCCAAACAACCAAAAACACACAGATGAGCAACAGATGGCTTGCGGTCATGCCAAGCCTCATATGGAGTGATGGACTGCAACGCTTTGGTGGGACACCTGTTCAGTACATATGCTGCACACATGACAGCCTCAAGCCAGAAACTATGTGGTAAAGCCTGACTTTTGACCATGCACCTCGCCATCTCCATGAGTGACCTGTTCTTTCGTTCAGCAACTCCATTCTGTTGAGGTGTATACGGCACTGTACACTGGTGTTTTATCCCACGTTCAGCCAGAAATGCATTAAAATCTGAAGACATATATTCCCCCCCTCGATCAGAACGGAGGGTGCCCATTTTACATGCTGACAGATTTTCAGCCAAAACCAAAAGCTGTTTGAAGCACATGAACACTTCGGACTTTTCTTTGAGTGGATATTCCCATGCATGCCTGGAAAAATCATCAATGAAAGTCACGAAGTAAAGGTAATTTCCAAAAGAGGGTGTCTGCATAGGACCACAGACATCACTATGTACAAGCTACAATTTCTGCATAGCCCGAACTGAACCATCTTTTGGAAAGGAAGAACGCTGCATTTTGCCCAAAATACAGCCTTCACAAACATGTTTTCCAGGTGCCTCAAGTTTGGGCAAAGAGGACACCATTTCAGATTTCTGCAGGCGTAACAAACTAGCAAAATTCAGATGACCAAAGCGTGCATGCCAAAACTTTGCATCTGACATAGCCTGAGAATCATGAACTGCACATGCCGAATCATTTACAGATCTTTCATAGTCTATGAGCCTATACAGCCCACGACATAAAATGCCAGAAGCAATAATCACATCGCCATTTGAGAGATCATGGACTGTACACCTATCATCAACGAATTTCACAACCAAGCGAATCTTGGCTAATGCAGAAACTGATAAGAGGTTCTTTTTGATCCCTGGCACAAATAAAGCATCTGACAAAGTGAAAGAACTACCATCAGCAGTAGTCAGAATGATCTTACCAACTCCCATAACAGGATAAGAGGAGTTATTGGCGCATGTGACAGTATTCCGTGTAGGGGCAGACTCGAGTGAAGAGAAGAAATTGCGCTGCGAGGTAATATGTTTGGTCGCCCCACTGTCAAAGTACCAAACATCTGAGTCTACTGCAGACATGCACTGATCATGAGAAGATGGGTCAAAACTGCAGACAGTAGTAAACGCCCATTCTTCTTCCTACACAAGATTTGCAGACTCTGTTTTTGGTGTAGAGGCCTCTGCAACAACCATTCCAGCCTCTTTCTTCTTTGCCTCTTTAGCAGCCAGTTTTGGACAGTTCTTTATAATATGATCATTTCCTTTACAGTACTTGCAGAACAATTTCTGCTTTTCTGATTTCTTCTCATCTTTATCCTGGTTCTTCGATTGTGCAACATTTGCAGATTTCTGCTTACTAGTAGAAGAGCTCCATTTTCCTTTGCCCTTCTGACTAGCCAGGAAAGCTTGATCTGCAACACGCATAATGGACCTGTTCTGCCTGGACTGATCTTCCTGCAACAGAACAGAGACTAATTCCTCAAATGACAAGGCATTCGGATTGCCTTTCATCATCAATCGAAGAGTAGAGGCAAAACTCTGATATGAATCAGGAAGGCCATTCAGAACGGTCTGCACAAGTGAGCTATCTGGTATAACCTCATCAGCAGAAATCAATTGTTCCTTCAGGTCTTTGATCTTTGTAAGAAAACTGTCCATCGAATCACCTTCATTCATGTGCTCACTCTCCAACTGTTTTCGGAGGTAAGCAACACGAGCCTCATTCCTAGCCTGGTACAAAGTGGTAAGTGTATCCCAAGCATCCTTTGTTGTTCTGCAAGAGCGAATATGAGGAATAATGGCACGTTTGACAGACAAATCTATCAATGCATGTGCCTGGGCATCTCTGCCATCCCAACGAATCTGCTTTGCAGTAGGTGCAACAGAAACAGCAGCACGAACAGGAATCTGCGGAATATCATCTTCGACACCATCTTCATCAGCTCCAACACCTGTATTTGCAGTACCTGTCGTTACAGGTGTAACAGGACGTCTTTCAACACCCTGCACAATGTTCCACAATCCTTTTGCAACCAGTACATGTCGCATCATATAAGCCCATAATGGGTAGTTGGTACCATCCAACTTATCCTCAACAGCCAACATACGGAATACATCACTGCTTTCAGCCATGGCCGGTGACTAAAATACCTTGATGCAGAAAATTGACTGTATCTCAAAAAGTTGAACAGAACTGCCCAGACGAGTTCTGCTAGACCTGTAGCAGACTTCGAGACGCTTAAACTGGCGAACAGAAACTGGTATATACCTTTGGCACAAAAGGACGAAATAGCCTGCACAAGCACTGCGATAGTGCGTTCGGAGGCCGAAACGAGCTCAGATCGCAATTTCGGCACCACACAGCAAAGCTGTTTTGATCTCGTAAACACCCTGAGTATGCTCACCAAATTTCGTGAGAATCTGAGACTACAAACGGAGGAGTGTCGACGGCGCCCTAGAAGAAGCGACGACCTGCTCTGATACCAATTGTTGGAGTTAGACGTCTGCGGAAGCACGCGAACAGCACAAGGAAGAAGAAGAAGCTTGGAGCACAACACACAAGACTGAATGTATTACTAGAGAATGTACAAAGAGAAGTAGCCCATTAGGGCAATCGGCGTATATACAAGCCGGGGGAAAAAAACCTCCTAAAGAGGGAAAAAAGTGCCCCGGCGGTCCTAGAGTGTTCACACACATCACTACCTAAATATATCAACATGTACAGGGTTCCATTGTAGTGGAGGGACATCTAGATAGGCAAACGTGTGCGGATTTATCTTGCTGGTGTTTCCTTGATGTTGCAGGTATAACGAATCTCTTCCCCAATCTTGTACTACCCGCATTTGTCTCATAAAGGGTCGTCCTAATATCATTTCATAGTTGTTTGCTTTCTCGAACTTAGAAATGGCTAATGTGTGTTCAAATTCTACTCCATAGGTGGTTAGTTTGATCCTTTCCAATATTCCTAAGGGTTTTTCCACATGACCGTCTGCTAATTGGAGCTTCATGCGTGTGGGTCATAAGGCAGGTTTTCCCCATTTTTCCCAAATCTCCTTGGTGGCAATTCCTACCCCGGCTCCCATATCTAGAATAGCCTTGGTCATGTACCCATTGTGGGTGACAGGTAGACACGTATTATCTTCGTCTCCTTCACTAAACTCTCCCACTTTATCAATTGGAATTTGTACTGTAGAGTTGTTTTCTTTTTCCTTTCCCTTCATTTCTCCTTTCTCTGACTGTGGTTTTAGTTGGTTTGCTAACTGCCTCCATAATTAAGGTTTAAGTTGAAGTAACTCTTCCACCGTCAATTTGCATTGCACTTTTGTTTTCTTTAGTTCTGTTAGGTTGCGTGAACTCTCATCTGAGGTTCCTTTTCCCTTCCCCTGTACTGTGGGTGCTCGTATTATTATGGACTCCCTTTCGTAATCTCCCATGTAATTAGGCAATGTTGGAATGCTCAGGGTTTCCTCTCTACCTCTATCGAGTCTTGATACCTCCTCATATACTTCCTCCAGGTTGGGATGGGGTTGACAATCTTCCACATCTATTTCATCAAAAGGAGGCGGACTGACTCCATTCTTCTTCCATTGCTCTTCTCGGATTCTATTCCATAAGTCTTTGGGCCAATCTTCTTCTAGGTCTGGTATCATTGACACCGGTTCATCTTGTGCTTTTATTCGTTCACCTTGGTCATCTTCCTTTCTAGGTTCCTCATCCTTGAATTTGATGCATTCTTCGTATAGACCATGTGCAATCCTTGTCTCTGGTAAAATTGGGATAGTCTTTTCTAGGGTTGCTTGTGCTACCTCTATAAGTTTCCTGCATATCGCCAATCTCTGTTTTTCTAATTCCCCTTGAGGGTAGAGTTTTTCATGTTGCTCCATATTGGGCCCATTTTAATTCTAGCCTGGTAAGCTTTCAACCACATGTCTAAGTCGTCTGGCTTTGGGTCAGCTAGAATTGATCCTGGCTTCTCTACCTCTTGAGTACGTAGTGGCTCAGGGATCTCCTTCTGAGTTTTTTGTTCTTTATGCTCATTCACGTCTTTGGTTTGTTTCTTACTGTCTTGACTCTTATTTCTTGCCCATTTATCTTTGAGTTTTTCTCGTCTTTCCTTCCATTTTTGTACTTTCGTGTTCTGGGAATTTTCATGTGGATCCTCAGAATCCTCGACTACCTGAATTTTAGGGTTTATAGTTTTATTGCTCTCTTGTTTCTCTTCTAGCTATTTTCCTTTTTGTTGCTTCGTTTGGGCTCTGGTAATGGCCTTTAGTGGCACAACGTACTCCTTATCACTTCCAGATCCTTCTATGACCTCAATCACGTTGATTGGTGAAGTTTCTTGGGTTTTTGTCGGATTCTTAGGGCAGTCTCTGAAAAGATGTTCCTTTCCGCAATCACTACAATATCCTTCCCAAATCCTTGGTGGTGGAGGGTTGTAAGGTCGAGGGCATTCTCTAATGAAATGGCCTCCTCCGCATCTATAGCATGGTCCTCTCTGCATAGGTGGTCTAATGGGTGGTCTCATGGTTGGTTGTGCTTTAGGAGCTGTATACATTAAGGTGGCCGTCTCTGCTCCATAAGTCTGATCATAGCCTTCATATCCATAATAAGCCGCATCATATGCAGATTCATATTCTAACATGTTGGCTTCGTATGGGTGGTAATCTCCTGGTGGCAGTTCATCTCTGGGGTTTGTTGATTCTACATTGGTCATTGTCGATGCTGGTACTATAGCTCTCTCTAAGTTCTCTTCCGGTTGAGCATATTTCACCGGTACTACTTGCTGAGGTTGCGACAGTTGGGGTCCTAGCACTGGTTGTGGTGGTGGATATGGCGCCTGTTCATATGGCCTTGATGCTCCTGCTGGAGTTGGATATGGGTTGTATCTCGATATCTCTCTGCCCGGCTCCCTAGGTGGATATCCATATGGTCGATACGGCGGTGGTTGGAAAGGGTGTGCTTGCCTATTGAAAGGACAGTTCTCAGTAGCGTGGTTGGTGTATTTTTGTTCTATGTGGCAGTACAAAGAAGTCCCTTGTTGTTTCTGCCTGTTGTATGGATACATAGGTTGTGCACCAACCCCTCCTCGTACACACAAGTGTGAGGGGTGATCTCCTCCACATAAGTTACATCTCCGTAGCATAGACACTCTTTGAGCTAGGTGTTGGTAAGCTCTTTGCCCCTGAACTCCTAGTTTCTTTGCTAATAGCTCCGCCAATTCTTCCATGTTACTGGAGTTGGATGTGATGGTGCTCCTTGAATCTTCTGATTTAGTGAGGTTGGGTGTACTTTTGAGATCCTCGGCTAGGTTATCCTCCAAATCAATGCACTCTTGAAGACACTCACTCAAAGTTTGTAACCTCTTCACGTACACTAGCGTTCTTAAAGTTCCGTTTGTAAGTCCATCCAAAAACAATGAAATCATTTTTTGTTGCGTGGGTCTCTCGACAATTGGGCATCTATCCACATACTGATTGAATCTTCTAGCCGCCGTCTTCACAGTTTCATTAGGGTTTTGTTTAAAGCTGTGGATTAATAACGCAGAATTGTGTTTAATTCCTCTCTTCGTGAATTCCCCTATGAATTCTTGAAAAAATTGTTCCATGTTTCCAAATTGATTGGGATCCAAGGGTTGGAACCAAGTTAGAGCCGTCCCTGTGAGGGTGAGTCCAAAAGACTCATACTGCACAAAGAAGTCATCTACTTGTTCTTCCCTTAGAACTTGTTTAAATTCTGCAATGTGATCATAGGGTTCCCCCAATCCATCGTAGTGATTTCTTACACACTTTGCCACTTGGATAGGTCTCAGTCTTCTCATAGGTTCAGGCGGTCTGGGCATTACAAGGAAGATTGGGATAGCTGGTCTTATTGGAGGTATTCCAGGCTGTCCTCCTACCGGTGGTCGTGGTCTTACTGGTGGTCTGTACTGATTACCTACCCCTGCGTGGGTCTGATTGTGCATTTGCACTCCTGGAGTCGCAAATTGTACATGAGTATGGTTGGGAACACTTCGTTGGCTGGTCTGTCTTGATGTGGTATGTTCCATCTCTTGTTGATTTCCAAAAGGATTTTGTGAGGTGGTAGCTTGATCTCTTTGAGGAAATACAGGTGCACCCATGTATCTCAGCCGAGCCTTGTCTAAGACACTCACGGGCCAATATCTCCGTTGATCCTTGTCCATGTATGTGAGTCTAGTTTCATCATCTGGGTCTTGTAGCTCATAAAATGTCATGGGGCTTTCTTCTCTTCCTGGAGCAGGTAAGTCTGTTTGAAGCAATAACTCTAATCCATGAATCATATAGACCTCCAACAAGTAGTCGTCTTGAGGTATCAAATCTCCTCTCATGACTCGTGATACTCAAGACCTGCCCCTAGGGGTAGTCACTAACTCTTCAGGGTGTGTTCTTTCGGAGTTGTCTGGTTCCACTAACTCTCCCCTTTCATTGATCATCTCACGAAGTTCAGTCACAATGTAGATGTGACCAATTTTGTCTACGTATGCACCTCCCTCGTACTTGACAGCAGGTCGGGGTATGATCGTGGCATTCATGGAAGTTACCATCCTAGCCACCGATCTATTTAAGCCATCCAGGTAGATAGGGATCTCCTGGGCATTGGTAGACATATACTGTAAGGAGGTACGGTAATCTCCCTCAACAATAAACATGAAATTTCTATTTGGTGTTGGACCCTGCATGTCTTCCGAAGCCATAGGTATTTCCTCCTCGGAATCATTAGAGGTCTCTGAGTAGACAGAGTGATGACTAACCTGGGCAGCACTTCCCATAGAAGATATGACGCTTCTTCGGCTACTTAGCACTCTTCCTGACCTCAGGTTCATTCACCCTCCTAAGTCTCTCTATAAGTCCCAGAGATTCTCCTTGAGTGGCTCTCCCAATGCCTCAATTTGCTTGACAAAATGCTAGTGTCAATCTGGATGATACCACTTCCATGCGATACTGCCTTGGCCGTGATACGATACCAGAAGGCAACGCGATACGATACTGTCTGCAGCAGGCGATACGATTCTGGATAACTGATACGATACGATACCAACAACCCTCCCGATACGATACGAATTTGGTATCGCGATACGATCCCTGATAAGGAGGCGATACGATACTAGTACACGCGGCGATACGATACCACCAGCTTGTACGATACGATACCAGGTACGGTGTCGCGATACTTCACTAGGAATTAAGGTGATACGATACTACTGCTGATCACGATACGATACTTGATCAATGCCCGATATGATACCAACTTCCTCACATGATACGATATCACCTGCGAAGGCTGATACGATATCCACTTGGTATCGCGATATACCTCTTGACAATGAGACGATACCATACCAGGTATGGTGTCCCGATACTTCACTAGGTAATAAAGTGATACGATACTTGTAGGGGTTCGCCGATACGATAGTAAAATAAGGGACGATACGATATCCCGGTCCTCACGATACGATACCGGAGAACCAAAGCGATACGATACTTATGATGGTATCGCTGTCGGGATGAAATCTCGCAGGGAAGTGTGCATGATTCTTTTTCAAGAGTCCATAAATTTATGAGTTTTGTATAATGTTTTGATTGAAGAGGGAATATTTCGTGCATGATTTGACTGATTTGATTTCTTGTGTGATAAGAAACCATGTTAGAGATGTGCGTTAGAATGGTGCATGTAAATAACTGACGTTAGACCCATGAAAACTTTATGTTTGACCCTTGAAACTGACTGAAAAGGAGGGTTTATCCCATGAAAAATGAACTCGAACCCTTGGAAACCCTTGGAGTTTAGGTCCGAACTGTAA
This sequence comes from Ceratopteris richardii, assembly GCA_020310875.1. Classification (NCBI taxonomy): domain Eukaryota; kingdom Viridiplantae; phylum Streptophyta; class Polypodiopsida; order Polypodiales; family Pteridaceae; genus Ceratopteris; species Ceratopteris richardii. The sequence goes on along the minus strand of CM035441.1, from coordinate 86,957,544 downwards.
ATAAACCATTAAATTGATGATCTTGAGTTAATTGTGAGCAAAACCCTGATTTTCCCGATCATAAATCCTAGGCCGGACCCTTGGAAATGGCAGTTTCTATAGGTCAAACCCTAAAAACCAATTAAACTGTAAATATCCAGTGTGAAATCAAAACCATAGTCTAAGGAAAAATTAAAAGTATGCTAAAAATAGAAATTTCATTAAGGAGGTTAGAACGTTCTAGAAGGAAGTCCTAGGGAGGGGCCTATAAATAAGTCTATACTCATTTGTTTCTTCCCTATCCTGTGGATTGCCCTTGTGGATCGTCTCCTCCAGTATATCAAGTGATTGAAGACCGAAGTAAAGAGTACCCCATCCTGTGGATTGCCCTTGTGGATCGTCTCCTCCAGTATATCAAGTGATTGAAGACCGAAGTAAAGAGTACCCCATCCTGTGGATTTCCCTTGTGGATCGTCTCCTCCAGTATATCAAGTGATTGAAGACCGAAGTAAAGAGTACCCCATCCTGTGGATTGCCCTTGTGGATCGTCTCCTCCAGGTTTATGCGATCTCTGATTATCTCAAGTAAAGAGAAGGAAGGCCATTGCGGAGGATACTTGAAGAAAAGAAAGGACCGAAGTAAAGACCTAAAGAAAAGCTTCGACTACAGGATCCGAGGGGAATCCCGTGGGCAGTTTCTCGCACTGTAGCGAGGGATCTAGAGTAGACACTAGCCGGCCCGCACTGTAGCGGCGGCTTTTATACTGTATCATCGCACCGCACTGTAGCGGTTTTATTGTACCCTCGGCTCGCACTGTAGCGGCCTGTTTGTATCATTAATCTTATTGGAGGCTTCAGTTTCATTTCCGATTGTATCTTCGAGCTTGATCTACATCACGTGTTTCACTGCGGTATCCGATCGTCTCTTTCCGACGCCCACGGTCCCACGTCTCGACACTTCCGAGGGGCGAGGGGCCATACGAGGATTGCGCACACTCCGGAGAGCACAGGCGAGGCGCCCAGCGCGCAGACGCCGCTCGCAGGACAGCGGGAACGGTGCACCAGAGCGGGGCCTGATCCAACCCCACGCGCCGGCTTCCCGCCACGACCTCCTTCTTCCCGACACCTGAACCCGACGTGAAGCGAGGCGGTTTCCCCGGTGATCCTCATCGCGTCACCTACTCCTTGAGGAAAGAGACAAGAACCTCGGCATCAGACAGAGACTCCAGGTACTAGCACTTCAAGTTATTTGAATTTTGCATTGTTTCACACACACATTGAACAGAAAGACTGTCTTGCTGTCTGAGTTTGAGCATCCACACTCTGCATTAGTTTAGTCCATACGTGTGAGCACTTTTTTTCCCGCTTAGACTAGGGACTTACTGATTTCTAGCTTAGACAAAACGTTAGAAAACATTAGAAATTTCTCATTGAAAGAGGGGAAAATACATTGAAATCTTGGGAATCAAAGAGAGGACAGTTCGACTAGACTTTGGCCTAGGCAAATCAGAGAGCTTAGACTGACCTTTACCTCCTGGCTTGTGACTCATCAAGCCTCTTCTCTGATCTCTACTCAGAGCTTAGAGAGATAATTGAGCCACTTACGTTGGACCTTGTGTTACGTTCTAGGACAGAGCAGAGAAGAGAGATGGAGGATATATTCAAGGAGTTGGTAATAGAGAAACAAGGGGCCCGTGTAGTCCAAGCGGTATTGAAAGAAAAAGGGAAGTTTACAGGCTTGAATGTAACCGAGTACCTAGATGTTTTTGAGGAACAGGCACGGATTTATGGTCTACCCGAGGATGTGTTTTCACACTACTTCACACGGGTAGTATCAGGATCCATTTTAGCCCCTATTACAACGCATATTGCAAAGCCTTCGGCCGAATTCAGAAAAGAATTGCATAAGCTGTTTTATCTAGAAGATTTTTCCCAACACAGTAGAGAAGGGTTCTTGCGGTGGATAAGCTCTCCAAAGCCCACTGCATCCCTCACTCAACTTTTGAATGAGTTCTTGAGAAGATATGAACAAATTCCACATGCCGATTTAGATGCTTTAAAACCTGACCTAGTTATATCTTTCCTTAGGATCTTAAGTCTTGAAGACAGGACTGAGGTCGAAAGGAGGATTGAAGAGCCTGGGAAGAGATTTGGATTTACTGAAGATTGGGGTGTAGTGAGGAGAGAGGTAGAAGCGGTTGCCCAAATGAGGCAACGCCAGGCGGTGTTATACGATAGACCTACAGTGGTAACACCACAACCGCCTAGGGAAGCTTCACTTCCGGCAATTCCAAATGTGCCTGCAACGGCAGCTTTTGCTAATGTTGCGTCCACTTTGCGATTGCCAATGGAGATACAGGTTGAGATTCTCAGTCGACAGATAGAGAATCTTATTACGATGCAAGCGTCTATGTCAAAAGAAATGGCGAGTATTCACAATAAAGTTAATTCTATGGGATATCAGGACCCCACTCCTCCTCAGGCGAGTACGAGTTATGTAGATACATTACAGAGAGGCACTATGCCCATTCCAAATATGCAAGGCTATGTGATGCCACAGCCTGCACCTCCAGTGCAGCCTGTTGCCCAACAGATACCTACACCACCAGTGCAAACCACATTTCAAAGAAACACTGGACCTTTTGAGAGACGAGAGACTGGTGGGTTTGGAGGGGCTAAGAGATGTGTATGGTGTGATGCACAAGAGCATTTTTCATATGCCTGTGAAGAGCTTAAGCTAGCAAAAGAGCATCAATTGGTGATAGATATCGATAAGAAGTTATGTGACTTCAGGACCCGCCTTCCTCTACCTGTGAATTGGGGAAAGGGAGGAATGAAGAAGTTTTATGAAGATTTATCTGGCAATAATGCAAGTACATCAGCCACACAGTTAGAGCTTGTAGAGGAGGAAGATGAAAAAGTGCCTAGACCTCGACCCCAAAGAAATTATTCCATAGAGGCTTTAGTGAGGGCTAGGGATGCCATCATGCAGAAGACTGCCTGGAAGTCTCCTGTTGATGAATCCTCGGTCTATTCGCACATAGCCAATGTGGAGGAAAAGAGGAAAAGGGATGAGAGTCAGGAAGAGACTGAGCCTGAAAGAAGAGTGACTAGAAAGCAAAGCCAAGAGGCCAAAGAAAAAGCTAAAGAGCCAGAAAAGAAAGTACAATTCAAAGAGCCTGTTGTTTCAAAGGAAGAGGCAAAGAGGAAAGAGATAAGAGAGGGAAAGAGGCCGGCTGGGCCAACTAAAATTCAAGAACCGACTAAAGAAAAGGAGAAAGAACCTGAACCGGTTCAAAAGAAAGATGAAATTCAAGAAAGTATTCAAGAGGCTGACAAAGAAAAGAAGAAGAAAAAGAAGAGAACTCCAAAGGCTGTATTAATTTCTGAGTTGGAAAGGAAAAATGATGCAAGAGAGATATTAAATGACATTTTACTGAAGAGCCAAGTGACCATGTCCTTGGAGCAGGTCTTCTCCATAGCGAAGCCTGAGTTCAAGGACAGCTTTATAAAGCTGGTTAAGAGAAAGAGGTTTCCACTACCTGAAGATGTAGAGATGGAAGAAGCACCTGAAGATATTCAAGTGACAAATGAAGCAGTTACATTGAGTGATACATCTGATGATGATGATGATGAGGTTGCCAGGTGTCATAAAAATTCTCTAGGTCCTATCATACCTGATGATGAAATGAGGAAGACAGAAAGTGAGTTTAGCAGGACCTTTTGGGCGAGAGGAACACCTGAGATGAAGGTGAAGCTAGGGAGCAACGAGGAGTCATGTTTTGCTCTGGCCTTGATTGACTCAGGATCAGAGATAAATGTGATTTCTAAGAAGCTCTATGATAAGTTTAGGTGGCCGATTGATAAAGATCATGGATGGAGGATGAGGACAGCGGATAATGGTTCAGGAGCACTGCTTGGGGCATGCGCCTTTGTGCCTGTGACCATAGGTGGGATTTCTGAGGAATTTCACTTCTTTGTCCAGGACCATTGTTCATATGAGGCTATCCTTGGGCAGCCCTTTATAGCTGAGGTAAGAATGGAGACTAAGGCCATGGATGATGGATCTGCCTATGCACGAATCCGTTCTAGATCTGGTCTACAGTCTTTGCAAGTGATGATTGTGTGTCCAAATCACTCCAGGAATAGAAAGAATATAAGAAAGAAACCTATTAATTCACATGACCATGATGAGTGTATGCCTGTTGGAGAGTATGGAGCTTCTGCTGATCAAAATTTCTGTTAGGATCCACTGTTGAGCGAGACAACAGTGGGAGTTGGTTTGATGTCTCGCATGACTTTGTACATAGATTTGAAAGTTTTTCTATTTATTCATCTGCATTCAAGTTGCTATGCTTACAGAAAGAGAATGTTTCAAATAAATTCAGAAAATTTCATGAGAGACACTATAAGCATTTAGGAATGATGTTACTTGATGAGAAGATTGAAGATGTGATCCAGTTGGAGAGAAGTTCGACTACTATGGAAGAGCTTGAGAAGGCATTTGAGAGAAATGAGAAATCAGAAATGATTATGCTAAGTTCTATCAAAGAGTATGAGATGATTGAGGAGTTTATGAGAGAGCATGAAGTAAGTGTAAATACAAAGTATAAGACTGTGGATAAGAAAGTGAAGCCTATAGCTTAGCCATTGCCAGAAGATAGTCATGAGAAATATCTGCGAGTGTCAGATGACCCTATGCTGAGACGAAGAGAGCTCATAGGGCATCATTTTACTGATGAGACTATTAAAGAGATCAAGTTTGGAGAGAAATTGTTTCTGAGAAAAGAAGAGAAACAGAAATTTATTGAAGTCATTAAGAAACACGAAAAAGCATTTGCACTTTTTCCACATGAGATAGGTTGTGCGGATCCGAAACAAGTACCTCCCATGATTATCTTTACAGTGCCACATATACCATGGAATATCCGGCCTATACCAGTCCCAAAGGCTCACTTGCCTGAGCTGATGAGACTGCTAAAGGAAAAGATTTCCATGTGGATATTGGAACCCTCCTCAGCTCCATATTCGAATAGGTGGTTTACAGTGCCGAAGAAAAATGGGAAGCTTTGTTTCATTCAGGATCTGCAACCTGTGAATAAAGTCACAATTAGAAATGTAGGGACAGGACCCATAGTGGATGAGTTTGCTGAGGCGTTTGCTGGGCATTCCATCTACTCTATGGGAGACTTGTATTCAGGTTATGACCAGTTTCAGTTGGCTATGGAGAGTAGAGACATTACGACCATGAGGACTCCACTGGGCCTTGTACGCATGTGTACTTTGCCGCAGGGAGCGACGAATTCTGTGGCTCACATGATGAATGCCATGAACCTGGTTTTACGAGACTTTATACCATCTGTGACTATGCCATTTATTGATGATGTTCCTATAAAGGGATGTGAGGAAAGAGTGAAAGATATGAGTTTAGATGCTTCAGGATGTAGAAAGTTTGTGAGAGATCATATTGCTGATTGTGAGAGGATCTTTGAGAGATTTGAAGATGTGGGGCTAACACTTTCTTTAGAGAAATCGGTTTTTGGCGTTGATGAGGTCCTCATTGTAGGACATCTATGTGGACATTATGGCCGCAAGCCATACCCGCAGAAAGTTGAGGCCATTAGCAGGATCTCTGAAGTGTGTCGTAATGTCAGTGAGGTGAGAAGGTTTCTAGGAGCCTGTGTATTCTATGTGATATGGATTCCTCACTTTGCTCACGTTGCGAACCCCTTATATGATCTCCTGAGAAAGAGAAAGAAGTTTGTATGGACAGAGAAACAGTCGAGAGCTATGCGTAAACTGAAGCAGCTGCTAATTGAAGCCCCAATTCTGAAGCGTGTTGACTATTCAGGTCAGAAACCTATCATTTTGACCATTGATACCAGTCCTATTGGTATAGGCTGGGTCATAGGTCAAGATGATGATGAAGGGCAGAGATATGCAGTGCGCTTTGGTGCTAAGATCCTACATGATACCCAAAGAAAATATCCACAGATTAAGAGAGAGTTATGGGGATTAGTGACTGCTTTAAAGAGCGATAAAGAGTATTTCATTGGGGCGAATGTGATAGTTGAGACCGATTGTCTTCCACTGATTGGCATGATTGCAAATTGTTCATCTCCGGATATTGCTATGCTTAGATGGATCTCTTATATAAAGTTTATAAATCCTGCATTTGTACACATAGCTGGGAAGTCGAATACAATGGCTGATATGCTTTCAAGGGCAAAATTCGATGATAAGTCTGATGATGATGATGAGGTAGAAAAGGATATACATATGATAAGATACGATCCATTGGTGTATGCATATGAGCAGTTCCGAGAGAATGAGTATGATGGTGAGTGGAGAGATATTGGAAGATATCTGAGTACTCTGAAACCTTCCCCCGGTTGGTCCACAAATAAGTATAGATCCATCAGGAAAAAGTCTTACAACTTTTTCTTGAAGGATGGGCTTATTTGGCGACACGCTAAAGGCAAGGTGAAGAGTCCACAGAGAGTATTGAGTTCGAGGAGTCTTCAGAGAAAAGTTATGAGAGAGATGCATGAGACCTTATGGGCAGGTCACAAAGGATTTTATGCTACATATGAGAAGATTAGGGAAGCTTACTGGTGGCCAGGGATTTATGTAAGTGTGAGAGGTTTTGTAGACACTTGTGCTACATGCCAGTTGCATTCATCAGTGTTGAGGGAGAATAAAGTAAGAGGAAGAAACGAAGAAGACAACGAAAGAAGCAGCCTCACTAAAAAGAAATATATGAAGATATATCTCTGCAAGAAGCCCCCCAGGGGCGCAACACCCATCTCTGCACAGAGCCCCGCAGGGGCACACACACCAAGGAAAGGACGCAACCCACATGGGTGCTTCAACCTCTTGATCTTTGGCAGGTCCAGATCGAAGACTGAAGCACCACATCTCCAACCTTCCACTGATGGCGTGCGTGGCAACCAGAATTACGATGGCAACCCAGAAGTAATGAGCCTATAGGTGAATTAGACTGCGAATATCAGGTAGTCAGTCTAACTCCAAGGGTTGCGGGCAAGCAAGTCGAATGCATCAGGCCCAGAGAATGTAAAACAAGAATTAAGAAGAGGCCGTCAAAACTGAACACCTGTTTTATAAACAGGTAGAACTGAGCAAGGGTTGCGTGCAGACAACAAACTGAGGACAAGAAGTAAAGCCTGTCAAGGGACGACAGAGACGAAGAGGGGGAGAGTGTTGCAGAGCTAAAGGAAGCACAAAGTAGAGAAAAAGACGGGCCCCAAAATTTTTCCGATTTGGACATCCTATTTTTGTACCATAATCATTCTTGTAATATATTTTCCATTGTAAATGCACTAGAGGAGTCCTCTAGATGCATCCCCACAAAAGATTAGAGATTTACCTTTGTAAAATAGTAGGAAATTAGTCTCTTAGTGAATAAAGTGCCGGTCTCTTGTGTGAAAGGACCAAACTTAGGGCACTAGTATATAAGTCACTTTGTGACTCTTTTGTAGAGACTTTTTGCCATTGTGAGAATAGAGAGCACAGAAATTCGAATTTGTGTCTTCTTCACTCCATATCTTCTTCTCTGTGAGCTTGTATGCATGTGTATTGCTTGGAAAGAGTACTTGTGAGTGTTGTCTATCCATGAAAGTGTTTATTTGCTATAGGTAAGGTGTGTGCGAAGTGTAGGAAACGCTGAAGTGTAGGAAAGTATTCCCACGACTCAGTATTTTGCTCATAACTTGAAGTAGGAGCATCGGAATTGAGTGAAACCACTGCCATTGGATGCGTCTTCTCGAGAGCTTCGAAACTCATATGCTATTCGCTATATTTGAAGCTCGAGGCTGGGAGAAAAGTCCAAAATACTGACGGCTGCTGCACCAAGTATCGTTTCGCCTTGACCAACAGTTGGAGCTTGTTTGGATAAGTCTTTGCCTTATTTACACTCTTTGAGTAGTTCATTTGCATTGATCATTACATGATTGCATGTCCTCATACACTCGGCTAGGTTTGTATACTCTTTGGATTGATAATTAAAAGCGTGTATCCCCACTATATGCACTTGAGAGGGGATTGAGGTATAGTCTCTTTCTCCGCAAGTCCCTAAGTTGGTACTTAGGTCAACACACTTTTTGGCGCCGTTGCCGGGGAGTGACGAATCAAACCGAGGCATTCGTGTGATGGTAAGTAGCTTTTTTGCATAGAAGTAAGTGGAGGAGTGGAAATTTTCTCTTCTTTGGTAAGTCATTTTCAGCCGCACTTGCTACTTCTCATTCTTGGAGTGTGTGTAGTGAGTTGTTAGTTTAGGGGAGTGTGTAGAAGGAGTAGAGAAGGAGTAGTTAGGGAGTAGGTCAAGTCCGGAGAGTAGGAGTTAGTTGTTGTTCAGTAGAGTTTCCTTTTTGTAAGCAAGAAAATTCCAACTATAAAAGCCAAAAAGAGTCATTTTGAAAATCACTTGTTTTTGAACAAGTATCGTGAGAGAGATCGGCGAGTATCGCGTTAGCTGTCGTCAGAGATCGTGGACGAAGGGTGGAGCAATCTGAGCTACGCAGAGCTAGTCAGGAGGAGTAGAGGGTTGTGATAGAATCCTAAGGTAAGTTTTTGTATCATTCCATCAACCTCATTACATAAATCAAGTCTTTCAGAGTGAAACGATCTGCGTCAGGTATTGTCTGGGATCTACAAGGGGTAAAAGGAGTGATTTGCTTGATACAGAGAGTGAGGAGAGGAGAGAGGAACTAGGAGAATAAGGGCATCAAAGCAAAACTTAAAAAATCTTTCCCAAAATTTGTCTAAGGGTCAAGTATCGTTTTGCTCCCGCGGTCGAGTATCGCGATACTTAGCAAGTATCGTGACCTCCTGTGGTCGAGTATCGCGATATTTCCCGTCGATCGTGTATCGTTTCATACCGATCGCGATACTTGGTCAGAGATCGTTTTGCTAGCGATCGTCGATCGTGTATCGTTGATCGTGTATCGTTTCGTGCCAGTCGCGATACTTGAGAAGTATCGTTTGGTCAAAGATCGCGATACCTAGCAAGTATCGTGTATCGTTTTTCACAGAGATCGCGATACTTGTGAAAGATCGCGTATCGTTTTGTTCAGGTATCGTGTATCGTCTGGTCTTCAAAGATCGCGATACCTAGCAAGTATCGTGTAGCGTTTTTCACAGAGATCGCGATACTTGCGAAAGATCGCCTATCGTTTTGTTCAGGTATCGTGTATCGTCTGGTCTTCAAAGATCGCGATACCTAGCAAGTATCGTGTATCGTTTTGGCAGCGATCGTCTGTCCGAAGTATCGTGATAGTCAAGTATCGTGAGAGGTCGTGTATCGCCTGTGCCCAAATATCGTGTATCGTTTTCTTTCAAGTATCGGTATCGTTTCACTTAAGCGATTGGTATCGTTTATCAGATATCGCGATATTTGTCAGGGATCGTGTATCGTCTAAACCCAGAGATCGTGTATCGTGGATTTTTTGGAGACAAGTATCGTGGTCGGGAAAAACTTCTTCTTCAGTCATTTTTTTTATCAGCCAAAGTCTTCTGGAAATTTTTGACCTGTAGTTAAGAGTGCCAAAGGCCCAAGGGTAATAAAGACTGATCAGAATTTTGAAGTGGATGAACCTGAGATCCGAAAGAACCCTAGGAAGCCGAAGAAGTGTAATTTCTTCTGTAGGTAGTGTAGGAGAGCCAAGTAACCGTTCACATTATTCTAAGACCTCCAGTGAGTCAGAGGAAGAAATTCCCATGGCTTCAGAGGATATGCAGAACACAGTACCCATGATTGGCATGATGTCAATCATTGAGGGAGAATACAGAACCTCCTTGGAGTATGTGAACACCAACCAGAATGAGATTCCTATTTATTTGGATGGCCTAAACAGATCAGTGGCCAGGTTAAAGAAAGCTTCAGAGGCTTACATAGTGCCTAGACCAGCAGTCAAGTACTTAGGAGGATTTTACATGGACAAAAGAGATATCCAATATGTGGTCACAGAACACCCAGAAAACATTAATGAAATAGGTGAAGAAAATAATGCTTCAAACTTTAATGGAGGAGGGAATGAAGAACAAGTAACTACACCTAGAGGGAGATCTACGGTTGTTAGGATATGGAGAGGAGATCTGATTCCCCAGGATGACACCTTAATGGATGTGTATTTGTTCAATGGGATGGATTATCTTCTTAGAGCACATTCTTCAATTTGGGAAGCTGCTCCTAATCCAGTCACCATCTATGAGTTACAAGATCCTGATTTCTCCACCATCATCACATATCTGGATAAGAATCAGAGAAGATATTGGCCCTTAACAGAAGCAGAAAGAGCTGAGTTGAAATATCAGAACATCCCAGTGTTTCCCCCTAGGGACCAAGCCACTACATCAAGAAACCCACTTGGAACATCTCAGAATGATTCATACCAACAGTCTGGCCAAACACAACAAACACAACAAACACAACAAACTCAAATTCCAGTTAGACCCCATGTGCAGTTTGCAATGCCTGCAAATAACCCTAATTACCGACCTCAACCAACTACTGACCCAAGACATGGAACTCACGCTCCAGTCAGACCGCCGGTAGTAAGAGGACCAGGCATACCAATAGGAAGACCAATTTTCCCAGTAATGCCTAGACCACCTGAAGCAGGAAGAAGATTAAGGCCAATCCAAGTTGCCAAATGCATGAGAAATCACTATGATGGCTCTAGTGAACCATACAACCATATAGCTGAATTTAAACAAGTAATCAGAGCCGAACAGGTAGAAGACTTTTTGATTCAATATGAGTCCTTTGGTCTTACTTTGTCAGATACGGTGTTAGCATGGTTTCAACCATTGGACCCTAATACTTTTCAAAACATGGAGCAAGTATACCAAGAAATGATTGAGGAATTCACTAAGTCAGGAATTAAAAACAATTCTTCATCATTGATCCATAGCTTCAAGCAAGTCCCTACCGAATCAGTGAGATTGGCTGCAAGAAGATTCAAACAGTATGTGGATAGATGCCCAGTAGAGGAGAGACCGACACAAAATAAAATGGTGTCATTATTTTTGGAAGGATTATTGAACGGATCCTTGAGATCATTAGTGTATGTAAAAAGGGTTCAGACTTTGCAAGAATGCATGAAGGAATGCATAGATTTAGAAGATAACCTAGCAGAGGACCTGAAAATACCTCAAGGAAGCTCGAAAAGTGAAGATTCGGCCAGTAACACATCAATTCCTAAAAATAATGTAGAGGAAATAGCCGAATTGTTAGCGAAGAAGTTGAACGTTCAAGGACAGAGGAACTTCCCCAATAACCCTATGAGAGTACCTATGCTTAGAAGGTGTATGCATTGCGGAGGTGATCATCCTTCTCACTTGTGTACTAGGGGAGTAGTCCCACCACCGGTTTATGGTTATAATAGACCCACTGTCCCAGGACCTCTACAATATTGCAGTGTGGAACAAAAATATACAAATCACAATACATAAAATTGCCCTTACAATAGGCAAGCGAGACCAGCACAACCATACATGAGACCTTATGGATACCCTCAGAGAGATCAGGGAGGTGAAGCCTTTAGATATCCCACTTATCAGCCGCAGGCACCAGTGCCACGACCATATGCGTATCAAGGATACACCCAACCACAACCAGTACTAGGACAACAACCGCCCCATCCTCAAAACGTTGTCCCAGTCAAGATTGCTCGACCTGAAGAAAACCTTGAGAGAGCTATAGTACCAGCCACACCTTTGGCTAGTAATGAACCATATGACTCATCTTACGACCATAGTCAAGGAGCATATCCCAATTATGAAAGCTCAATGATGGAATATGGACAACTATATGAACCATATGCCTATGGCATGGAAGCACCAGATAGTTCATATGGATATGAGCAGGACTATGTGTCATTAATGTACACAGCTCTTAGAACAACCATACTACCCCGACCTATGAACAGACCGCCTGTACCCAAAGGACCATGTTACAGGTGTGGAGGTGATCACTACATCAGAGAATGCACATTGCCAAACCCACCACCACCACAACGAGTCTGGGAAGGTTACTGTAGTGATTGTGGTAAGGAACACCTTTTCAGAGACTGCCCCAAGAATCCTAACAAGGTAAGATCTAACGTGCAAATCAACGTAATAGAAGTAATTGAATCAGCAGGGAGTGATAAAGAGTACACAGTACCATTGAAAGCAATAACGAGAGCCAAAGCCAGAGAGACCCCTGATAAAACGGAGGAGAACGATCAAAGTAACAAGGAGGTGAACACACCTATCCCTCCAAGAGTTGAAGACTCAGAAGAGCCGGAGAAAAGTACTGCAAGTAAAAGGTCCCAGAGATGGAAGCACCGAAGAGATAGGATAAAAGAAAAGAAGTTATTGCAGAAAAAGGAAAAGGAGGAAAACGAACAAAAACCAAAAGAAGAACCAAAGAGGGAAGAAGGAAACAAGAATGAACGGTACAAAAAAGAGGAGGTAGGATCAGTGTTAGCAGATCCTATGCCTGAAGAATTAGCCATGTGGATTCAGGCATACAAGGCACGAATAAGAACAGGACCTACCATAGCACAACACGAGAGAGAATATCCAAGAGGTGACTTAGAAAAAGAAAGACTGGAGATCTGCAAAAAATTGATAGAAGTTGCACAACAGACCTTAGAAAAACCTGCATCACCTTTACCCAATACTCGAATTTCTAAAGGAGAATTCCAAGAGTGTGTAAACACTCATGGAAAGCCTGAAGTGAGTAGAACACAGAATGACGAATGTGGTATTGAGAGAAGGGAAGGATCCATAGTTCCCGAAGTGGAAGGAGAATGGACTAAGGATCTATGGGAACGAGTTCAAGAGGACAAATGGAAGAAAGTGGAAGGAATTGAACCACCCTTTGAAGAACTAGAAGCAGGGGATGAAATAGAGGGTTCAATACGTGAACTAAATTCAGAAGAAATTTTACCGATGGATGCAAGTAACCAAGGAGAGGAAGATGTAAATGAACTGCCCAATTACACAGGGGACTACGAACACAATTCAGAATTGTATCGTCTTCCCTCAATGAGGAAACGAGAAACGAACCCATCAGTCCAAACATCTGAGATCATACAACGCCTTAGAGAAGTAAAAATCCCTTGTACCCTAACATTCGAAGAACTATTGAAGGTAAAACCACATTTGAAGGAGAAATTAATCAATCAATGGGAAGTCAAGGAGGAAAAGAAAGAGATAGCAGACGAAGTCAACACGGTGAGAATTCCAGTGGATAAGGTAGGAGACTTTAGTGAGGGAGATGAAGGAAACACTTGCCTTCCAATTACCTTTAGGGGATACACTACCAAAGCCATCTTAGATTCGGGAGCTGGTGTTGGTATTGCTACCAAAGAAATTTGGGAGAAATGGGGAAAACCAGCATTAAGACCAACACGCATGAAAATACAAATGGCAGACGGACATACAGAAAGACCCTTAGGATTGTTGGAACGAGTAGTTTTCACTACATGTGGAGTGGAATTCGAACACACTTTAGCAATATGTCACTTCGAAAGGCCAAGCAATTATGAAATGATCTTGGGAAGGCCTTTCATGAGACAGTTAAAGGTCGTACAAGATTGGGGAAAAGATGCGGTGTACCTACAACATGAAGGAACCACCACTAGAATTAACCTACATACGTACACTTATCAAGATGTTCCACCTCTACAATGGAATCAAATTCATAGGGAGGCAGATGATCAATCAATTCATAGTGTAGGTTCTAGTGATCAATCTTGGATGAACGAGGACACTCATCTATGGATATGCCAAACTGCAAAGAAGGAAGAGGAGAGAAGAAAAGGATGGCAGCAGAAACAAGGAATAGTGAGGTCTGTACAAGATCCAGCTTACATGCCACAAGTGTTTCCGGATGAAGAGTTCGAACCTCATGGTTGGATGGAAATTTTAGCAACCCTCGATGTCTGTGTAAACGAAGAAGTAGTGACCATGAACGAATGTATCGATGAGGAGGGTTATGATGTGAGCCTGTATGTGGTAGTCCTTCAGGAGGCGGAAGAAGGAGAAGTGATAGAGAAAGAATGGAAGGAGGACTATGAGAGCATAGAAATGGAGCCAGAACCGATGGAACCTGAGGAAGAAGATCAAAAAATAATAAGCATCACAGCTAACGAAAACTATAAAGAACCTACACAGAAAGAAGGGCTGGAGTTCCATAAAGAGTTAGAGAGTGAAGAAAACAGACCACAAGATCAGTTTGAAGTGCCAGCTCACTTCAAGAAATATAAAGTAGAAGAGAGGAGAATTGCTATTCAAATGCCTAAAAGAGAGGCCCAGCCAGGAATAGCTTATGACAATAAAGAACAAACCAAGAAGATATTGGTAACGATGGAGGAAGGAGAAGAACGATGTACTTTCATAGGACAGGATGTCTCATTAGAGGAAGAACAAGAGTTAATTCGTCTCATAAGAGATTATCGGGATGTCTTTGCATGGACCTATAAGGACTTGAAAGGTGTTTCCCATGACATCCGAAGCCAAACCTTCTAAACAAAGACCATATACTTACAATTATGTGTATTCAGCCAAAATAAAGGAAGAAATAGACAAATTACTAGATGCTGGATTCATATACGAAATTGAGCACACGGAATGGGTGTCACCTTTGGTGGTAGTACCGAAAAAGAATGGAAAGTTAAGAGTGTGCATCAATTTGAAGAAAGTAAATGCCGCGACAATAAGGGATAGTTATCCTTTACCAATCACAGATCATCTCTTGGAAAGAGTAGCAGGGAAGGAAGTCTATAGCTTTCTGGATGGCTTTTCAGGGTATAATCAGGTAGCTATTGCTCCTGAGGACCAACATAAAACAGCATTCGCGACTGAATGGGGAGTATACGCCTTTAGAGTCATGCCTTTTGGTCTGACTAATGCCCCTGCTACCTTCCAAAGATTGATGTGTCATGTATTCAAAGAATTCTTAAGAAAAAGTATGGAGGTATACGTGGATGATCTTTGTACTTATTCAGCTATACGATCAGAGCACATCCCAGAACTAGAGAAGATCTTTGCCAAATGTAGACAATACCGAGTATGCCTCAACCCAGAAAAATGTGTCTTCATGGTTAGACAAGGGAAAATATTAGGACATATTGTCTCTAAAAGCGGAATTTCAACTGATGAAGACAAAATCAAGGTAATTCTAGATTTACCAAGACCTAAGACTGCTAAAGAAGTTCAAGCATTTATGGGACATTGTGGATACTATCGAAGATTTATACATATGTACGCCATAATTGATAGAACTCTTTATGCATTATTGACTTTATTTGATTGGACCGAAGAATGCGAAAAAGCCTTCAATGAGTTAAAGAATCGATTGAGTTCAGCACCAATCCTTCGAGTCCCTAACTGGAATAAGCCGTTTCACATTCATGTGGATGCATCCAAGTTTGCCATTGGTTGCATCTTAGCTCAACCTGCCGATACAGGAAAATTAGACCACCCTATAGCCTATGCTAGTAGACAATTAAATCAAGCAGAACGCAATTATACCACCACGGAAAGAGAAGGCCTAGGGATGGTGTACGTAGTTAAAAAGTTCAGACATTACCTGTTGGCAAACAAATTCAAATTCTTCATTGATCATCAAGCCCTATTGTACCTAGTCAACAAGCATTGTAATACAGGAAGACTAGTACGATGGTTTTTACTGCTAATGGAGTTTGATTTTGAGGTAGTAGTCAAGAAAGGAAATACCCACATAAGAGCAGACCACTTATCAAGAATGACCCATGGAGAACCACCCATAGGAGTACCAGATGATCTGCCAGATACGTACCTTTTTAACCTAGAAGTATGTCCTCAATGGGCAGAGAAGTTGATCCCTATACTTACACATGGACCTAAAGATGGGATCACGCAAAACCAAACCCAAGACCTCTGGAAGACTAAAAACCTTCATATCATTGCGGGAAGTTTGTATCACCAGGATTCAAGCGGATTGTTAATGAGATGCGTGGAAGAAGAGGAACAAGAAATGTGGCTTCAGAAAGCACATGTAAACCAATGGAAAACTCATTTGAATGCAAATGGAACGTGGCAAACACTCAAGAGATTTGGCATATATTGGCCAACCATGCAAAGAGACTCACATAACTATGTATCAGCATGCCAAATCTGTCAAGAACAAAATCCAGAAGAGAACTCTACCTTATGCTATTCTACAATAGCACCAAGATGGAGCATGCCTCTGGTAAAGTTCTTAAAAACTCAGGAATACCCCGAAGGAGCCACTATGGCAAGGAAACGTGCACTGGTAGAACAAAGTAAGGATTATGCCATTATAGGAAAACAACTTTTTAAACGAGGGAAAGATAACCAGTTAAGAATGTGCATTCACGAAAATGAATATCTTTCTGTTTTAGAGATGGCACATACATGAGCTGCAGGAGGACACTTCTCTGCAGATAAAACAGCAAAAATGATCCTCTTTGCTGGAATGTGGTGGCCAACTCTACACCAAGATGCCGTAACATATGTACAACGGTGTGATACTTGTCAACGAACAAAATATCCAATTAGAAGAGATGAGATGCCACTCAGACCCATGATGAGTGCCAGAGCTTTCTTGAAATGGGGGATAGACTTCATAGGACCTATTAGCCCACCAGCAAAAGGATCCCATGCCGAGTATATAATTGTAGCCACAGACTATCTAACCAAATGGGTTGAAGCAAAAGCAACCACGAAAAATGACGCAAGAACCACAGCCAAGTTTCTCTTCGAGAACATTTTCACTAGATTTGGACTACCAATAGAAATTGTGAGTGATAGAGGTACGCACTTTGTGAATGAAGTTATAGAAGCTTTATTGAATGAATTCTTAGTAATTCATAAGAAATCAGCTTCTTATCACCCACAAGCCAATGGACAAGCCGAAAGTTCTAATAAAATCTTGTGTACAGTTCTCACCAAAATTGTTAACAATGGAAGGTCAGATTGGGATAAGCAGTTACATCATGCTTTATGGGCATTTCGAGTAGCCTATAAAACCGCCATAGGCACTACTCCTTTTAACTTAGTGTATGGACAAAATGCTATTTTGCCAATTGATTTCTTAATTCCCACTCTGAGAGTAGCAACTACTTACGAGTGGACAGGACATGAACTATCAGCTCAATTGGATCAAATAGAAAAGCTTCACGAAACTAGGTTACAAGCAGTAGCAGGTATTTATGCCGCTAAACGACGATAGAAAGCCTACTTTGATGCGCACATTAAGGAGAAAAATTTGAAGGAAGGAGATTTAGTTTTGGTATATACCTTGAAACAACATGCTAAAAAGTTGCAGAAGAGAGGATTTGGTCCATTAATCATTAATCGTATATCAACAAGTGGAGCAATCAACTTAGCAACCTTGGATGGGGATATATTACCAAACTATATCAGTGGATGTAGAGTAAAAAAATATCTAAAACCATTGACTGAAGAAACAATGTCTCGATTAATCAAAGGCAAGAATAGACGCATAGAAGAGGAAAGAATATGAGAAGAAGCGAGACAGGAAGCATTGGAAAGAATAAAGAAACGGAAAGAGTGGATGAGAGAGCGAGATGAGAGATATCGATTAGGAGAGGAACTCATCCCTATGGCTAATTTTAGAGCCACCCAAAATCTAAAATCACAGAAAACCCAACCATATTTAAATCTGGGAGCAGGTAGAATGGAGTACCACTTAGTGGGTGCTCTCATCGACACAAGAGCTGCTGTAAGCTGTATCAAACTTTCTTTGACCCAAAAATTCCAGGAGAAAGTACGCCCATCGATGGCACAACTGATAGGAATAGGAGGAACGATTACTCAATGCATAGGTGAGATCACCTTACCTCTGCATCTTGGCAACAACACCATGGAACAAAAGTTATTAGTGTGTCATGATCAAGATTTACTTGAGGAGGTAGTGTTAGGTCAAGACTGGATTTACGAATATGAGGTGACCGTTCAATTGGCTTTAGGATACATCTCAGCCAGGATAGGACATCGTGAAGTATTCAGTTTGCTAGAAGAACGACCAATCAACTCTGTGAGCATAGAGCAAAAAGTTCATCCCAATGAACAAAGTCATGAATGTATGTTCAATAGCACTATAGAAACACCTTTGTCAAGTACTATATGTGTGGACACATTGAATTCTGATTGCATACAATATTCTAGTCTAGCAAGTCATGAGAGTGTCAATCTATCTGAAACCAACCTCAGTGAAGCACCATGCCAAAGAGAGACTAGTACTCTGAGTAATTCAAAATTTGTACCTATTAAAATATACCCTATTCCATACTCTAACCAAGCTTGGATAAGGAGAGATCAAGTGAAGGAATATCTTCGACGACAAAAGCACACCCGACATCAGAACAAACAATCAAGTGAGAAAACAAATTGGTTGGAACAACGAAGTCATCAACGAATTGCTACAATATGGATCCCAAAGAAAGTAGTTGCCGCTCAACAGGATCGTTCGCAAATATGGGTTCCTAAGTCTTGCGTTCCAAGGAAACTAAACCGAAAGGATGATCCTCAGCACAAGAAGAACACGTATGGCCCCCAGGCAAAACAGTCACAAAAAAAGAGTTACTGGAGAAAGGAGTCGGTAATGGCAACCCGAGCCATTCCGAGACTTACGAATCAAATCAAACAGACCTACAATGAGAAGAAAAGAGCCACATTCAGTGGAGGTGGGCACCATACAACAAGGCCCAGCACAAGGAAGCAGATTTGGATACCGAAAGACAAAACAAACAGCTTGCATCTTCCAACTACTTCCAATTGCACACATATGGAATTGTCAATACCCAAAGTATGCATAGTAGGGCCACATTACAAGGCCAAGCATTCGGCACATCTTTCTTCTATTTCAGGATAGTCAAGCACATTTTCCTCTTGGGAAATAGGAGAGCACTTGTACATACATTAAGAAAATTACTCAAAAAATAATAACCGCTTCGGCTATAACCTAACTTTTCTGTTTTCCTTTTCAGATGAAAATATGAAAATACCTAAAAATGTGAAAAATCCAGGTATTACCTTTCTCACACCCACGGGAAAGCGACGACACCATTCACTCGGAGCAATATCGAGCTTATCACAAATAGACAAAGGAGGATTTATGATAAGATATGGCAACTAATTCATGCTCTACATTGAGTGCAGATGGCATCTACTAGTTCTGAAGCTACCCAGGTGGAAGAGGTCCAGCTTTTCCCACTCGAGTCCATTACAAAAGCAAGAGGTCACTGGTTTCGGGATGATCATGTGGCAGAGCTCATCTTCATGGCAACAATCAAAATTATGAATACAGATCATTACTTTCCAATCATGTCACATGATTTCAAGACAATAATACAAGGATTACCTCATATTGAAGATGTATGGACACAAGCGGGCCTAGAGGCATTTCTCAAATTGCCTATATATGTTCCAGATTTTCAGAGATGTGCACAGGTAATGAATACCATGCAACCTGCCGCAACAAAAATATCAGTTCCAGAAGCACGAGTATTGGATAAAGTCGGAATCTGGAAGACCATTCAATTCACACATGAGTTGATCAATAAAGCAGGAATTACTAGTGTCAAAGAGGAATGTCATGACCCGAAGAAGAGGTCCTTCCTGGAGATTAACAGAATAGACATTGAAGATGCTGTCCGTCTGGTGCATCCCCCCAATATGCACAGATACACGGCTCCACAAAAGATTGTAGTACAACTATTATCACATGCCATGCGACAAATAGGAAACAAAATTAATTTAACAGGGTATGTCCAAGAAAGGCTATTTGAAGCCCAGAAGAAATGGGGCCAGAAGAAGTTTTTGAATGGCAGTTCTGCATTAACATTATTGATATATGAAGCTCTCGAGATGAAAAACTGCTTAAGGGAGATGCCGACCTCAGAAGGGCTCGCCAAATACGCTAAATCTGCTACGGTCCCTAAGAAAAAGAAAGCAGTTGTGGTGGTTGAGGAAGCTGGAACAAGCAAACAAAAACCCATGAGGGGTACAAAGCGTTTACGGGAGGAGGAAGCCCAAGCTACACCACAATCAAAGAGAACTCATCTCTTACCGAAGATCACGACAGCTCAAACGCCTATTACAAAGAGAGATCTTTCTGCTGCCCTCGAAGAAACACATCAGTACATGCAAGGGCAGGTGAACTTAAACATTCAAGGTCATCATTATAGGCAGGCAAGTCAAGAGAAACAACAACGGAGTCCAGAGAAGACACCAAAACAGGCTGGAAGATACAAAGAACTAGGGATAGATGATTCCAGTACCAATACAGATTCCAGCCCTGAAAAAGATACCTTGGATACCGATATACGGACAGAAACTCAAGAAGAAGAATGGAATGAGATCGATCAAGTGGAAGTGACGCCAGGAAATCATGAAGATCCCATTGAACCGGAGCATGTCATTCAGTTGAATGATGCTACACGGATAAATATCAAGGAAGTTCCCACCGATGCTCCTTCAAAGAGGAAGTCCAAACTCCAGCAAGTAAGGAAACAGAGGAGTTACAAAGTAAAGAACAAATTGTGATCGAGGTACCGGATAACACACCTCAAGAAAAACAGGCAAACATGGGGGTCGAGCCAAGGATCCACCTTCAGATTAGGCAGCCCCATGACACTACATTACATGTGGCAAAGGGCAAAGATGTCACGACCGGTGAAGAACCGAGTATACCAAAAACATGGCTAAACGTGGACGTTACTCAATTGAAGCCTGTAGTGAAACAAATGATTCAGACAGCCATGGATACACAACAGCAAATGATGGATATAGATGCGGATTATGATAAGGCTATGAGAGAGAAAAGTCAATTCCAGATAATGAGCGAACAACTGTCATCACAACTCATCCAGGCACAAAAAGAGATAAAGGTCAAAAGCAATGAGTTGCTCGAAACAAAGACACAATACGAATCATTAATTACTCAGCATCACCAACTCCAAGAACAGCTCGCAAATTTACAGAGATTATATGATGCAAGCGAGGCGGACAAAGAAAGAATGAGAGCTAGAAGTATATATGGAAGAAAATGACACATTGAGAAGCAGGAATAAGGAATTAATGAAATCATTATTATATGATCAACCAATCGAGCAACAGGAATCCTCAGAAATCAAAGAAAAAGAATTAAGAGAGCAGATAGCACAACATGCAGAATTGCTGCGACAAGAGCAAGAAGTAAGAGAAGAATCAGAACGGAAGTACACTCAGGAAATATGTGAACTAAAAAAGCAGTTAAATATAGCACATGGAAAACTGGCCACAAGCTACAGTGAAAACATGGATAATGTGGCTGAAGTCGGAAATGAATTACTTGCCGCAAAAGAAGCACTCAGCACAACCATGCAAGAAGTAAAAGATAAAGATGAATGCATAGCACAATTAAAGACTCAGATAAAAGAGAAAGAACCGATCGGGACACCAGTAGTGCCGGCTAAGGAAAATCCTACTGACGAGGTAGAAGTAAGTCCTCTATCTCACCCGATCTATAATTCTCCACTACATGAGCAGTTGGCCGACATACATGACGAACATCCAATGCCCTACACTGCAGAAATAAGTCAGAAGGAACGGGCACTAGTGGTGTCCCGATTGACGGAGAATTTCGAAAATGAAGTCATCAAGGTAATGAAAGAGGCCAAGATCAAAGGTAAAGACCTGGACAAGATCATGAAGCCATTTAATATCCCATACGGACTCTTGAAAGAGAAAACAAGACGTTATATACAGAGGATTACACAGAAGAGTCCAGATGAGCAGCTGAATTTCAAACCAACACGTTCACATACACTCAAGCAGAGTTTGAAGCTGCACAACCCGTGTGGCGACGGAAATTTTTGGAGAAACATCCCACACTACGGGTGCATTGGCAAGCAGCGCCATATGCATTCCAGGTAAACCCTTCATTTTGTCCAATACCACGCAGAAGGGATACCAGGGAATTTTTGGATTTGCAAAGAAGCGGCACTATAAATAAGCAGTGGCTCAATTATCCTATGCTTCCGAGCCCGCCACATAACTACTTGCCAACGGAAGACTATATGGTCAAAACCATAGAATTTTGGCTACATAATTATGCGACAGTACTCGACTTAACTGTCAAAATGACCAACAAAATACTTAGCATGATCCTTACAGTTTTGAAGGTATTCAAGCATGCGGCCTACACCTTTTTGAACTTCATAGGTATTAATCAGGGCATGGAAATCCTCATTTTTGATCTATCAGTTATGCCTAGCAGACCAACAATAATGGCGTATTATTCCATATTAATGTTCTTGCCAAGTGTATATATGCAGACTTTTGAAGAAGCCTTCTTTACCGGATTTTTTGAGATTGACTCCGAAATCTTTTTGAAGATGTCCTCAAATTTAAATGCCAGATTAGTGGCATATGAACTTAGCTTCTTCGCAGATCATAGACAGCCGCCCAATGACAGTGTGAAGGCAGAACAATGGAAACAACTCATGATACGTGAAGCCAATCTGCTAAATGATACAGAGCAAACAGTATATAAAACATATGCCCGTTGCTTATCAAAGCCTGTCGGGGACGACAGAGTCTAGGAGGGGGGCAGTGTTGAGGGAGAATAAAGTAAGAGGAAGAAACGAAGAAGACAACGAAAGAAGCAGCCTCACTAAAAAGAAATATCTGAAGATATATCTCTGCAAGAAGCCCCCCAGGGGCGCAACACCCATCTCTGCACAGAGCCCCGCAGGGGCACACACACCAAGGAAAGGACGCAACCCACATGGGTGCTTCAACCTCTTGATCTTTGGAAGGTCCAGATCGAAGACCGAAGCACCACATCTCCAACCTTCCACTGATGGCGTGCGTGGCAACCAGAATTACGATGGCAACCCAGAAGTAATGAGCCTATAGGTGAATTAGACTGCGAATATCAGGTAGTCAGTCTAACTCCAAGGGTTGCGGGCAAGCAAGTCGAATGCATCAGGCCCAGAGAATGTAAAACAAGAATTAAGAAGAGGCCGTCAAAACTGAACACCTGTTTTATAAACAGGTAGAACTGAGCAAGGGTTGCGTGCAGACAACAAACTGAGGACAAGAAGTAAAGCCTGTCAAGGGATGACAGAGACGAAGAGGGGGAGAGTGTTGCAGAGCTAAAGGAAGCACAAAGCAGAGGAAAAGACGGGCCCCAAAATTTTTCCGATTTGGACATCCTATTTTTGTACCATAATCATTCTTGTAATATATTTTCCATTGTAAATGCACTAGAGGAGTCCTCTAGATGCATCCCCACAGAAGATTAGAGATTTACCTTTGTAAAATAGTAGGAAATTAGTCTCTTAGTGAATAAAGTGCCGGTCTCTTGTGTGAAAGGACCAAACTTAGGGCACTAGTATATAAGTCACTTTGTGACTCTTTTGTAGAGACTTTTTGCCATTGTGAGAATAGAGAGCACAGAAATTCGAATTTGTGTCTTCTTCACTCCATATCTTCTTCTCTGTGAGCTTGTATGCATGTGTATTGCTTGGAAAGAGTGCTTGTGAGTGTTGTTTATCCATGAAAGTGTTTATTTGCTGTAGGTAAGGTGTGTGTGAAGTGTAGGAAGCGCTGAAGTGTAGGAAAGTATTCCCGCGACTCAGTATTTTGCTCATAACTTGAAGTAGGAGCGTCGGAATTGAGTGAAACCATTGCCATTCAATGCGTCTTCTCGAGAGCTTCAAAACGCATATGCTATTCGCTATATTTGGAGCTCGGGGCTGGGAGAAAAGTCCAAAATACTGACGGCTGCTGCACCAAGTATCGTTTCGCCTTGACCAACAGTTGGAGCTTGTTTGGATAAGTCTTTGCCTTATTTACACTCTTTGAGTAGTTCATTTGCATTGATCATTACATGATTGCATGTCCTCATACACTCGGCTAGGTTTGTATACTCTTTGGATTGATAATTAAAAGCGTGTATCCCCACTATATGCACTTGAGAGGGGATTGAGGTATAGTCTCTTTCTCCGCAAGTCCCTAAGTTGGTACTTAGGTCAACACAATCAGTTAGGCACAGAGACCCGTTACATCCTACTTACCCTCCTTGTATCCATTACAAGTGGGTGGTCGACCTTGTAACCATGCCCAAAGGGATAGATAAGATGAGATACATTGTACTTGCTAGAGAGGACTTGACCAACCATGTGGAAGGTCGAGCTCTTCGTACAAAGACTACTTATAATGTATGCAAATTCCTTTTAGAAGAAGTGATCTCAAGATTCGGATACGTTGAGAAAGTGGTTGCGGACAGGGGAGAGTTGGATGCGAGAGAGGCAAAAGAGTTCTTTGATCGTCATGGAATTCGATTGTCTCTCACCACTGCCTATAATCCAGAGGCAAATGGGAAAATCGAGAGAGGTCACCCTTCCATTGTGAAGGCGATCTCTAAGGCTTGCAGCGATGACATCAAGCAGTGGCCTAAGTTTCTTCCGTTCGCGTTATGGGCTGATAGGATGACTTACACTCGGTCCACAGGTTTCATGCCTGTTGAATTGATGTACTGTCAGAAGCCAATCTTCCCCATCCAGACTCAGATAGTGACATGGTTGACGCTCCCATGGAATGATGGTATGACGAGAGAAGAGTTATTATCATTGAGAATAAAGCAGTTAGAACAAGGAAATGAAAAGTTGAAAGAAGCAGTCCAAAAGTTAAAGGAGTCAAGGCTAAAGAATAAGATCTATTTTGACAAAACCCATCGACTCAGACCACATAGGATTGAGGTAGATGATTGGGTATCGGTGTACGACAGTACATTCGATACTCAGTACGATGCTAAGAAGAAATTAACCAAACGATGGTTTGGGCTGTATGTGGTTACGTCTATGTTTGAGAATGGTACGTATGCACTTCGCGAGTTAGACAATACTCCTTTGAGATCTTTGATTGTAGGAAAGAGGATAAAAAATTATTCAAGAAAAGAAATGAAGCGGATTATGAGATTGAGCAAGAACTTCTGGAGGGAACTGATGACATTGAGGCTGATGCTGATGAAGAATGATAGACCATGGAATTAAAGAGAAGCTGGATCAAAATGAAGAAAAATGACCAAGTGAAACGTTTCTGATTTGAGATGTGTTTTCTTTCTGTCAGAGCATATGCATTGCAGTGATGTGTGTGATAAAGACATGTATGAGTTTATGAAAATCATGTAGAATGAAGATACCAAATATCTATTATGGGTTTGCACGAAGCATGAGCGACTACAAAATTATATGAATAGGATCAGTTAGTGGACTAGAGACTTTTGGGAGTGAAAGCTTGGGAATATGATGGCATGCTTAGACCGAGTGCATGTATATGCTGATTGATTTGAACACTTAGTGAAGTGGGAAACTTTGGATCTTACTATTTGTTTCTTATGAGAACTTACCTCCATATGGATCATGATTTATAAAGAAACATTCATACTCATGCCAGCTTATATGTGCGTGTATGTTGTTGGTGCGCTACGATGGGCTAGTAGGCGAGTGGAACCACCTTGGTCGGGTGATCAAGGCCACGAGCCGTAGCTAGTTTCGTCGTAGGCCTGACCTATCTGTTGTCATGTGCCTGTATGGGTCGGTAGGCGGGTGGAGTCACTCTGACCGGGTGGTGAGAGCCACGAGCTGACGTCGATTTCATGCAGGGCTGACGTTGTGTATGTCGTGTGCTATGCCGGGTCGGCAGACAGGTGGAATAAACTTGGCCGGGCGGACAAGTCCATGAGTCGCACCCGATTTCGACATAGGCCGATTTGTGAAAAATAAAAGACAAAAGGAAATGCTGAGCTGAGATGAAGAGGAAAAGAAAAAGAGAAAAGAAAATGAAAAAGGTAAAGAAAAAGAAAAGATCTATTGGAGAGTTGGACAAGTAGGAGATAAATAGTAGGAATCGAGGCATATTCTACAAACCGAGTTAGTAGAAACATATGTATATGCTAGTACTTAGAATTGAAATCAAAACCATAGTCTAAGGAAAAATTAAAAGTATGCTAAAAATAGAAATTTCATTAAGGAGGTTAGAACGTTCTAGAAGGAAGTCCTAGGGAGGGGCCTATAAATAAGTCTATACTCATTTGTTTCTTCCCTATCCTGTGGATTGCCCTTGTGGATCGTCTCCTCCAGTATATCAAGTGATTGAAGACCGAAGTAAAGAGTACCCCATCCTGTGGATTGCCCTTGTGGATCGTCTCCTCCAGTATATCAAGTGATTGAAGACCGAAGTAAAGAGTACCCCATCCTGTGGATTGCCCTTGTGGATCGTCTCCTCCAGTATATCAAGTGATTGAAGACCAAAGTAAAGAGTACCCCATCCTGTGGATTGCCCTTGTGGATCGTCTCCTCCAGGTTTATGCGATCTCTGATTATCTCAAGTAAAGAGAAGGAAGGCCATTGCGGAGGATACTTGAAGAAAAGAAAGGACCGAAGTAAAGACCTAAAGAAAAGCTTGGACTGCAGGATCCGAGGGGAATCCCGTGGGCAGTTTCTCGCACTGTAGCGAGGGATCTAGAGTAGACACAAGCCGGCCCGCACTGTAGCGGCGGCTTTTATACTGTATCATCGCACCGCACTGTAGCGGTTTTATTGTACCCTCGGCCCGCACTGTAGCGGCTTGTTTGTATCATTAATTTTATTGGAGGCTTCAGTTTCATTTCTGATTGTATCTTCGAGCTTGATCTACATCACGTGTTTCACTGCGGTATCCGATCATCTCTTTCCGACGCCCACGGTCCCACGTCTCGACACTTCCGAGGGGCGAGGGGCCGTACGAGGATCGCGCACGCTCCGGAGAGCACAGGCGAGGCGCCCAGCGCGCAGACGCCGCTCGCAGGACAGCGGGAACGGTGCACCAGAGCGGGGCCTGATCCAACCCCACACGCCGGCTTCCCGCCACGACCTCCTTCTTCCCGACATCGCGATACTAAGCGGACGATACGATACTGAAGTGGTGTCGCGATACGAGCTGACAAGTGGGCGATATGATACTGGGTGTGTCGACGATACGATACCACAGTAGGTAGCGATACGATACCACTGTAGTAAAGTGTGATCGCGATACCAATCTGGTGACACGATACCAAAATGGTATCATGATAGCAGGACTGATACCGGCGATACGATACTACGGCGAGTATCGCGATACAAGGGAGTTTTGGTATCGCGATACCAAATCTCAACCGATCGCGATACTCAAGCCAAAAAGCATAAAATTTCACAAATTTTTGTACCCCCTTGCTCTTCACACACACCTCTTCTCTGCTTGGTCACTTGTCCTTCACAAAGAAATTATAATGACACTAGTTTCCCTCCCCCCCCCCCCCCCCCCCCCCCCCCGCGATACTGCGCATGCTTGTAATCACTTGTTTATGCATGTTTATGGTGTTTTTAGTAGATAATCTTGGTAGAACTTCACCTTTAGATAGTCTTGCTTGCACCTTGAGCTCACAAACTAACTTGGGAGGCCTGCTCAGCACGATACTCTGTGCACGATACCACACGCTGCTCTCCGACGATACCAGATCACTCTGTAGTGTCAAGTGAGCCAATTTTTGGGTTTTTATACCTTTTTTTTTTTAACAGAATTGGGATTTTACTATTTTTAGATGGTTTTTGGGACTTTTTGTGGTGATCTTGGCCTATTCCTACTTCACCTATCTTCACTTCTCCTCTCTGCCGACCCTAACCCTAACTCCTCCTTCTCTCCCTTCCTACTAACCCTAAATCTAAAACTTATTACACACACCTCTGAGATGTGAAGTAACAAGTGCTGAAGTGATTGACTACTTGCCACCGGACAAATTCACCTCTACAAGTACGATTCTATCACACTCAATCTCTAACCATCACGAAGGCACCTTGGCTGAGTGTTCCCCGACAACGGTACCAAAAACGTGTGTACTTGAGTCAAGAAGACTCAAGGACTTGTGCCAATGAGACTGTACCTCAATTGCAACACAAGTGCATATAGTGGGAAATTAACGCACATTTAAATGTCAATCCGATCGAACGACCTAACCAAGTGTATGGGGACATGTGCACAGATGATGGAAAATGAAGTGGTGAAGTTGGCATGCATGAGAAAAGACTAATCCACCTCTCACACTCTCTGAAATGCTGAAAGTGTCTGTCGCGATACCTCTTACAACAGTTTTCAGAAAATCAAGGATTTCTCCCAGCTCCGAATTGGGGAAGGGTAGACAACAGTCCTACACACACATTCCAAGCAATACACACACATACAAGACCAAAAAGAGGATCAAAATCTGCAAGGAAGAGGCAAATTCGAGATTTTGGAGAGTTCCTTCTTCACAATGGCAAAAAGTCTCTACAAAGAGTCACCAACTGACTTATATACATGTGCCCTAAGTTTGGTCCTTTCACACAAGAGACCGGCACTTTATTACAAAAAAGGGTGAATTTCCTACTAATTTACAAGGGTTATATTACAACAAGTTGGGATTATGCATTTAGAGGACTCCTCTATTGCATTTACATAGTTTTGAGGGAATTCCATAAGACCTCGAAGAAGAAAAATTATGCCCATTATTTTGAAAATTTTGGGGCTCTTCTCTTATGCTCCTTTGCTCTGCAACACATACTTGTTGCTTGACTCAATCATTTTGGTCACCACAATTTGGACCACATGATTTGGTTAAGCTTCGTGGTAGTGTATATGGGACTAGGGTAAGAGTCATGAAATGACTTCTCCATCTAGGGTTGCAAGTTGTACAACTTCAGTCATACTAATCTTATGAAGAATATATGGCCCTTTTCCTCTTTTTCCAAATTTTTAGTATATTCCTCAAGTGTATATGCCAAAAATAAATCCCCTTCTTGAAGATCCTTGTTATTAATATGCAAATCATAGTAGGCTTTTTGTATCTTCTTTCCTTCATATATACTCATG
The DNA here is from genome assembly GCA_020310875.1 of Ceratopteris richardii. Classification (NCBI taxonomy): domain Eukaryota; kingdom Viridiplantae; phylum Streptophyta; class Polypodiopsida; order Polypodiales; family Pteridaceae; genus Ceratopteris; species Ceratopteris richardii. The sequence continues at coordinate 86,928,616 of CM035441.1, read as the reverse complement.
ACTTCTTGCAGTCTAGATTTCTAATTCCACAATCTCATTAGGTATCTCATGTCTTATCCAATTTCATTGATTTCTTATCTTATGAATTGGTATTATAAATCCCATCGATAGGATAACATTTTTTCTATACACTAGATTGAATGGAGTAAATTCTATAGATGTTTTGTATGCTACTCTATATGTCCATAGAACATGATAAAGCTACATATCCCAATCTCTTCTTTTGGTATTTACCAATTTGGATGAAATAGTGCACAAGGCTTTATTTGTACTCTGTACTAATACATTTACTTGGGGATGATAGGATAATGATTTCCTATGAGTTATCATAAAGTGATCAGCCAAACACTTAATTACTTGGTTAAGGAAATGAGTTCCCTTATCACTCACTAGTAATGGAAGTCCAAATCTTCTAATGAAATTTTCATACAAAAACAAAAATATAGTAGAGGTTTGAGCATCATTCATTAAATTAGGTTTGGCTTCATTTTTTAGATGGTGGAAGTATTGGTCCAATGAAGTCCAATCTGTTGGAACATCAAGCTTACACTATGCTTGAGGTGGATTTGATCTACATCAAAGGCTATTGCGTCGAAAGAATATCCGTTGGAGAGTTCTTTTTCATATGCTCATTTATTGTATTTTTTTGAGAATATTTTGATGGCTCATTTACCGTTGTAAAAGCCTTGAGTTGTACACATGTAAAGGTACAAATATAGGGCCAAAATCCCACGAAATTTTGGTGGTTGAAGTTGCATTCAATCAAGCAATCAATCACCCAAAAGTAGATCAATCAAGATCTTCACTTTTCCTAGATTGTAGGGAAGTGAATTGATTCCCTCCAACAACCATTCCCACCTTCATTTGAATTCAAATTCAAGTTGTAAAAGTCGTGGAACACTCCTAGAGGCTATATAAGGAGTTGAAATCACTTGTACATTACATGGAAGCAATATACATACACTTGTGACCATCATTGTCTTGCTCCTTCAATTTTCTGCATCATCTTCTTCGCCAACAGTAATCTTGCAGAGGTTGCTGCTCTCTCCTCAGAGCTCCAAATTGAGTGCAAGAGGACTCATTGGAAAGGTATTAGTGTGTAGTTTATGCCTGTAAATTTTCAAAGCAATTGGTTCAACAGATTCGGAGAAATCTCAGTTTTTCTGCCTCGGGGTCAATCTTTGCGTATTCCTGAAAAATAGGAAGTACCACCGGTGAATGTCGCATTCATTTCTATAGCATATTTTGCTTATTCCTTATACTTTTGTGCATTCCATACACTCAACCCTATGTGTATCACTCCCATAAAAGGAGTTTTTCTAATTGTAATCACGCTGGTCGCTATGGGCATTTGAAGTTCAATGTTTCTTCCATAGATAGTAAGTTTTTTGAGCTAGTCGACCCGCGAACCTATCTGTTTTGTATCGACCCATTCTCCTTGATGCTCCAAGGTACATAGTGTGTTTCTTTGCACTTATAGCATGCCTATAAGGTCTATTTGAGTCTCCAAAAGCTCAAGGGCTGGTCTTGTGCCGGTTGGCTTGACCAAACTTCATCGCTTCGAAACGCACTTTTCTACCTTCGACAAGCTTCTCCAAGTTTTTTCAGTGGTATCAGAGCTATTTCAAGATGGGTGACGGCTTTCCCTCAATGATCGAGAAGCTTGATCGACACAACTACGCGGCTTGGCAAATCAGAATGGAGGCGTATTTGCAAGGTAGAAATCTTTATGGAATTGTAGCAGGTGATGAAGCTATGCCTATTCCAAGATCCAAAGGAGGACCTACACAGGAGGAGACAGATAAGCTCACACTTTGGTGCGCAAGGGATGCTCAAGCAAGGTCGTACATACTAAACTCTATTTCTGACTTTCTATTACCACATATTAGAGGATGCAAGACATCTCAAGGGACTTGGGATGCCCTGGAGACGTTCTTTTCTGCTAGTACCAAAGCAAGAAAGAATCATCTTTGGAACGAGTTCAACCAAATGAAGAAGACACCTAAACAAACCATCACAGAGTTTGTTACCAAGGTCAAAGAGTTTGCGGATCAGTTAGCATCCATTGGAGAGCTGATTGAATAAGAGGTCATCATGAGGCAAATTCTCAACGGCATTCGAAGTGATAAGCAATGGCAATCCTTCACGACGGCCTATGATCTCATCATGGATGTGCAGACTCCAGACTTCAACATCTTTCTTGGACAACTCTTCAATCAAGAAGCCAACAATAGCATAAAGGAAGGTAACTCTTATCATGGTAATTCAACTAGTGCTCTATATGCAGATAAGAAGGATAAGAAGCAGAAAGGCAAGAAGAAGGAAGAAGATGAAGAAGAGACTTCCCAAGCCAACTTCGCAAGCAAGAGCAAGTGGAAAGGGAAGAAGAAAGGATCAAAGCAAGACAAAGCCAAAGGTCAGAATGTTCAACCTTGTGCCATATGCGATAAGACCAACCACACCACTCAGAATTGCTGGTTCAATGGGAAGACCCAAAAAGGAAGTGGAAGAGGTGGATATGGCGGCAATAGAGGCAGAGGTGGACACGACTTCAACAACAACAATAGAAGCTATAATAGAAGGGACTACAACAATTACTCAGAAGATCAACCACATGAAGACTCATTGCTTCTTATGAACCTAAGCCACAAAGAAGGTAAAGGAGACGATCATTTGTTCTACATAGATTCAGGATGCTCGAATCATGTTGCAGGCAACATTGCTCTTCTATCTGACTTGGAAAGTCCAAAACATAGACATGAAGTGCAAACAGGGGATGACACGAAGCACAATGTGGAGAAGATTGGTAATGTCAAAGCTTCCAATGGCAGGACAAACATTCTGAGTAAGGTTCTCTATGTACCCACTATCACTAAAAACCTAATCAGTGTAGGCCAAATAGTTGAAAAAGGCTTGCAAGTTAGGTTCACCCAACATGGAGCTTTTGTGGAAGATCCATGTCAAGGCTTCAAGAAGATAGCCCGAGGTGAGAAGCATGGTAGGCTCTTTACTTTTGAAGTAGGAGATACCAAGAACATAGCTCTATTCAACTTTGGGTCTCAAACCCTAAGTGAGCTTGAAGTGTGGCATAAGAGACTTGCTCATGTGAATGAAAGAACCTTGAAGGATATATGCAGGGATCAAAGTGTTCTAGGACTGCCGAACATATCAAAGCAACACATGATCAACAGGTGTGATGCATGTCAGATTGGGAAGGCACAAAGACAACCATTCAACCACAAAGGCTACATCCACAACAACTTATTGGACTTAGTACACACAGATGTATGGGGACCAAGTCAAGAACCTTCATTGGCAGGATCAAGGTATTATGTCTCATTTATTGACGACCATAGTAGATGGACTGTTCTATACTTTATCAAGAGTAAGAATGAAGTATTTGATTGCTTCAAGAAGTATCTTGCACATGTGGAGAATCATACAGGCAGATCACTAAAGAAGCTCAGATCTGATGGAGGGGGAGAATACTTCTCCAAAGATTTTGATGAGTTCTTGCAGGATAAAGGTATCAAAAGGGAAGTGACTACCAGGTACTCTCCTCAACTAAATGGAATTGCAGAGAGGAGAAACAAGACATTGGTTGGATCAGCCCGAACAATGCTTGAAGAGAAGAAGTTGCCACATTATCTTTGGGCAGAAGCTATTTCAACTGCAGTGTACCTTGTCAATCGACTTCCATCCAAATCACTTCAAGGTATGACTCCTTATGAAGCATGGCATGGAAGAAAACCTAGTCTTGGACATTGCAAGGTTTTTGGTTGTTTAGCTTATGTTCATGTACCATCACAAATAAGAGGTAAGCTAGATGAAAGGGCAACAAAGGCAGTGTTTATTGGATATGATTCAACTCAGATGGGTTACAGGTTCTTCAATCCTTCAACCAAGCAATTCACTACAAGTAGAGATGTTGTGTTTGAAGAACACAGGTCTTGGTATGATGAAGACAAACAAAAGGTAACACTACCATACGATCTTGATTATGACTCTCATCAATTAGGAAGCAAGCATGATACACAGGTCCAGGATCCAAGAAGTGATACAGACGATGACCACGATGAAAGAGAAAGGGATTACAAGCTATGGAAGTCAAGAGGCAAAGCAAAGATGCAAGAGGTTGGAGAATGCTCCAAACAAGCACCTAGAAGATCAGCAAGAGAGAAGAAACAACCAGAAAGGTATGGATATGATTCCACATTTGTTACAAAGCATTCAATCTACTTGGCAAAAGACTCTATTTCAGAGGAACCCTCAGCCTATGAAGAGGCAAAGGGAAACCCTAATTGGGAAAAGGCCATGAACGAAGAGATAGATGCATTGAAGGAAATGGACACTTGGGATTTGGTTCCAATGTCGCCGAATCAAAAGGTAATTGGCTGCAGATGGGTATATAAAGTTAAAAGAAATTCAGATGGATCAGTTTGCAGGTACAAGGCAAGATTAGTTTCCAAAGGATGCTCACAAACTCATGGTATAGACTATGAGGAAACATTCTCACCAGTTGCAAAGATGACTACAATCAGGACATTGATAAGTGTAGCTGCTGCAAGGAATTGGAGACTCCTCCAACTTGATGTGAAAAATGCATTCTTAAATGGTTGGATAAGTGAAGAGGTATACATGTCACAACCACCAGGTTTTGAAAACCCTAATCATCCATCTTATGTTTGCAGACTTAAGAAAGCATTGTATGGATTGAAACAAGCTCCAAGAGCTTGGAATTACAGGTTGGTTACATATCTTCAAGACCAAGGGTTCAAAGCTAGCAGCTCAGATCCTTCTCTATTCATCAAAATGGATCACAATGAGGTTATCTATCTATGTGTATATGTAGATGATATTATTGTGACAGGTGATGATCTAAATGGCATTCAAAGGATCAAGAGACACATGCAAGAGGAGTTCAAAATCAGTGACCTAGGTGAGCTCACATATTTCCTAGGTATGCAGGTGATATACACAGATGAAGGAATGTATTTGACTCAAAGAAGATACATTCAGGATCTTCTTCTCAAGTTCAAAATGGAGAACACTAAACCTGCAGGTACACCTTTGGAGATGAATCATAAACTTAGTGTTTATGAGGGTGAAAAAATTGAAGACATAAAAGAGTATCAAAGCTTGGTAGGTAGCTTGATATATGCTACTCACACAAGGGCAGACATCTCATATAGTGTGGGAGTGCTTAGTCAGTTCATGCACCCACCAAGAAGACCACACATGGATGCGGCTAAGAGAGTACTGAAGTATCTCAAAGGTACAATCAACGAAGGTATATTCTATCCTTACTCTTCAGATTTGGATATCAAAATCTACTCAGATGCAGATTGGGCAGGAGCTAAGGATGATAGAAAAAGTACATCTGGTTACTTAGCATTTGCAGGTTCGAAGCTAGTGTCATGGAGTTCCAAGAAGCAACCAACAGTTGCTTTATCTTCAACTGAAGCAGAGTACAGAGGCTTGACCATAGCAACTCAAGAGGCAATATGGTTAAAAGCATTGTATACAGATTTGGGACTTGTGAGTTCCAAACCTCACATATTTGGAGATAATGTAAGTTCCATGCATCTAGCGGCAAATCCTATTTTTCATGCGAGAACCAAGCACATAGAAGTCCATTACCACTTCATCAGGGAGAAGCTCATGGCAAAGGAGATCGACATTTCTTTTGTTCCGACTGAAAAGCAAGTAGTAGATATGATGACGAAGGCACTTGATGGAATAAAGCTTTGTAGATTCAAAGCTATGGCAGGTATTCAACCTATCAGAGAATGAAGACTCAAGCATACTTTAGCTTGAGGGGGAGCTGTTGGAACATCAAGCTTACACTATGCTTGAGGTGGATTTGATCTACATCAAAGGCTATTGCGTCGAAAGAATATCCGTTGGAGAGTTCTTTTTCATATGCTCATTTATTGTATTTTTTTGAGAATATTTTGATGGCTCATTTACCGTTGTAAAAGCCTTGAGTTGTACACATGTAAAGGTACAAATGTAGGGCCAAAATCCCACGAAATTTTGGTGGTTGAAGTTGCATTCAATCAAGCAATCAATCACCTAAAAGTAGATCAATCAAGATCTTCACTTTTCCTAGATTGTAGGGAAGTGAATTGATTCCCTCCAACAACCATTCCCACCTTCATTTGAATTCAAATTCAAGTTGTAAAAGTCGTGGAACACTCCTAGAGGCTATATAAGGAGTTGAAATCACTTGTACATTACATGGAAGCAATATACATACACTTGTGACCATCATTGTCTTGCTCCTTCAATTTTCTGCATCATCTTCTTCGCCAACAGTAATCTTGCAGAGGCTGCTGCTCTCTCCTCAGAGCTCCAAATTGAGTGCAAGAGGACTCATTGGAAAGGTATTAGTGTCTAGTTTATGCCTGTAAATTTTCAAAGCAATTGGTTCAACAGATTCGGAGAAATCTCAGTTTTTCTGCCTCGGGGTCAATCTCTGCGTATTCCTGAAAAATAGGAAGTACCACCGGTGAATGTCGCATTCATTTCTATATCATATTTTGCTTATTCCTTATACTTTTGTGCATTCCATACACTCAACCCTATGTGTATCACTCCCATAAAAGGAGTTTTTCTAATTGTAATCACGCTGGTCGCTATGGGCATTTGAAGTTCAATGTCTCTTCCATAGATAGTAAGTTTTTTGAGATAGTCGACCCGCGAACCTATCTGTTTTGTATCGACTCATTCTCCTTGATGCTTAAAGGTACATAGTGTGTTTCTTTGCACTTATAGCATGCCTATAAGGTCTATTTGAGTCTCCAAAAGCTCAAGGGCTGGTCTTGTGCCGGTTGGCTTGACCAAACTTCATCGCTTCGAAACGCACTTTTCTACCTTCGACAAGCTTCTCCAAGTTTTTTCACAATCCCCATTTTCTAAAGCTTCTTGCAAACATTAAAGGTTTCAATGGCATTTGATCTTTTCTAATTTGGTATTTAGTTATCTGGAAAATATCACACCTATCCACATAGGTTTTGGCATCTTGAGATAGAGTTGGCCACCATAAGCCTAAATATAGAATCGATTTAGTAGTCCTATCACTTGAAAAATGTCCTTGAGATATTCTAAATAAGCTAGCTCTAACATTTCCAAGCTTTTTTCTTTAGGAACACACATTCTGAGATAACCATCTATTTCTCTCTTATACAATTGATTGTTTATCAATAAAAAAATTTTACACATTTCTTGTACATTCCTTGTGTTTTTATTCATGTGTTATGAATTTTCTTGGGATTTTTTTTTTAAAATGTTTAAGTATATGTTAACTCCAATTATTTAGAGTCCCAATCATTGAAGCATGAAAACATGTATTTCATAGATGTGCTTTCTCTGAATTGATTTGTTGCTCTTCTTTTGGTATAGAACACTTCAACATTCCTATTGAGTTCAAGTGATACATATGTCTTGATAGTAAAACAAAATTCTACTTTGCAAGATCAAATGTTTGGACAAATTTTTTAAGTTGTGGTCCAAGAGTTGATATTGGAACCAATGATTTCGCCCACTGAAGTATGCTGTCTATTTTAAAAAGATAAGCATCTCTAATCCATCTATTTCTTATGGTTTATAACAACATGATTTTCCCTCATATAACTTTTACCTTGTCTAACAACAACTTTGAATTAAAAATCCATTAGAAGCAAGAACCATTTTACAATTCTTCTAGTGTGACAAGGCTTACTTACCAGATACAATAAAGCTTCATGATCTATGAAGAATTTGAACTTGTTTGACAATAGATAATGTCTGAACTTCTTTACTGCATACACCATACCTAATCCCTCTCCTTCTATAGTGGTGTAGTTTTTCTCAGAGTGATTCAATTTTCTACTTGCATAGGCTATTAGAAAATCCACTTTTACTTCCTTCTATAGGTTGTGCCAATACACACCCTAAAGCAAAGTTAGAAGCATCCACATGTCCATGAAAGATTAGATCCCGTTGAGGGGTTTTAAGTATAGGTGTTGTGACTAAAAAAGTTTGCAAGGCTTCAAGAGCTTTTTCATATTCATCAGGCCACTCAAATTTGATAATTAATACATACAAAAGTTTTGCAATATCAGCAAATTTGTACACAAATTTTTTATAGTATGGTAGTTTCGTAGAAGCTCATATCACTCTTGTTGTGCTTAGGTTATGCTTGGTCAATATTGGTCTTTCTAGAGGATGCAAATATGACTTGGGATAGTGTTAGCCAGGCTCCTTGACTATTTTGAATCCATGGATTATATTTTTGTTACATTCTTGGGCATTAGATTGAACAAGAGTCATTTGTTAAGTTATGGCATGAAGCATTCCCTTGAAGCATTTTCTCGGGTACAATAGACAATAGTGCCCTCATCCCCCCTCTCATGCAATTTTGTTCCAAGCCTCTCCCTTAACCCAAAATTTGTCCAAAGACTCTCCCTCCCACTTATAATCATCCTAACCCTCCCCATCCCACTCAAATTCATCCCCCTCCCACTCAAAATTCACCCCCCCTCACCCGAATTCGTCGAAAGACTCCCACTCCCACTAAAAATCATCCTAAGCCTCCCCCTCATACTCAGATTCATCCCCCTCCCACTGGAAATTCATCCCCCTCACCCAAATTCATCCAAAGACTAAAAATTGTCATAGGCCTCCTCCTCCTACTCAAATTTGTCCCTCTTCCACTCAAAATTCGCCCCCTTCTCACCCAAATTCATCCAAAGACTTTCCCTCCCACTCAAAATTATCCTAAGACTCCCCCTCCCACTCAAATCTGTCTCCCCTCACCCGAACTTGTCCAAAACTTGGATTTGAGTACACTCCAAACTTGGATTCGGGTCTACAACTACACGTGTTTCATCTCTGAGGTAGATCTTTGAAATAGGTGATTATACTATGGCAGACGACTATGCTTCAAGTAGGGCAATTCTATTTTGGGCATCCTAAATTGGGCATCATGACTCCCTCAAGCCATAATGTCATTTCCCATTTTGATGAAGCATGGAGCTAAGATTTTTTGGACTTTTCAGTAAATGCTTAAAGTGTAAAAATGCAGGGAAAACCACTGCGAGGCTCTAGCAATGTCAGAAGATCTAATTGGAAGGCCTAAAAATGGTTGGCTACTAGTTCCAAAATTAGCCCACCTCTCCCATCAATTATGTCAATTTGGCGTGTGGAATAATAAAATATTGGACTCGACAAGGACACTCCATTAGCCTCTAAAGCCTATATAAGATGAGGCTTGGCACTCATTTTGGGATCTTCTTGATCCTTTTTCTTATCACCTAGTATTTGTTGTTTGATCTATGATCTAGTTGTACTCTCTACCAAGATATCCCTTAGCTACCCTCTGCATCCTGTTGCGACTTTGCCCACCCTATGTTGAGGCCACTCTGTGGCAACTATACAGAGTGTTGGATTCTCTATGGCACATAGCATGACATGGTGATTGAGTAGGCCTTGGGCTAGTGTATCTCAGCTGGAGTCTATTTCCCTCAGTCAATATTTCCACGATGAAGACTTATTTGAATTGAATCAGCAAGGGAGAATTCACTCATTGTATATATCATAGTTTGACTCGTTTCATTTTTGTGCTTCAAATTGTTTAATAAGCCAATAAAGGAGACTTTCACACTTAGACTATGTAAATACTTGATGTGGGGGACTGTAGTTTAGCAAAAGATCATATCACTCTTGCATTTCTTGGGTTATGCTTGATCAATATTGGTCTTTTTGGAGGATGCAAATATGACTTAGGATAGCATTAGCTAACCTCCTTCACTATTGAATCCATGGATTATATCTTTGTCGATTCCTGGGCATTAGAATGAGCAAGAGTCTTGGCATGAAGCATTCCCTTGAGGTATTTTCTTGGGTACAGAAGAAAATAGTGCCCCCATCCCCCCTCTCACTCAAATTCGTCCCAAGCCTCTCCCCTCACCCAAAATTCATCTAAAGACTCTCCCTCCCACTCAAAATTATCATAACCCTCCCACTCCCATTGAAATTCATCCCCCTCCAACTAAAAGTTCACCCCCCCTCACCCAAATTCTTCCAAAGATCCCCTCCCACTCAAAATCATTCTAAGCCTCCCCCTCTCACTCAAATTCATCCCCCTTTCACTCAAAATTTTTCCCTTCACCCAAATTTGTCCAAAGACTCCCCCTTTCACTCAAAATCATCCTAAGCCTCCCACTCCCACTCAAATTTGTCATATTTCTTAGGGTTGGAAGTTGTGTATATAGAAAAGGGTACGTATCTCACTCAAAGGAAATAAACCAATGATATGATAGCCAAGTTGAGGATGAAGAATGCTAGGGTTGCAGATTCACCCATGGAGATAAACTTGAAGCTAAGTGCTAATGAAGGAGAGCCAATTGAATTCATAACAAGTTGTCAGAGCTTACTAGGTAGCTTGAACTATGCCACATTGACTAGAGCAGACATTTACTATAATGTAAGTGTTCAGAGTCAATTTACACATACTCCTAGGAAACCCCACATGGAAGCATCTAAGAGAATAATCAAGTACTTGAAGGGAACCATAAATGTTCTATATTATCCATGTCCATCTGATATAGAAATTAAGCTATTCTTTGATGTAGATTGGGAAGGTTCTAAAGATGACAGGAGAAGTACTTCAAGTTATCTTACTTTTGGAGACACAAAAATCATTTCATGGTCATCCAAGAAGCAACCCACTCTTGATATTTCATCAACAGAAGATGAATATAGAGCATTACACAATTCAAATCAGGAAGCCATGTCGGTCAATACCTTGTACTCAAATTTAGGTCTTAAGTCTTCTACTCCTCACATTTTCGGAGATAACATAAGCTCACTTCGTCTTGTAGCAAATCCAATTTATCATGCTAGGAACAAATATATAGAGAGGAACATTATCACTAGGTTAGGAAGAAAATTACAAGAAAGGAGATTGAACTCTCATATGTATCCATTCAACAACAATGTCTAGATATGATGACCAAAGCATTGGATGGAGTAAAGTTAAACAGGTTCAAAGCTATGATTGGACTTCATAGAGTATTGAAAGACCAAAGACTTAAGCATCTTGCGCTTGAGGGGGAGATGTTGGTGCATGGATCAAGCTTAAGTTCTTGACTAATGCACACTGGGCTTCTCTTGATTTATGAAACAAAAATGTATACCTATTGTAGTATATGCTTTGGAAGTTTCAAAGGTTGAGTATTTAGTTTTATCTCAGTCAAAGATAAAGGAGATAAATGGAGAGATTCTCAAGAAGTTAGTTCCCTAATATTCATCAAGTAGAAAAAGTGTATGTATTCACTGTGTTTTGATTCACGAAAAGGAGAGATATTAGAGCTAACCATCACACTCATATTGAGTGAACTTTGTACTACCTTGATTCTAGAGAATTCATCCACACCCTCTTTGTATGATATGTCCTATAGTAATACATTTCATACTTTTTTTCATTGATATATGAATCTATGCTTACTGTTACAGTATATTGAGCAATTCTATCAAATTGTCTGAGTCATTTCTTTCTGTGTGAGTACCCATTCTCCAATCCATCAATTGCATCACTAAGCTAGGAATGTGATAAGAATTTATGACAAGCTGGGATTACCCCCTAACTTCTTCTGCACATTGCTTTGGGTATGGTCATCCTAAATTCATGAAATAACTTATTATAGCTTTCTTATCACTTCATTTGAAAGTGTGCAAAAGGTCTTCGGCAAATTGTAATCAGGCTATGAGCACTGAGAAAAACATTGAGAGATTTCTTCCATAAATAGAAGGTCTTGGCAAGGTGCTTTGTACTCCATTTATCTATTTGACATAACATTTTGGGAATGATACTCCAAATTACTATAGTGGTATAAATGCATATATTGGAATCTTACAGATTCTATTAGGATTCTCTAAACTTAACAAGGCTGGTCTAGAGCAAGATTTTGCCAGGATCATCTCATCTCTGTACACTATCCACAATTTATCTATTTGACATAACGTTTTGGGAATGATACTCCAAATTACTATAGTGGTATAAATGTGTATATTGGAATCTTACAAAGTCTATTAGGGTTCTCTAAAGTTATCAAGGCTGGTCTAGAGCAAGATTTTACCAAGACCATTTCATCTTTGTACACTTTCCATCACCTCCTCAGAGTAGATGAAATCATTTTTAGTAGTTACACACTTGACTTGCATGGTTTTATCCACATACACATAATAATTTTTTATTTTTGTTATTATTGGGTTAGAAATGTTTGGCTCCTAAGGCTTTTTCTATGGCTTGAGCCGATTCTTATGTGGGAGGAATTTTACTCTCTCCATCAACTTTTTTTTATCATACATTATAAGGATAGATCCCCTATTTTCTTCTAAGTCAATAGCTTCATTTATGCATAAATCTAGGTCTAGCAATCTTCTAAAATACACCATGGTTCTTAATTGAGCGTTGAATAATCATTTAATGAATAAAGATACACTTTTTGGCATAGAAGGTTTTTCATCATTCGGGCACCTATTCAGGTATTGATTATGATGGATCCCAGTTTTGGAGAATCACCCTATGAACTCTTCCAAAAATCTTTCAATATTTACAAAAGTTTTCTTCATCAAAGGTAGGAACTATGACAAAGCTAGTCCTATCAGAGTTAATCCAAAAGCTGTAAACTGTGTAGTGTATTCAACTATTTCTTCTGCTCTTAATATTGGTTTGTACTTCTACTACATGATCATGAGGATCACTAGATCCATCATATTAACTTTGCATGCATTTTTCCACTTCTGATGGTCCAAGTTTCCTCCCATGATTATACCGATCATTTCTTTTTTTATTGTGAATTCTTCCAATACTTCTCACTCTCTTAGGAAAGGATTAATGAAACTTTGGTGTCTTTTTTACCTTAGTGGCTTCACTGGGGTATGATGCCTACTAGCTCTTTGATTCTCACGGTTTTTTAATTTTTGATCCCAAGTTTCTTTATCAGCACTTTGACTTAGGTCATTAGATTCATCAAGATGATTAGTAAATACATCTTTTAACTGAGCCACATGCATAAAATTTAAAGGAATTTCTAAGTTTCTCAGTCTAATGTTGTTGACACTCAAGGTTAAGGACAAAGCATGGAAGCGCATCAAAGAAGTGGACATACAAGAAGAAGGAGCATGTAGGGAGCTCCAAGAAGCACATGTCAAATTTTCAGAAGAAATCCCTATAAAAATAGTGATTTTTATCACTAAAAACCATTGTAAATATCATTTTCCATTTTTTCCACTCCATTTTGTTCAAGCCGAGGAGTCCTCAAGCTTGAGGAGTATTAGAACTATCATCCTACCAATTTTCATAATTTTTAGACTCCGTTTGAGCCCCCAAATAAGCCTTGGAACCTATTTTTTAATTAGGCCAGACACTAGGTGTGGACAGGGCCAAAACCACTCAAAAAACTATAAAAAGGGTTGGAGAGCTCATTTTTGGGGTTAGCTTGTTGTAGATTTGAGCTTTGTAAGAGAGTTCTTTTGTATTTGAAGCTTTCAATTGTTCCAGTCTTTGCTCTTACCTTGTGCGCATGTGTGTGTGTATGTGTGTGCATGCTTGTGTGCTTTCACTCATGCACTTGTGCCATCACTTGCTCATAGTCTTCATACTAGTCCTCACGTCTCTACGGATTGACATTTATAAGGTGTATCTCCTCACATTGGTACTTGCCATTGTGCTAGAGTGACACCAAATTTGGTGCCGTTGCCGGGGAGAGAGCTTGGGGGACGAGCGTGTGATGGTAAGACATAGAGTAGCGATGTTGGAAGGTAAAAAAATCATCATTTTTAGTTCAGTTTCTGATTTTTTCTCCACCTTCATCCTCATCATCATCACCGTCTTCACTCATGTTCATCTTCTCAGTTTTTTCCATTCTAGAGTACATTCACCTCGTTTTTCATTTGTGGATGAAAGCAAGAAGCTTAGAGGGGGTGTAGAACTGAAGCGCTGAAGAAATACTACCAAAATACCCAAAAAACGGAGTGATCAGTTCCGTACGTGACACAACCTATGCCAAGTGTTGTGAGTGTGGTATCGCAGGTTTGAAGATAGATTTTGCATCTACATGCACATAGAAGTGACAAGGAGGACACAAGGTACTCATATTTGCAAAAATTTTTTGAAATTAGACTCCAAAAAATCCAAGTGTCATGATCAATTGAGTTCAAGTGTCGCGATACTTGAATTCCCGTGTGTCACAATATCTGGTAGATATCAAGTGTCGCAATATCTATGACCTCCAAGTGTCACGATACCTGAGAAGTATCGCGATATTCCTTAGGTGTCGAGTATCATGACCAACTAGGTGTCGTGTGACCAAGTGTCGCAATATCTGTGACCTCCAAGTGTCGTGACATCTCACAAGTGTTGTGTCTCGTGACCGCTCAAGTGTCGAGTGTCATGGACATCAAGTGTCACAACATCTCAGCAAGTATCATGTGTTGCTCGACCTCAAGTGTCGCGATATCTGACAAGTGTCGCGACATCTGCCAGATGTCGAGTGTCGTGACCATTTAGGTATCAAGTGTCGCGATATCCCTCGGGTGTCATGTGTCGTGAATTCCCAAATATCGTGTGTCGTGGAATTCCAAGTATCATGTATCATCTGCTTCCAAGTATCGCTGATACTTACTAAGTGTCATGTGTTGCCTATTTTGAAGCAATCCCAGAGAGGTCCTATTTCCCTGTTTTAACCCTGAGAACCGTGAACTGGCATAACTTTCTCATACAAAGGGGAAATTTGGACTAGAAGACAAAGCTTATGAACTTGAGATCTGGTAGACACTTAGGCAAGGATAGGCAAAGCATTAGATCATCTGAGGCCAGTGTCAACCATACAACCAAGTCTTGGGCTCAACAACTAAGTGGTTATCCCTACGTGCCAAGTTCCGACACAAGTGATTCAGAAATGTCTTTTAGTATGGAGAGACCCACACGTACCTCAGGTACTGCCTATTTACAGACACCAAAAGGCCCCTATAAGACCTAGTTGGAGTATATCAGGACCAACGAATTAGGTGCACACATCTATGAGGATGGTCTAAGACGACCAGTTGTCCAACTCAACAATCCACATCAATTCTTTGCACTGGAACACCCAGTGGTTAAGTTCGAAGAGGGTTCATACATTGGTAAGGAAGGAACCATGTATGTGGTAACCAACCTCCCAGATAGGACATATGAGTTTGGAAATATCATTCGTGAGAATGAGATAGGAGACCTAGAGCAAGGAGACCTAGGAGGAGAACCCAAGACTCCGAGAGGTAAGTCAGTCTTGACTAGGGTAATCACTCCAGATTGGATCCCTCAAGATTAAAAAATCATAGAACTATTCTTGAATAGAGAAACAAAGGAAGCCTTTTGGAGATTCAGGCCAGATCGACCCAGCCTAGTAGTCACCATCTACGAGTTCAAAGATCCAGAGATGCCAGGAAAAGTTGTCTATCTAGATAACACTTCTAAGAAAATGTTCTTGGTATCAGAGCATGATAGGCATGCATACACTTGGCAAAGTGAATCAATTTTCCCTCCACCAAGATCTAGTGTTTCCCATGGTATCCAAGGAGCAGGATCATCCAAGGCTCATGAAATCCAAAGGGAAAGAACTAGAGAGAGACCGGAGGTAAGCTTTGCACACACAATGGGTAGGGACCGATTGGGATTAGGAACTGAAAGACCTGAAAGGGAGAGACATAGAGTACATAGGCATCAAAGAGATGAACATGATTTTCCATTGCCTGGACCTCGAGAGCACTCAGGAACCCTTAGGCCTTCTCAAGTGGTCAAGGCTATGAAGAACTATTTTGATGGGTCAGGAGATCCTTATGATCATGTGGCCAAGTTCAAACAAGTGTTAAGAGCTGAACAGGTCGAGGACTTGTTCACTTAGTTCAAGGCATTTGGTTTGACTCTTAAGGGTACTGCCTTAGCTTGGTTTCAACCCCTAAATAGTCACAACTATCGAGACATAGTTCAATTGCTAGAAGCATTCATTGTAGAATTTTCCAAGAGTGGTATCAGGCATAACACATCATCCTTGATCCATAGCTTCAATCAAACACCCCAAGAAACAATGCAACTTGCAAGAAGATGATTTAGGCAATACTTAGAAAGATGTCCCATAGCAGAACTACCCACACCTGCCAAACAAGTGGCCCTATTTTTAGATGGCTTACTAAGCACAAGGTTGAGGTCATATGTGTACTTGAAAGAGCCTAGATCCATAGAAGAGTGTGTGCACATGTGCATTTGACATAGAAGACAACTTGGGTGAGGAGTTAGGACTTTCCTAACAGTTCTACTAGTCATACCTCCAGAACCTCCACGGAGATAGATGAGATAGTAGAGCAGGTCGCCAAGAAGCTAGGAGTTCAAAATAGACAAACACCAAGGGTCACCTCATTGAAGCGATGTTACAACTATGGAGGAGACCACATGGCTAATGTTTGCCCAATGATGGCTCAACCCCAAGGAATCCCTATGCTCTATATTGCACCATTGAGAGGAAATACACAAATCATATGGCTCAAGATTGTCCATACAATAGGCAGGCTGTCAGAACAAATTTTTAGCAACCTTACCAGCAGGCTAGGTATCAAAATCAACCCAATAACCATATTATAGGCCACAACAGCAATATCAGTCACCATATAGGCCGCAACCAGTCCTAGGAAACCAACCACCAGCTCTTGCCAATGTGATCCCAGTTAAGTATGCAATGGTAGAGAAGAACCTTAATAGAGCATTGGTGCCACTAACCCCATTGGTCTCAGAAAATGACTCGCATGCTCATAGTTCAGACTACTCCCATGAGGATAGTCCACAAGATTATTACATAGAGTCACCAGAGCATAGTGAGGCTTATTCCGATCCATATGAGACACCACCTATGGAACAAAATTGGGAGCCAGAATACTCCAATGTCATGTATATGAATCCCAACCCCAGGCCCCAAGCGAGACAAGTAAGACCACAAGCCCCTAGAGGACCATGTTTTAGATGTCAGGGCAACCATTTCATTCGTGAATGTCCCCACTCACTAACTCAGGGACAAGGACAAAACATCACAATACAAGGCTTTTGTCCTGAGTGTGGCAAAGAACATCTTCCAAGGGAGTGTCCTAGGAATCCCTCTAGTGTGCCCAAGGTTACACCCATCAATGTGGTAGGCTTAGTGGCAGATTCAAGCTCAAGTAGTAGTAATGTGGCTCCTATATAGGCAGTCACTAGAGCACAAGCTTTGAACCAGGATAAGCTGACTGAACAATCAGAGTCAAGTGAATCAAGAGAGCCTACTAAGAGGAAAACAAGAACATGGAAGGATACCAGGGAGAAAGCTAATCGCAAGTGGAATAAAAAGTTATATGAAGTAGAAGAAAGCCTGAAAGACGCAAAAACAAAAATAGAAGACATTGCATCTCAAAACCCCTCGCATGCCGAAGCTCCATCGACACCACCTCATTCTATCCCACCACCCATTGTAAATAAACCACAATCAGGGTTTGTTTTAGCAGATCTAACCCTAGAAGGCTTGGACATGATGTTCAAGGCCTACCAGGCTCGACTTCAAGAAGGGCCAACAACTACAAACCTAGAAAAGAGTTATCCTAGAGCAAATTTAGAGATTGAACGGACAAAAATATGCATGAAAATGGTAGAAATAGCTCAAGCTATGCTCGAGACTAGTCAAAAGTTCAATAAGACAAACTCTGTCAAACCGGATTTGCATTTCCAGGGCTTACTAGAAAGATTAGAGCAGTTGGTAAACAGACAACATGTTTCTTTACCTCCTGTCTATAGTGCCATGCAAACACGTTCCTATATTCCCTTAATAGATCCACAAGCTCCACTTCTTCTTTTGCACTTAGGTCATCTCCTATATATGTGCATTGAAGTTTTCTGGTACTTTGAACAATGATTCCTCCTCTTCTCGTTTCACTGCTTTTCGTTTCTTTTTCTTTTGACATCCCTCACTTCCATCCTTTGAATTTAGAGTTTTAATGCTTGTGAGAGGTTCTTCTTATTTTTGAGTAAATACTCCTACATCTTCTAGATAGTGCTTCTCTGAACTAAAGCAACTATCCATCAAAATGGACTCTAGATCATCGTCGTTTTCTTCTTCTTCTATGTCACTAGGGTCACATTCTTCCAACAAGGGCTGACACATCAACACTGAAATATCATAACCCTCATCATCACAATGAGGTGTCCATTGTTCTTCATTGACTGCAATGTCCATGCTAGCTAAGATTTTTGCCCATCCATGAGGCTCAGATTCCTCATCTGGAAAGATCATCCGTGTATAGGCTGGGTCTTAAATTGGTCTTTCTCCTTGAGAAGTTCCTTCTTCTCTCGCTTTTAGGTGTCTTTCCTCTTCCTTTGAAACCTTGCACATCCACAAGTGAGTATTTTCATGCATCCATGATGGTTCAGGTGAACTTCCAGAATGCATGGAGATAGAATCTTCTTTCACTTTGTGGATAGGATTCCAGTGTAGGGTTGGTACATCTCTAAAGGTGTAATCCTTCAAATTGACCTTGGTTGTAACGCCTAAGTGTTGTAAGTACAAGGCGTTGGTTCCCCAATCTTGTACTATTTGCAATTGTCTTAGGAAGGGTCTTCCTAGGATCATCTCATAGACATTATTTTTTTCAAAGTCACATATAGCAAATGTGTGTTCAAACTCTGGTTAGAGTTATCCCTTCGAGCAATCCTAGAGGTCTTTCGAAATGACCGTATGCCATTTGAAGCTTCATTCTAGTTGGTCTTAATGTGGATTTGCCCCATCGCTTCCACAAGGAGGTGGTCGCAATTTCAACACCAGCACCTGAATCTACGATTGCTTTGGTTGTGTAACCCTGATAGGTGATCGAAAGATACGTATTACCTTCTTCACCTTCGCTCATGTCTCCTATTTTATTGAGAGGTATTTCTAGAACTTTTTGCTTAGAGCCTACTTTTGGCATTTTGGAATCAAGTTCTAGACCCTGATCCTTTACATGATTCCATAGCTCAAGTTTTGCTTTCAGCAGCTCTTCTATGGTGAGATGACATTGAACCTTAGTGTTCTTCATGACATCAGTGTTCCTTCAAACCAGTGAGTCTTCGTTTCTTACTAGTATTGTGGGAGCTCTAATCTGGAGAGATTCAGATTCCCATGGGCTTGCGAATTGTGGCAACTCTTGTAAAGAATCAGATTCAAAATCTAGTCTTTCATCTTCTTGTTGCTCTGTTTGGTCTCCATAGATATGTCTTGGGGAAATTGATCATGAAGATCATCAATTTCAGGAATAGGAGGGGAATTACCCTTCTCCTTGGCCCATTTCTCTTCTTGTATTTCCCGTAAGAACTCTTGAGAGTACTGTTGAATTGAAAGAGGTGCTCCCTCGTCTATGGAATCAGGAACATAAGCTTTCATTGGTGGTGAGCTTTCTCTTTCAATAATTGTTTGCAATAGGATGTGTGCTATCACAACCAACAGGTGAAGGAAATTTAGATTTGCCTATAGCATATGCTAGCAGGCAATTGAATGCTGCTGAATGAAACTATAAGACAACTGAGAGAGAAGGCTTAGGCATGGTATATGCTATGAAAAAGTTTAGACACTACTTATTGGCCAAGAAGTTCAAGTTTTTCACTAATTATCAAGCTTTATTATACTTGGTCAATAAACCTTGCAATACAGGATGCTTAGTAAGATGGTTCCTCTTACTAATGGAATACGACTTTGAAGTGGTTGTCAGGAAAGGTAGGACCCACCTCAGGGCAGTTCACCTTTCTCGCATCACTTCAGGTGAGTCATCACAAGGAGTGTCTGATGAATTGCCCGATGCTTATCTGTTCAATTTAGAAGTTGTTCCTAAGTGGGCAAATAAGTTGGTACCTATCTTGACCTTCAGACCCGCAAATAAGAACATACAAAAAAAAAGATGAAATTGTAAGATCACAAAAATATCAAATATTGGTAGGAAGCATGTACAAACAAGATATAGAGGGTGTACTAGCTTGTTGTGTCGAGGATGACGAACATAGTAGTTGGTTGCAACAAGCCCATGAAGGATTGCTAGGAAATCACTATTCCAAACAACGAACATTGCAGAATTTAAAACGTTTAGGAGTGTATTGGCGTAGCATGGACAAAGAAATACATGAGTGGATTAAGAATTTCCCAACGTGCAAAGAGAGACCCCCAGTGGAGCATGCCACTCTTTATCACATGTCATTAATTCCATATTGAAGCACTCCATTGGTAGAATTCCTGCGATCGGGAACACTACCAAACGAGGCTAGTCTAGCAAGAAAACGAAGCATGGAGCAAGAGGCTTGGGATTATGCCTTAGTAGGAGATGACCTATATCGGAGAGGCAAAGATGGTTACCTAAGACTGTGTGTTCATGAATCAAATTATTTGAAAGTCTTAGAAATTGCACATATCAATGCTGCAGGCGGACACTTTGGGCCTGACACAGTAATCAAAACCATTTTATTTTCAGGACTTTGGTGGCCAACTCTTCATATGGACGCACATACCTATGTGAAGAAATGTGACACATGCCAACGTGCACAATATCCGATAAGAAAAGATGAGATGCCTTTGAGACCAATGATGGGAGGACGTGCATTCTGGAAGTGGGCCATAGACTTTGTAGGTCCTATTAACCCCTAGCTAGAAACTCCCATGCAGAATACATTATTGTAGCCACATATTACCTTACAAAGTGGGTAGAAGTAAAAGCCACAACAAAGAATGATGCTCAAACGATAGCTAAGTTTTTATTCAAGAATGTGTTCACCAGATATGGGTTACCGATAGAGTTGGTTAGTGATAGAGGTACGCACTTCTTGAACGAGGTCATTGAAAATCTCATCCACAAGCCAACGGACAAGCCGAGAGCATGAATAAGATCCTATGTAATGTGTTGACAAAACTGGTAAATAATAAATGCTCTGATTGGGATAAATAGCTTCATCATGCTGTTTGGGCTTATCGAGTTGCCTACAAAATGGTATTCAATGCCACCCCATTTCAGATGGTCTTCGGACAGAATGTGCGGTGCTACCATTGGACTTCCTAATCCTAGCTTTAAAGGTTGCACAAGAGCACAAATGTAATGGACATGAATTGTCCTCTAGGATCTTTGATCTAGAACGGTTAGATGAGATGAGGCTACGAGCGACAGCAATCATCTATGCTGCAAAGAAAAGACAAAAGGCATACGTCGACGCACACATCAAGGATAAAGGACTGAAAGAGGGAGACTTAGTGCTGGTTTATACATTAACACTAGTTTGGTACCAAAACAGGACACTTAAGTGTCCTTTCTGGAATTTTTGAAAAAAATCCCATGCCTTCTACAAAGAACATTTGAAAAAATCCTTTTACATGTGAATTAAGTATAACATAAAGGTTTAAGAAAAAATACAAACATGTTTCAAATCACATTTTATATTGGTATTGATGTTGTCCAAAGATAGCATGGTAGTAAACAGGATGAAAAATCTCAATCGATCATGATTTATGACCAAAAAAAAAATCCCCTATACGAGAGAAAAAATTGTACATCTTCCTTATGACATAGACCATAGAGTACAACAAAAAATTTTAGCCAGAAAATTCATTTTCAACTCTTAATAATTCCATTTTTAAGGCTCTACATACCAAAAGCAGCAATTTAGATCTACATCTACAACTCAGAGCAATTTATGCATATAATTTAGATAGTTGAAGATTTGATGGATGGTTGGATGGATTGTTAGATGGCTTGATGGATTGTTGGATTGCTGAATTTTTTGATGGTTTGATGGATGATTGGATAGTTTGATGCAATGGTTCAATGAATGGTTGATTGGCTAGGTGCATGGTTGGATAGGTGAAGTTTTCAATATCCTCATGCATGGATGGATGGATGTATATAAATATTGTATATATACATATTGTATGTATAAGTAATTACATATATAACTCAAAACCCTAATTTTGTAAGCACTAAAATTATTGTGTGTGTATGTGTGTGTAGTATTCACAAACTACAGTGCATATATATATATATATATATATATATATATATATATATATATATATATATATATATATATATATATATATATATATATATATATATATATATATGTGTGTGTGTGTGTGTGTACTTTGGGATAAAAACCCTAAATATATAGACATAATATAACACCGATTGTTTTGTGTGGTTGTATACATATGAACACACATACACATACATACATACATACATACATACATACATACATATATACATATATATATATATATATATATATATATATATATATATATATATATATGTGTGTGTGTGTGTGTGTGTGTGTGTTATACATACATACATACATATATACATATATATATATATATATATATATATATATATATATATATATATATATATATATATATATATATATATATATATATATATATATATATATATATATATATATATATATATATATATATATATATATGTGTGTGTGTGTGTGTGTGTGTGTGTGTGTGTATATATATATATATATATATATATATTCTTATTTAATTATTTATTAATTTATTTAGTTATATTTATATTCATATTTATATTTATATATGCGCTACACTATATATATATATATATATATATATATATATATATATATATATATATATATATATATATATATATATATATATATATATACATATATATATACATATATATATATATACATATATATATATATATATATGTATATATATATATATATATATATATATATATATATATATGTATATATATGTATATATATATATATATATATATATATATATATATATATATATATATATATATTTATATATTTATATATATATGTGTGTGTGTGTGTGTGGAATATACATTAGAAATAAAAATACTCTAGTAAAAATATTTGCACTAAAAACAAAATGATAAAAAATCCATATCTTCAATAAAATAGAATATTTACAAATAAATATATACTTGAGATAAACAAAAGATCTACAATGAAATATATACTTGAATAAAAAATACTTTGAATATAAATACCTGCGATGTGCAAAATGCTTTTGAGGAGTAAATCAAATCTTGAAGCTCTTTGACTATACCCTTTGATAACTTTCACCTGCAAAAATCCTTGAGTCATGATAATCAAGCAAAAGACAACCACACATGCACACTTGCACACACACACACACACACCATGTGCATACACATGTATGTGTGTGAGCATGTGTGTGTGTGTGTGTGCACTTGTGTATGTGTATGTGCTCGTATGTGCATGCATAGCTGTGTGTACCAGCTATGCATGCACATACCAGCACATACACATACACAAGTGCACACACACACACATGCTCACACACATACATGTGTATGCACATGGTGTGTGTGTGTATGTGCAAGTGTGTGTATGGTGGTATGTGGATGCACATGCACACCTCCACATGTGTCCAGCTGGACACATGTGCAGGTGTGCATGTGCATCCACATAACATCAGACACACACTTGCACACTTGCACATATACACACACACACCATGTGGATATACATGTATGTATGTGAGCATGTGTGCACTTGTGTATGTGTGTGTGTGTGCTGGTATGTGCATGCACAGGTGGTACACACCTGTGCATGCACATACCAGCACATACACATACACAAGTGCACACACACACATGCTCACACACATACATGTGTATCCACATGGTGTGTGTGTGTATGTGCAAGTGTGTGTATGCTGGTATGTGGATGCACATGCACACCTGCACATGTGTCCAGCTGGACACATGTGCAGGTGTGCATGTGCATCCACATACCAGCATACACACACTTGCACACTTGCACATACACACACACACCATGTGGATACACATGTATGTGTGTGAGCATGTGTGTGTGTGCTGGTATGTGCATGCACAGGTGTGTAACCTGTGCATGCACATACCAGCACACACACATACACAAGTGCACACACACACACATACACACATGCTCACATACGTACACAAGTGCATATATATATGAATGCCTATCAGCAGGTTTGATCTCCACAAAATGATTGAGCAGCTCCATGACCTTGCAAGGTTAGTTGTCATTAGCAATAGTGAAATGTGTGCCCTTCACTTGGAAAGTGCCCCCTTGAGATTTACAGGCATCAGGATCTCAAGATTTACACTTCAGCACAGTGGTCATGGCTGCAACATCAACGGAAGGTTTGATCTCCACAAAATGATTGAGCAGCTCCATGACCTTGCAAGGTTAGTTGTCATTAGCAATAGTGAAATGTCTGCCCTTTACTTGGAAAGTGCCCCCTTGAGATTTACACTTCAGCACAGTGGTCATGGCTGCAACATCAACGGAAGCATAAACATCCATAAAGCAGGATGCATCAGTGCAGCACTCTTTCATTTCAAAGTAACTATTAAATATGCCAGTACAATACCAAATGGTTTACCAAGGACATTTACAGTCTTCCTTACAAGGCCAGGGACATCATCAGCTTCAATCCCAATTCCAGCAAGAGTCAACCATGAATGAGTTGTTGAAGCACTCACACCACCACAGAAGCTACTTGTCATTCTTTCAACAAGCTTCAATAGACTGACCCGGCCTTCTTGGCTTGGAAGCACTGCCATGCTGCAAGCAAAGACCAGAAACTTTGAACAGTATTTATGCCAAAACACACTTGAACACTTGCACATACACACACACCATGTGGATACACGTGTATGTGTGTGAGCATGTGTGTGTGTGCACTTGTGTATGTGTGTGTGCTGGTATGTGCATGCATAGGTGAAACATCACCTGTGAATGCACATACCAGCACACACACATAAACAAGTGCACACACGCACATGCTCACACACGTACACGTGTATGCACATGTTGTGTGTGTGTATGTGCAATTGGGCAAGTGTGTGTGTGCTCGTATGTGGATGCACAGGTGTATGCACACCTGCACATGTGTCCAGCTGGACACATGTGCAGGTGTGCATACACCTGTGCATCCACATAGGAGCACACACACACTTGCCCAATTGCACATACACACACACAACATGTGCATACACGTGTACGTGTGTGAGCATGTGCGTGTGTGCACTTGTTTATGTGTGTGTGCTGGTATGTGCATTCACAGGTGCACACACCTGGGCACGCACATACCAGCACACACACATAAACAAGTGCACACACACACATGCTCACACATGTATGTGTGTGAGCATGTGTGTGTGTGCACTTGTTTATGTGTGTGTGCTGGTATGTACATGCATAGGTGTAACATCACTTGTGCATGCATAGGTGTAACATCACCTGTGCATGCACATACCAACAGACACACATACACAAGTGCACTCACACACATACACGCGTATGCACATGAGGTGTGTGTGTGTATGTGCAATTGAGCAGGTGTGCGTGTGCTCGTATGTGGATGCACAGGTGTATGGACACATGCGCAGGTGTGCATACACCTGTGCATCCACATACGAGCACACACACACCTGCTCAATTGCACATACACACACACATAGTTGGACACATGCGCAGGTGTGCATACACCTGTGCATCCACATACGAGCACACGCACACCTGCTCAATTGCACACACACACACACACCCCATGTGCATATGCGTGTATGTGTGTGAGCATGTGTGTGTGTGTACTTGTGTATGTGTGTCTGCTGGTATGTGCATGCCCAGGTGTGTGCACCTGTGAATGCACATACCAGCACACACACATAAACAAGTGCACACACACACATGCTCACACACATACACGCGTATGCACATGTGGTGTGTGTGTGTGCAATTGAGCAAGTGTGTGTGTGTGTTGGTATGTGGATGCACAGGTGTATGCACACCTACGCATGTGTCCAGCTGGACACATGCGCAGGTGTGCATACACCTGTGCATCCACATACCAGCACACACATTTGCACACATACCAGCATACAGTTACAAATATATTCATAAGGAAGACCAACATTTTCCAAACAGGAAATCCTTCATATGCTGGTCTGAAGACATGTAGCAGATTTATCATTACTCCAAAATATAAAATCCATCACATCAAAGACTCAAAGCCTCAAGTCTTATATAGCATATGCTAGTTCCATTCCAACTTCCATTCTTGGATAACTTCCAGCAAATAATGAAATCGCTTTCAGGTACATTTCAATCATCAATGTCAACTCCTGTCAAACACAAAATGAAGATTTAAAAAATCAGTAAATATTAGAAAATTATGATGAATTTGAAATACAAAAGTAAAAAAAGAAAGTACCTGTAGTGAACCACTCTCAAACATATCCAAAGATGAATATCAAAGAAGACTAGGTCTATTATATGAGCTCACTATCCTTTTCTTTACAGTTCCCAAACGTTCATAACTTGCCATAGCATGATATTTTTGAAAGCATGGCTCGATGCATAAGACTTTGTTACATTTGGAACAGCCCCATATTGATCTACAAGGTTTACATCCTTTCACTAACTTTCCTTAATTTATAAGCCTCTTGCGTTCACTAGCACATACCACACAATATTTGCTTGCACGATCACTGATTCTAACTAGCATGTGCTCTCGTGAAGTAGAATCATCAAAGTACAAATATGATCTACTTGTATGTAAGCCAACAAAATGATTATTCACAAGTTGTTCTTGCAATTTAACCATGAACAAATATCTACTTGTACTCTTCTTTCCATAGCATTCTTTCCAAATAAGGTATTCATTTGCAAATGCAGAATCTAGTAATCCCCAAAATAAAGAATGCCACCATTTCCAGCCATGTATACTAGTTTCAAGGCTATAACCATTTCCCAATACCATGCTATCAAAAACATCACAACCAGCTTTATGTTTATTATATTGCACAACTAGGTCCGGACATGGAACACCAATCTTTTTTCCATTGCCAACTTGTCTTTGGACTTCATTCTTTTTCATACCATGTATGTTAGATGCAAATAGAATTGGCTTTTTGTCCATCCAACTACATGCAAGAATTCCTGATTTATCACAATATGCAAATTTTGATGTTCCTCTAGGTTTACGTTCAATATCTAACATGCTCTTTGGTGGAAAGTACTTTCGTGATGAAACATAAGTCCCCGTAGCACCATATCCCTCTTTTGTCAAGTGCATCATCAATTTCATGGAAGTGAACCATCTATCAAAATATACATTATGACCTTTTTGTTTTAAATCTTTCATAAGTGTGGAAACTACATGGAAAGATAATTCTGCACATGGGACTTTGTCATAAATTCTAAATGCATAATTGTATCCCGTTTTGGAATCACACAAGTTCCAAATTTGAATCCCAAATTTATGAGGCTTTTTAGGATTATAAACACGACAAGGATTCAACTTGCATTTAGAGGGTACAATGCACTCATCAACAGTAACATTCTTTCCACAATTATAATGCAATTGAAATGTAGAATTTAACTTTTCTTCTAATGGTATAATTTGCCAAAGCTTATACTCTTTTGTGCCTTTGGTCAATGGTCTTTGCTCATTGCTTCTAATATGCAAAAACCTCTTTATTTGCTGGTATTCTGTTTGTCCCATCTTTGTCCCATAGTTTGGACATTGAATTGCTCCACATGTATCACCTTTCCAATAAAATGTTTTATCAGGCATATATTGCAAAGCCATTCCCAATGATACACCCAAAAAGCGCATAAACTTATATCTATCAAGTGGCACCCATTTACGAGTAGATCCATATTCAGCCAATGCTTTACTTTGCTTCTCAAGAGCATAACGATTGGTTTCCATGATAATTGTATCCACTAAATCTAGTGGAAAAAGTGCTAAAAATATTTGGATTTCAGTAAATTCTCGTGGAACTTGTCCCAAATCTGGACCTAAAATATCAATGAAAGAAGGGAATTTTTTGAAAGTCCCATGTGGCTAAACATCAATCCCACCACAAGATTTCCAGCAAGCTTCTTGCATATTGGAAGCATACACTTCATCATCATCAGAGTCATCCTCACTATGTAACACTGGACCATCAGCCTCCAGGATCTCATCCTCTAGTTCTTCTCCCTCGCCAATAGATGCATGTTCATCTCCTGAATCATCCAAAGAATATGCATCATTTTGAGGTCTTCCTATTTTATGCTCTTCAAAGTGAATGGAATTATGTTTTCTTCCAACACTCTTTCTTTTGTGAGCATGAGTAATAAGCATGTTTTTCCCTCTTATTACATTTGTGTCATTCAGCTCAGAAATGGCCACATGATGCTCATCATTTTGCTCACAACGGATAATCCTTGGTCTTCCTCTTCCAACAACTTTTTTTTTGGAAGGACTTCCTTTCCTTGATTTAGATGAAAATGCAACATTCTCATCTTCACATGTAGTAGTCTCTACAATGTTTTCCACATCATCCACATCAATTGCATCATGTGTTGGAGACATACACATATCATAATCCATGAATGGATTATCCACATTTTCTAATACATCATGGTGTTGTTCACAATAACCATGGTTGATCTTTGTCTTCTTATGATTGGCTAAAAAAGTAGCCAAAAGAAGATCATCCTCATCAAAATTTGATGCATCATTCATGATACTTACATCATCAGCATGTATACCTCCATGAGCAACAATTTTCATAACGCTTGCATCACCAAAAGGCATGTCTTTAATAGGCTGTTCCACATCATGAGAATGATATGCATCATTCTTATCCCCATCATCCATGCCATTTTGAATTACATTATCATTTTCAAAGGCATTTGAGATATGAATTCCTTCATCTGCATTGTGCTCACAAGCACCATGACCTACAACTTCTTCATCAAGAAGATTAGGAATAACAACATGACATGGCAGCAGATATTTAGAGCTATCATTCTCAAAAGTAACACTTGAATAAATTTTTTCTTGCATCATATTTAAGTATTTTACCTTTGCATTTATGTTCTTCCCATGAAGAAGGGAAAGAACTCTTCGCCCATTCAACTCCGAATTCAATGGCCGCTAGCTGAATATAGAGACCCACTAACTTTGAATAAAAATGAGGATTGAGTGAGCCTGAGGGTTGACTATTAGCACCATACCACTTTTCTTGAATCTCTTTTACAGTCAATGTAGAGTGAGCCATTCTTTTGTTGCTGAAAAGAAGAGTGAATGACGATTAGAACACTCATTATAAAGCTCAGCCACAACAAACTTTCATACCTTCAATGCTCAGTATCTAGAGCTTGTAGCCCACGCAACACACCTGCTACCCGTCAGCTCAATTCGTCGCGCGTGCAGCTGAATAGACGGCCTTTTTCGATTAGGATCACTCACGTTGAGCTGAAGCTTACAAAAGCTAATTTTTCTAAAGTTTAAAAATATGATCTTTTTTTTTTTACTTTTGCAATAATATTAGACACTTCTAAAGTTAACTAATATTTTTCTATGAAAGAACATGAAGTGAACTACAATTTCCAAGTTAAATTCAGAGGAAAGCATAAATATATTGTTCTAGAAAAATCAATCAATGTTGTGCGTTTACAGGACACTTAAGTGTCCTAGGACACTCAAGTGTCCTAGTACAGAACTAGTGTTAAAGCAACATGCCCAAAAATTGAAAAAAAGAGGATATGGACCCATGATCATTAATCGAATATCTACTAGTGGTGCAGTTCAATTGGCCACTTTAGAAGGTGATATCTTGCCAAACTATATAAGTGGTTGTCGAGTCAAGTTATATCAAGAACCTCTTACAGAGAATATGCTAATGAGACTCAACACTGCTAAGAAGCAAAAAGAAGAGGAGTTAAGGGTTCGAGAAGAAGCACAGGCAGAGGCTAGAGAGCGCATAAGGCAAAATAAGTTAAGGTGACTAGGCCTAGATGTCAATACAAAAGCCCCAAAATATCACATGGACATGTGCCAAAAATCGGGCATAATTACTTCTCGAATAATCAACTGACGCCCCTTTGTGACTATAGAGGTAGGACAAGGAAAGAGTGTAAGGATTGTGAGAGCCTTGGTTGACTCAAGTGCAGCAACTAGTGCAGTTAGACTTTCGTACTACCAAGAGCTACAATTGAACATCAAGCCCATAGAAGCCTATCTCATAGGTTTAGGAGGCATGGAAACCCCTTGTTTGGGCAAGGTGGAACTTCCCATCTACCTTCAAGATGTTCCAATGAAAGTCAAAATGCTAGTGTGTCAAGATGAGGACCTTACAGAACCACTTGTCGGGTCAAGAATGGATCTATGACCATGCAGTTAACTTGAACCTAAGAAGCCAACTTCTTCAAGTTTGGGTACAGGAACAATGCATCACATTAGAATTAGAGAATGGCATGCTCATAAATCCAAGTGTCACACATTCTATTAGTTCTTCTAGCATTGATCTTAGCAAAAAAGATGTTGTATGTGTCAAAAGATCTATGTTCCAAAAGGAATTAATCCTGGAAGGACAGTCGCAAAGGCAAGTTGAACCTCCTTCTTTTTCGAAGAGTAAAGCATCCATAGTTGTTCAACCTCAGAAGCAAGTGAAACAGTACAAGGCAACTGGTATATCAAATAGAGAAAGGCCCTTCAAGCGTACAATAGTTCCAGGCATAAAGCATGTTTGGGTACAAAAAGGAGAGCAACAACTAGCCAGGCCAACACAATTCCCACCCAGGCAAGCCAACCATGGGAAGACCAGAACCAAGCAAGCAGGACCAGCTCAACCAAAAGGTCTTCGACAAATTTGGGTACCAAAAAAATCAGTTGCAGCTCCACAAGGGCGATTACATATGTGGATTCCCAAAGCACTCTTACATGCACAAAGGCCTATGCTTGCCACCATAAAGGTCTCAACAAAGAAGCGAAGAAGAGAAAGGGGTAAGAACCGAACACAAAGAACAAAAGAAGATAAACTCAACCCTTCAGAAAAAGTAAGAAGACAATCATCAAGGATATGGGTTTGGAAGCCAAAAGTACCAGTATCTTCCACAAAACCAAAGAAGCAACCACACTGGACACCAAGTTTCAGCAACCATCCAAAGAGGAAGAGGCCAACTACTATTCTAAAATTGGTTTGTATAGGGAGGATTACATCATTTCAAGATCCAATCACCACCTCCAAACAAAGATTGCATCAAGTTTGCATGGTCATGCATTTCCAAAGTATGCATTAATATCGGGCCACCTTACACGGTCGTGCATAGACACAATTGAGAATCCCAGGCACATGCAACAAATCTGACATATGTAAAATATTTTATTGATGCTAACACCTTTCTTCTTGTTTTATTCCATTGTTCCAAAAAAAAAGAAAAAAAAGAAAAGAAATGAAAAAGATTGTGTGCTTGAAGAAACTTGTCAGTGAACCATTTGCAAGGACATCCATCAACAAAAACGACAAGCCAATGGTCAATCACCATGATGGAAGTACACCACAAAGAGTTGAAGATCGACGGACCTTTCATCATGGTAAGAATTGTATGCTTCAATAACACTATAACCATGATAGATTAGGAAACCTCTTCGTCGGCATACCCTTGAGCACTTAGCTCAAGACCCAACTTCTTGCACCATAATTCTTCCAATGCATTTCCCAAGTCTGCATGCATATGGCTACATTACAAGGCCGTGCACATGGCACATTCTTCTTCCAACCCATGCACTAATGCACTTACCCATCAATCATTATGGGTCACGAGCACTTGGCATGAAAACTAAGGGAGCCATCTTTGAAATCCAAAGGACATCAAGGTGACAACAATAAGAGCAAGGAAGCAATCAACCACTGACAGCTACTCACAATCAACTGTGATAACCTCTTTTGAGCAGCTCAGACTTTCTGAAAGCTCAACAATACACTCATGCTAGAATCAAGGAAGAAGTCTATATAGAGGGACTAAACATGAAGAAAGGGATAAGAGACCCCGCTACAAGTAGAAGACAGACCGCTCCAATGGGGACATGAGGAATCCTACCTCTCAAAGTACTACATGGAACCACCACTACAATCAGGGTCTGTTAGGGATGACAGACTCTAGAGGGGGGGAGTGTTGACACTCAAGGTTAAGGACAAAGCATGGAAGCACATCAAAGAAGTGGACACACAAGAAGAAGGAGCATGTAGGGAGCTCCAAGAAGCACGTCAAATTTTCAGAAGAAATCCTTATAAAAAATAGTGATTTTTATCACTAAGAACCATTGTAAATACCATTTTCCATTTTTTCTACTCCATTTTCTTCAAGCCGAGGAGTCCTCGAGCTTGAGGAGTATTAGAACTATCATCTTGCCAATTTTCATAATTTTTAGACTCCATTTGAGCCCCCAAATAAGCCTTGGAACCTATTTTTTAACTAGGTCAGACACTAGGTCTGGACAGGGCCAAAACCACTCAAAAAACTATAAAAAGGGATGGAGAGCTCATTTTTGGGGTTAGCTTGTTGTAGATTTGAGCTTTGTAAGAGAGTTCTTTTGTAATCAAAGCTTTCCATTGTTCCACTCTTTGCTCTTACCTTGTGCGTGTGTGTGTGTACGTGTGTGCATGCTTGTGTGCTTTCACTCATGCACTTGTTCCATCACTTGCTCATAGTCTTCATACTAGTCCTCACGTCTCCACGGATTGGCATTTATAAGGTGTATCTCCTCACATTGGTACTTTCCATTGTGCTAGAGTGACAAATGCATTCCTTGTGTACTCCACTGGGTATACGTATGCTACAAACTTACCTATATATAGATATTTGAGGATATTTCTGTAGTCCCCTTGGTTAAAAGTTCCAAGTTCCCCATTATGATCCTCCATGTTTAATTCAAAAAATGATGTATTTTCTTCTTCCCAACTGTTACTTTGATACATAGGGTTTTTCCTCTCTGTTCTTTGTGTATATGTGTGTTTTATGATGAAACCAAGCCTCAATCTCATCAATTTGTGAATTTTTTAGGTTGAAACCTTTTTTTGTTTGTTTTTCTAGAATTAGGGTTTATTATTTTTCCAAGTTTTTGAAGAATTTTGCACTCAATTTTATCTCTTGAACCATAAAATATATTTGGTCAAACCCTCACTTACAATTTTTTGAAATCTTCTTTGAGTTGTAAAAACCATGATTCTATGCTTAGAATTGCAATTTTCAATGAAGTTGATTTCATGTGTTTTGCTTGATTCAAATATTTTTCCAATTTTAAGTTTTCCAAGTTTTTAAATTTTTACAAAATTGATGAAAAATAATATATATTTCCTCAAAATCATGTTTTTTGTCTTGTTTTGCAAAATCATGATTCTGTGCTAGAAATCTTTTTTTTTTTTTTTGAAAATCACGATTATGAGAAACTAACGATTGTGATTTCCTTGGTCCAAAGTAATGATTCCCTCTTGAAATGAAATTTGTAGAAAAGAATTGCATTTTTTGAAAGAGTCATGATTTTATGTAGGAAATCATGTTTCTCTAAAATTGTGTTTTTAATGTCGTGTTTTTTTGCACAATCATGTTTCTACACACAATCTTGTTTTACTCACAATTGTGTTTTTATAAGCAATCCTATTGTTTAGCAATCATGTGGGATAGAATCGTGAAATTCCAAACACCTCATAATAGTGATTTTTTATTGAAAATAATATTTTTGTTTTTCACAATCATGATTGCTCAAAATCATGTTTTTTGGTGATTGTCTACAGACAATTGTGGCTTTTTGAAATCATGTCTTTATTGTTCATAATCACGATTTTGTGTCTGTGTATATGCAAAATGTTTTCACAAGTTCTTATTATTTTATTCACTCTCACTTATGCGGCTTTGTCATATTTCAGTATCCAATAAAAAAGATACGGAAAAACTCAATAATTCTTTTTGAAATTCTCTTCTCAACAAACTGTGATTTTCAATTTAATTGATTTTTTACACTTTCATGCATAGAAAATGATCATACATTTAAAAAAAGAACTTGAATAAGTGCTTACCTTTGTTTTTTACCAAATGATTGCTCCAAAATGGAATTTCCAAAGCTCACAATTGCAATTTCTTTGCTCTTACTCTTTCACAAGTCAATTAGTGAAATGAAATTTTTCCCTTTCTTTTGCTTTTATAGTTATCCTTAGAAAAAATTTTCTAGATTTTTGTTGAGATTTGAGATTCAGTCCTACCTCCTAATTGGTTGCATTTCTTTGTGAATCCTTTCTCCTTCCTAATCATTGACTTATCTTCACTTCCAAATGTTTCCCTCTCTGCAGAGTATCACTTTAGAATGTCTACCAAATATGTCTTTTTGTTGCTTTTTTGCAAATGTTTTCTATAATTTCTATGGAATGCACTCTTATGGTGTTCCTTCTTCACCTCTAACTTGCAACACAGCAAAATTTCCAATTATTCTCCTTGAAACCTTTCTCAATGAATCATTTAACTACTTGATAATTTCTCATAAAATTTTGTTTTATCATGTATTTTATTAATTCATAATAGTGTAATCAATGTGACCATCAACTCACATGAACTCCTTCATGAATTCTCAAAGAGTTTCCCAATTTTCCATTTTTTCTCAAAATTCAAAAAGAAAACTTTCAAAGATTTCTTTCCAAAACACAACTTCCAAGAAAAGCTCAATTGCTTATGAGTTAATGGTTAGATTATCAGATTTTAATAATTCATCATTTTTGGATAGAAATATTTATTTGAGTGTAAGTAAGGATTGGAATAAGTTTCTTTAGTGTTTTCAATGTCTAATGTGTGTTTTTTATATAAAGAAGACATGTACAACATTAAATTCAAGTTTATGCAATTATAACCTCCTCGTGAGAGAATCATGATTTCTATAGATTCACACAGTCTAAAGAAAATTTATACAAGAGTGTTTAGGATGAAGATAGAGCAATGAAAGTATGATAAACACATAAAAACACTAAACTCTGAGATAAATCCATGATAAATAATCACAAAATCCACTTTAGATTACCATAAAAGCTGAATAGCCTTTACAAAGAGCTTTCTAGATCTCATTATTCCTTCAAAAAATGAATCTCCTTACAAAAATGACTTCAACTATCTTTTATACTATTTTAAGTTTCCATGTTCACACTTAAAATAGGTCCTCTTAGGCTTATAATCTAAAAATTTATACTCTCGAGAGCTATAAAAATTCTAGTAAAAATGTATGTTATAAATATCCTCATGAGGTTGAGTTTTCTTCATCTTTATAAAATTTAGAGTAATTTATCCTATCAAAAAATGCAAATTTCTCTTTTCTTCTTTTTAAAAACTAGCTCTTTTTAGTTGAATTGAAATTTTCAACATAAGATATTACATGGAAAGACATGATATAGTTGGAGTGTATGTGGGAGGTTCTTGGAGACAACAAGAAGGAAAAAGCATCATAAGAAATACAAGAAGTTGGAAAGTGTGTGTAACAAGGAGTGGGAAAGTGGGCTGCACATCCAAGGCCAAGATTTTGGACACACAGGTAAAGAATTAAAATGCAAGTATGCACAAAGAGTCATCAAGCCAAGTAAAGGGTGTATGAGCAAAGAGCAATAGACTAAGAAAGTGTAAGGATAGAGAAGAGAGGATTGCAAGTGAGCGAGAGTGTGCAAAGACTCTCCAACAATTACTAGAGAGCTTGAGAGCCAAGTGAAGAAGAGAGTATATGCTCTATTGTGTGCTATAGGACAACTTAATTCAAGGAAGAAGGAAAAACCAAGTTGGTTGGAGTACTACCAAAGAGGAGTTGTAGGTTGACAGTGGAAGTGATTAGGACTTCAACTTGAGTGGAGGCTTCAGTGCAATGGTGCACAGGAGCAAGCCATTTAGCTAAGGTGAAGAAGAAACACAGAGATTGACTACTTGCACAAGTACTTGGAAGTACTTGGTTGTACATGGGCATAATTTTGTCTTAAAGTGTAACCTACAATGAGTAATTTTGTCTTATTTGTGAAAGAAAAGTCAGTGTAATCTTCTTGTAATAATCAAAGCATAGAGAGCTTTCGGGTGCAACATGTATTTCTTCTTCTCTCTTTTCTCTTACAAACACTCACCCCTTTAGCTAAAGAATTCCCCCAACAAATTTGGCATGCCCAATGGGACGAGACAACTTGAGCATAGGGGAAGAAGCCAATCACATTTCTCAAAGTGAAGAAGAAGTAAGTGTTGGGAAAGATGGATGGACACTTCAAGTGATGAGTTGGTACAATCAAATCCTGCTTAGTACCAGCCCTTGTGTCTTCAGAGTTGATATGTGGGCCCTCTTAGCTCTCTAATGACACCATAAAAGTTCCTATGTATTTTGGAAATGATGTATGAAAAGATTGAATAAAAATAAACTACTTCCAAATAGAAGACTCAATGAAAACTTTCTATTTTTGATCATACACCTGCTACTTGTAATGCTCAGTGCTAGGAGTACAATAGGAATTGAAAAAAATTCCTTTTAGAGGTATCTAATTAGCTTAGGAAGCTAATGATTGCAAGTGGAATCACTTGAAATGATCCACTACACAGAGAAATCAATTTAGCAAATAGATCATTACCCCCGATTTTTTAGGACCTCTGTAGAGTTTGACTAGTGAGTGCGTCGACACAGTTTTCTCCAAATTGGATGAATGGATTTGCTTCAAACTTTGTCAGCATGTAGATAAATTTGAGTTTAGATCATTGAATTTGGTGGAGAAATGAGTGAGATATGACCATCACAAATTGACAATTAGATATGACTATAACAGAGAGATATCATAGATGAACAATGTAGATATAATGTATTAATGAACAATGTTGTACAAGATCATAGGCTTGGTAATCATAGCCTAATGATGGAGAATAGTGTAGGCTACAATGTAGGCCTTACACACATACAAAATGGCAATGGAGAGCTCGGGGAATGACTACTCTAACCGCAACTTTTTCAAGTGATCTTTTATAAGTGTTTCATTCAAGTTTGAATTTGAATTCACTTTTGGCTCTCTCTAAAAAGTGACCCTTCATTCTAGGAAATATTCCCTCAATGAAGTAGATACTTTTCTAACTAACACTTCCACGAGTTTTCTTGGCAGGTGATTACAAATATTCTTAAGTAAAAAAGAATGACTTTTACAAATGGTAAAGATGAATTTTTCCTTAGCAATTGTTTCCATGGAGCTTCATATAAGTATGAACTACAAGCCAAATGTGTAGGCTTGAGATTTGCACCAAAAAATCCACCTCAAGCCAAACATTTTGGCTTGGTCTTCATCTTCAATCTTCATGAATATCCTACAATCCAATCATTGCTTTAAACCTGCAAAGTTTTGTACCATCTAAAGCTTTAGTTAGCAAATGTGCACGTTGCATATTAGTTGATACATATGCCAGCTGAATATCCTTGCTTAATAGCTTCTCTCTCACATAATGATAGTGGACCTCTATATGCTTGGTCCTAGCATGATAAATAGGATTAGCTGCAACGTGTAATGAACTTGTATTGTCTCTGTTGATGTATGGGGAGTAACCAACCCAAACCGCCTCACATGGAAGTGAGGGGCTCTTCCAAGAGGAGTTGCAAGAAGTGCAAGCAATGCACACACACCCACGTCCATGAACAATGGCACCATGGCCAACGTCAAAAGGAGCAAGGGAGGGCAATGCTCACACACAAGCCAACCCCAAGTGCCAAACCCACACACATGGACCAACGCCTAGCACACAAGGAGAAATGTGGAAGCCAAATGAACCTTCATTCCATTAGCATGGAGGCCAAGGCCATGGCCAAGGGACCTCCCTTTTACAAAATGAGCCCCTCCTTATATAAGAGAGGAGGAGGGATCCATTGAGTACAAGTGGCCAAAGGCTTCATTAACTAAGATATTCTAAAAATGATAGGTAGTTGGGAAAATCAAAAAGGGAATCTTCTTAGAGAGAGAGAGAGCTCTTGCACGTATCCAAAAGAGAGCTCTCATTTCTAAAATAAGGCAAGGACTAAAAAGAAGCCTTTTACAAAAAAGAAGGATAAGGTTGAGTTTTTATGTGTTTTCTCACAAAAGGAAGTAAGAGAGAGTTCCTATGAAGAACTTGTATACAAAAGGAAAAAATGGGAAATTTGAGAGACTGCCACACAAGAATTTGAGCCTCCAAGTATCCTTAGCTTCAAGGGAGGACTCCAAGTACTCCATAGCCTTCATAGCTTCATGGGTCCTTCATAACTTCAAGGTTCCAACACCCTCCCCCACCTAGTCTTTGTCGTCCTCGACAAAGCTTGAGAAAAAAGGACCATACATAGCTGATCAAGATCATGTTGAATCTTCAAGGTCTTCAAGTCTTCTAGTCTGCAAGTCTTCAGGTCTTCGGTGTTGAGTGACACAATACCCATGGGGGGCAGTCATCCCCGCATACATCCTGCTCTGCAGCCCTTTGTAAGACTAGATTAGCCTTCACAAGGAGCCTTCAAACCTGAAATTAACACATACTAAAACAAGTAGACTGTTTTTTTTTCTTTTTTTCTTTCTTTTTTGCAATCAATAAACATGAATTCCCACTTCAGTTTCTACTTCCCATTAAGTGAAGTCAAGTACATGCATGCCCAAGTGCTATGCAGGTCAGGGAAGGCCCATTAATGAAAGGAAACCCCCATGGATGCATCATAAACTTGCTAACAATCCAAATGGCATGCCTTTAGTAGCATCATTTATATGTGTACAAAATTCATGATATACATCAAGCATAGAAGCAATCAAACATCAAACATTCCAATGCATCCCCATGACTATAACCACCCAATTCTTACTTAAAGTGAATTGGCAATCACAAAAATCCAAGACAATTCCTTGCAGCCCAAGAGGGCAATGCCATCTTGAAATAGAAAGGATCAGCACATATTTTCAGCATGCCACAAAACCATGAAGTCACACCACTGCAAAGACCTCAATTGAGAGTGGTGAGTGCACCCAATTCCATGTAAAGCTTAAACCTAGCTCATCCAAGGATGATGAGAAAGAAAATGCATGAAGGGAAAAAGCATACATACCACTCAAAAACATAAGAAACTGTATAAAGAAAGTGAACAGAGAGGATCACCTTCCATTGTATGCAAAGAGTGGCCTTATACAATACCATCTTGAACATGCTTCTATCCCATAGCCTGACAACACTATGGAAATAAAGTGTGACATCCCAAAGTTGACGAGGACCTCCAAGAGAGTAGATGCTTGAACCCTCCATGCCAGAAGTGTGTCTTCCACAAATTCAAGATTTCTTGGACACCATCCTAGACATATGGGCAGTCACAAAAAACCAAGAATAAATTGTACTTGAAGCAAAGCTGCAAGCGATTCCAACACCTATGCAAACCTTTCGAGCATAGTGAATAAATACATTTATCCCTACAATTAGACATCCAATTCCAGCATTGGCATACAGTTCGTAAAGAGTGATTATCATGAAGAGTGACTATATGATTGACTTGCAATTTACTAGCACAAAGTTCAAGTGCATGGATAGTCACCACAAGACAACCTTCAAAAAGCCATGGTTCCAACGTGTTAATCCATCAAACCTCTTTATCTTTACTAATAATCAATGATCAAATAGAGGCTACCAAGTCTGAGAGCAACTTTTACACTTTGTGCATGTGTGACAAATTGTAAAATTAACGATAAGTGTGTGCTATGGTCCCTTGCGTGCATCATGCAAGTATTACAAGACATACTTCCCTTGTTCATTAATGTGTGTTCCGATGTATTCTGATTTATGAAAACAATCACCAATGATGAGATAGGATGCCACACAGATGTAAAAAGACTATCTTTGTAAAGCTCAAACGTTTATTCTTGATAGACATATGGTGATTGCCGAAAGTGTGCATCTAAAATGGAAGTTTCAAAAAGGTACCATAGATCATAATCATAGTGAGACACTTCTTGTATAGCACCTAAATAAGACATTGGCTATCAATCAAAGAACTGTCCTCACACATGCTTAGCCATCAGAATCGCATTGCTCAATTATGAATTCCCACCTCGCAAAATCTACATATAATTCGAAACATAGAGATCCAGCTGAATATAAAGCTTATAGACTAGAAGATCCCATGATACGTGTGAGGTGAACTTCAAGAGTCAAGTTGTGCACAATCCATCCGAATGTGGGACTCACTCCTGTAATGCATAGCTACAATCAAATAAAAAGTCATCAAGTATTGCAAATCAGTAGCAACAAATTCGTTCGTTCTAAACATCGACTACTCCCATCAGATACATAGTCTGGTAAGGAGTGTGGACACATTCCCTTTCAAAACTGTTACACACCGCATCCTTAGTACCTCATGCTGAAATACACTTGAAATACACACCGCACCTGATTCTTCTCACCTGAAATATACTTAAAGCTACCAAACAAACAATAATATTACAATTGAGAATGACATCAAAAAAGGCATCTACATGGCTATCGTCATTTCTAACCACGATCAAGGATCATAGAGGGAACCTTCTCAAAAAAACCCTGTGTTCAAGTTTCATTCATATAGACATATAAGAACAACAACTTCAATCCTCATGCAGATAAGAACATCAACCTCTAGGACACTCTTTGTTGTACGCTTAATTCATCAGAGAGAATATCAAGATATCACATAGGGAATGTTATGGCTTGAATTTGAATTCTTCGCTTTTAGAACATGCACGCGTGTGTGTAAAGATAATTCCAACCTTAATGTTACTAAAAGAGAAGTGAGGATATATGCAGCCCTTATGACCTCTACTTGTGAATATCACGCAATGAAACAATCAGAAGGTTGTGCCCAATATTCCCTAGAATACCTTGTGCAAGGAGAAAAACAACACACCACCCAATACTCGGACACAATCAAAACTTCATACAAAATTAGTTCGCTCATGTGCAAACTATGTGTTGCCTTCCATATCTAAACATATGTTTAGCATGTTGTCTTTGAACACTTCAGATATTTGCCTTTTGATAATGGTGAGAAAGACAACATGCTTCTCCATATCTTTCATAAAACCTGTAGATGAAAACTGAACAAAACCATAATATTGACACCAACTTTAAGAGTGAATGGAAGATAAAAATGGCTACATCATGCATATGCTCCCTAGAAGAAAAATTCCTGTTACATCATCATCTGCCATCAACAGCTTTTGGTTAGGAAATGTAGAAGAGAGTTGGTGACAAATCGTTGTGAGGTCTTGTGCAAATGGTAACATTGTGGCCATAAGAAACTGAGAAGAGCAACACAACCACATAACGTTCGATATTACAACTGCATGCCAGCGATGTCAGAACATAAGGCAATCATGAGACAAAGATATTGAATAAGAAGTAACATAAGACATACATCATCTGTTTCAATATCCAACATCCAACCGTGACTTCGAAGCTATCGCAAAAACACATTTTACCCATTTTTATCATGCCTGGTGTGAGATTTTAATAATAACTTGGAAGCTTCGGCCATCAGCCCAAATCTGTGGCAAACAAAGCCCAAATCTGTGGCAAACAAGAGAGAGGCTCGAGCACACATGGCAAACATGGGGTAGCAAACGACTGTCCGAATGTGTCGCTGATGAGACCTACCATTGCAAAGTCTTTCCTAGTAAGCGAACTTGCTGTTTGAATGGCGAGGAGGAGCTTGAGGTAGGTCGACCCCGAGGGCACCAAAATGAGCCCGCAAGGGAGCAAGGTGAAGCTATAACCCCAGCATGCATGAGCATATCACCACTAGGGAAATATCATGCGCATGCGTAAGCCTTGGCAGGAGAAAGAAGATAAGTAACAATGTTTGCCACAGAGAGTTGTTACCGAGGAAGGTGAGCTCTCATAGACCTCAACCCCCAAAATGCAGCCACAGAGATGGAGCCTC
Organism: Ceratopteris richardii; assembly: GCA_020310875.1. Lineage (NCBI taxonomy): Eukaryota > Viridiplantae > Streptophyta > Polypodiopsida > Polypodiales > Pteridaceae > Ceratopteris > Ceratopteris richardii. The sequence goes on along the minus strand of CM035441.1, from coordinate 86,886,746 downwards.
GACAAATTCAGCGTCCACATGGAGCATGGTGCTGGGGGAGCAACAGAGGCACACAACGCTATGTAGATGATAGTGATGGGGAAGCAAGAGAGGCGCCCGTAGCCATAGAATTGAGGCATGCAGCAGAATCACCTCCGTGAGCATGAGCTCCCGATAGACTACGAGAGAGAGAGAGAGAGGAAGAGAAGGGAGAATGTTCCTCCCTCCCCGCCTTCCTAAGCATGGATCTTGCCAGATTGCCAGATCTTTTGAGCAGGAGAGAGAAAAGAAGGAAACTACAATATAATGCAAGTATGCAAGCCCAAGACTCCAGCTCACATGCGCATGCTACAATGAATGCACTTAACTCCAGACGTTTGAGGATTTCAATGCACCTGCCCAATCACTACCAAAGGCGGCCTATATTCTTTCAAAAAGTAATCACATTAAATGAAGGGAATGTTACGCATGCATAAAGAAAACCGTCTTTTTCTATTCAAGTATTTCCTTGTGATCTCAAAAGAAATGGTGGTTTTTTTTTTTTTTTTTTTTATAACTTGAGAAAGAAATGGAAAGTGGGAGGGAGCCACGAGGACACTCCCCCACCCACTCAACATTAAATGAATATGACATACATGGAAAGTGATGCCACCGTCGATGGGTATGTGTGGAGGTGTGTATGTGAGCAAGAATGAGAGAGAGAAGGATTAGAGGATGTTTTTGTGCAACAAACAAAAAATGAACTAATCTACTCGTGTGTCTTCAGAGTTGATATGTGGGCCCTCTTAGCTTTCTAATGAAACCATAAAAGTGCCTATGTACTTTGGAAATGATGTATGAAAATATTGAATCAAAATAGACTACTTCCAAATAGAAGACTCAATGAAAACTTTCTATTTTTGATCATATAGCTGCTGCTTGTAATGGTCTGTGCTACCAATACAATAGGAATTGAAAAAATTCCTTTTAGAGGTATCTACTTAGCTTCGTAAGCTAATTATTCCAAGTGGAATCACTTGAAATGATCCACTACACATAGAGAAATCAATTTAGCAAATAGATCATTACCCCCGATTTTTCAGGACCTCTGCAGAGTTTGGCTAGTGAGTGCTTCGACAAAGTTTTCTCCAAATTCGCTAAATGGATTTGCTTCAAACTTTGTCAGCATGTAGATAACTTTGAGTTGATTCCAACAAGCTATAGATCATTGAATTTGGTCGCGAAATGAGTGAGATATGACCAGCATAAGTTGACAGTTAGATATGACTATAATAGAGATATCATAGATGAACAATGTAGATATAATGTATTAATGAACAATGTTGTACAAGATCATAGGCTTGGTAATCATAACCTAATGACGCAGAATAGTGTAGGCTACAGTGTAGGGCTTACACACATACAAAATGGCAGAGGAGAGCTCAGGGAACGACTACTCTAACCGTGACTTTTTCAAGTGATCTTTTATAGGTGTTTCATTCAAATTTGAATCCGAATTCACTTTTGGCTCTCTATAAAAAGTGACCCTTCATTCTAGGAAATATTCCCTCAATGAAGTAGATACTTTTCTAACTAACAATTCCATGAGTTTTCTTGGTAGGTGATTACAAATATTCTTAAGTAAAAAAGAATGACTTTTACAAATGGTAAAGATGAATTCTTCCTTAGCAATTGTTTGCATGGAGCTTCATATGAGTATGAACTACACGCCAAATGTGTAGGCTTGTGATTTGCACCAACAGTAAGTACAAAAGATGTCTACATAACAATTTGGAGGGTAAATCTTTTAATCTTTAGAATTCATCCTAAGCTCAAGGAAGAGGATGCATAGCCCATGATTGAAACCCAGTCCCAAACCTTAGGCAATGAAAACTCTTTCAAAACCACAAGAAGAAGAGTTGCTCATAGGTAAGCTAGTTCCTCTTCCTCCTCATCATCAATAGGGGACCTAGCAATAGCCCAAATAGACTTAGAAACAAAGAGGGAAGAAACCACCTCTCATGTGCATTGTAGATTAAGCTCATTCAAATGTTGAGAACCAACTACAAAAATAAGATAAAGCAACCTAGTGAAGAGTTTTCCTATTCTTGCAATTCCTATAGGATAGATGCAAGAGAAGGAAGAACAGATTGATACCCCAAGTTTTCTAGTATATGAAATAAGGAACATGTGGAGGAAAGTTATGAACGATGCAAAAGATGTAGATGAGGAAGAGCATCCAAACACTTTGATGGAATGGAGCCCAATCAAAGAAGTTGGGCTAGGCACCAAGGACAACCCTCATCCTATACTGGTTTCCACATGGCTATGGGATCATCCTAAGTTGCTTTCAAAGGTAACTTCTTTTGTGAAAGTTTATGCTGATGTGTTTTTTTGCCATTATAGGGGGAAGGAGTGCCTACAAGTTTTGGGGAACATAGAATTCATTGATAGAAGGAGACAAAACATTAAGGATTAAAAGCTTCATGTTGAATCCAAATTATGTTGAAATTGTTTACTAAGCGATCCAAAAAATGGAGGATGCTGGCATATCATCTCTATGGAGCACTTGGAATGGTTTCCTCCAATGGTTAGTGTGTCCGAAAAGAACACCAATAAAATTCAGATATGTGTGGATTTTAGAGCACTCAACAAGGTAACAATTCCATATGAGTTCCCTATGCTATTTTCATATAGGTTATTGAAGAAATGGATGGACATACATTTTACAACTTCATGGATGGGTTTAACGAGTATAATCAAATATCGGTTCACCCAGAGGATTGAAGAAATGGATGGACATACATTTTACAACTTCATGGATGGGTTTAACGAGTATAATCAAATATTGGTTCACCCAGAGGATCAAGAACAGATGGATTTCATCACACCTTGGGGTACCTATGTTTATGTAAAAATTTCATTCAAACTCAGATTTGCTCTTGCCACTTTCAATAGAACTTTGAACCTTATCTTTGGACCCCTAATTTTGGAAGCTCTTCAAATCTTCTGGATGTTTTTTCCTCCTTCTCAACTACTTGTTGTAGTACTCCTATGAAATTCATAGATGATCATCTACACAACTATAACATGCCTTCAAAAGATATAGGGATAATGAGTCTTAAAAAGATGCAGGGAAACTAAGTTGACATTGAATCCAAACAAGTGTCACTTTCTAGCTCTTCATGGACATGTAGTGTTGCCAAAGATATGGCTCCTGACCCAAAAAAATGATAGCTATATTGAAGCCACCTAGGCCTAAGATACCAAAAGAAATATAAAGCTTTTTGGTACATATTGGATATATATAAGGTTTATCAAGCTGTATGTAGACATAGTGCGGACAATTGCTAGGCTTACAAGTAAATATGTACCATTTTGTTGGAGCAACAAGCTTTCATTATGCTTGAGCTGGACATGATCTTCATCAAACTCATCATTGGAATAATGCCACATATACTCCTAGTAGAGTTTTATTTACATACATTTGTTGTATTGAGAGTTTGATCATAGGAACACCTTCTTATGCAATTCCCAAAGTATTTATCTTTGTGAAAAGCAAGAGTAAAGGGGCTGAAAGCCACGAGTTAGAAGTGGTTGGGATTGATTCTCAATCAATCAATCAAAAGGTAGATGTGATTTCAAAATTCCCTGCTCCTAAATTGTAAGAAATGATTCCAATCAATCTAAACTTAGAAATCTGCCTAATTTCGAATTCAAATCCTTGAAGAAAAGGCGTGGCCATGTAATCAAGAGTCTATAGACAACATTTACAGTCTCAAAGTCATTCTCCACAACACCCTGAAATTTTGGGATGACACCAGTTCAGTGTTAAGGTGATTGCTCCTTGTATAGGGCTTTTATGCATTATAGCAAGCCAACCCTTTGTATGAAACTCCCTTAAGAGGAATTTTTCCAGTTGTTACTATGCTGGCTGCTCTCAATGTTTGAAGTCACAACTTCTATCCATATTTAGAAGGTTTTTTGTGAGCTAGTCATGGTGCAAGTTATCTGTTTTGCATCAAGCTTCCAAGGTTTACTTTACATATCCAAAGAGATAGGGCTGGTCATATGCTAGTTTGCTGGACCAACTTCACTAATGAATACTCTACTCTCTCAGTGGTATCAGAGCAACTTCAAGATGGGAGATGGCTTTCCATCAATGATTGAGAGGCTCGATAGACACAGTTATGATGCTTGGCAAATCAGAATGGAGGCTTATTTGCAAGGAAGAAACCTATATGGGATTGTATCAGGTGATGAAGCAATGCCTATTCCAAGATCCAAGGGAGGACCTACTCAAGAGGAAACAGATAAGGTCACACTTTGGTGTGCAAGGGATGCTCAAGCAAGATCATACATACTCAAGTCTATCTCTGATTTTCTATTACCACATGTTAGAGGATGCAAGATATCTCAAGAGACTTGGGATGCCCTAGAGACTTTCTTTTCTGCTAGTACAAAGGCAAGGAAGAACCATCTTTGGAATGACTTCAACGAAATGAAGAAGACACCTAAAAAAACTATCACTGAGTTTGTTACAAAGGTCAAGGAGGTTGCTGATTAATTGGCATCCATTAGAGAGATTATTGAAGAAGAGCCCATCATGAGGCAAATTCTCAATGGGATAAGAGGTGACAAGCAAGGACAATCTTTTGCCACAACCTATGATCTCATGGATGTGCCAACTCTAGAATTCAACATCTTTCTTGGACAAATCTTCAATCAAGAGGCCAACAATAGCATAAATAAAGGTAACTCCTATTCAACTCGTGCTCTATATGCAGATAGGAAGGAAAAGAAGTTGAAAGGCAAGAAGAAGGAAGAAGATGAAGAGGAGACTTCCTAAGACAACTTTGCAGGCAAGAGCAAGTGGAAAGGGAAGAAGAAAGGACCAAAGCATGAAAAGAAGAAAGTCCAAAATGTTCAACCTTGTGCCATTTGTGATAAGACCAACCACACCACTCAAAATTGTTGTTCAATGGAATGACCCATTAAGGAAGTGGAAGAGGTGGATATGGCAGCAATAGAGGCAGAGGTGGACATAACTTCAACAAAAACAATAGAGGCCATAATAGAAGGGATTACAAGAATTATTTTGAAGATCAACAACATGAAAACTCATTACTCTTGATGAATCTAAGCCAAAAGTGAGGTAAAAAAGATGATCATTTATTCTACATAAATTGAGGATGTTCAAATCATGTTGCAGGCAACATAGCTCTCTTATATGACTTGGAAAGTCCAAAGCATAGACATGAAGTTCAAATAGGGGATGATAAAAAGCATAGTGTGGAGAAGATTGGTAGTGTCAAAGCTTCCAATGGCAAGAGAAATATTCCGAGCAAGGTACTCTATGTTTCCACTATCACTGAAAACCTAATAAGTGTAGGCCAAATAGTTGAAAAAGGCTTGCAAGTTAGGTTCACCCAACATGGAGCTTTTGTGGAAGATCCATGTCCAGCCTTCAAGAAGATAGCCAAAGGTAAGAAGCATGGTAGGATCTTTACTTTTGAAGTAGGGGAAACCAAAAACATAGCTCTATTCAACTTTGGGTCTCAAACCCTAAGTGAGCTTGAAGTGTGGCATAAGAGGCTAGCTCATGTGAATGAAAGGACATTGAAAGATATATGCAGGGATCAAAGTGTTCTTGGATTACCAACCATATCAAAGCAACACATGATCAACAAATGTGATGCATGTCTGATTGGGAAGGCACAAAGACAACCATTCAGCCATAAAGGCTACATCCACAATAACCTTTTGGACCTAGTACATACAGATGTATGGGGGCCAAGCCAAGAACCTTCATTGGAAGGATCAAGGTATTATGTCTTATTGATTGATGACCATAGTAGATGGACTATTCTGTACTTTTCCAAAAGTAAGAATGAAGTGTTTGATTGCTTCAAAAAGTATCTAGCACATGTGGAGAATCATACAAGTAGATCACTAAAGAAGCTCATATCTGATGGAGGGGGATAATACTTCTCCAAAGAGTTTGATGAGTTCTTGTAGGATAAAGGTATCAAAAGGGAAGTGACTACTAGGTACTCTCCTCAACTAAATGGAATTGCAGAGAGAAGAAACAAGACATTGGTTGGATTAGCCAGAACAATGCTTGAAGAGAAGAGGTTGCCACATTATCTATGGGCAGAGGCTATTTCAACTGCTATGTACCTTGTCAATAGACACCATCCAAATCACTTCAAGGTATGACTTCTTATGAAGCATGGTATGGAAGAAAAGCTAGTCTTGGACATTGCAAGGTGTTTGGTTGTTTAACTTATGTCCATGTACCATCACAAATAAGAGGTAAGCTAGATGAAAGGGCAACAAAGGTAGTGTTTATTGGGTACGATTCAACTTAGATGTGTTATAGGTTCTATAATTCTTCAACCAAGCAATTCACTACAAGTAGGGATGTTGTGTTTGAAGAACACAGGTCTTGGTATGATCAAGACAAACAAAAGGTAACTGCACCATATGATCTTGATTCAGATTCTCATCAATTAGAAAGCAAGCATGATACATAGGTCCAAGATCAAGGAAGTGATACAGATGATGAACAAGATGAAAAGGAAAAGGATTACAAACTATGGAAGTCAAGAGGCAAAGCAAAGATGTAGGAGTGTGGAGAATGCTCCAAGCAAGCACCTAGAAGATCAACAAGAGAGAAAAGACAACTAAAAAGGTATGGATATGATTCCACATTTGTTACAAAGCATTCAATCTACTTGGAAAAAGACTCAATTTCAGAGGAACCCTCAACCTATGAAGAGGAAAAGGGAAAACCTAATTGGAAAAAGGCCATGAAAGAAGAAATAAATGCATTGAAGGAGATGGACACTTGGGATTTGGTTCCAATGTCACACAATCAAAAGGTAATTGGTTGCAGATGGGTATATAAAGTTAAAAGAAACTCAGATGGATCAGTTTACAGGTAGAAGGCAAGATTAGTTGCTAAAGGATTCTCACAAACTCATGTTATAGACTATGAGGAAACATTTTCACCATTTGCAAAGATGACTACAAACAGAACATTGATAAGTGTAGCTGTTGGCAAGGAATTGGAGACTCCTCCAACTTGATGTGAAAAATGCATTCTTAAATGGTTGGATAAGTGAAGAGGTATACATGTCACAACTACCAAATTTTGAAAACCCTAATCGTACATCTTATGTTTGCAGACTTAAGAAAGCATTTTATGGATGGAAACAAGCTCTTAGAGCTTGGAATTATAGGCTAGTTACATACCTTCAAGATCAAGGGTTCAAAGCTAGCAACTCAGACCCCCCTCTATTCATCAAAAGTGATCACAATGAGGTTATCTATCTATGTGTATATGTAGATAATATTATTGTGATAGGTGATGATCGAAATGGTATTCAAAGGATCAAGAGACACATGCAAGAGGAGTTCAAAATCAGTGACTTAAGTGATCTCATATATTTCCTAGGTGTGCAAGTTATTTATACAAATGAAGGGATACATTGAAGACCTACTTCTCAAGTTCAAAATGGAGAACACAAAGCTTGCAAGTACACCTTTGGAGTTGAACCATAAACTTAGTGTTTATGAAGGTGAGAAAATTGATGATCCTAAAGAGTATCAGAGTTCAATTGGTAGCTTGATAATGATGACAAAGGCACTTGATGGAATAAAGCTTCATAGATTCAAAGCTATGGTAGGTATTCAACCTATAAGAGAGTGAAGAATCAAGCATACTTTAGCTTGAGGGGGAGCTGTTGGAACAACAAGATTTCATTATGCTTGAGGTGGACACGATCTTCATCAAACTCATCATTGGAATAATGCCACATATACTCCTTGTAGAGTTTTATTTACATTCATTTGTTGTATTGAGAGTTTGATCATAGGAACACCTTCTTATGTAATTCCCAAAGTATTTATCTTTGTGTCTAAAAGCCACGAGTTAGAAGTACTTGGGATTGATTCTCAATCAATCAATCAAAAGCTAGGATTTCAAATTTCCCTTTTCCTAAATTGTAGGAAATGATTCCAATCAATCTAAACTTAAAAATCGGCCTAATTTGGAATTCAAATCCTTGAAGAAAAGGTGTGGCCATGTACTCAAGAGTTTATATAAAGACTCCACAACATTTACACATCAAGAAGGATGATGATTTGAAGCAATACATATACTTCTTGTTCATCGCTTGGTGCCACTTCAGTTTATTGCTCTTTCTTCCTTAGACTTAGTCAACTCACAGAGAGTATCTCTAAAGAGCTACGGATCCAATGATTAAGATCTCATTGGAAATGTATTATTGTGTAGTTTATGCCCAAAATTTTTCAGCTCATTTGGTTCATTAGTTTCAGAAAAATTCAACATTTACAGTCTCGGGGTCATTCTCTGCAACAACATGAAATTTTGGGATGACACCAATTCAGTGTTAAGGTGATTGCTCCTTGTATACTTCATATGAATTAGGGCTTTTATGCATTATAGGAAGCCAAACCTATGTATGACACTCCAATTTTTTCCAATTTTTACCGTGTTGGCTACTCTCAGTGTTTGAAGTCACAACTTCTATCCATATTTAGAAGGGTTTTTGTGAGCTAGTCATGGTGCAAGTTATCTATTTTGCATCAACTTGTTCTTGTTGATGTTCCAAAGTACCTATTGGGTTTTATTGTACTAACAACAAGCTTCCAACACTTTACATATCCAAAGAGCTAGGGCTGGTCCTATGCTAGTTTGCTGGACCAACTTCATTACTACTCTCCTAGCCTCTACAAGATTCTCCAAACTTTCTTTCACATTTAAGTGGGAAGAAGAGGAAAATGTTTATTAGATTCTCAGATCCAAGCTTTTGAAATCGCCTATCTTAATTACTTTAGATTGGTATAAATATTTCCATGTATATGTGGATGCTAGTGCCTATGCAATAGGGATAGTCCTTACATAGCATAGTGAGGAGTCTAGATTAAACATACCTATCCAATATGCAAGTCAAGTATTGACTAAGTCTGAGAAGAATTATATTACTATTGAAAAAGAAGCTTTGAAATGTTCTTTGTAGTGCAAAAGTTTCACCATTACTTGCTTGTTGATGAGACGAAAGCTGAACTTAGCTGCGGAACTCGTCGCACCATAACAAGAACTAAGCTAAAGTGATGTTAGAACACCTCTATAATCATCAGTAGCTTAGCAAACTAAAATCTTTACTATTGTAGTTAGTAAATTCTGAGAATTTACTTTACAAAAAAACTTTGCCTTTCCTACAGACTTCAATTCTGATCTGATTTATTTCAGACTTTACAATTCTGAGCTTGCTTACTGTTAGATAATCTTTCAACAACTTAACTATATCAAAACCGTGTTTTGAACTCACTAAAAATCTCACCGGAACTTCACCGGACTGTTACCGGATTGTCACAATAATCCTACCGGAATCTTATCAGAATCATCAACAATTCTGTTTGTAGTTACTTCAAATTATTTTTGATAAAGTAAGGAAGTAATACATGAGCTTCCTTCAGTAAATGAACTCTATCTGAAGTTTGAGAAAAAACTTCACCATTTCTGGATGTCTTTACGGTCAAACTAGTACCATGTGTACATGTCCCATTTCACAAAACTCTTTTGATCAGTTTGTAGTAGAGACTCATAGCTTTAAGATAAGCTATCTCTCATGAAAAACTTTACACTATAATGTGAGATCTAACTTGTACAAGTACCGGAAAATGTTTACTGAGAAAACTGTAACTGTTAACTAACTTTCACAGTAACATGAAATCACTTAGATTTCTTCACACAAGAATAATGCGCTTAGATCTTTCCACATGAACATGTGTTTTCTATTAGAGAAGATGTCACATAGCTTGGCCTCACTTTGCTCATAGCTATGGAAAACTCTTCTACTCTGAGTAGTTATTCCTTACCATCTCTCTCATATGAATACCCGATAGTTCAGGTTCTATTATTCATCTCTACATACACAATCTCTGACATCTTCTATATCACTATGCCTTGTCTTTCTTTTTTAAAATAGTCTCTCAAATCTCTTATATACAATTTTTTATCCGCGTTTCAACAAACTCATAATTCTGGATGTTTCTACGCTGTATATTACAGGCGTGAATTTGTCCCTTCACTAAGGCTTTGATTTTTCTGAATGCTTTGTTTCTGCTTCTCTTCATCTTTCTTTGTCTTCATACATCTTCAGGTCTTCATGTCTAATTAGTGAGTGAATCTCCAACAGCTGCCCCTCAATCACTAATTGACATCTTCTGATCTTTCATATATTCTTGTTTTCTTTTATTCTTGCCATTTCTTTAAATCTGCTTGTCTTTACTCCATCCAAGCTCTTTGTCAGAATTTCTACAATCTGATCTTTTGTCGGAGTGAATGCTATTTCAATCTCCTTCTCCATTACCTTTTCCCTTAGGAAATGATATTGAATCTCTATGTGCTTTGTTCTTGCATGAAATATTGGATTTGCTGCAAGATACAACGAGCTCATATTGTCTCCATGTATGATAGGTATACCTTGATCAATACCCATGCTTTTGAACAAGGTCTACATCCATATCACTTCTTTAGCTGCTTCCACAAGTCCTTTATATTCTGCTTCTGTTGACAATAAAGTCACTGTGTATTGCTTCTTTGAACACCAGCTTACAAGCTTATCTCCTAGGTATATCATATACCCATGTGTTGACCTTCTGTCATCTTGACTTCCTGCCCAGTCTGAGTCAATGTACGCTCTCAGATTTATACTTGATGTAAAAGGATAATATAATCCTTCCTTTATAGTTCTTTTGATATATCTAAGAACTCTTTGTCCTGCAACCCAATGTTGATCCTTCAGACAATGCATGAACTGTGAGAGAACTCCTACTGCATAACTAAGATCTGGTCTTGTTAGCATAGCATAAATCAAGCTTCCCACTAAAGATTGATACTTTATCATATCTTTAAACTCTGCACCACCATATTTGCTGAGTTTATGATTGACTTCAAGCGGTGTTGAAGCTTCTCTGCAATTCTCCATGTTAAACTTCTTCAGTAAGTTTAGGAGATATCTTTCTTGTGAAACATATACACCATGATCTGTATATGTAACTTCCATTCCAAGAAAGTATGATAACTTTCCTAGATCACTGATCTTAAACTCTTTTTCAAGCAATCTCTTTACCTCCTTGATTCCTTCATCTGAGGTACCTGTGATTATAATGTCATCTACATAAATACAAATGTAGATCATACCTTCTTCTGTTCTCTTGATGAGTAGACTTGCATCTGCCTTTGAACTTTGGTATCCAAGTTCATTGAGATACTTCACAAGTCTGTAATTCCAAGCTCTTGGAGCTTGCTTCAATCCATAGAGTGCTCTTCTTAATCTGCAAACATGATTTGGATGACTGGAACTTACAAGCCCTTCATGTTGTTCCATGTAGACTTCATCTGATATATATCCATTTAGAAATGCATTCTTTATATCCAACTGACTTAGCTTCCATCCTTTTGATGCTGCTATAGTAATCATTGTCCTTATGGTTGACATCTTTGCCACTGGACTAAATGTCTTATCATAATCTATGCCATGCGTCTGAGCATATCCTTTGACTACCAGTTTGGCTTTGTATCTAGCTATTCTTCCATCTGCAAGCTTCTTAACTTTGTAAACCCATTTATTTCCAATAACTTTCTTACCATTTGGTTTTGGAACAAGTTCCCAAGTCTTGTTCTCTTCCACCGCATTGAACTCTTCCTTCAATGCTTCTTCCCATTGTTTCTTACCTTTTGCTTCACTGTAATTCTGAGGTTCTTCATCTTCCTTTACTAAGTAAGCGTAGGTTTTCTGAGTCAAATAAGAAGTATCATAGAAATACCTTGTTGGTTGTTTCCTTACTCTATTTGACCTTCTTGGTTCATACTCTTCATGTGTATCTGAATACACTTCTTCATCAAATCTCGGTTCATCTTCGTTTCTCATAACTGATCCAATCCTGGACGTACTTGCCTGCATATGATTTTCATCTTCATTGACCTGCATATGTGATTTACCTTTTTCAATTCTTCTCATCTCTTCTTCAAATGTTTCAACACTATGCTCTTTATCTGCATACCAACTCTTTCCTTCATCAAATGTCACATCTCTGGAAACAATAAACTGTTTGGTTAAAGGACTCCACAACCTGTAACCCATCTATTTTTCATCATATCCGATGAACACATATCTTTCAGCTTTTGGTTCCAGCTTATGTCTTAGTTGTGATGGTACATAAGCATAGGCAACTGATCCAAACACTTTACAATGATCAAGTGTTGGTTTCTTACCCCACCAAGATTCATAAGGGGTCATTCCATTTAAAGTTGTACATGGTAATCTATTTACCAGATATGTTGCTGTATTTACAGCCACAGCCCAAAGATAGTTTGGACAATTCTTCTCCTTTAACATTGCTCTTGCAAACTCAAGTAGAGTTCGGTTTCTTCTTTCTGCTACTCCATTTTATTGTGGTGTATAGCTGCAAGTTATTTCTCTTTTGATACCTACATTCCACAGATAATCATTGAACTCTCGAGAAAAATATTCTCCTCCTCCATCAGACCTTAGTCTTTTGAGTTTCTGTCCTGTAAGTCTTTCATCGTATGCATGAAAATGCCTAAAAGCTTCAAATACTTCTGACTTCTCTTTCAAAACATAAAGAGTTATCCATCTTGTTGCATCATCAATAAAAATAACATAATACATTGAGCCACTTATAGATCCTTCTTTTGTCGGTCCCCATACATCTGTATGTATGGGTTCTAGCAAACCATCGTGTTTGTAACCATTCTTCTGAAACGGTAACCTGTGGGATTTTCCCATCTGACATGCTTCGCATTTGTGAATCATATGTTGATTCTTCATATTTGGTAATCCTCTTACAGATTTTTTTCTCCACCATAGTTTTGATTCCTTTTTCATTAAAATGTCCTAACCTCTTATGCCATAGGTCTAATTCTGTAAATGCTTTATCACCATGTGTGAGTAAAGCTTGACCAACATTCCCTTGTACTTTAAGAGTAAAAAGTCTGCCTTCCTTTTTACCATGGACAATTTGATTGTATCCATTCTCTGGATCTTCAACAAATACTCCTTCATTTGTAAACCTGACTTGAAAACCTTTTTCTACTATCTGTCTCACGCTGATCAGATTCTTTGGGATTGTTGGAACATACAAAACATTTGTTAGTAGGTCAGCTCCATTCTTACATTTTACTTTTCCAATTGACCTTAAATTATGTTTTGTGTTATCACCTGTTTGTACTGTATGATTTGAAATACCTCCTTCCAATTCTGATAACAATTCTATATTTGCTAACAAATGATTTGAACAACCAGACTCAATATAGAATACCTTGAGGTCTTCATTTTCTGACACGCTTATCGAATTCATCATCAACGTCGTATGACTGTCATTCTGTGTATCATTTGCATAGTTGTAGTAGGTAGTGTTGTGAGACTGATTTTGTCCCCAGCTTCTTGCTCCATCTCTACCATATCCGCCTCTTTGGCTTTGTCTTCCTCTTTTATATTTCTGCTTTTGCCTCTGCTATTGTTATTCTGATTCTGACTTGATCCTTGAGAATTATGCCAACAATCATGAGCCAAATGATTGCTTAATCCACAGATCCAACAAGACTTCTTGTTGTTATTCTGATTACCTCTTCCTTTTGTATTACCTCTGCTTTTACTTATGGAATTACCTCTTCCTCTTGCATAATTTGCTTGAGTCGTCATCTCTTCTTCATCTTTTTCTTTTCCTTTGTCACCTTTCTTCTTACTTTTTGCGTACATAGTTGAGCTATGTCCTTTTTCTCCATCTGTCTTCAAATCTTGCTCAAATGTTAGCATTAATCCAAGCAACTGATTTAAATCTGGTACAAAATGATTTAAAGAAAGTTCTGTTGAGAGTATGAAAGGTTTCCACCTTTCATCTCCTCTCAGTCGTGCAAGCACTTGCGCTATCAACCTGTGATCTTTGATATCTTCATCAATAGATCCAAGACTATCTGCTAAGTCCTTCATCTTAGTGACATAATAACTAATGCTTTGACTTTGCTTTTTCTTGAACGTTGTAAACTCTGACCATAAGCTAGCCTTTCTAGCTTTCGTAGTGTTTTGGAAATGATCTTCCAATGCACTCCATATGTCTTCAGCTTTTTCTAGACCTCTAATATGTGGTAGTAGATGATCTGTAATGGCATTGTAGATATAAGATCTTGCTGTTGCATCTTTTTTCTGCCACAGCTTCAAGGCTTCTAACTCTTCTTTCTTTGGTTGACTATCGTCTCCAAAAGTCGGCTTCTTTTCTTCTCTTGTCACATATATCATTAAGTCCTTACTCATAAGTAAGGCTTCCATTCGCATTACCCACGCAGGATAATTATCTCTATCCAATTTGTCAATAGAAATGTGATCTGCCATAATCTTCTTGTTTCTGTTACTGCCGGTGAGTATAACGTTAAAAGATTTTACCTTTTGTAAACCTTTACCCTTGAGAATGACTTCGGAATGCTTCTTGATGCCGCTTGTTGCGGATCACCTCAGCTTTCACCTTTCTTTATGAGAATTCTTCAAATTCTCTTGAATCTTTACTTCCGTTTGCTCTTTGAGAACTTTTCTGCTCTTCAGAATCTTTTCTGCTCTGATACCACTTGTTGAGGCGACGAAAGCTGAACTTAGCTGCGGAACTCACCGCACCATAACAAGAACTAAGCTAAAGTGATGTTAGAACACCTCTATAATCATGAGTAGCTTAGCAAACTGAAATCTTTACTACTGTAGTTAGTAAACTCTGAGAATTTACTTTACAAAAAAACTTCGTCTTTCCTACAGACTTCAATTCTGATCTGATTTATTTCAAACTTTACAATTCTGAGCTTGCTTACTATTAGATAATCTTTCAACAACTTAACTATATCAAAACTATGTTTTGAACTCACTGAAAATATCACCACAACTTCACCGGACTGTTACCAGACTGTCACCGTAATCTTATCGGAATCTTACCGAAATCATGTGCAATTCTGTTTGTAGTTACTTCAAATGATTTTTGATAAAGTAAGGAAGTAATACCTGAGCTTCCTTCAGTAAATGAACTCTATCTGAAGTTTGAGAAAATACTTCACCATTTCTGGATGTCTTTACGGTTAGACTAGTACCATGTGTACATGTCCCGTTTCACAAAACTCTTTTGATCAGTTTGTAGTAGAGACTCATAGCTTCAAGATAAGCTATCTCCCATGAAAAACTTTACACTATACTGTGAGATCTTGTTGGAGTGAGACGTCTGCGGAAGCACGCGAACAGCACAAGGAAGAAGAAGAAGCTTGGAGCACAACACACAAGACTGAATGTATTACTAGAGAATGTACAAAGATAAGTAGCCCATTAGGGCAATCGGCGTATATACAAGCCGGGGGAAAAAAACCTCCTAAAGAGGGAAAAAAGTGCCCCGGTGGTCCTAGAGTGTTCACACACATCACTACCTAAATATATCAACAAATCCCCCCTGGGAGTGATGCGGTGAACAAGGAGCTGGCACTCATGTATAAGGAAGTGCCAAGCTATGTGGAAATCACTCCACAAAAGGAAGTAAGCCCAAAGCTTTGCGGAAAGCTTCAAACTTCTCCCTAGGCAGAGCCTTCGTGAAAAGGTCTGCAATGTTCTCCTGCGTGGGCACATATGCCAAGCTGATCTCCCCAGCAGAGAACCTCTCCCTGACATAGTGATAATGCACCTCAATGTGCTTAGTGCGAGCATGGAACACAGGGTTCCTCACAACTGCCAATGCGCTCTGACTGTCAGTGAAGATGGTGGTGGCAGAAGACTGGCCAACACCCAAATCAGCCATAAGGCGTCTGAGCCACACACACTCAACAGTCGCTGTGAAAGCTGCCCTATACTCAGCCTCACAACTGGAAGTGGCCACAGTAGGCTACTTCTTGCTCAACCAAGATATACATGAGCTACCAAGCATGAAGCAAAAACCACTGGTGGACACACGAGTGTCATAGCAACCAGCCCAATCTGAGTCAGAAAAAGCATGCAAATCTGGCGGTAGTGATCCCCCTTGGGATAAAACAACCCAAGTAGCCGAGTACCACTCAAGTAGCGAAAGATGCGCTTAACCGCTTTCCAATGCGTGACTCCTGGGCAATGCATAAACCTGCTCATCTGTGAGACAGCAAACTGAATATCTGGCCGAGTAATGCATAAGTAAATCAAGCATCCAACGGCCTGCTAATAGAGAACAACATCAAATGCATCTCCAGCATCATGAAGACTCAATCGTAAACCTGTCTCCATAGGAGTGGCAATAGGCTTACAGTCTTCAAGGCCAAAACGCTGCAATAATGTGTCAATATATTTCGTTTGACACAAAGCCATTTCACCATCAACTTGCATAAACTGAATGCCCAAATAGTGATGCAAATGCCCCAAATCAGACATCTCAAATGAGGCATGCAAATCAGCCTTGAAATCAGCAATATGCTTCTCAAGAGGACCAGTGAGCAGCATGTCGTCTACATAGACAACAATGATCAGAAGCACATCATTAGCACGCTTAACATATAAGGTGCTTTCAGTTGGACTGTTCTCAAAACCATGTGCAATCAGATAGGCATGTATTTTCTCATACCAAGCACGTGGTGCTTGCTTTAAACCATATAACGCCTTCTTTAACGTGCACACCTAGTTTTCATGCCCTTTCTGCACAAAGCCACGGGGCTGAAAAACATACACTTCTTCATGCAAGTCACCATTCAGAAATGCTGTTTTAATGTCCAACTGATGTACATTCCAACCATGATGGGCTGCAAGTGCACAAATGCTCCGAACAGTAGTCATACGGCATGTAGGTGCAAAGGTCTCACCAAAATCAATGCCTCTTTCCTGCGCATAACCCTTTGCAACAAGCCTAGCCTTATACCTGTCAACTGTACCATCAGGTTTACGCTTCAGCTTGTATACCCACTTAGTGCCAATGGCCTTCTTGTCAGGAGGCAAGTCACATAAAGACCATGTACCATTCTTCATTATAGCATCATATTCAGATTGCATAGCAGCCATCCAATTTTCTGAATTTTGTGCTTCATCAAAAGAAACAGGCTCATTCTCATCACAGAGACTAGATGCAGCCATAGCATAGCAATCTGATGCAAAGGAGGTACTATGAGAGCCTGAACGAGTATGATATGACAAAGGTGCATCTAATTTGCTGTCACGCAAAGTCTGCACCAGCCATTTTGGCATAGTTTTTGCCTGTTCAATATTAGCTCTCTCATCAACAAGTGCATCATGTAAATCTGCATCAGAAATGGAATGATCTGCATCATCATATGAAACCTGCAAAGGCTGAGAAGTTGCCTCATTAGGACCAGCGCTAGCCTGTCCACCTGTAAAAAGAGGCATCAAAGTATCATACATGTCTTTGGAGCTAACAGATGTCTCCTTAGTACATGAAAGCAATGGCTGAATAGCATCTTCCACAAAGACAACATCACGGCTAACCAGAATGCGTTTAGTCTGTGGATGATACAGACGATAGCCTTTACTTTCAGAACTGTACCCAACAAAAATACATTTTACTGCCTTATCATCCAATTTTCTGCGATGTTGTTCAGGCACTAATGCATATGCCAAACAACCAAAAACACGCAGATGAGCAACAGATGGCTTGCGGTCATGCCAAGCCTCATATGGAGTGATGGACTGCAACGCTTTGGTGGGACACCTGTTCAGTACATATGCTGCACACATGACAGCCTCAAGCCAGAAACTATGTGGTAAAGCCTGACTTTTGACCATGCACCTCGCCATCTCCATGAGTGACCTGTTCTTTCGTTCAGCAACTCCATTCTGTTGAGGTGTATACGGCACTGTACACTGGTGTTTTATCCCACGTTCAGCCAGAAATGCATTAAAATCTGAAGACATATATTCCCCCCCTCGATCAGAACGGAGGGTGCCCATTTTACATGCTGACAGATTTTCAGCCAAAACCAAAAACTGTTTGAAGCACATGAACACTTCAGACTTTGCTTTGAGTGGATATACCCATGCATGCCTGGAAAAATCATCAATGAAAGTCACGAAGTAAAGGTAATTTCCAAAAGAGGGTGTCTGCATAGGACCACAAACATCACTATGTACAAGCTGCAATTTCTGCATAGCCCGAACTGAACCATCTTTTGGAAAGGAAGAACGCTGCATTTTGCCCAAAATACAACCTTCACAAACATGTTTTCCAGGTGCCTCAAGTTTGGGCAAAGAGGACACCATTTCAGATTTCTGCAGGTGTAACAAACTAGCAAAATTCAGATGACCAAAGCGTGCATGCCAAAGCTCTGCATCTGACATAGCCTGAGAATCATGAACTGCACATGCCGAATCATTCACAGATCTTTCATAGTCTATGAGCTTATACAGCCCACGACATAAAATGCCAGAAGCAATAATCACATCGCCATTTGAGAGATCATGGACTGTACACCTGTCATCAACGAATTTCACAACCAAGCCAATCTTGGCTAATGCAGAAACTGATAACAGGTTCTTTTTGATCCCTGGCACAAATAAAGCATCTGACAAAGTGAAAGAACTACCATCAGCAGTAGTCAAAATGATCTTACCAACTCCCATAACAGGATAAGAGGAGTTATTGGCGCATGTGACAGTATTCCCTGTAGGGGCAGACTCGAGTGAAGAGAAGAAACTGCGCTGCGAGGTAATATGTTTGGTCGCCCCACTGTCAAAGTACCAAACATCTGAGTCTACTGCAGACATGCACTGATCATGAGAAGATGGGTCAAAACTGCAGACAGTAGTAAATGCCCATTCTTCTTCCTGCACAAGATTTGCAGACTCTGTTTTTGGTGTAGAGGCCTCTGCAACAACCATTCCAGCCTCTTTCTTCTTTGCCTCTTTAGCAGCCAGTTTTGGACAGTTCTTTATAATATGATCATTTCCTTTACAGTACTTGCAGAACAATTTTTGCTTTTCTGATTTCTTCTCATCTTTATCCTGGTTCTTCGATTGTGCAGCATTTGCAGATTTCTGCTTACTAATAGAAGAGCTCCATTTTCCTTTGCCCTTCTGACTAGCCAGGAAAGCTTGATCTGCAACACGCATAATGGACCTATTCTGCCTGGACTGATCTTCCTGCAACAGAACAGAGACTAATTCCTCAAATGACAAGGCATTCGGATTTCCTTTCATCATCAATCGAAGAGTAGAGGCAAAACTCTGATATGAATCAGGAAGGCCATTCAGAACGGTCTGCACAAGTGAGCTATCTGGTATAACCTCATCAGCAGAAATCAATTGTTCCTTCAGGTCTTTGATCTTTGTAAGAAAACTGTCCATCGAATCACCTTCATTCATGTGCTCACTCTCCAACTGTTTTCGGAGGTAAGCAACACGAGCCTCATTCCTAGCCTGGTACAAAGTGGTAAGTGTATCCCAAGCATCCTTTGCTGTTCTGCAAGAGCGAATATGAGGAATAATGGCACGTTTGACAGACAAAGCTATCAACGCATGTGCCTGGGCATCTCTGCCATCCCAACGAATCTGCTCTGTAGTAGGTGCAACAGAAACAGCAGCACGAACAGGAATCTGCGGAATATCATCTTCGACACCATCTTCATCAGCTCCAACACCTGTATTTGCAATACCTGTCGTTACAGGTGTAACAGGACGTCTTTCAACACCCTGCACAATGTTCCACAATCCTTTTGCAACCAGTACATGTCGCATCATATAAGCCCATAATGGGTAGTTGGTACCATCCAACTTATCCTCAACAGCCAACATACGGAATACATCACTGCTTTCAGCCATGGCCGGTGACTAAAATACCTTGATGCAGAAAATTGACTGTATCTCAAAAAGTTGAACAGAACTGCCCAGACGAGTTCTGCTAGACCTGTAGCAGACTTCGAGACGCTTAAACTGGCGAACAGAAACTGGTATATACCTTTGGCACAAAAGGACGAAATAGCCTGCACAAGCACTGTGATAGTGCGTTCGGAGGCCGAAACGAGCTCAGATCGCGATTTCGGCACCACATAGCGAAGCTGTTTTGATCTCGGAAACACCCTGAGTATGCTCACCAAATTTTGTGCGAATCTGAGACTGCAAACGGAGGAGTGTCGACGGCGCCCTAGAAGAAGCAACGAGCTGCTCTGATACCAATTGTTGGAGTTAGACGTCTGCGGAAGCACGCGAACAGCACAAGGAAGAAGAAGAAGCTTGGAGCACAACACACAAGACTGAATGTATTACTAGAGAATGTACAAAGATAAGTAGCCCATTAGGGCAATCAGCGTATATACAAGCCGGGGGAAAAAAACCTCCTAAAGAGGGAAAAAAGTGCCCCGGCGGTCCTAGAGTGTTCACACACATCACTACCTAAATATATCAACAGATCTAACTTGTACAAGTACCGGAAAATGTTTACTGAGAAAACTGTAACTGTTAACTAACTTTCACAGTAACATGAAATCACTTGGATTTCTTCACACAAGAATAATGCGCTTAGATCTTTCCACATGAACATGTGTTTTCTATTAGATAAGATGTGTACAAAAATAGCTTGGCCTCACTTTGCTCATAGCTATGGAAAACTCTCCTACTCTGAGTAGTTCTTCCTTACCATCTCTCTCAGATGAATACCCGACAGTTCAGGTTCTATTATTCATCTCTACATACGCAATCTCTGGCGTCTTCTATATCATTATTCCTTGTCTCTCTTTTTTAAAACACTCTCTCAACTCTCTTATATACAATTTTTGATCCGGTTTCAACAAATACGTAATTCTAGAAGTTTCTACGCTGTATATTATAGGCGTGAATTTGTCCCTTCACTAAGGCTTTAATTTTTCTGAATGCTTTGTTTCTGTTTTTCTTCATCTTTCTTTATCTTCATACATCTTCAGGTCTTCATGTCTAATTAGTGAGTGAATCTCCAACATTGCTTGGGGTGAAATTTGTGATTATTACAGATAATCAACCACTTAAGTGTTTATTGGATAAGCCACAAGCAACAACTAGAGTCTAGAGATGGCTCTTATTGTTTGAAGAATTTTATTTTTCCATAGTTCATAAACCATGATAAGAAAATGTCATGGTTGATGATCTATCTAGAGTTAGCCTAGAGAACCAAGACATTGAAAAGCATGATGAGTTCTCGGATGCTAAATTATTCCTCATACCTACTCATGGATGGTATGATGATATCAAAGAATTATTCAATTCAGGGAATTATCTTGAAGAAGCTAACTCTATACAAAGAAAGAGATTGGTCATGAAAAACATGCCTTGTACTATTATTGATGGAAAACTATACACATATGGAAAGGATAGTATCCTTAGGATGTGCATGGAAGAAAAATATGCATGCCAAATCCTTAAGACTACACATGGTCTAGGTGGTGGGAATATCTCTAGCCACATTATGAGTCGAAGAATCCTAGATATTGGCTTATGGTGGCCAACTGTGTTCAAAGATGTAGAGGAGAAAGCAGAAGAATGTGATTCATGTAAAAGATGTGAACCCAAGTCCAGTAGGCAAAGACAACATCCATCGATTACCTCCACTTCATGTCGACCCTTTGAGACATGGGGTTGGGACTTCATGGGACCTATTTACCTTGCATCTTTTCCAAAAAGGGAGAAGTACTTTCTAGTGATAGAAGATTATGCCACTAAGTGGGTTGAGGCCATTGCTTCACCGGATTGCACTACCCAAACAATTGCTATTTTTTTTGTATACCAACATGTTTTGCAGATATGGGTGTCCATTAGAAATTTATATTAACCAAGGGACACTGTCACTCTAGCAAAATGGTGTGTACCAACGTGAGGAGATACACCTCATAAATGTCAATCCGTGGAGACGTGAGGACCGGTATGAAGACCAAGAGCAAGTGAAGTGCACAAGTGCGTGAGTGAAAGCACACAAGCATGCACACACATACACACACGCGCACAAGGTAAGAGCAAAGAGTGGAACAATGAAAAGCTTCGATTACCAAATGAACTCTATTACAAAGCTGAAATCTACCACAAGCTAACCCCAAAAATGAACTCTCCAGCCCTTTTTATAGTTTTTGAGTGGTTTTGGCCCTGTCCAGACCTAGTGTCCGGCCTTGTTAAAAATTAGGTTCTAGGGCTTATTTGGGGGCTCAAACGAAATCTAAAAATTATGAAAATTGGTAGTATGATACATCTAATACTCCTCAAGCTCAACGACTCCTTGGCTTGAACAAAATGGAGCTGTAAAAATAGAAAATGGTATTTACAATGATATTTAGTGATAAAAATCACTATTTTTATAGGGATTTCTTCTGAAAAATTGACATGTGAATCTTGGAGCTCCCTACTTGCTCCTTCTTCTCGTGTGTTCACTTCCTTGATGCGCTTCCATGCTTTGTCCTTGATCTTGAGCTGCAACACTCCCCCCCCCCTCTTGAGTCTGTCGTCCCTGACACACCCTTGTTGTAGTGGTTGTTCCATGTAGTACATTGAGAGGTAGTGCCCTTCATGTGTCAACAGCACCGGTCCATCTTTCCAATGCAGCTTGGTCATTTTTCTGGTTCTTCACTTTGTCATTGCTGCCTTTGCATGGACTTCTTCCTTGTATTCTAGCTTGATATTGTCTTTGTGAGCTTTCAAAAATTGTGAGCTACTCAAAAGAGGTTATCACTGTGGATTATGAGTAACTCCCATGGTGCATTGCTTCTACGCTTGTTGTTGTCACTGTGATGTCCGCTGGTTCGTCCAAAGATGGTGTTCCGTGTTTTCATGCCCAGTACTTGTAACCCAGAAATGATGATGGGTAAATATATTAGTGCATGGGTTGAAAACATTGGGTGCCTTGTGCACGGCCTTGTAATGTGGCCCTATGTATGCGTACTTGGGAAATGCATGGGAAGAAGTATGGTGCAAGAAATTGGGTCTTGAGCGAAGTGCTCAAGGGTATGCCGACGAAGAGGGTTCCTAAGGTATCATGGTTATAGTGTTGTTGAAGCATGCATATCTTACCATGTTGAAAGGTCTGTCGATCTTTATCTCCTCGTGTTGTACACCATCATTGTGTTTGACCGCTGGCTTGTCGTTTTGTTGATGGATGGCCTTTCTCCTTGCTGCTGGATAAGCTTCTTCAAACGCATGGTCATGTCTCCTCTCTCTCTTTTTTTTTTTTTTTGGAACAATGGCATAAAACAAGAAGAAAGGTGTTAGTATCAATAAAATATTGTACATGTGTCACATGTGCCTGGGATTCACAATTGTATCTATGCACGGTCGTGTAATGTGGCTCTAGATTAATGCATACTTTGAAAATGCATGACCTGAATGGTGCAAAAGACAAGGTTATGCCAAAGGCACATGGTTTGTTGTTGAACCCATTTTAGAATAGGATTTGACCCTGTAGAGATCACCTCATGCCACTTCATCTTTGGATGCTTTCCAAACTTTGGTATCCAATGTGGTTGATTCGTTGGTTCGGTGGGTGTTGCTGGTGCTTTTGGCTTCCAAACCCATATCCTTAATGATTGTCTGCTTACTTTGGCAGAAGGGTTGGTTTTATCTTCTTTTGGTCTCTGTTCTCTGTTCTTAACCTTTTCTCTCCTTGGCTTCGTTGTCGAGACCTTTTGCATGGTGGGGAACATAGGTCGTTGTGTCTGTAAGAGTTGCTTGTGTACCCACATCTGTGATCGCCCTTGTTGAGCTGTAGCTAACTTCTTAGGCACCCAAATTTGCATGTGATGATGGTCGGCCGTCATCAATCGCTTTGGTACCCAAACCTGTTGAAGACCTTGGGATTGAGCTTGTCCTCGTTTTTGGGTGCTTCTTTTAGCATGTTTAGCTTGCTTAGATGGGATTGGTTGTGGTAAAGCTAGTGGTTGTTCTCCTTTTTGTACCCAAATCTGCTTCATGCCTGGAGCTTCTTTCTTCGTGAATTCCGTCTGTCGAGTTGATATAGCAGATGTCATTTTTGCTTGCCTCCTTGGTTGGGTTACACTTGCATTAGTATGTGAAGAAGAAGAGAGGTGTGCTGGCCTTTGAGATTTGGCTTTCATGATTGAGTCCTTGTGCGTCATAGGGTCGATGACACACACAAAATTTTCTTTACGAAGATTAGTTTCAGGAGAACTAAGAGAATGTGTGACCTTTGGATTTGTGAGCATGCACTTGTCTAATTCTAATGTTATGCATTGTTCATGTACCCAAACTTGAAGAAGTTGACTTCTTAGGTTCAAGTTGACTGCATGGTCATAGATCCAATCTTGACCTAGGACAAGTGGCTCTGTAAGGTCCGCATCATGACACACTAGCATTTTGACTTTTATTGGAACATCTTGAAGCTAGATGGGAAGTTCCACCTCGCCTAAAGAAGGGGTTTCCACACCTCCCAATCCTATGAGATAGGCTTCTATGGGCTTGATGTCCAATTGCAGGTCTTGGCAGTATGAAAGTCTAACTGCACTAGTTGCTGCACCTGAGTCAATTAATGCTCTCACAGTCTTTGCATTCTTCCCTTGCCCTACCGCTATGGTCACAAATGGACGTCGATCAATTATTTGAGAAGCAGTTAGGTCCGATTTTTGGCACATGTCCATGTGATATTTTGGAGCTTTTGTGTTGATCTCTAGGCCTAATCGTCGTAACTTATTTCTTCTGATGCGCTCTCTCGCCTCTGCTTGTGCTTCTTCTCTAACCCTTAACTCCTCTTCTTTTTGCTTCTTAGCAGTGTTGAGTCTCATTAGCATTTCCTCTGTAAGAGGTTCTTGATATAGCTTGACTCGACAACCACTGATATAGTTTGGTAAGACATTGCCTTCTAGTGTGGCCAATTGAACTGCACCGCTAGTGGAAATTCTATTAATGATCATGGGTCCATATCCTCTTTTTTCCAATTTACGGGCATGTTGCTTTAGTGTATAAACCAACACTAGGTCTCCCTCTTTCAAGCCTTTATCCTTGATATGTGCATCAAAGTATGCCTTTTGCCTTTTCTTTGCAGCATAGATGCCTGCCGCTGCTCGTAGCCTTGTCTCACCTAAGCGTTCTAAATCAAAGATCCTTGAGGATAACTCGTGTCCGTTCCAATCATGCTCTTGTGCTACTTTTAAAGTTGGGATTAGGAAATCCAATGGTAGCACAACATTTTGTCCGAAGACCATCTGAAATGGGGTGGCATTGAGTACCGTTTTATAAGCAACTCGGTAGGCCCAAACAACATGATGAAGTTGTTTGTCCCAATCAGAGCGTTTGTTATTTATGAGTTTTGTCAATACGTTACATAGGATCTTATTCGTGCTCTCAGCTTGTCCGTTAGCTTGTGGATGATAGGGGGCAGACTTCTTGTGTATCACCAAGAATTCTTGGAGAAGATTTTCAATGACTTCATTCAAGAAGTGTGTGCCTCTATCACTAACTAATTCTATTGGTAATCCATATCTCGTAAACACGTTCTCGAATAAAAACTTCGCCGTAGTTTGAGCATCGTTCTTTGTTGTGGCTTTGACTTCTACCCACTTTGTGAGGTAGTCTGTGGCTACAATAATGTATTCTGCATGGGAGTTTCTAGCTGGGGGGTTAATAGGACCTACAAAGTCTATGCCCCACTTTGAGAATGCACGTCCTCCCATCATTGGCCTCAGAGGCATCTCATCTTTTCGAATGGGTACTGGGCACGTTGACATGTGTCACATTTCTTCACATAGGTATGTGCATCCATATGAAGAGTGGGCCACCAAAGTCCTGAGAATAGAATAGACTTGATTACTCTGTCAGGCCCAAAGTGTCCACCTGCCACACTGCTATGTGCAGTTTCTAAGACTCTCAAATAATCTGATTCATGAACGCACAATCTTAAATAGCCATCTTTGCATCTTCGGTATAGGTTATCACCTACTAAGGCATAGTCTTTAGCCTCCTGCTCCATACTTCGTTTTCTTGCTAGACTTGCCTCCTTGGGGGATGTTCCCGATCTCATGAATTCTACCAATGGAGCACTCCAATCAGGAATTAACGACATGTGATAAAGGGTAGCATGCTCGACTGGGGGTCGCTCTTTGCACATTGGACAATTCTTCATCCACTCATGAATTTCTTTATCCATACTAGGCCAATACACTCCTAAACGTTTTAGATTTTGCAGTGTTTGTTGTTTAGAATAGTGATTCCCTAGAAATCCTTCATGGGCTTGTTGCAACCAACTACTATGCTCATCATCCTCGACACAACAAGCTAGAACACCTTCCGTGTCTTGTTTATACATGCTTCCTTCCAATATTTGATAGCTTTGTGACCGCACAATTTCATCCCTGTCCGGCTTCACCTTTTTATTTGCGGGTCCAAAGGTTAGGACTGGTACCAACTTATTTGCCCATTTAGGAACAACTTCTAGATTGAACAGATAAGCATCGGGCAATTCATCCGACACTCCTTGCGGTGGCTCTCCTGAAGTGATGCGAGAAAGGTGATCCGCTCTGAGGTGGGTCTTACCTTGCCTAACAACCACTTCAAAGTCATATTCCATTAGTAAGAGGAACCATCTTACTAAGCGTCCAGTATTGCAAGGTTTATTGACCAAGTATAATAAGGCTTGATGATCGGTGAAGAACTTAAACTTGTTGGCCAATAAATAGTGTCTAGATTTCTTTACAGCATATACCATGCCTAAGCCTTCTCTTTCGGTTGTGGTGTAGTTTCGTTCAGCAACATTCAATTGCCTGCTAGCATATGCTATAGGCAAATCTAAATTCCCTTCACCAATTGGTTGTGACAGCACACATCCTATTGCATAATTGGATGCATCCACATGTACGTGGAATGGCTTATTCCAATCAGGAGTTGTCAGTATTGGTGCTGTGCACAAGCGTCTCTTCAACTCATTGAAGGACTTCTCGCATTCATCGTTCCACTCAAAATTTGTCAACAAGGCATAAAGAGGTTTAGCTATGATTGCATACATGTGAATGAACCTACGATAATATCCACAATGGCCCATGAAGGCCTGTACCTCTTTAACATTTTTTGGTCTCGACAACTCCGCTATGGCTTTTACTTTGTCCTCATCTGTCGATATTCCATTCTTAGAAACAATATGACCTAAGATTTTACCTTGACGTACCATGAACACACACTTCTCTGGGTTCAGACACACTCGATATTCTCTACACTTGTTGAAGATCTGTCTAAGCTCAGGGATGTGGTATCTTCGCTCTTGGGAATGAGCACATAAATCATCCACATATACTTCTAAGCTCTTTCGCAAGAACTCTTTGAAGACATGACACATGAGTCTTTGGAATGTTGCAGGTGCATTGGTGAGCCCAAATGGCATCACACGAAATGCAAAGATTCCCCACTCTGTGGCAAAAGCTGTTTTGTGTTGATCTTCTGGGGCAATGGCTACTTGGTTGTAACCTGAAAATCCATCAAGGAAGCTATAAACTTCCTTGCCTGCAACACGCTCCAATAAATGTTCAGTGATTGGAAGTGGATAACTATCTCTGATTGTAGCAGCATTAACTTTTTTAAGGTTAATACACACTCGCAATTTTCCATTCTTTTTGGGCACCACTACAATGGGGGACACCCATTCTGTATGCTCAATCTCATAGATAAATCCATCTTCAATCAATCTGTCAATTTCTTCTTTTATTTTGGCTGCATAAGTGTCATTATATGTGTAGGGCTTATGTTTAGTGGGCTTGGCATCTGCTATCATGGGGATCGTATGAGAACAAATTTCCGGATCTACTCCTTTCAAGTCTCTATAGTGCCATGCAAATACGTCCCTATATTCCCTTACTCAGGTCATCTCCTATGTATGTACATCTCTCTTCGTTCTCGTCGATGGTGACTACAATTTTTTTGGTCTTTTCTTTGTTATCAAATGCTTCTCCTGTTGTGGCCTCTCTCTTAGGCATTCGTACCAAAATTTTTCGGTCTTCTACTTCATATTTCTTGAAATTTTCTGGTACTTCAAACACTTGCTCCTCCTCTCCTTGTTTCACTACTTTTTGTTTCTTTTTCTTTTGACTATCTTCATTCCCATCCTTTGAATTTACCGTTTTGATGCTTGTGAGAGGTTCTTCTTCTTTTTGGGTAAATACTCCTATGTCTTCTAGATAGTGCTCCTCTGAAATAAAGCAGCTATCCATCACAATGGACTCTAGATCATCATCGTTCTCTTCTTCTCTTATGAATTCACTAGGGTCACATTCTTCTAGCAAGGGCTACAACATGAACACTGAAATAACATATCCCTCCTCATCACAATGAGGTGTCCATTGTTCTTCATTGACAGCAATGTCCATGGTGGCTAGGATTTTTGCCCAACCATGAGGCTCAAATTCCTCATGTGGAAATATCATCGGCGTATAGGCTGGGTCTCTAACTGGTCTATCTCCTTGAGAAGTTCCTTTTTCTCTAGCCTTTAAGCGTTTTTCCTCTTCCTTTGCGACCTTGCACATCCACAAATGAGTATCCTCATGCATCCAAGATGTATCAGATGAACTTTTAGAATGCAGAGAGACTGAATCTTCTTGCTCCTTGTGGATAGGATTCCACTGTAGGGGTGGAACATCTTTGAAGGTGTAATCCTTCAAATTTACCTTGGTTGTGACCCCTAAGCGTTGCAAGTATAAGGAGTTGGTTCCCCAATCCTGTACCACTTGCAGTTGTCGTAGGAAGGGCCTTCCTAGGATCATCTCGTAGACATTATTTTTTTCAAAGTTACATATAGCAAATGTGTGCTCAAACTCTACTCCACAGGTGGTTAGAGTTATCCCTTCGAGCAATCCTAGAGGTCTTTCCACATGGCCATCAGCCATCTGAAGCTTCATTCTAGTTGGTTTTAATGTGGGCTTGCCCCATCGCTTCCACAGGGAGGTGGTTGCAATAGCAGCACCAGCACCTGAATCTATGATTGCTTTGGTTGTGTAACCTTGGTAGGTGATTGGAAGATAAGTATTACCTTCGTCACCCTCACACATGTCCCCTATTTTATCAAGAGGTATCTCTGGAACTTTCTCTTTAGAGCCTACTTTTGGCATTTTGGAATCAAGTTCGGGAACTTGATCCTTCACATGATTCCATAGCTCGGGTTTTGCTTTGAGCAGCTCCTCTACCGTGAGATGACACTGAACTTTAGTGTTCTTCACGACGTCAGTGTTTCTTGGAATCACCGAGTCTTCATTTCTTACCACTATTGTGGGAGCTCTAATCTGGACAGATTCAGTTTCCCATGGGTCTGTGAATTGTGGCAACTCTTGTAAACAATTAGATTCAAAATCTAACCGTTCATCTTCTTGTTGCTCTGTTTCTTCTCCATAAGTAGATGGAATGTCTTGTGGAAACTGATCATGAAGGTCATCAATCTCAAGGATAGGAGGAGGATTATCCTTCTCCTTGGCCCATTTCTCTTCTTGTATTTCCCGCAAGAACGTTTGAGAGTGTTGTTGAATTGAAAGAGGCTCTCCCTCATCTATGGAGTCAGGAACATAGACTTTCTTTGGTGATGAGCTTTCTCTTTCAATAGTTAGTTGAGCCTGTGGAGGTAACGAAACTTGTGGCTTGTTTACCAACTGCTCTAATCTATCTAGTAAGCCCTGGAAGTGCAAACCCGGTGTAATAGCATTCGTCTGATTGAATGATTGATTGGCCTCGAACATAGCTTGAGCTAGTTCCACCATTTTAATGCACATTTTTGTCCGTTCAATCTCTAAATCTGCTCTAGGGTAGCTCTTATCTAGGTTTGTCGGTGTTGGCCCTTCTTGAAGTCGAGCCTGGTATGCTTTGAACATCATGTCCAAGTGTTCTGGGGTTGGATCTGCAAGAACAGACCCCGGTTGTGGTGGTTCATTTACCGTGGTTGGTGAGTGGGGATGAGGTGATGTGGATGGAGTTTGGACTTGTGAGGGGCTTTGAGAGGCAATATCTTCTAATTTTGTTTTTGCATCTTTCAGGCTTTCTTCTAGTTCGGATAACTTTTTGGTCCACTTACGATTGGCCTTCTCTCTAGTATCCTTCCATGTTCTTGTTCTTCTCTTACTAGGCTCTCCTGATTCACTTGGCTCTGATTGCTGAGCTGGTTTATTTTGCTGTAAGGCTTGTGCCCTAGTAACTGCGTGTATAGGAGCCACATTATCACTACTGGAACTTGAATCCCTTGCTAGGCCGACAACATTAATGGGTGTAACCTTTGGTACACTAGCGGGATGTCCGGGACAATCTCTCAAAAGCTGTTCTTTGCCACACTCTAGACAGACAAATTGTATCGTGATGTTCTGCCCTTGTGTCGGAGCTAGTGTGTGGGGTGGTTTTTGTCTTGGCATAGATTGAGGTAGGCTATTTCCTTCATGTTCATATGGTCTAGTTGTTCTTCGTGGTTCTGGACATGGGCTATACCTAGGAACTTCTCTTCCTTGTTCTGTAGGAGGGTACCCGTATGGTCTATAGTGGGGTGGTACAAATGGTCGTGGCTGTCTATTCATTAGATAGTTTTCATTGTTGTAGTTGGGGTACTTTGGCTCACTATAAGAGTACATGTTAGGCGCTTGAGTTGGTCGTCTATCGTACGGGTAAGGTTGTGATAATCCTAATGCTTCTTGGTTGCAGACATGAGATGGATGATCCCCACCGCAAAGTGTGCAACTTCCTAACATTGGCATTCTCAAGGGGGAGTTCTGGTAGTTCCTTTGTCCTTGTACTCCTAATTTCTTGGCCACCAACTCTGTCACTTCCTCCACATAACTCAAACTAGAAGTTTCCTTGCTCCTTGTCTCCTCTGATTTGATAGGATCCTGTGTGATTTTGAGATCCTCAGCTAAGTTGTCTTCCAAATCTATGCACTCCTGAAGACACTGACTTAGGGTTTGCAGTCGTTTTACGTATACTAAGACTCTCAATGTTCCATTGGTTAGACCTTCTAAAAATAGGGATATCATTTTTTGCTGAGAAGGTCTCTCTGTCACAGGGCATCGGGTTACGTATTGCTTAAACCTTTGTGCTGCATTTTTTACTGTCTCATTGGGAGCTTGTTTGAAACTATGTAGTAAGGATGACGAATTGTGCTTGATCCCGCGCTTCGTGAATTCCCAAATAAGTTCTTGGAAGAATTGTTCAATATGTTCAAAGCAATTTGGATCCAGAGATTGAAACCAAGTTAAGGCTATTCCCGTAAGTGTTAGCCCAAAGGATTCATATTGCATGAAAAAGTCATCCACTTGCTCTGCTCGCAACACCTGCTTGAATTCTGCAATGTGGTCATAGGGTTTTCCTGTGCCATGGTAACGATTTCTCATACATTTGGCCAATTGGATTGGTCTCAGTCTTCTGTCGGGTTCTAGGGATCGAGTTATGATGGGGACACCTTGGGGCGGTTCTGTCCTAAAGGTAGGTCTATTCATATTTCCCATCCTCTGACTAGAGTGGCCGTGGGGGTTGATTATTGGCATGTTGAATTGTTCATGTAGTCTATCGGGTATGCTACCTTGGCTCATTTGTCCTAACGTCACATTTTCTGTTCTTTGTTGGGTTTCGAATGGGTTTTGCGAGGTAGTTTCCTGATCTCGAGCTAACTCTCCTCTTTCATTAATCTGATTAGGACTTTCAGTTACTACATATATCTGGCCCATCTTGTCCCTATAAACTCCACTTTCATACTCAACAGCTGGTCTTTGAATTATTTCGGATTCTGTGGTGTTTATCATTCTTGCTACTGTCCTCTGTAGACCATCAAGGTAGATGGGTATTCCTTGCAAGTTAGTGGATATATATTGAAGAGATATTCGATATTCGCCTTCCATTCTAGACATAAAACCTTCCCTAGGTACGGAACTATGCATGTCTTTAGAAACCAAGAGCCTCTCCCAGTTAAGTGACATTTTTTACTCACTTGTCTATGAACTCAGCACGTAGAGTTAACCCCTGAGTTGTGAGTCCCTGACTTGATTGTGTGGTTGATGATATGGTACTTTATCTATCTCTTCCTAGGTATCATCTTGAGCTTAGGTTCATAAGCCTTGTCTACAAGTCCACAATTGTCCTTTGAATTGCTCAAAATCTTGTGGAACCCCTTGCTTCCTAGTCCAACCTGAGGGTCAACTTAAAAATACCCTATCTAATAATCCTGGTATTAATATTAACATAACCCGTCGATGTTTTTGTTGTACTCCTCACGAGCTTTCCAACAAACCCAAGATCACTCCGAATGGATTTTGTATGAGAAAGTTATGCCAGTTCAAGGTTTTGGGGGTTAAAACAGGGAAACAGGGCCTCTCAGGAAATGCTTCAAATCAGGCGATACACGATATTTGTAGGACACGATACTCGATCTTTGTCCCAAAACGATACACGATCTTTGATGTGGAACAAAGCGATACACGATCTTCCAACCTGAAACGATACGCGATCTCGGACCCAAACGATCTCTGGCCGAAACGATCTTTGGCCGAAACGATCTTTGGCCGAAACGATCTCTGGCCGAAACGATCTCTGGCCGAAACGATCTTTGATGTGGAACAAAACGATACACGATCTTCCAACCTGAAACGATACGCGATCTCTGACCGAAACGATCTCTGGCCAAAACGATCTCTGGCCGAAACGATCTTTGATGTGGAACAAAACGATACAAGATCTTCCAACCTGAAACGATACGCGATCTCTGACCGAAACGATCTCTAGCTGAAACAATCTCTGGCCGAAACGATCTCTGGCCGGGTATCGCGATCGGTATGAAACGATACACGATCGGAGGGAAATATCGCGATACTCAACCACAGGAGATTCACGATACTTGCCAAGTATCGCGATACTCGACCGCGGGAGTAAACGATAATTGGATTTTTTGGAGTCCAAATTCAAAAATTTTTGCAAATATGAGTACCTTGTGTCCTCCTTGTCATTGCTATGTGTCTGTAGATGCAAAATCTTCCTTCAAACCCACGATATTGCACTCACGATACTTGGCGCAGGTTTCGTCATGTCCGGGGCTGTTCGCTCATATTTTCAGCTATTTTGGTGCTACTTCTTCAGCGTCTCTATTCTGCACCCTCTCTAAGCTTCTTGCTCACAACCACAAGTAAAAACAAAGTGAGTGTACTCTAAAAAATGGAAAAAACTGAGAAAATGAAGGTGGGTGGAGATGGTGATGATGATGAAGATGAAGAAGAAGGAAAAATCTAAAACTGAACTGAAAATGATGTTCTTTTTTTTTTTTTTTTTTTTAACCTTCCAACGTCGCTACTCTACGTCTTACCCTCACACGCTCGTCCTCCAAGATCTCTCCCCGGCAACGGCGCCAAATTTGGTGTCACTCTAGCACAATGGTGTGTACCAACGTGAGGAGATACACCTCATAAATGTCAATCCGTGGAGACGTGAGGACCGGTATGAAGACCAAGAGCAAGTGAAGTGCACAAGTGCGTGAGTGAAAGCACACAAGCATGCACACACATACACACACACGCGCACAAGGTAAGAGCAAAGAGTGGAACAATGGAAAGCTTCGATTACCAAATGAACTCTATTACAAAGCTGAAATCTACCACAAGCTAACCCCAAAAATGAGCTCTCCAGCCCTTTTTATAGTTTTTTAGTGGTTTTGGCCCTGTCCAGACCTAGTGTCCGGCCTAGTTAAAAATTAGGTTCTAGGGCTTATTTGGGGGCTCAAACGAAGTCTAAAAATTATGAAAATTGCTAGTATGATACATCTAATACTCCTCAAGCTCAACGACTCCTTGGCTTGAACAAAATGGAGCTGTAAAAATAGAAAATGGTATTTACAATGATATTTAGTGATAAAAATCACTATTTTTATAGGGATTTCTTCTGAAAATTTGACATGTGAATCTTGGAGCTCCCTACTTGCTCCTTCTTCTCGTGTGTTCACTTCCTTGATGCGCTTCCATGCTTTGTCCTTGATCTTGAGCTGCAACAGACACATTTTCTCAACAGAGTATCATATGAAAATTTTAAAAAGTATAGGATTATCCATCGCACTTCATGTGCTTACTATCCAAGGTCAAATGGGCAAGGAGGGTCAACAAATAAGGTATTGACAACCCTGCTTAGAAACTAATGTAGTATAAGTTCTACTACTTTGGTAACTACATATTTAGGAATGTTATGGGCCTACAAGTTGGCATGCAATGGAACCACACCACTCTTTTATCACTTATGGAATGTTGAATTATTAGAGTCTAATTCATTGAGTTATTAATGTGTTTTGTGTTTTGATATAGCAATTGAAGGTTCATGAGGGCCTGGATGAGCATGGACGTATTCCGATATGCCAGGATATGAATAAGAGAAATTATATTTTCCATATATATTGTAAATAAAAGACCTACGTAGAGGGTTCTTAAAATAGTGGTTAAGATCAAGATTGTTGTAGATTGTGATTTTTGTAACTAAACAGGCTCTCTATAAAAGAGAGTAGCTTTTTACTTTCATTCCTAATTTTCAAAGCATTGCCCTCATTGTAATCTATATTTTTGACATAATAAAAAAACCTATAAAATAATTTGTAGATTTGTTGAACAGAATGCGTGGGGGGAGATTGCACCCAATACTGTGTACTATCACGTCTACTACATATTTTCTATGTGTTTTCAATTTTCATACTCTCTATGTATGCATGTATATAAGATCCTACAACACTAGTATCAAAGCTTGCATCCATCACTACAGAGGCATTCTCACACTATTCATTTTTGCATCTGATTGCTATTTGTTTGGTGATCGATTATCTGTCTCTGTCTCTATTCCAATTCTGATTCTAGTTCTATCTGCGTTTTTTGGTTCTAGTTCAAGTTTGAATTTTTGTTTCCTAATCCTATTTGTGTTTTAGTTTCTCATTTCTGTTCTTGTTCTATTTCTAGTTTTTGAACTTGAACTTACAGTTATGCCTTCACTTTACTCCTATGTTTACACCTATGGCTTACTCTAAGGTGTTGACTAAGGCATAGAACTATGGCATAACTTTGGCATGTTTGGCTTCCCTGGCACCCATGGCTCCCTTGGCCATTGGAAACTATTGGCTACATGCAAACACTGTTTAATTAAGGAGTGACAATAAGGACCTTTCATCTAGCAAGAGGGGATTTTAACCCACAACCTCACATTCACAAGTCAGGTGTTTTCCACTATACTATTCATTTGTGTTGTCACTCTAGTCCTTGTCCTTAGATTTAAGATAACTTTCATCTCCCTCTTACTTTTTAAATTCCCAAGAACCATGCTTACCATGGTGGAGTAGGGTACATCCTGTCAAGGTACTTGTCAAGGTGCATCCTGTGAGGGTACATCTTGTCAAGATACAACATTCTAGGATACATCCCAGCAGGGTATAGCTTCACAGGGTACATCTTATTGATGTAGAGCCTAGCAAGGTACATCGTAATACATCTGGGTAGAACAAGTTAAGGATGTATTTCACAAGAGGACCTTCCAATAGAAAATGTGAGTAGATCCATAAGACTCCATAGAATCCTCATTATTATCACTTACTTTCTACATATCATCTACAATCACAATAATTTAACTCTTCAAACATACATTTCCATGCATGTGTTTTTGCATGGAACATGCTTATTATTGTTCAATGATGGGACAAGTGACTAGCCATCCATGTCTATTTTATTTCTTATCAACTAGGGTTAGCTGCTTTCTCAACTGGGGGCATGTTATCGCTTATGGAATGTTGAATTGTTGGAGTTCAATTTATTCAAATATTAATGTGTTTTTTGTTTTGATATAGTAATTGAAGGTTTGTGAGGGTGTGCATGGGCATAGACCTATTCAGATGTTTCTCGATATGAATAAGAGAACTATATTTTCCTCATGTTTTGTAAATAAAAGACCTACATAGAGGGTTCTTTCTAGAAAGTAGTAGAAATAGTGGTTAAAGTCAGGATTGCTATAGATCACAATTTTTGTAACTAAAAGAAAAGCGTAAAAGAGATAAAATTTTGACTTTCATGCCTGATTTTTGAAGTGCCACCCTCATTATAATCTTTATTTTTGACATATATAAATACACGTACTT
Source organism: Ceratopteris richardii (assembly GCA_020310875.1). Taxonomy (NCBI): domain Eukaryota; kingdom Viridiplantae; phylum Streptophyta; class Polypodiopsida; order Polypodiales; family Pteridaceae; genus Ceratopteris; species Ceratopteris richardii. The sequence continues at coordinate 86,850,692 of CM035441.1, read as the reverse complement.
CGTAGAATCATCAAACATAGTGTGTGGGGGGATCTTTCACTTAATACTTTGTACTATCTCATTTACTATATACTTCCATTTTCTATGTGTTTTCAATTTTTATACTCTATGTGTATCGGTGTATGTAAGATCCTGCAATAATGGTATGAGAGTCTATGAGTGTCACTACAAAGGCATTACTGCACTATTCATTTTTGCATCTGATCATAGTTGTAGCCAATTATCTCTCTATCTTTGTTCCACTTCCAATTCTGGTTCTATTTTTGTTTTCAAGTTCTAGTTTTGGTTCCGATTTCTATTTTTTGTTCCTAATCATATTTACTTTTTGTTGTTGTTCCACTGCAAGTTCTTGAACTTGAACCTACAACTTATGCCTTTGGGATCTTTGGCTTCCTTGACACCCATAGCTCCATTGGCCGTTGGCTACGTAAGAACATTCTTTAATTAAGGAGTGGCAATAAGGATCTTTTATCTACCAAGGAGGGGGTTTGAACCCACAACCTCACATTCACAAGTCAAGTGTTTTACCACTATACTATTGACTTGTGTTGTTACTCGATTGCTTTGTACTTAGATGTAAAATAACTTTGATCTCTCTCTTAACTTTTCAATTCCCAAGAGCCACGCTTTTCATGGTGGAGTAGGGTGCATCCTCTCATAGGGTACATCCTATAAGGGTACATACCATCAAGGTAGAGCATCATAGGGTACATCCCATCAGGGTACATCTCATCGACATAGAGGCTATCAAGGTACATCACAATACATCTGGGTAGAACCTTTTAAGATCTTTCCTCTTTGTTGGATGTATCCTTGATAAAACCTCCCAATTATATAAGAGAACTTCCAATAGAAAATCTTAGTAGATCCATATGAATCCATTGACTTCTCATTATTATCACTTACTTTCTGCATATCATTCACAATCACAATAATTTAACTCTCCAAACATACATTTCGATGCATGTGTTTTTACATGGAACATGATTGCATGGGGGAGATTGCACCCAATCATGTGTAATATCTTGTCTAGTGTGTATTTATATTTTTTGTGTGTTTTAAGTTTTTGTACTCTATTTGTACTCATTATGTAAGATCCTATAACAATTGTACCAGAGCCTCGTGTGTCACTATAGAGGCATTCTTGCACTGCTCATTTTTGTGTTTGATTGGTGTTTGTTTGATGACCAATCCTCTCTCTCTCTCTATCTCTCTCTCTATCTATCTCTATTTCAGTTCCGGTTCCGGTTCCGTTTTTATTTTCTAGTTTGAGATCTAGTTCCGATTCTAGTTTCTATTTCCCATTCTTGTTCATGTTTTGGTTTTTGGTGTTTGTTGTTGTTCCAATTCTAATTCCTGAATCCGAACCTATAGTTTATGCCTAGAATTTACACCTATGGCTTACTCCAAAGCATCAACTAAGGTATAGAAATATGGCACAAATTTGACAATTTTTAGATTCCCTAGGGTGTTACATGGAACATGCTTATTATTGCTCAATTATGGGACATGTGACTAGACATCCATGTCTATTTTATTTCTTATCAACTGAGGTCAGTTGCTTTCTCAATTGGGGGATATGCTATCATTTATGGAATGTTGAATTGTTGGAGTTTAATTAATTGAATTATTAATGTGTTTTGTGTTTTGATATGGCAGCTTAAGGTTGTGAAGGCATGGATGGGTCTGGGCATATTTGAATATGTCTAGATATGAATAAGAGAAATTATATTTTCCATATATTTTGTAAATAAAAGATGTATGTAGAGTTTTATTTCTAGAAAGTAGTGAAAAACGTGGTTGAAGCATAAGCACCACCTCCTTTACTTGTCAATCCGCGGAGACGTGAGGACCGATATGAAGACCACGAGCAAGTGAAGGCACAAGTGCGTGAGTGAAAGCACACAAGCATGCACACACATACACACACGCGCGCACAAGGTAAGATCAAAGAGAGGAACAATGGAAGGATTTTGATTACAAAAGGAATCTATTACAAAACTGAAATCTACAAGAAGCTAACCTCAAAAATGAGCTCTCTAGCTCTTTTTATAGTTTTTGGACTAGTTTTGGCCCTGTCCAGACCTAGTGTCCGGCCTAGTTAAAAATTAGGTTCTAGGGCTTATTTGAAGGCTCAAACGGAGTCTAAAAATTATGAAAATTGGTAGGATGATACTTCTAATGCTCCTCAAGCTTGAGGACTCCTTGGCTTGCAGAAAATGGAGCTACAAAAATAGAAAATGGTATTTACAATGGTTTTAGTGATGGAAATCACTATTTTTGTAGGGGATTCTTCTGAAAAGTTGACATGTACTTCTTGGAGCCCCCTACTTGCTCCTTCTTCTTGTGTGTCCACCTCTTGGATGAGCTCCTATGCTTTTTCCTTGACCTTCAGCGTCAACAGTGGTTAAAACCAAGATAATTGTAGATCTTGATTTTTGTAACTAAAAGCAAAGGCTCTCTGTAAAAGAGAGTAACTTTTTACTTTCATGCTTGCTTTTTGACGCATTGTCCTCATTGTAATCTCTATTTTTGATGTAATAAAAAGCCTAAAAATACAAGTACTCTACAAACTCATCAAACATAGTGCATGGGGTGAGATTGAGCCAATACTCTATATCATCTATAATGTATCCCTATTTTCTATGTGTAAGTAGTTTTCATACTCTCTATGTATGTGTGTACATAAGATCTTGCAACATTGGTATGAAAGCTTGCACGGGTCACTATAGAAGCATTCCTGCACTATTCATTTTAGGACCGATCATTTTTTGTATGGCGATCGATTCTCTATCTTTGTCTATGTTCCAATTCCAATTCGAGTTCTATTTATAATTTACAGTTCTAGTTCTAGTTTCGGTTCTCATTCCTGTGTCCTATTCCTATTCATGTTTTTATTTCTAGTTTTTGTTCTTGTTCTTGTTCTAGTTCTTGAGCCTAAACCTATAGTTTACACCTATAACTTACTCCAACACATCGATTAATACATATAACTATGGCATAACTTTGGCATCTTTAGCTTACCTAGCACCCATGGCTCCCTTGACCATTGGGAGCCGTTGATTACACACAAAGACTCTTATATTTAGGAGTGTTAATAATGACGTTTCATCTACCAAGAAGAGGTTTTGAACCCACAACCTCACACTCACCAATTAAGTGTTTTACCACTATACTATTCACTTGTGTTGTCACTCTGCTCATTTGTACTTAGTTCTAGCATAACTTTAATCTCTCTATTAATTTTTCAATTCCCAAGAACCACACTTTCCATGATAGAGTAGGGTACATCCCATTAGGGTACCTATTAGGATACATCCTATGGGGTACATCCCATTAGGTTACAACACCATAGGGTACATCCCATTAGGGTACAACTTTGTAGGGTAGATCTCCTCCATGTAGAACCTAACATGGTACATTGCAATACATCTAGGTAGAACTTGTTAAGATCTTTCCTCTTTGTTGGATGTATCCTTGATACAACCTCCCAATTTTACAAGAGGACCTTCCAATAGAAAATCTTAGTAGATCCATAAGCTCCATTGAATCCTCATTATTATCACTTACTTTTTGCATATCATTCACAATCATAATAATTCAACTCTCAAAACATACATTTCTATGCATGGGTTTTTACATGGAACATGCTTATTATTGTTCAGTGATGGGACATGTGACTAGCCATCCATGTCTATTCTATTTTTTATCAATTGAGGTCAGGTGCTTTCTCAATTATGGGGCATGTTATCACTTATGGAATGTTGATGGAACGTTGATGGAATGTCCAATTATTGGAGTTTAATTTACTGTGTTATCAATAGCATTTGTGTTTTGATATAGTAGTTAAAGGTTTGTGAGGGTGTGGATGTTAAAATATATGACCTTGCCAAAGCATCCTTTGCACACCATGTGTTTAATCTTTCTTTCCTCTCTTGATTTGGTTGCCCTTTGGTTCTGAGTATAGGTTCCATCTCCTTAGATGTATCCATACAACTTTCTCCCTTGCAAGTAAGCATGCATCCTTAGAGACCATGCTGATTAGTTGCTTTGATCAGATCTATCAATTGTTGAGGGAAATATATTCACCCATAATGTCAAGTCTATGACTATGTTATGATACTATTATGAGAAGTTATGGCCAATACACAGAGATAAGAGGCTGCTGGCAAAAACTTGCTCTGTAACAGCCTAAGTAACTTAAGGGACCTTTTATAGAATCTCTAAGCTTCCCTTATATGCACTTATACAACCATGGTACCTTGGAACATGAATCTCAAAACTCTACATCAAAACAAATAACTTATGATTACTTCTTAACTTGAGAAACTTTCTATTTATGGAAGAAGGTTCTCAAGAGTTTTAATTTGAGCTCACAACCTAGTTTGCATTGAATGGTTGCATTCTCCACGCATTCAAAAAAAGTGATGAGTGAAATATTCCAAGTTATTTCATGAATTTAGAAGGATTATAATGAGAGACATGTGTGTAAGAAGTGAGGGGGGTAATCCTGACTTTTCAGGAAGATGAAGATGCACAAAGAAAATCACCTTGATTTGTTTATAAATCAATATGTACAACTCCAATGACCATGAAACGTTTCAAGAAGACTAACAAAAATTCTATCTTCATAAGTTCATACTCCAATGAATAGACTAGAAAATAAGATCATGTACTTGATGCAATGATTCAGACAAGATGATAGATTTCTAGCAATGTACTATAATAGTGAACAAAGAGTAATATAGCTAAAGAGATGTGATGTGAATGTATTGCTAAGTAAGATATGATACAAAGTGTGGTTGGAGGACTCCACAAGCTTTGAGATAAGTACAATAGTCATTCAAAAGAGTATGATCTTTAGCTCATATTCCTGCAAATAATTCACAATGTATAAATACACTTTTCGTGAGATAACTATTGATTGAATCTACATAAAAGTGTTCCATAATTTTAGGCATCATTTTGAATTTTTGAGTTGAAATATGGTCATTCAGTTTTACTCCTAATACCTCACAATATTCTCTCTCATTTACTATGTTAATCTTGGTAAGCATAATGCATGAATTTATCCTTAGAACTCAGTCAGCTAATGCATGTGTATGCACAAGGTTTTAACTCAATGCTCTTATGAAGTCCTATGCATAGGCTCAAGCATTTAGGCTATCATATGAACCAATATTTTTTCAGCATGTGATATAAGCTTGAAGGATTCTAGTGTGTCTAGGGCATTGCACAATAGTGCTTTACTTGCAAAGCTCGCTTGGTATGTCATCTTGAGCACTAGAACTCATCGTGGAGCTCAAACCTAAGGTGAGAAAATACTTAAACTCTCTTGTCAATTTTAGCTTAGGCTAAGTGCATAGCCGTAGGAATAATAATTTAGAGAAACATTTGGAACCTGAAAGTTCAAGACACATTAAAGAACATCAAGTTCAAAAATGGTAAGTGTGATTGTGATTAATCAAAACACCTAAAGGGGAAATAACTTAAAGATGTGGAAAAACGTGAAAGTTGAGACACTTAAAGTATGCATGATGACAGGATAGTAAAATGACAAGACAAGAAAAAAAAATGGCAAATCCATGATCAAGTGATTGTTGTAAAAGGACCACCATTAATTCTAGGGATAAAAGTAAACTAATGAACTTGAGATCAGGGAAGCATATTGGCAAGGTGGATAAAAAAAGCTTGAAATCTTTAGAAGCTAGTGTCAATTGCACTATCAAGTCATGTCAAAGCAATTAGATGGCCATAAATCCAACTTTAGAGAAAGAGTGAAGAGAAAATGGTCCAAAAAAGTAGCATAATTAGAGGATAGCCTCAAAGAAAAAAGCCTCAAGTATTGTAGAATTGACATCTCATATCCCAACATAGTTTCCACCCATACTTAAGTCTGGTTTAGTACCCATAGATCCCATCCTAGAAGACCTAGACATGATGTTCATGGTGAATCATGAACGACTTAGAGAAGGATCAAACATAACCGAATTAGACAAGAGCTACCCTAGAGTGGACCTAGAAGTAGAGAGAATGAGGCTATGCATCAAAATGGTAGAACTAGACAACTCTTCTATTAGAACAACCTAGTCAGACTAGAGTTGCATTTTCAAGGACTGTTACAATGATTAGAAAAAATGGTGTCTTAACCTAAGGAATTGGCATCTCAAAAGGCTCATTCCATTGAAAGTGAAAAGAAGAATTTGTAGAAGGAACTTCTTATGTTCCTAACTCAATAGAGGGTGGAATCCCTCCTTCCATTACCAAGTAGTCCCATGAATTCTTGAGAGAAAACCAAGAAGAGAAGTGGGGATAAAAACAAATGAATTGTCCACTCATTCAAGAGAATGATGATCTCATAGATATTCTACTAGGATATTCCCTATATATATGGAGAGCAATAAGACATTCAGTCATTTAGAACATTGGACTTTGAATTCAATTCGTTGCAATAATTGCTACAGTTCATAGGTCCATGGGAATCCAAGTCCTTTCAAATGCAAAGAGGTTGTAAAAAACACTAAAGTGCAGTGCCGTCTCACTTTAGAAGAGATCTTAAGAATAAAGCTAGATTTGTGGAAACATGTAGCAAACTAAGTTCCAAAGCTTGCTAGTACTAACTCAAATGTAGGATCCAATGGAAAAGTTCCTGAGATCCCAATTGATAAGATTGGAAATATGAGTGAAGACAAGGAAGGAAACATTTATCTCCCTAATACTTATCAAGGGCACACTACCAAGGCAATCTTGGACTCAAGAGAAGGTGTTGTCATTGCAACTACATCCTTATGGACACATTGGGGTAAGTCAGCCTTGCAACACACTAGAATGAAGCTTCAAATGGTAGATGGACATATTGAAAGACCTTTAGGGTTGTTGGAAGGACTCAATCTCACTGCCTGTGGAGTAGAGATTGAACACACATTTTTGGTATGTGAGTTTGGGAAAAACCATGCATACAGAATGATCTTAGGAGACCCTTCATGAGTCAATTGCAAATAGTGCAAGTGTAGGAAACCAATTATTTGTACTTAACAATGTTGATATGTTTAGGTAGTGATGTGTGCAAACACACTATGACCACTCGAGCACTTTTTTCCCTCTTTAGGAGGCTTTTTTCCATCGACTCATATATATGCCTATAACCCTAATGGGTCACTTATCTTTGACATTATTTGGTAATACATTTAGTATTGTGTGTTGTGCTCCAAGTTTCTTCTTCTTCCTTGTGCTATTTGCATGCTTTTGTAGACCTCAAACTTCAAGAATTGGTATCAGAGAAGGTCGTCGATCCATCTAGGGTGTCCTTGATACCCCTTCTATCAAAGTCTCAAAATCGCATGAAAATTGGTGAGCATACTCAAGGCGATTAGGAGTTCAAAACAACTTTGCCATGTTGCTATCAAAGTCATGATATGAGCTCGTTTTAGCCTTCGAATGCACTATTGCAATGTCTGTGCAGGCTATTTCATCTTTTTGTGCCAAATATATATATATATATATATATATATATATATATATATATATATATATATAGGTTTCAGTTCACCAGTATAAGCACCTCAAAGTTTGCTACATGTTTAGCAGCACTCGATAGGGTAGTTCTGTTCAACTTTTTGAGATACAACTATTTTTTTGCATCAAGGTATGTTAGTTAGTGGCCATAGCTGAAAGGAGTGATGTATTCCATATGTTGGCTATTGAGGATAAGTTGGATGGTACCAATTACCCATTATGGGCTTATATGATGCTTCATGTATTGGTTGCAAAAGGACTATGGAATATTGTGAAGGGTGTTGAAAAACATCCTATTACACGTGCAAATACAATTACTAAAAGTGATGTAGATGGCATTGAAGATGGTGATATTCTTTAGGTTCCTATTTGTGCTTTGGTTCCTATTGCACTTACTATAGAGCAACTTTGTTGGGATGGTGGAGATGCTCAGGCACATGCATTGATAGCCTTGTTTGTCAAATGTGCCACTACTCCTCACATTCACTCTTGCAAAATAGCAAAGGATGTTTGGGATACACTTACCATTTTATACTAAGCAAGGAATGATTCTCGTGTCGCTTACCTATGAAAACAATTGGAGAGTGAGCACATGAAAATGGAGATTTGATGGACAACTTTTTGACAAAGATCATGCTAAAGTGTTTGTGTGCTTCAAACATTTTCTCGTTTTGGCTGAAAATATGTTAGCATGTAAAATGGGCACCCTCCATTCTGATAGGGGGGGGGAAATATAGGTCTTCTAATTTTAATGCAATTCTGACTAAATGTGGTATAAAACATCAATGTATAGTGCCATATACACCTCAAAAGAATGGAATTGCTAAAAGGAAGAATAGGTTACTCATGGAGATGGTGAGGTGTATGGTCAAGATTCATGCTTTACGACATAGTTTTTGGCTTGAGGCTATTATGTGTGCAACGTATGTACTTAACAAGTGTCCCACTAAAGCATTGTAGTCTATCACTCCATATGAGGCTTGGCATGGTCGCAAGTCATCTGTTGCTCACCTACGTGTCTTTGGTTGTCTGACATATGCATGAGTGCCTGAACAACAATGTAGGAAATTGGATGATAAAGTAGTGAAATGTATTTTTGTTGGTTACATTTCTGAAAGCAAAGGCTATTGTTTACATCATCCATAGACTAAAGGTTAGTTGTGATGTTGTTTTTTTGGAAGATGCTATTAAGAATTACTATCATGTACTAAGCAGACATCAGTTAGCTGTAAAGATGTGTATGAAACTTCGATGCCTCTTTTTACAAGTGAACAGTCCAAGTGAGGCAATTTCTCAACCTTTACAAGTTTCACCTGATGATGCAAATCATTCAATTTCTGATGCAAATTTACATGATGCACTTATTGATGAGAGCTGATATAGAGAAGGCAAAAACTTTGCCTAAATGGTTGGTGCGAACTTTGTGAGATAGAAAATTAAATGCATCTCTATCATATCATACTTGTTCAGGCTCTCATATTGTTTCTTTTGCATCAAATTGCTATGCTATGGATGCCCCTAGTCTATGTGATGAGAATGAGCTTGTTTTGTTTGATGAAGCACAAAATTCAGAAAATTGGATGGTTGCTATGCAATCAAAATATGATGCTATTTTGAAAAATGGTACCTGGTCTTTATGTGACTCGCTCCTAGCAAGAAGGCCATTGGCACTAATTGGGTATACAAGCTAGAAGTGTAAGCTTGATGGAACAATTGACAGGTATAAGGCTAGGCTTGTTGCAAAAAGTTATGCTCAAGACAGAGGCATTGACTTTGATGAAAAATTTTCTCCTACATGTCGAATGACTACTGTTCATAGCATCTACACACTTACAGCTCATCATGGTTGGAATGTACATCAGATAGACATTAAAATTGTATTTCTAAATGGTGACTTGCATGAAGAAGTGTATGTTTTTCAGCCCCATGGTTTTGTGCAAAAAGGGCATGAAAACAAAGTGTGCAAGTTGAAAAACGCATTATATTATTTGAAACAAGCACAACGGGCTTGGTACGAAAAGATACATGCATACTTGATTGCACATAGTTTTGAGAATAGTCCAATTGAGAGCACCTTATATGTTGTGTGCAAATGATGTGCTTCTGATCATTGTTGTCTATGTTGATGACATGCTGCTCATTGGTTCTAACGAGAAGCATAGTGCTAATTTTAAGGTTGATTTGAGATGTTAGATTTGGGGCATTTGCATCAATATTTGGGCATTTAGTTTGCAAAGTTGATGGAAAACTAGCTTTGTGTCAAATAAAATATATTGACACATTATTACAACATTTTGACCTTGAAGACTGTAAACCTATTGCCACTCCTATGGAGACATGTTTACAGTTGAGTCTTCATGATGGTGGACATGCATTTGATGTTGTTCTCTATCAACATGTTGTTGGATGCTTGATTTACTTATGCATTACTCGGCCTCATATTCAGTTTGGTATCTCACAGATGAGTAGGTTTATGCATTGTCAAGGTGTCAAGCATTGGTAGGTGGTTAAGCACATCTTTTTCAACTTGAGTGGTACCCATCTACTTGGATTGTTTAATCCCAAGCGAGGATCACTATTGCGAGATTTACATGCTTTTTTTACTCTCAGTGGGCTGGTTGCTATGACACGTGTGTCCATGAGTGGTTTTTCCTTCATGCTTGGTAATTCATGAATATCTTGGTTGAGCAAGAAGCAGCCTACTATGGCCACGTCTAGTTGTGAGGTTGAGTATAGGGAAAATTTCACAATGACTGTTGAGTGTGTGTGGCTTAGATGCCTTATGACTGATTTGGGCATTGGTCAATCTTTTGCCACCACCATCTTTACTCACAATTAGAGCGCATTGGCAGTTGCGAGGAACCTTGTGTTCCATGCTCACACTTAGTATATTCAGGTGCACTATCATTATGTCAGGGAGAGGTTCTTTGTTGGAGAGACCAATTTGGCATATGTGCCCACACAAGAGAGCATTGTAGATCTTTTCACAAAGGCTCTTCCTAGGGAGAATTTTGAAGCTTTCTACAAAGCTTTGGGCTTACTTTTCCTTTTGTGAATTGATTCCACATAGCTTGGCACTTCCTTACATGAGTGCCAGCTCCTTGTTCACTGCATTAATCCCAGGGGTGATTTGTTGATATATTTAGGTAGTGATGTGTGTGAACACACTAGGACCATCGGGGCACTTTTTTCCATCTTTAGGAGGTTTTTTTTTCTTGGCTTGTATATACTCCTATAACCCTAACGGGTCATTTATATTTGTACATTCTCTTGATAATACATTCAATATTGTGTGTTGTGCCCCAAGCTTCTTCTTCTTCCTTGTGTTGTTTGCGTGCTTCCATAGACCTCAAACTCCAAGAAACAAGACCTAAGGATCAATAATAAATTAAATCTCAAGGATTACACCCATACAGATGTCCCAACCTTATAGTGAAACCCCATCCATAAGACTCAAGGGGAGACAAAGTCAATACATTCCAAAGGTTCTTTAGATCTTTCATGGATGCATCAAGACACACACTTGTGGATGTCTAAGATTGCTAAAGAAGAGGATAAACAACTAGAGGCTAGGAACACAAGAGCATTCGAGAATAGTAGATCACTACAAGAACCAACCTATGCAACTATGAAGGTAGCAACATGGACATAATGGTCAATGAAGAACAATGGACACCTCATTGTGATGAGGATGGATATGACATATCACTGTTCATTTGTGAGCCCTTAGTAGGAGAAGATGAGGAAGATCGAGAGTCCATCATAATGGACCCTTTTTCTAATTTTGAAAAAGAGTAATTGTACTTATTTGAGGCAAAGGCCCACAAACGAATTGAGTATAAGAACGAGATATTGCTAACCACTCAATTCAAATAGGAAAACAAGAAAAAGAAATGTAAAAAGAACCCAACAACATAGGAAGAAAACTCATTGGTCAAAGTGTTGACTAATTTTAAGAAATATGAGATTAACGACAAGGAAATCATGGTGAGGATGCTAAAAGGAGAGGCTCTCATGAGAGAAGCTTACAACAATAAAGAAATTAATAAGAAAATTGTAGTAATAATTGAAGGCAATGAACAATAAACCATGTACATAGGGAACAACTTAAGCATTGAGGAATAACAAGAGTAACATAAATTTTGCAAGAATACCAAGATGTGTTTGCTTGAAAGTATAAATATTTGAAAGGACTGGACTTTGATATTTTTCACATAGGATCTCCATGAGTTTAGAAGCCAATCCCACTAGGCAGAAGCCATACATTTACAATGACACATGCAACAAAGATAAATGAAGAAATTGATAGATTGATAGATTGATAGAAGCAATATTTATCTATAAAATGCAGCATGCTGTATGGTTATCCATCATTGTGGTAGTGCCCAAGAAGAATGACAAGCTATGTGAAGAGGTTATGGGAAATGCGTAGAGATGAGTGGGAGATTGCAAAAACATGCCCCCCACCAGCAAATATAACTTCACAGATGACTTATGTACTTCCTTAGCTTCCCAAATATCCAGATAGAAAAATGCTAAGAGCTCACAACCTGGTATGAATTGACTAGAGAGATTTTGTACAAATCTAATTGAAGTGCATAGCTAACGAAAGAAAGTTATTTGATGAATTTAGCTTGACAATTTAGAGAGAAGTGAATTTAGAAAGTCTAGGGATCACCCTGACTTTTTAAGAACAAGATGAAATGCAAACATAGTCAACTTCAAACATTCATAACTCAAAATATATTGATCCAATGACAATCATAAACTTGGTATATAGATACAATGCATTTGCATCTAATTGATCCAAGTGAAATTTTTTAAAATGGCTACTTATATATAGAGAAATTAATCAGGGAAGTTCACTATGTGCCTCAAGGTATTGTAGTAGCACATAGAGAATGAGAACTCAAGATATATGAATCATAATGTGTATTGATATTGCAAATATGATACAAGGTAACTATGGAGGATTACTGTTACATGAAGTGAGAAAAATCTATGCTCAAAGATTCAACAATCTCTCAAGGATAGGTATCATTATCCTCACGACTAGAGGTAGATGTATTTATACATGAATTTGAATATGAATATGGTGAGTCATCCACCTAAAAGTGATCCTAAACTTTTGGGATGATTTAACTTTGATTCCTAAACAAAAAATTTGTGAAATTTGGCTTCCTTAATCTATGATAGTCCTCCTCTACTTTTAGCATTCACAAATGACCAATATAATTATATGAGTTTTACTCTTGGAAGTTTTACAAATATGTGTTCACATGAATATATCTATGTGAGCTAAATTATGAGAGTAATAAAAAATATCTTAGGCTTGCTTGTTGCACCAATAGATCCCCCTCAAGCCTAAGAAGCTCGAGTTTTAAATCCTTCAAAATCTCTTGCAATCCAATCATTGATTTGAATCTATTTAGCTTGACTCCATCCAATGCCTTTCTTCCCCTCCATCTAACCTTAATCTCTTTATGGTTTTAACGGTTTGGTTCTCTACAAGAGGTATATATTTTTTGAAACATGAAAATACTCCATCTTTATGCTTCATAAAGTATAGTATAGTCAATCTGCTACAATCATATATGAATGAAACATAATACCTTGATCTAGAGATTGAAGGCCCCTTGCTTGGTCCCCATACATCCGTGTGGACAAACTCCAATAGCTCTCCATGTATGTAGCCTTCCTTGGTGAAGGTTTGCATGTGTGACTCACCAAATTGACAAGCACTACATTTATAAATCATATGTTGTTTCTTTGATATATTTAGTAGACCGAGTACACTTTGACCCCTATGTTGGAGTTAGAGGTCTGCGAAAGCATGCGAACAACACAAGGAAGAAGAAGAAGCTTGAAGCACAACACACAATACTGAATGTATTACTAGAGAATGTACAAAGATAAGTAGCCCATTAGGGCAATAGGCGTATATACAAGCCGGGGAAAAAAACCTCCTAAAGAGGGAAAAAAGTGCCCCAGTGGTCCTAGTGTGTTCACACACATCACTACCTAAATATATCAACAAATCCCCCCTAGGAGTGATGAGGTGAACAAGGAGCTGGCACTCATGTATAAGGAAGTGCCAAGCTATGTGGAAATCACTCCACAAAAGGAAGTAAGCCCAAAGCTTTGCGAAAAGCTTCAAACTTCTCGCTAGGCAGAGCCTTTGTGAAAAGGTCTGCTATGTTCTCCTGCGTGGGCACATATGCCAAGCTGATCTCCCCAGCAGAGAACCTCTCCCTGACATAGTGATAATGCACCTCAATGTGCTTAGTGCGAGCATGGAACACAGGGTTCCTTACAACTGCCAATGCGCTCTAACTATCAGTGAAGATGGTGGTGGCAGAAGACTGGCCAACACCCAAATCAGCCATAAGGCATCTGAGCCACACATACGCAACAGTCGTAATGAAAGTTTCCCTATACTCAGCCTCACAACTGGAAGTGGCCACAGTAGGCTGCTTCTTGCTCAACCAAGATATACATGAGCTTCATATGAAACCTGCAAAGGCTGAGAAGTTTCCTCATTAGGACCAGCACTAGACTGTCCACTTGTAAAAAGAGGCATCAAAGTATCATACATGTCTTTGGAGCTAACAGATGTCTCCTTGGTACATGAAAGCAATGGCTGAATAGCATCTTCCACAAAAACAACATCACGACTAACTAGAATGCGTTTAGTCTATGGATGATACAGACGATAGCCTTTACTTTCAGAACTGTACCCAACAAAAATACATTTTACTGCCTTATCATCCAATTTTTTGCGATGTTGTTCAGGCACTAATGCATATGCCAAACAACCAAAAACACGTAGATGAGCAACAGATGGCTTGCGGTCATGCCAAGCCTCATATGGAGTGATAGACTGCAACGCTTTAGTGGGACACCTGTTAAGTACATATGCTACACACATGACAGCCTCAAGCCAGAAATTATGTGGTAAAGCCTGACTCTTGACCATACACCTTGGCATCTCCATGAGTGACCTATTCTTCCGTTCAACAACTCCATTCTGTTGATGTGTATACAGCACTGTACACTGGTGTTTTATCCCACGTTCAGCCAGAAATGCATTAAAATCAGAAGACATATATTCCCCCCCTCGATTAGAACGAAGGGTGCCCATTTTACATGCTGACAGATTTTCAGCCAAAACCAAAAACTGTTTGAAGCACAAAAACACTTCGGGCTTTGCCTTCAATGGATATACCCATGCATGACTGGAAAAATCATCAATGACAGTCACGAAGTAAAGATAGTCTCCAAAAGAAGGTGTTTGCATAGGACCACAGACATCACTATGTACAAGCTGCAATTTTTGCGTAGCCCGAACTGAACCATCTTTTGGAAAGGAGGAATGCTGCATTTTGCCCAAAATACAGCCTTCATATACATGTTTTCCAGGTGCCTCAAGCTTGGGCAAAGAAGACACCATATCAAATTTCTACAGCCGTAGAAAACTAGCAAAATTCAGATGACCAAAGTGTGCATGCCAAAGCTTTGTATCTAACATAGCCTGAGAATCATGAATTGCACATGCTGAATCATTCACAGATCTTTCATAGTCTATGAGCTTATACAGCCCACGACATAAAATGCCAGAAGCAATAATAACATCGCCATTTGACAGATCATGAACTGTACATCTGTCATCAACAAATTTCACAACCAAGCCAATCTTGGCTAATGCAGAAACTGATAACGGATACTTCTTGATCCCTGGCACAAATAAAGCATCTGACAAGGTGAAAGAACTACCATCAGCAATAGTCAGAATGATCTTAACAACTCCCATAACAGGATAAGAGGAGTTGTTGGCGCATGTGATAGTATTCCCTGTAGGGGCAGGCTCGAGTGAAGAGAAAAAACTACGTGCGAAGTAATATGTTTGGTCGCCCCACTGTCAACGTACTAAACATCTGAGTCCACTACAGACATGCACTGCTCATGAGAAGATGGGTCAAAACTACAAACAATAGTAAACGCCCATTGTTCTTGCTGCACAAGATTAGCAGACTCTGTTTTTGGTGTAGAGGCTTCTGCAACAACCATTCCAGCCTCCTTTTTCTTTGCCTCTTTTGCAGCCAGTTTTGGACAGTTCTTTATGATATGATCATTCCCTTTATAGTACTTGCAAAACAATTTCTGCTTTTCTGATTTCTTCTCATCTTTATGCTAGTTCTTCGAATGTGCAGCATTTGCAGATTTCTGCTTACTAGTAGAAGAGCTCCATTTTCCTTTGCCCTTCCGACTAGCCAGGAAAGCTTGATCTGCAACACACATAATGGACCTGTTCTGCCTGGATTGATCTTCCTGCAACAGAATAGAAACTAATTCCTCAAATGATAAGGCATTCGGATTGCCTTTTATCATCAACCAAAGAGTAGAAGCAAAACTCTGATATGAATTAGGAAGACCATTCAGAACAGTCTGCACAAGTGAGCTATCTAGTATAACCTCATCAGTAAAAATCAACTGTTCCTTCAAATCTTTGATCTTCGTTAGGAAATTGTCCATAGAATCACCTTCATTCATGTGCTCACTCTCCAACTGTTTTCGGAGGTAAGCAACACAAGCCTCATTCCTAGCTTGGTACAATATGGTAAGTGTATCCCAAGCATCCCTAGTTGTTTTGCAAGAGCGAATATGAGGAATAATGGCACATTTGATAGACAAAGCTATCAATGCATGTGCCTAGGCATCTCTGCCATCCCAACGAATTTGCTCTATAGTAGGTGCAATAGAAACAACAGCACGAACAGGAATGTGCACAATATCATCTTCGACACCATCTTCATCAGCTCCAGCACTTGTATTCGTAGTACCTGTTGTTACAGGTGTAACAGGACGTCTTTCAACACCCTGCACAATGTTCCACAATCCTTTTGCAACCAATACATGTCGCATCATATAAGCCCATAATGGGTAGTTGGTACCATCCAACTTATCCTCAACAGCCAACATACGGAATACATCACTGCTTTCAGCCATGACCGGCGACTAAGATACCTTGATGCAAAAAATTGACTCTATCTCAAAAAGTTTAACAGAACTGCCCAGACGAGTTTTGCTAAACCTGTAGCAGACTTCGAGACGCTTATACTGGCGAACAGAAACAGATATATACCTTTGGCACAAAAAGATGAAATAGCCTACACAAGCGCTATGATAGTGCGTTCGGAGGCCGAAACGAGCTCAGATCGCGATTTTGGCACCACATAGCGAAGCTGTTTTGATCTGGGAAACACCCTGAGTATGCTCACCAAAATTCGTATGATTCTGAGATTGCAAATAGAGGAGTGTCGACGGCACCCTAGATGAAGCGACGACCTGCTCTGATACCAATTGTTGGAGTTAGACGTCTGCGAAAGCACGCGAACAACACAAGGAAGAAGAAGAAGCTTGAAGCACAACACACAATAATGAATGTATTACTAGAGAATATACAAAGATAAGTAGCCCATTAGGGCAATAGGCGTATATACAAGCCAGGGGAAAAAAGCCTCCTAAAGAGGGAAAAAAGTGCCCCGGCAGTCCTAGTGTGTTCACACACATCACTACCTAAATATATCAACACCCTATTGGTTTGTTTAAGAGTTCTTTCTCCTATATGAGCTAATCTCTTGTGCCAATATCTAACTCTAATAGAGTTTGAGTGCCATAATTGGACAATGCAATGTTCTTGGTGTCTTGGAGTTCAAAGGTGAACAATCTACCTGATTTTTATCCTCTTTCTATCTTCTTGAAACCCCGATGCAAGTCTTAAAAAAAGGCTCCATGATTGGCGAATCTAACCTCAAATCCCTTCTCAACAATTTGACCTACACTGATGAGATTCTTAGTAATAGTAGGCACATAGAGTACTCTGCTTTTTAAGTTCATATTATTAAATGCAGCCTTCACATTACCTGTCTTCTCAACTGGATGCCTTGTGTGATCTCTTGTTTGGACTTCATGCCTATTCCTTTGATCCTCCAAATCTCAAAGTAGATCTACATTGCTTGCCACATGAGATTCTATATAAACCACATGTTCATCTACCTTACCTTCCTTCATAGTCATGTTCATGAGAAGAAGTGAGTCTTCTTGTGCTTGATCATCTGTATAGTTGTTCTAGTCTCTCCATCCTTTGTATCCACCTTGTTAGTTATTGTTGTATGATTTGCTAGTGTATCCATATGAATTGTTGAATCTTTGTCTTGAGTTTTCATAGCCTCTTCTATTGTACTCTCTTCCTCTTTGGTTCCTTGGGTTCTTGAAACAATTTTCTATAATATTATTGGTTAAACCACATATGGCACATGGTGATAAGGCTTGAGCTCTTCCCTTGCATTGTCTACCTCTTCTATCTCTTTCTCTTGAGCCTTTACCTCTACCTGCAAAGTTGGCTTGAGAGATACTTCCTTCACCATCAGACTTCTTAACCTTGCCTTTGTTATCTTTGCTTTTATTCTTGTCCATATTGAGAGTAGAGGATTGATTACCTTTTTGGTTGTCTCCATTCTTCATAAGCTTTCTCTCATGTTTGAAGAATTGTCCCATGAGTGTGTTGAAATCATGAACTTGCATGTCCATGTAAATATCCATAGTTGTGGTGGAGGCTTCCCATTTGTCACCAATCTCGATAGCATTCATGACTTGCCTCAATTTTTTTTCTTCATCAATGAATTCTCCAATGCTTCCAAGTTGTTCTACAATGTCCCTCATCTTGGTGAAAAAATCAGTCACACTTTTCTTGGGAATCTTCTTGAGTGTTCTAAACTCCATCCACAATTGATTCTTTTGTGCCTTGGTGCTTGATGAGAAGAATTATTCAAGAGAATTCCATTTGTCTTGTGAAGTCTTGCAATTCCTAATGTGAGGAAGTAAAAAATTAGAGACAGAGTTGAGAATGTATGACCTTGCCAAAGTATCCTTTGAGTACCATGCATTTAACTTTTGTTGCTCCTGACCTCAATATAGTTCGTCAATAGATGAGGGGAATCCCTCACCCATGATGCTTAGTTGCTCTAATACCACTGTAAAGTGGTGATGGGAAATATGCAGAGATGAGTGGGTAATTGCAAAAACCTACTCTACACCAGCCAATATAACTTTAGGGATTACTAGTGTACTTCCTTGAAAAAAAACTTGGAGAAGCTTGTAGGACGTAGAAATGTGAGTTGCAAAGCGATGAAGTTTGGTCTAGACAACTAGCACAAGACCAGCCCTTGAGCTTATGGAGACTCAAATAGACTGTTGACCTAAGTACCAACTTAGGGACTTGTGGAGAAAGAGACTATACCTCAATCCCCCTCAAGTGCATATAGTGGGGATTCATGCTTTAATTATCAATCCGATGAGTATACAAACCTAGCCGAGTGTATGAGGACATGCATTCAAGAGATGATCAATGCAAATGAACTACTTAAAGAGTGCAAATACGGCAGAAACTAATCCAAACAAGCTTCAACTGACAGTCATGGTGTCACGATACTTGGTGCAACAGCCAACAGTAAATTGAGCTTTCCTCTCAGCTCCGAACTCCAAATATAGCAAGTAGCATATGCGTTTCAAAGCTCTCGAGAAGACGCATCCAATGCCGGTAGTTTCACTCAATTCTAACACTCTTAATTCAAGTTATGAGTAAAATACTGAGTTGCGGGAAATACCTTCCTACACTTCATCACTTCCTACACTTTGCACACACCTGCACACACCTTAACAACAGCAAAAAAACACTTTCATGGATAGACAACACTTCTTAACACTCTTTTCAAGCAATACACATGCACATAAGCTCACAAAGAAGAAGATACAGAGAGAAGAAGACACAAATTCGAGTTTCTGTGCTCTTGATTCTCACAATGGCCAAAAAGTGTTTACAAAGAGTCACAAATTGACTTATATACTTGTGCCCTAAAAATGGTCCTTTCACACAAGAGACCGGCACTTTATTCACTAAAAGACTAATTTTTACTATTTTACATGGGCAAGCTTCTAATCTTCTGTGGGGATGCATCTAGAGGACTCCTCTAGTGCATTTACAACGGAAAATATATTACAAGAATGGTTATAATACAAAAATAAGGTGTCCAAATTGAAAAAATTTTGGGGCCCGTCTTTTTCTCTGCCTTGTGCTCTCTTTAGCTCTGCAACACTCTCCCCCTCTTCGTCTCTGTTGTCCCTTGATAAGCTTTACTCCTTGTCTTCAGTTTGTTGTCCGCATGCATCTTTTGGTCAATTTTGCCTGTTCATCAGTCTTGCATTACGTTTTAGTGGTCCTCTGATTTGTCCTGGTTGCACACATCGGACCCTGCTGTATTATTTAAGCCTGTTCACTTTCTTTTCCCTGCACGCAACCCTTGCTCAGTTTTGCCTGTTTGTAAAACAGGTGTTCAGTTTTGACGGCCTCTTCTTAATTCTTGTTTTACATCCTCTGGGCCTGATACATTTGTCTTTCTTGATAAGTCGGGTTGCCACGCACGCCACCAGTGGAAGGTATGAGGATGTGGTGCTTCAGTCTTCGATCTGGACCTGCCAAAGATCAAGAGGTTGAAGCACCCTTGTGTGGCTACGTCCTTTCCTTGGTGTGTGTGCCCCTGCGGGGCTCTGTGCAGAGATGGGTGTTGCACCCCTGCGGGGCTTCTTGCAGAATATGTCATCTTCTTTGACGACCTCTTCTTAATTCTTGTTTTACATCCTCTGGGCCTGATACATTTGTCTTTCTTGATAAGTTGGGTTTCCACGCACGCCACCAGTGGAAGGTATGAGGATGTGGTGCTTCAGTCTTCGATCTGGACCTTCCAAAGATCAAGAGGTTGAAGCACCCTTGCGTGGCTGCGTCCTTTCCTTGGTGTGTGTGCCCCTGCGGGGCTCTGTGCAGAGATGGGTGTTGCACCCCTACGGGGCTTCTTGCAGAGATATGTCTTCAAATATTACCTTTCTAGTGAAGCTTCTTTCGTTGTCTTCTTCTTTTCTTCCTTTTACTTGATTCTCCCTCAACACTACCCCCCTCCTGGACTCTTTCGTCCCCGACAGGCTTTGACGAGCGACGGGCATATGTTCTATATATTTTCTGCTCTGTTTCATTAAGCAAATTGGCTTCACGTATCATTAGCTGCTTCCATTGTTCTGCCTTCACACCGTCATTGGGTGGTTGTCTGTGGTCTGCGAAGAAGCTAAGTTCGTATGCCACTAATCTGGCATTCAAATTAGAGGACATCTTCAAAAAGACTTATGAATCGATTTCAAAAAATCCAGTAAAGAACGCTTCTTCAAACATTTGCATATATACACTTGGCAAAAACATCAATCTGGAATAATAAGCCATTATTGTTGGTCGGCTAGGCATAACAGATAGGTCAAAAATGAGTATGTCTGTTCCCTGATTAAAACCAATGAAATTCAGAAATGTGTAGGCTGCATGCTTGAAGACCTTTAATACTGTCAGCATCATGTTGAGTATTTTATTTGTCATTTTGACAGTTAGATCGGGTACTGTCCCATAATTTTGCAGCCAAAATTCGATGGTTTTGACCATATAATCTTCCGTTGGCAAGTAATTATGTGGCGGGCTTGGAAGCAGAGGGTAATTCAGCCACTGTTTATTTATAGCGCCATTTCTTTGCAGTTCCAAAAATTCTCTAGTATCCCTTCGGCGTGGTATAGGACAAAATGAAGGGTTTACCTGTAAGAAATATGGTGCTGCTTGCCAATGCACCCGTAGTGTGAGATGTTTCTCCAAAAGCTTTCTTCTCCAAACAGGTTGTGCAGCTTCGAATTCTTCTTGACTGTATGTGAATGTGTCATATTTAAAATTTAGCTGCTCATCTGGACTTTTCTTTGTAATCTTCTTTATATATTGTCTTGTTTTCTCTTTCAATAATCCGTACGAAATGTTGAAAGGCTCATGATCTTTTCCAAGTCCTTACCCTTGACCTTGGCTTCCTTCATTACTTGATTACTTCATTTTCAAAATTTTCTGTCAATCGGGACACCACTAGTGCCCGCTCCTTCTGACTTATTTCTGCAATGTATGGCATGGGATGATCATCATGTATATCCGCCATCTGCTCATGTATTGGAGAATTATAGATCAGGGGGGATAGAGGACGTACCTCTACCTCGTCAGTAGGAGTTTCCTTAGCGGGCTCTACTGGTGTCCCGATCTGTGTTTTTTGCTTTACTTGGGTCTCTAACTGTGCTATACGGTCAATCTTCTCTTTATTTTCTTGCATGGCTGCTCTGAGCGCTTCCTTTGCTGCAAGCAATTCATTACCAATTTCAGCGACATGGTCCATGTTTTCACTGTAGCTTGCTGCAAGTTTCCCATGTGCTGTATTCAACTGTTTTTTTAGTTCATTTGTTTCTTGACTGTACTTTTGTTCCCATTCTTCTCTCAATTCTCGCTCTTGTCTCAGCAAATCTGCGTATTGTGCCACCTGATCTCTTAATTCTTTTTCTTTAGTTTTGGATATCTCCTACTGTTCAATAGGTTGATCATATAGTAATGATTTCATCAGTTCGTTATTTCGATTGCGTAAGTTGTCATTCTCTTCCATGTACACCTTTAATTGTTTCTCGAGCAAAGTACTTCTAGCTCTCATCTTTTCTTTGTCAGCCTCGCTTGCATCATGTAATTTTTGTAAATCCGCGAGCTGTGCCTGGAGTTGGTGATGCTGATTTACTAAGGTATCATATTGCGTTTTTACTTCGAGCAACTCCGTGTTTTTGGCTACTATCTCTTTTTGGGCCTGGATTAATTGTGATGACAATTGTTCGCTCATTATTTGGAATTGACTCTTTTCCCTCATGGCCTTATCATAATCTGCATCTATTTCCATCATCTGTTGTTGTGTATCCATAGCCGTTTGAATCATTTGCTTGACTACAGGCTTCAGCTGAGTGACATCCACATTGAGCCATGTGGTTGGTATACTAGGTTCTTCGCCTGTTGTGGCATCTTTGCCCTGTGCCACATGTAACGTAGTGTCATGGGGCTGCCTAATTTGAAGCTGGATCCTTGGCTCAGCCACCATGTGTGCAATCTGCTCTTGAGGTGTATCATTTGGGACCTCAATTACAATCTGCTCTTTGTTTTGTAATAACTCTGAATCCGTGTTCATTGGAGTTTGTATTTCCTCTTTGATAGGTGGTTTGGCATACGTATCAGTTGTTGGAGCTTCTTTGATGCTGATTTTTGTAGTATCATTCAATTGAATGACATGCTCAGGTTTATTGACTCTTCTATATTCTTTTCCTTTTCTTCGTGGTGGTCTGGCATCACTTTGACTTGATTGATCTCAATCCATTCTTCTTCGTGAGTTTCTGTCTTTATGTCAGTGTCTAGAGTTTCTTTTTCGTGACTGGATTCTGCATCGGAACTAGAATCATCTAAGCCCAGTTCTTTGTATCTCCCAGGTTGTTTTGGGGTCTTTTCTTGACGCATTTGTTGTTTCTCTTGACTTGCTTGTCTATAATGATGACCTTGAACATTCAGATTTACCTGCCCTTGCATGTACTGATGTGTCTCTTCTAGGGCGGCAGAGAGATCTCTCTTGGTAATAGGCATTTGGGTCATCGTAATCTTTGGAAGAATGTGTGTCCGCTTTGATTGGGGTGTAGCTTGGGCTTCTTCCTCTCTGAGACGCTTTGTACCCCTCATGGGTTTCTGTGAACTGGTTCCTGCCTCTTCTACGACAACAGCTGCTTTCTTTTTCTTGGGGACCGTAGCGGATTTGGCATATTTGGCTAGCCCTTCTGAGGTTGGCATCTCACGTAAGCAGTTTTTAATTTCAAGAGCTTCATATATAAGTAATGTTAAAGCCGAACTCCCATTGAGAAACTTCTTCTGACCCCACTTCTTCTGGGCTTCAAATAATCTTTCTTGGACATAGCCAGTCATATTTACTTTATTCCCCACTTGTCTCATTGCATGCGAGAGTAGTTGTACGACAATCTTTTGTGGTGCAGTATATCTGTGCATACTTGGGAAACAAAAATGTTGGTGCACCAGGCGGACAACATCTTCAATATCAGTCCTGTTGATATCCAAAAAGGATCTCTTTTTAGGATCATGACATTCCTCTTTGACATTAGTGATCCCTTCTTGATTCCATCCGAAGGCTTTGTTGATTATTTCATGTGTGAATTGAATGGTTGTCCATGTTCCTACTTTATCCAATACTCGTGATTCGGGAACTGATATCTTCGTCGCTGTAGGCTGCCGTGTATTCATTACTTGCGTACATCTTTGAAAATCTGGTAGATAAATTGGCAATTTGAGAAATGCTTCTATGCCTGCCTGTGTCCATACATCCTCGATATGCGGTAATCCTTGTATTATCGTTTTGAAGTCTTGTGACATAATCGGGAAATAGTGATCCCTATCCATGATCTTGATAGTGGCCATGAAAATGAGGTCTGACACTGGTTGGTCATCCAGAAACCAATGGCCTCTTGCTTTTGTTATGGATTCGAGTGGAAGAAGCTGCACCTCTTCCTCTTGCATAGCTTCAGAATTAGTAGATGTCATCTGCACTCATTATAGAGTATGAATTAGTGGCCAGATATTATCAGAAATCCTCCTTTATTTGTTTGTCATAAGCTTGACATTGCTCCGAGTGATTGGTGTCGTCCCTTTCCTGTGGGTGTGAGAAAGGTAATACCTGGATTTTTACATATTTTAGATATTTTTATATTTTCATCTGAAAAGAAAGACAGAAAAGTTAGGTCATAGCCGAAGCGGTTATTATTATTTTTTTGAGTTATTTTCTTAATGTATGTACACGTGCTCTCCTATTTCCCAAGAGGAAAATGTGCTCGACTATCCTGAAATCGAAGCAAGATGTGTCGAATGCTTGGCCTTGTAATGTGGCCCTATCATCATACTTTGGGACCTGATAACTCCAAATGTGTGCAACTTGAAGTAGTTGGATGATGCATGCAGTTTGTTTTGTCTTTCGGCATCCAAATCTGCTTCATTCTGTTGGGACGTATTGTATCCCTTGTTAAGAGAGATGGTGGATGCAATCCAAAGATGAGTAGGTGTTGCTACAACCAGCTTCACACCAACCAACTAAGACTTCAGAGTTGATTAGTAGACCCTTTAAGATTCCTAAATCCACCAAAATATCAGCCAAGTACTTTGGAACATGTATCCCAAAAGTTTAAGTCAAGACAGACTAGTTGCGAAATGACTAGCTCCCAAAACTTGCTATTTTTGGACATACACCTGCTGGAAAAAATGAACAGTGCTCTCAACTTGGAAGGAATTAGAAAAATTCCTTTTGGGCACAGCAAATAGACTTAGCAAGTTTCCCAATCCAAGTTAAAACACTTCAAATGATGGTTTGAGCACTGAGAACAAGTTTCATCAATTTCTGGAACATGCCCACCATTCTTGGGGTTCTGCAGAGATAGACCAGTGAGCAGTAAAATGCAGATATCTCCAAAACTAAAAATCCAATGAGCTTACAAATTGATATGCAAAAACTAGACAGTAAGAGCTATTCAACGCACATTAAAGCATTGAAAGAGGATCCGTAGAACTTGAGATATGACCTTCTGAAGGTACCACTCTGAGTGAGTATAGCAGAGAACAAAACAGAGAAGTGAATGATGATAAATGTATAAATTCATATATGATTACAACCACATTGGCAATGAATCTTTGCACAATGGGAGTAGAATGATAGAGCTATGGAGTAAACTCTTAAATCTCTACAAAATGACATGAAGTGGTCACGTACAAGGCTTGCTAATCGCCTCTTCCTTCTTGCTCCTTTTATAGCTATTCTTGGAGGGAGTTTTGAATTCGAATTCGAATGGATCCACCTAAAAGTGATCCAGTAGTTATTTAAATGTTATTGTTAAACGTCTTTTCCTATGTTTAGACCTAGGTTTTGCATCTTTCCATACGGCCATGGACACTACTCAACATATCGATGATTTTAGTTCCTCACCCCTCCCTGGGGTATCAATTGAGCAACAAGTCGAACTTTTACGACATGAACTTCAACATGCCCAAAATGAAATAAAAGAACGTGATATTGCACTCCAACAACTACAAAGCGATGACAATAACCTAGTCCGGGTAGTGAAGGCCATTATTACCGCCCAAGAGCAAGGAACACAATCCAAGATTGGTGCCAAAAATTTCCAATTTTCACGATTTGACGGACGAAAAGATGGCCAATTTGTTCTCTCATGGTTATCCTAGTTTGATGATTTCTACTCTGATGAATCTTATTCTGAACAGGAAAAAGTGAAATTTGTAACCAACTACTTAGTGGGAAAGGCTCAGTTATGGTGGAATGTTTTGCGCCATAGCACAGATCGCCCCACCACATGGCAAGCCTTTCAAGACAAGCTCAAGGAGTCCTTCCTTCCTCCTCAATTTCACTTACATGCCCGTCGCTCTCGGACGACTTTTGGATGGAAAGATGGAGATATTGTTTCTACCTATACTGAACGTTTTTGGCAATGTTTATTACTTATACGTTCACTTGAAATGATTCCTGAAGATACTTTACAGCGGAAATATGAAGATGGTTTGGAGATGGGAATCCAAGCTAATCTCAACACCTTACGTCCGACGACGCTCTATGAAGCTATTTCTTTTGCACATGATGCTGAGAAAGAATTTCAATCTATCACTAAGTCCATTCGCTTACAACAAACAGGTCAACGACCACAACTAATCAAACCCACTTTTCCACTCAAGCGTTCCTTTTCTACTTTTTCTTCTCCTCCTTTTCAACGTCCACCTACTTTTCAACGACCACCTATTTTTCAACGACCTCCTCAATCCACTTTTTCCCCAATCCCCAAGACAAACCCCTTACACCCTACCAAACCTCCAACCTTTCAACCTACGACGATGGATGCCCAACAAAAGAGGTCCCGTATCATTTGTTGGAATTGTGGTAAGATTGGTCATACCAAAGCTAGATGTAGGTTCCCAACTAACCACATGCAACCTGGCGGAGCTACAGTACATAACATGGAGGTGGTTCCTGAAGATATTCAATTTGAAGACATTCAACCTGATTGGACTGAAGACGCATTGGAGCAGGATCTAAGTACCTTGGGTAACACAATTTCTATTCATTCTTTACTTTGCATGCAAGGTACTATTAATGGTAAAGTTGTTAATATTTTACATGATGATGGTAGTTCACATGACTTTATTTCTCACATATTAGTCAAAGATCTCCAATCAACCCCACTTCCTTCTATGTACAAAGTTAAGGCTGCATTCCAAGGAAACAGATATAATGTTACAAGTGAAGTGCATAATGTTCAAATTTGTATAGGCTCATACATGGATAAACGCACATTCTTAATTGCTCCTTTGCAGTCCTATGATGTTATACTTGGTTTTTCGTCACCATTATAATCCATGCATTGATTATCATACACACACCATGCGTTTTAAGTTTAACAATAAAGATATCTGTTTGTCTGCATTACATGATTTCCAACCATTCCCATTAATTAGTCATACACAAGTAAAACGTGCATTCCAAAAAGGCTACAATTCATGTATTGTTTTTGTCAATAACATAGTCGATTATATACATACACTTCCTAATACCCATAAATCATTTATGGATTCTTATAAGGATTGTTTTATGGCTGATTTTCCTTCTAAACTACCACCTTCGAGAGGATCCCTTGATCATAGTATAGATTTAATTCCTGGTAGTTCTCCTCCCCATAAAGCACCTTATAGGCATGGACCTTTGCATCAACAAGAAATAACCAATCAAGTTAAGGATTTACTTCACAAAGGACTTATCAGGCCTAGTTCTTCTCCCTTTGGAGCACCTGTTCTTTTAGTAGAGAAGAAGAACAAGACTTATAGGATGTGCATTGATTATAGAGCACTCCATAAGATCACAATAAAAAATAGATATCCTATTCCTAGGATAGATGATTTATTAGATAAACTTCGTGGAGCACGTGTCTTTAGTAAAATTGATCTTAAATCTGGGTATCATCAAATAAGAATGTCACCAAATGATATTTTTAAGACTGCCTTTCGAACTCAGAATGGTCACTTTGAATTCATGGTAATGCCTTTTGGACTTACCAATGCACCTGCTACATTTGCACGCATGAGGAATAATATTTTTCTTGAATACCAAGCTTTTGTTCTTGTTTTCTTCGATGATATACTTGTCTATAGTAAGAATGATGATGAACATGAAGAGCATTTAGCAATAGTTTTTAATTTGTTACGCACCAACCAACTTTATGCAAATCCTGAAAAGAGTTACTTTTTCCAAAGAGAATTAGAGTACTTAGGCCATATTGTTTCAAGTCAAGGAGTTCATGTAGATCCAAAGAAGATTAAAGTAATTAAAGAATGGCCTATACCACAATTGGTGAATGATGTTCGCTCTTTTCTTGGATTAGCTAGTTTTTATAGAAAGTTTGTAAAAGGTTTTTCTTATTTAGCCCTCCCACTCACTTTATTATTAAAGAAAAAGTTAAAATTTGCATGGGGATTGCCACAACAACAATCTTTTGAAAAACTTAAACAATCACTTTCTCATGTACCTGTTTTGCAATTACCTGATTTTACACAACCTTTCCATGTAGTAACAGATGCTAGTGGCTCAGGTATAGGTGTTGTATTGATGCAAAATGATCATCCCATTGCATTTGAAAGTAGGAAGCTTAAACCTTCTGAAAAGAACTACAGTACATATGATAAAGAACTTTTGGCAGTTGTACATGCTTTAAAAATTTGGAAACATTATCTCATGGGTACAAAAGTCATAATCAAAACCGACCAACAAGCTATTAAACATTTACTCAATCAACCATTGATTTCAGATCGACATATCAAATGGGCTTCATACATACAAAATTTTCAGCCTATGACTCAATATCAACCTGGCAAAGCTAATGTTGTAGCTGATGCCCTGAGTTGTTTTCCATCCCCACAAACAAATATTGTTTTTATTAATAACATTTCTATGGTTCATATTCATTCATTTCATGACATGATTCCTACCTATGCATCTGATTTATATTTCTCACAAACATGGAATGCTTTCAATAATTCTACTACATTTAGTGAAGACCATTACACATTTCATAATGGATTCTTGTATTTTGATCATAAGCTATGTATTACACAAGATTTTAAAGAATTTGTTATGAAAGAGATGCATGAACCACCATATATGGGTCATAGGGGCATACAAAGTACTGTTTCTACATGTAAAGAATTCTTCTTTTGGCCAAATATGGAAAAGGATATTACACAATATGTTTCCCAATGCATTGTTTGTCAACGTGTCAAAAGACATCATGGTAAAGCATTTGGATTATTAATGCCACTTCCCATACCTAATGGGCCATGGGAACAAATTTCTATGGATTTTATTACTGGTCTTCCGACAACTTCATCACATCATGATATGATTTGGACAATTGTTGATAGGTTTAGTAAACAAGCATATTTCATTCCTTGTACGACAACTCTTTTTGCACCTCAAGCTGCCAAATTATTTATTAAATGTATTTTTCCACATCATGGTTTTCCAAAAGTAATTTTATCCGATCGTGATGTTCGTTTTTGTAATCACTTTTGGGTTGCATTATTTAAAAATTTAGGCTCTAAAATAGATTTTAGTTCTGCATTTCATCCTGAAAGTAATGGGCAAAGTGAAGCTACGAATAGTACTATTTTGGATCTATTACGTTTTTATTCTTTAGATAATCCAAATAATTGGGATGAGAAACTTTCTTTACTCCAATTTGCATATAATAACACAACACATACCACTACTGGACGTGCACCAAATGAAATTGTGTATGGTAAAAAGCTTCCTACTCCCATGTCTATCATTCAAACTGACATACCTATGGCTGATTCTTTTGCACAAGATCATATTTCTATACTTCATGAGGTTCATGAGCATATTAAAAAGAGTCGGGAACGTTATACCCGTAATATTAATAAGAAACAAGCAGCTAAACGATTTAATGAAAATGATTATGTTTGGTTACGCATAATTAAACGATGTTTGAAAAATATTCTACAACCTCCTAAGGTAAAACTTGCACCACGTTATTATGGACCTTTCCGTATTATTCAAAAAATTAATGAGAATGCTTTTAGATTAGATATACCTTCTCATTGGAATATTCATAATTCTTTTCATATCAGTTTATTGGAACCATTTAAAGGAATTTTACCACTCATTCCTATTTTGGATGATCCTCCATTGTTAGAAGAGGATGCTGAAGTTTTAATTCCAGAAAAAATACTTGATCATGATGTTACTACTACACGCACAGGTAATCAATACCATAGATATTTGATTAAATATAAAAATCATTCATTCGAAGAATCACAATGGATTCACAAAACATCACTAATTCCACATTATCATCATTTGATTTCTGCTTATCATTCACAATCACATTAAATTCCAATTTTCCAGTTCCATGCATGCTTTTTTTATTTACATGGCACATGCCTATGATTGTTCAGTGATGCGACATGTGATTGGCCATCCATGTCTATTTTATTTTTTATCAACTGAGGTCAGTTGCTCGTCAACTGGGCGGCATGTTATACTTTATGGGATGTTTGGAATGAAGGTGTAATGCCTTGAGGATTTTAATGTGTTTTTTGTTTTGATTTAGCAGGTGAAGATCCATGAGGGTGTGAACGCGCATGGACTTGGAGATATTTAGAAGAATATTTTTAGAAGATGGTTATTTTTAGTTATTTTTGTAAAAAATAATGGATCGCTTTAGAAAGCAACGTTTTTGTAAAAATAGAAAATTACGAACTTGTAAATAAAGCAAAAACACGCTTTTCGGAGCACGGCCCTCATGTATCTTCTATTCAGGACGTAATAGGAATTTACTATAAATACGCATGCTCTGGTAGAGTGTCCATCAGAGCATGTGGGGGGAGATTGTACCCAATTTGGTGTCGTCTCTTATCTCTTTCTGTCTTTGAGTATTTTTTTTCTCTGCGTTCGTACGTCTGTTATTCTCTGCGTTCATGCGAAGTTAGGAGATATTCCCTCAGCTCAAAAAGTCATGGGTTTTGGTAGTTAGAGCCACGAAATTGCTTTTACATCATGCATGAGGTAAGCCATCCTTTTCCTTTTTCTTTTTTCAATTACAAGAGATAAAAATGAACTCTTTTACAAGAGGTGTTCACATGACTACTCATGTGACTTACAAATGAGGATGATATCAAATATATCAATCATGTAGGCTTGGGTAAAATGCACCAACAGCTCCCCCTCAAGCCTAACATGCTTGACGTTCAAATAAGTCTTCAATTGTCCTTGATTTCTTGCAAGCCAATCATCAACTTGAATCTACTTAACTTTGTACCATCAAGAGCTTTAGTCAACATGTCGGCACATTGCATATCTGTAGAGACATAGGATAGTTGAATATCCTTGCTCATTAGCTTCTCCCTTACGTAATGGTAGTGGACTTCAATATGCTTGGTTCTAGCATGGTATACCGGATTAGCTGCTAGATGTAGTGAGCTTGTGTTGTCACCAAAAATATGAGGTGTTGAAGAATGAAGTCCAAGATCTATGTACAAAGACTTTAACCACATGATTTCTTGAGTTGCATTAGCCAAACCTCTATATTCGGCTTCAGTAGAAGATAATGCCAGGGCTGGTTGCTTCTTCGATGACCAAGGAATGATTTTTGAACCTGCGAATGATATATACCCTGATGTGCTTCTTCTATCATCTTTAGATCCGGCCCAATCTGCATCTGAGTAGACCTTTAGCTCAATATCTGAAGTATATGAATAGAACAAACCTTCATTCATGGTCCCCTTTAGGTACTTGAGGACTCTCTTGGCCGCTTCCATATGTGGTTTTCTCGGCTTATGCATAAACTGACTCAATATGCTAACACTATAGCATATATCCACCCTTGTGAGTGTTGCATAGGTCAAACTTCCAACCAAGCTTTGATATCTTGTGATGTCTTCAATTGGCTCTCCTTCATAAGCACTAATCTTATGATTTTGCTCCATAGGTGTACCTGCACACTTGGTATTTTCCATCTTGAACTTAATGAGCATGTCATGGACATACTTCCTTTGTGTGATGTATATACCTGAATCTGTGTAGATCAACTCCAATCCAAGAAAATAAGTGAGTGGTCCAAGGTCACTTATTTTGAACTCCTCCTTCATTTGACTCTTTACCTCTTTGATTCCTTCAAGATCATTGCCTGTGATAATAATATCATCAACATACACACATAAATAGATCACTTCAGATCCATTCCTCTTTATGAACAAAGAGGTATCCGCCTTGCTAGCTTTGAATCGTTGGTCCTGCAAATAAGTCACCAGTCTGAAATTCCAAGCTCTTCGAGCTTGCTTCAATCCATACAAAGCTTTCTTTAGTTTGCATACATAGTTAGGATGATGTGCATCCTCATATCCAGGAGGTTGTGCCATATACACTTCCTCAGAAATCCATCCATTCAAGAAAGCATTCTTTACATCAAGTTGATAAACATTCCAATTTCTAGATGTAGCAAGACTAATGAGAACCCTAATTGTAGGAATTTTTGCAACAGGAGAGAAAGTCTCCTCATAATCAATACCATGGGTTTGAGCAAACCCTTTAGCAACTAACCTTGCTTTGTGTCTATTTATACTTCCATCTGGATTCCTCTTGATTTTGTATATCCATCGAGATCCAATTACCTTCATAGATGGCTTGTTAGGTACAAGCTCCCAAGTGTCATTCTCCTTCAAGGCTTCCATTTCTTCATCCATTGCATCTCTCCAAGCTTTCTTGCTTTGTGCTTCTTCGAATGTGGTAGGTTCTTCATTGGTTGAATCCTTTGCAATGTAGATTGAGTGCTTCGTGACCAAAGAAGTATCATAACCAAACCTCTCTGGTTTCTTCTTCTCCCTCGAAGACCTTCTAAGTGGTTGATGTGAGCTCTCGGGTCCATATGTAGCATCCTGCATCTTTGTTTTACCTTTGTTCTTCCATAGCTTTAGTCTTTCCAAGTCTTCTAGGTCAATCTCCAAATCACTTTCTTCAATCTGCTTTGGCTCCTTTGGTTGAAGTGATGGAAAATCTTCATCCAAGTCATATGGCAACTTCACTTTCCTGTCATCATCAAACCATGATTTGTTTTCATCAAAAATTACATCTCTACTCACAGAAAATCCTTTATTGGTTGGACAGATTGTTGAAAAAGGATTTCAGGTTAGATTCAACCGATTTGGAGCATATGTTGAAGAGAAGAACATATCTATCTATCTATCTATCTATCTCCATCCACAATTGGTTCTTCCTTGCTCGAGTGTTGGAAGAGAAGAACGAAGCAAGTGCATTCCAGGTTTCTCTTGATGTCTTGCATCCCTTGATATGAGGTAAAAGAAAATCAGAGATTGAGTTTAGTATATAGGACCTTGCAAGTGCATCTTTCAAACACCAATTAGAAAGTCCTTCCACTTCTTCATGTGATGGTTGCCCTTTGTTCCTCATGGTTGGCATTGCTTCATCTCCGGATATGAATCCATATAGATTCCTCCCTTGAAGGTAAGCCTCCATCCTTAGAGACCATGCTGGATAGTTGTTTCAAGCCAATTTGTCAATTGTTGATGGAAATCCATCTCCCATGTTGCTTGACTATGCTTTGATACCACTGTTAAGAGAGATGGTGGATGCAATCCAAAGATGAGTAGGTGCTGCTACAACCAGCTTCACACCAGCCAACTAAGACTTCAGATTTGATTAGTAGACCCTCTAAACTTCCTAAATCCACCAAAATATCAGCCAAGTACTTTGGAACATGTATCCCAAAAGTTTAAGTCAAGACAGAATAGTTGCGAAATGACTAGCTCCCACAACTTGCTATTTTTGGACATACACCTACTGGAAAAAATGAACAATGCTCTCAACCTGGAAGGAATTAGAAAAATTCCTTTTGAGCATAGCAAATAGACTTAGCAAGCTTCCCAATCCAAGTTAAAACACTTCAAATGATGGACTGAGCACTGAGAACAAGTTTCATCAATTTCTAGAACATGCCCACCATTCTCGGGGCTCTGCAGAGATAGACCAGTGAGCAGTAAAATGCAGATATCTCCAAAATTATAAATCCAACGACCTTGCAAATTGATATGCAAAAACTAGACAGTAAGAGCTATCCAACGCATGTCAAATCACTGAAAAAGAATCCGTAAAACTCAAGATATGACCTTCTGAAGGTACTGCTCTGAGTGAGTATAGTAGAGAACAAAACAGAGAAGTGAATGATGATAAATGTATAAATTCATATATGATTACAACCACATTGGCAATGAATCTTTGCACAATGGGAGTAGAATGATAGAGCTATGGATTAAGCTCTTCAATCTCTACAAAATCACATGAAGTGGTCACGTAAAAGGCTTGCTAATTGCCCATTCCTTCTTGCTCCTTTTATAGCTATTCTTGGAGGGAGTTTTGAATTCGAATACGAATGGATCCACCTAAAAGTGATCCCCAAAGTTAGGAGATATTACCTCAGCTCAAAAAGTCATGGGTTTTGGTAGTTAGAGCCACAAAATTGCTTTTACATCATGCATGAGGTAAGCCATCCTTTTCCTTTTTCTTTTTTCAATTACAAGAGATAAAAATGAACTCTTTTACAAGAGGTGTTCGCATGACTACTCATGTGACTTACGAATGAGGATGATATCAAATATATCAAGCATGTAGGCTTGGGTAAAATGTACCAACATCCCTAACATTCCTGATGAATGTGGTGCTTCTCATGTTGTACGTCTGCTCTATCTGCTTTTTGAAGCTCGGACTGGCTTGTGTTGCAACTGCAGACTCCTTCTTTGCTCTCCTGTAGCTATTCTTCTTTGACTGTTTTGCCCGTAGATCATATTGGTTCTCCTTATGTAGTGGTTCATCGTTTCGGTTTAGCATCTTTGGAGCACATGATTTTGGAATCCATATTTGCACTCGATCCGGTTGGGCGGCTACTACTTTCTTTGGAATCCATATCCTAGCACTTTGTTGTTGACTTCGGTGTCCAAAATGATTTGTCTGCTTGTTCACTGGACGATTCTGATGTTGATACTGTCGTCGAAGGTATTCCTTCACTTGATCCTTCCTTATCCAAGCCTGGTTGGTGTATGGAATGGGATATATTCTAATAGGTACAGACCTTGGATTATTCAGAGGACTAATCTCTCTTGTGCATGGTTCTTCACTACGGCTGTTCTCAGATAGAATGGCACTCTCGTCACTTGCTAGACTAGAAGATGGAATGCAAGCAGGAATCAGTGTGTCCTCACATGAAGTACTGGATGAAGGGGTTTCTATAGTGTTAGTGAACATACATTCTTGACCATGTTCATTAGAGTGAATTTTTGGCTCTATGCTTGCGGCTTTGATTGGTCGTTCGTCTAGCAAACTGAATACTTCATGATGTCCTATCTTGGCTGAGATGTATCCTAAAGCCAATTGAATGGTCACCTCATATTCGTAAATCCAGTCTTGACCTAACACTACATCTTCAAGTAAATCCTGATCATGACACACTAATAGCTTCTGTTCCATAGTGTTGTTGCCAAGATGCAAAGGTAAGGTGATTTCACCTATACATTGAGTAATTGTTCCTCCTATTCCTATCAACTGTGCCATCGATGGACGTAATTCCTCGTTGAGTTTCTGAGTCAAAGAAAGTTTGATACAACTTATGGCGGCTCCTGTGTCAATGAGAGCATCCACTAAGTGGTACTCAGTTTTACCGGCTCCCAAATTCAAATATGGTTGTGTTCTCTGTGAACCTAGGTTTTTAGAGGCTCTAAAATTAGCCATTGGGATGAGTTCTTCTCCTAGTCGATATCTCTCATCTCTCTCTCTCATCCATTCTTTCCGTTTCTTAATTCGTTCTAGTGCTTCCTGTCTTGCTTCTTCTCGTATCCTTTCCTCTTCGATGCGTCTATTCTTGCCCCTGATTAATCGAGACATTGTTTCTTCGGTCAACGGTTCTAGATATTTTTTCACTCGACATCCACTGATATAGTTTGGTAATACTTCCCCATCTAGGGTTGCTAAGCTGATGGCTCCACTTGTCGATATACGATAGATGATTAATGGGCCATATCCTCTCTTGTGCAGCTTCTTAGCGTGTTGTTTCAAGGTATATACCAAAACTAAATCTCCTTCCTTCAAATTTTTGTCCTTAATGTGAGCATCAAAGTAGGCTTTCTGTCGGTGTTTAGCAGCATAAATGCCTGCTACTGCTTGTAACCTAGTTTCGTGAAGCTTTTCTATTTGATCCAATTGAGATGATAGTTCATGTCCCGTCCACTCGTACGTGATTGCTACTCTGAGAGTGGGAATTAAGAAATCAATTGGCAAAATAGCATTTTGTCCATACACTAAGTTAAAAGGAGTAGTGCCTATGGCGGTTTTATAGGCTACTCAAAATGCCCATAAAGCATGATGTAATTGCTTATCCCAATCAGATCTACCATTGTTAACAATTTTTGTGAGAACTGTACACAAGATTTTATTCGAACTTTCGGCTTGTCCATTGGCTTGTGGGTGATAAGGAGCTGATTTCTTATGAATTACCAAGAATTCATTCAATAAGGCTTCTATAACTTCATTCACAAAGTGCGTACCTCTATCACTCACAATTTCTATTGGTAGTCCAAATCTAGTGAAAACGTTCTCAAAGAGAAATTTGGCCGTAGTTCTTGCGTCATTTTTCTTGGTTGCTTTGGCTTCAACCCATTTGGTCAGATAGTCTGTGGCTACAATTATATATTCGGCATGGGATCCTTTCGCTGGTGGGCTAATAGGTCCTATGAAGTCTATTCCCCATTTAGTGAAAGCTCTGGCACTCATCATGGGTCTCAGAGGCATCTCATCTCTTCTAATTGGATATTTTGTTCGTTGACAAGTATCACATCGTTGCACATATGTTAAGGCATCTTGATGTAGAGTTGGCCACCACATTCCAGCAAAGAGGATCATTTTTGCTGTTTTATCTGCAGAGAAGTGTCCTCCTGCAGCTCCTGTATGTGCCATCTCTAAAACAGCAAGATATTCGTCTTCATGAATGCACATTCGTAATTGATTATCTCTCCCTCGCTTGAAAAGTTGTTTTCCTATAATGGCATAATCCTTGCTCTGTTCTACAAGTGCACGTTTCCTTGCTATAGTGGCTCCTTCTGGGTATTCTTGGGTCTTTAAGAACTTTACCAGAGGCATGCTCCATCTCGGTGCTACCGTGGAGTAGCATAGAGTAGAGCTCTCTTCTGGATTTTGTTCTTGACAGGTTTGGCATGCTGATACATAGTTATGCGCATCCCTCTACATGGTTGGCCAATATATGCCTAATCTCCTCAGGGTTTGCCATGTTCCGTTTGCATTCAAATGAGTTTTCCATTGATTCACATGTGCTTTCTGAAGCCACATTTCCTGTTCCTCCTCTTCAACGCATCTCATTAGCAATCCACTTGAATCTTGGTGATACAAACTTCCTGCAATGATATGAAGGTTTTTAGTCTTCCAAAGGTCTTGGGTTCGGTTTGGTGTGATCCCATCTTTAGGTCCATGCGTGAGTATAGGGATCAACTTTTCTGCCCATTGGGGGCATACTTCCAAGTTAAACAGGTACGTATCTGGCAGATCATCGGGTACTCCTATGGGTGGTTCTCCATGGGTCATTCTTGATAAGTGATCTACTCTTATGTGGGTATTTCCTTTCTTGACTACTACCTCAAAATCAAATTCCATTAGCAATAAAAACCATCATACTAGCCTTCCTGTATTGCAAGGTTTATTGACTAAGTACAGTAGGGCTTGATGATCAATGAAGAATTTGAATTTGTTTGCCAATAGGTAATGTCTGAACTTTTTCACTGCATACACCATCCCTAGGCCTTCTCTCTCAGTGGTGGTATAATTACGCTCTGCTTGATTTAATTGTCTACTGGCATAGGCTATAGGATGGTCTAGCTTTCCTGTATCTGCAGGTTGAGCTAAGATGCAACCAATGGCAAACTTGGAAGCATCCACATGAATGTGAAATGGCTTATTCCAATTAGGTACTCGAAGGATTGGTGCTGAACTCAATCGATTCTTTAACTCATTAAAGGCTTTCTCACATTCTTTGGTCCAATTAAATTGAGTTAAGAGTGCATAGAGAGGTCTAGCAATTATGGCATACATATGTATAAATCTTCGATAGTATCCACAGTGTCCCATAAATGCTTGTACTTCTTTAGCAGTCTTTGGTCTTGGTAAATCCAGAATTACTTTGATTTTGTCTTCATCAGTTGAAATTCCATTTTTAGAGACAATATGTCCTAATATTTTTCCTTGTCGAACCATGAAGACACATTTTTTTGGGTTGAGGCATACTCGATATTGTCGACATTTGGCAAAGATCTTTTCTAGTTCAGGGATGTGCTCTGATCGTATAGCTGAATAAGTACATAGATCGTCCACGTATACCTCCATACTTTTTCTCAGGAACTCTTTGAATACATGGCACATCAATCTTTGGAAGGTGGCTGGGGCATTTGTTAGACCAAAAGGCATGACTCTAAAGGTGTATACTCCCCATTCAATTGCAAAGGCGGTTTTATGTTGGTCCTCAGGAGCAATGGCTACCTGATTATACCCTGAAAAGCCGTCCAAAAAACTATAAACTTCCTTCCCTGCCACTCTTTCCAACAGATGATCCGTAATGGGTAATGGGTAACTATCCCTTATGGTCGCGGCATTTACTTTCTTCAGATTGATGCACACTCTTAACTTCCCATTCTTTTTCGGTACGACCACCAAAGGTGATACCCATTCCGTGTGCTCAATCTCATATATGAATCCAACATCTAACAACTTATCCATCTCTTCCTTTATCTTTGCTGAATACACATCATTATATGTATATGGTCTTTGTTTAGAAGGTTTGGCTTCAGATGTCATGGGGATTCTATGGGCACATATAGATGGATCTACTCCTTTCAAATCCTTATAGGTCCAGGCAAAGACATCCTGATATTCCCTTATAAGGCGTATTAGCTCTTGTTCTTCCTCTATTGAGACATCCTGTCCTATGATAGTACATCGTTCTTCTCCTTCTTCTAACGTTACTACTATCTTCTTGGTTTGTTCTTTATTGTCATACGCTGTTCCTGGCTGTGCTTCTATCCTGCTCTTATTCGTGCCTTGTA
This sequence comes from Ceratopteris richardii, assembly GCA_020310875.1. Classification (NCBI taxonomy): domain Eukaryota; kingdom Viridiplantae; phylum Streptophyta; class Polypodiopsida; order Polypodiales; family Pteridaceae; genus Ceratopteris; species Ceratopteris richardii. The sequence goes on along the minus strand of CM035441.1, from coordinate 86,811,952 downwards.
TGCCTGAATCCACATGGCTAATTCTTCAGGCATGGGATCTGCTAAGACTGATCCCACCTCTTCTTTTTTATACTTTTCATTTTTGTTTTCTTCTTCAATTTTATGTTCCTCTTTTGGGTTTTGTTTGTTCTTCTCATTTTCCTTCTTCTGCAGTAACTTCTTTTCTTTTATCCTATCTCTACGGTTCTTCCATCTTTGTGTTCTTTTACTTACAACACTTTTCTTAGGCTCTTCCGAGTCTTCAACTCTCTGAGGTGTGGGTGTATTCATCTCTAGGTCACTTTGATTGTGTTTTTCAGGCTTTTCTGGGGTCTCTCTAGCTTTGGCTCTTGTTATCGCCTTCAATGGTACAGTGTATTCCTTATCGCTCCCTGATGATTCGATTACTTCTATCACATTGATTTGCACGTTGGATGTAACCTTGTTTTGGTTCTTGGGGAAATCTCTGAAAAGGTGTTCCTTACCACAATCACTACAGTAGCCTTCCCAGACTCGTTGTGGTGGTGGTGGGTTTGGCAATGTAGATTCTCTGATATAATGATCACCCCCACATCTGTAGCATGGTAAAGGCACAGGCGGTCTGCTCATAGGTCGGGGTGGTATGGTTGCTCTAGGGGTTGTGTACATTAATGACACATAGTCCTGCTCATATCCGTAGGAACTATCTGGCACTTCCATGCTATAGGCATATGGTTCGTACGGTTGTCCATATTCTATCATAGAGCTTTCATAATTGGGATATGCTCCTTGACTATGATCGTAAAATGAGTCACATGGTTCATTACTAGTCAATGGTGTGGCTGGGACTATCGCTCTCTCTAGGTTTTCTTCAGGTTGAGCCATCTTGACTGGAACAACGTTCTGAGGACGGGGCGGTTGTTGTCCTAGTACTGGTTGTGGTTGGGTGTATCCTTGATACGCATATGGTCGTGGCACTAGTGCCTGCTGCTGATAAGTGGGGTACCTCAATGCTTCACCTCCTTGCTCTCTCTGAGGGTATCCATAAGGTCTCATATATGGTTGTGCTGGTCTCGATTGCCTATTGTAAGGGCAATTCTCTATACTCTGACTTGTATACTTCTGTTCTATACTGCAATATTGTAGAGGTCCTGGGACAGTGGGTCTATTATAAGCATAAGCAGGGGGTGGGACTACTCCCCTAGTGCACAAGTGAGAGGGATGATCACCTCCGCACTGCATACATCTTCTAAGCATGGGCACTCTTATAGGGTTATTGGGGTAGTTCCTCTGTTCTTGAACGTTCAGCTTCTTTGCTACCAGGTCGGCTATTTCCTCTACATTGTTTTTAGGGTTTGATGTACTACTGGCCGAATCTTCACTTTTCAAGCTTCCTTGAGGTATTTTCAGGTCTTCTGCTAGGTTGTCTTCTAGGTCTATACATTCCTTCATGCATTCTTGCAAAGTTTGAACTCTCTTTACATATACCAGAGATCTTAATGATCCGTTCAATAATCCTTCCAAAAATAATGACACCATTTTATTTTGGGTAAGTCTCTCTTCCACCGGGCATCTGTCCACATACTGCTTGAATCTTCTTGCTGCCAATCTTACTGATTCTGTAGGGGCTTGCTTAAAGCTATGAATTAATGATGACGAGTTGTTTTTAATTCCAGACTTAGTGAATTCCTCAATCATTACTTGGTAGACTTGTTCCATGTTTTGAAATTTATTAGGGTCCAATGGCTGGAACCATGCTAACGCAGTGTCTGACAAAGTAAGACCAAAGGACTCATATTGGATCAAGAAATCTTCTACTTGTTCGGCTCTGATTACTTGTTTAAATTTGGCTATATGATTGTAAGGTTCACTAGAGCCATTGTAGTGGTTTCTCATGCATTTGGCAACTTGAATTGGCCTTAATCTTCTTCCTGCTTTGGGCGGTCTTGGCATTACTGGGAAAATTGGTCTTCCAATGTGGATACCTGGTCCTCTTGCTACATGTGGTCTGACTGGGGCAAGAATTCCATGTCTTGGGTCAACAGGTGGTTGAGGTCGGTAATTAGGGTTATTTGCAGGCATTGCAAATTGCACATGTGGTCTAACCGGGATTTGTGTTTGTTGTGTTTGTTGTGTTTGTTGTGTTTGTTGTGTTTGTTGTGTTTGTTGTGTTTGTTGTGTTTGTTCTGTTTGTTGTGTTTGCCCTGACTGTTGATATGAATCATTCTGAGACGTTCCAAGTGGGTTTCGTGAAGTAGTGGCTTGGTCCCTAGGGGGAAACACTGGGATATTCTGATATTTCAACTCGGCTCTTTCTATTTCCGTTAAGGGCCAATATCTTCTCTAATTCTTATCCAAATATGTGATGATGGTGGGGAAATCAGGATCTTGTAACTCATAGATGGTGATAGGATTAGGGGCAGCTTCCCATATTGAAGAATGTGCTCTAAGGAGAGGCTCCATTCCATTGATCAAATATACATCCATTAGGGAGTCATCCTGGGGAATCAAGTCTCCTCTCTAGACTCTAGCAACAGTAGATCTCCCTCTAGGTGTAGTTACTTGCTCCTCATTCCCTTCTCCATTAAGGTTTGAAGCATTGTTTTCTTCCCCAAATTCATTAATGTTTTCCGGGTGTTCCATGACAATATACTGGATATCTCTTTTGTCCATATAAAATCCTCCTGCATACTTGACTGCTGGCCTAGGCACTATGTAAGCCTCTGGAGCCTTCTTTAGTCTAACCACTGATCTGTTCAGACCATCCAAGTATATGGGTATCTCATGTTGGTTGGTGGTCACATATTCTAAAGAGGTCCGGTACTCTCCCTCAATAATTGACATCATGCCAATCATTGGTACTGTGTTCTGCATATCCTCTGAAGCCATGGGAATTTCTTCCTCTGATTCACTGGAGGTCTCCGAGTAATGTGAACGGCTACTTGGCTCGGCTACACTACCTACAGAAGAGATTACACTTCTTCGGATTCCTAGGGTTCTTCCAGATCTCACCTTCATCAACTTAAAGGCTCTGATCAATCCTTGCTCACCTCTAGCTTCTAGAACTCTTCACTATGGATTAGAATTCTAGAAAAATTTTGGCTGGGAATTGACTGAAAATGAACTTTTCAAGTCACGATACTTGACTTCAAAGTTACACGATACACGATCTTTGAACACAAACGATACACGATACTTGATCAGGGACCACGATACACGATATCTGGATGCCCACGATACTCGATACTTGAACTTACATGATACACGATACTTCTGAAGTATCGCGATCTTTCCAGTCACGATACACGATACTTGTCCAAATGCGATACACGATACTTCGCAAGTATCACGATCGATAGACTACGATACACAATATATGATATACGATAGGTATCGCGATCGGTGAAACACAATACACAATACAAGATATATGGTAATTCTCGCGATCGGTGAAACACGATACACGATACACGATCTTTGATAGGTATCGCGATCGGTGAAACATGATACACGATACACGATCTTTGATAGGTATCGTGATCGGTGAAACACGATACACGATACACGATCTTTGATAGGTATTGCGATCGGTGAAACACGATACACGATACACGATCTTTGATAGGCATCGCGATCGGTGAAACACAATACATGATACACGATCTTTGATAGGTATCGCGATCAGTGAAACACGATACACGATACACGATCTTTGATAGGTATCGTGATCGGTGAAACACGATACACGATACATGATCTTAGGGAAATATCGCGATACTCGACCACAGGAGATCACGATACTTGTCAGGTATCGCGATACTCGACTGCGGGAGAACACGATACTTGACCCTTTTTTCTAAATTTTTGAGAGATTTTTAGATCTTGATTCAATACACTTGTTTTCTATGCTCTGCTAACCTTTCCTCACTCACCGTATCACTCAAAAAACATTTTTTGCGCCCTGTAAGTCTTCCATGATACCTAACGCAGATCGTTTCCTTCTGAAAAACTTGAGTTATGTAATGAAGTTGATGGAATGATACAAGAACTTACCTTAGGACTCTTTCTCAGCCCTCTACCCCTCCTGACTAGCTCTGCGTAGCTCGGAATACTCGAATCTTTGTCCACGATACTCGATCTCAGTTTCTCACGATACTTGCTTTGAGCACAAGTGAAGTACAAAAGACAAGGTTTTGGGTTTTTATACTTTTTGAAAAATTCTTCCTAGTTAAAAGGCTGAAAGAACAAAGAGAAAGGAGAATGGAATCTAGTCTAACTTCCTACTGCTACTAATCTACTCACTCCACACACTTTCCTAAACTAACAACTCACTACACACACTCCAAGAATGAGAAGTAGTAAGTGCGGCTGAAAGTGACTTACCAAAGAAGAGAAAATCACCACTCCTCCTCTCACATCAATGCAAAAAGCTACTTACCATCACACGAATGCCTCGGTTTGATTCGACACTACCCGGCAACGGCACCAAAAAACGTGTTGACCTAAGTACCAACTTAGGGACTTGTGGAGAAAGAGACTATACCTCAATCCCCCTCAAGTGCATATAGTGGGGATTCACGCTTTAATTATCAATCCGATGAGTATACAATTCTAGCCGAGTGTATGAGGACATGCATTCAAGAGATGATCAATGCAAATGAACTACTTAAAGAATGCAAATAAGGCAGAGACTAATCCAAACAAGCTTCAACTGACAGTCATGGTGTCACGATACTTGGTGCAGTAGCCAACAGTAAATTGAGCTTTTCTTTTAGCTCCAAACTCGCAATATAGTGAATAGCATATGCATTTTGAAGCTCTTGAGAAGACGCATCCAATGCCGGTGGTTTCACTCAATTCTGACACTCCTATGTCAAGTTATGAGCAAAATACTGAGTCGCGGGAAATACCTTCCTACACTTCAGCACTTCCTACACTTCGCACACACCTTAACAACAGCAAACAAACGCTTTCATGGATGGACAACACTTCTTAACACTCTTTTCAAGCAATACACATGCACACAAGGTCAGAAAGAAGAAGATACACAGAGAAGAAGACACAAATTCGAGTTTCTGTGCTCTTGATTCTCACAATGGCCAAAAAGTGTTTACAAAGAGTCACAAATTGACTTATATACTTGTGCCCTAAAAATGGTCGTTTCACACAAGAGACCGGCACTTTATTCACTAAAAGACTAATTTCTACTATTTTTACATGGGTAAGCTTCTAATCTTCTGTGGGGATGCATCTAGAGGACTCCTCTAGTGCATTTACAATGGAAAATATATTACAAGAATGGTTATAATACAAAAATAAGGTGTCCAAATTGAAAACATTTTGGGGCCCGTCTTTTTCTCTGCCTTGTGCTCTCTTTAGCTCTGCAACACTCTCCCCCTCTTCGTCTCTAACGTCCCTTGACAGGCTTTACTCCTTGTCTTCAGTTTGTTGTCTGCATGCATCTTTTGGTCAATTTTGCGTGTTCATCAGTCTTGCATTACGTTTTAGTGGTCCTCTGATTTGTCTTGGTTGCACACATCGGACCCTGCTGTATTTTTAAGCCTGTTCACTTTCTTTTCCCTGCACGCAACCCTTGCTCAGTTTTGCCTGTTTGTAAAACAGGTATTCAATTTTGACGGCCTCTTCTTAATTCTTGTTTTACATCCTCTGGGCCTGATAGATTGTCTTTCTTGATAAGTCGGGTTGCCACGCACGCCACCAGTGGAAGGTATGAGGATGTGGTGCTTCAGTCTTCGATCTGGACCTGCCAAAGATCAAGAGGTTGAAGCACCCTTGTGTGGCTGCGTCCTTTCCTTGGTATGTGTGCCCTTGCGGGGCTCTGTGCAGAGATGGGTGTTGCGCCCCTGCGGGGCTTCTTGCAGAGATATGTCCTCTTCTTTGACGGCCTCTTCTTAATTCTTGTTTTACATCCTCTGGGCCTGATACATTTTTCTTTCTTGATAAGTCGGGTTGCCACGCACGCCACCAGTGGAAGGTATGAGGATGTGGTGCTTCAGTCTTCGATCTGGACCTACCAAAGATCAAGAGGTTGAAGCACCCTTGTGTGGCTGCGTCCTTTCCTTGGTGTGTGTGCCCCTACGGGGCTCTGTGCAGAGATGGGTGTTGCACCCCTGCGGGGCTTCTTGCAGAGATATGTCTTCAAATATTACCTTTCTAGTGAAGCTTCTTTCGTTGTCTTCTTCTTTTCTTCCTTTTACTTGATTCTCCCTCAACATAGACCTTATAGGCATGCGATAAGTACAATAAGACTAGCTCAAAAAACTTACTATCTTTGGAAGAGACAATGAACTTCAAATGTTCATAGCAACCAATGTGACTACAATTAGAAAGTATCCCTTTATGGGAGTGATACACATAGGGTTGAGTGTATAGAATGCAAAAGAGTATAAGGAATAAGCAAAATAAGCATTTGGAATGAATGAGACACTCAATGGTGGTACCTCCTATTTTTCAGGAATACGTAGAGATTGACCCCAAGATAGAGAAACTAAGATTACTCCCAATTTACTAAAGTAAATGCTATGAAAATTCATAGCCATAATCTAGACACTACTATCTTTCCAATGAGCCATGTTTCATCCAATTTAGAGCTTTATAGAGAGAGAAACAGCCTATGCAAGCTTATCTTTGCTGAAGAAGATGATGCAAAAAATGAAGGAGCAAGACAATGATGGTCACAACTGTATGTATATTGCTTCCATGTATTTTACAAGTGATTTGAAGTCTTCATATAGACTCTAGAAGTGATCCATGACTTCTACAACTGGATTTTGAATTCAAATGAAGGTGGTAAGAGTTTTTGGAGGGAATCAATTCACTTTCCTACAATCTAGAAAAAGTGAAAATCTAGTTTGATCTACTTTTCGGTGATCGATTGCTTGATTGATTGCAACTCAACTACCACAAATTCATGAAATTTGGGCTCTCTCTTTCTGCTTTTACATGTGTAAAGCTCAAGGATTTTACAATGGTAAAAGATCCATGAAAAATCATTTTTAAAAAATACAATAAATGAGCATAAGTAAAAGAAGTCTCCAACGTATATTCCTTTGACGTAATCCATGCCATAGCTTTTGATGTAGATCAAATACACCTCAAGCATAGTGTAAGCTTGATGTTCCAAGAACTCCCCCTCAAGATAAAGTATGCTTCAGTCTTCATTCTCCAATAGGTCGATTACCTACCATAACTTTGAATCTACAAAGCTTTATTCCATCAAGTACCTTCACCATCATATCTGCTACTTGCTTTTTAGTTGGAACAAAAGAAATGTCAATCTCCTTTGCCATGAGCTTCTCCCTGATGAATGGTAATGAACCTCTATGTGTTTGGTTCTTGCACGAAAAATAGGGTTTTCTATTAGATGCATGAAACTTATGTTATCTCCAAATATGTGAGGTTTGGAACTCACAAGTCCCAAATCTGTATACAATGCTTTTAACCATATTGCCTCTTGAGTTGCTATGTTCAAAACTTTGTACTCTGCTTTAGTTCAGGATAAAGCAACAATAGGTTGTTTCTTGGAGCTCCATGACACTAGCTTTGAACCTACAAATGCTAAGTGACCAGAGGTACTTCTTCTATCATCCTTGCTCCTACCCAATCTGCATCTGAATAGATTTTGATATCCAAATCTGAAGAGAAAGGATAGAATATACCTTCATAGATTGTACCTTTTGAGATACTTAAGTACTCTCTTAGCTTCATCCATGTGTGGAGTTCTTGGAGAGTGCATGAATTGGCTTAGCACTCCCACACTATATGAGATGTCTACCCTTGTATGAGTAGCATATATCAAGCTACCTACCAAGCTTTGTTAAGCTTTAATAGCTTCAATTTTCTCACCTTCATAAACAATAAGTTTATGATTCATGTCCAAAGGTGTACATGCAAGTTTAGCATTCTCCATTTTGAACTTGAGAAGTAAAAGTCCTGAATGTATCATCCCTGAGTCAAATACATTCCTTCATCTGTGTATATCACATGCATACCTAGGAAATATGTGAGCTCACCTAAGCCACTGATTTTGCACTCCTCTTGCATGTGTCTCTTAATCCTTAGAATGCCATTCAAATAATCACTTGTCACAATAATATCATCTATATATATACATAGATAGATAACCTCATTGTGATCCCTTTTGATGAATAGAGAAGGATCTGAGTTGCTAGGTTTGCATCCTTGATCTTGAAGGTATGTAACCAACCTATAATTCCAAGCTCTAGGAGCTTGTTTCAATCCATACAATGCTTTCTTAAGTATGCAAACATAAGATGTATGATTAGGGTTTTTGAAACCTGGTGGTTGTGATATGTATACCTCTTCACTTATCCAACCATTTAAGACTGCATTTTTCACAAGTAGCTTCTGCCCATAGATAATGTGACAACTTCTTCTCTTCAAGCATCCTTCTGGCTGATCCAACCAATGTCTTGTTTCTCCTCTCTACAATTCCATTTAGTTGAGGAGAGTACCTGGTAGTCACTTCCCTCTTGATACCTTTATCATGCAAGAACTCATCAAACTCTTTGGAGAAGTATTATCCCCCTCCATCAGATATGAGCTTCTTGAGTGATCTACCTGTATGATTCTCCACATGAGCTAGATACTTTTTGAAGCAATCAAACACTTCATTCTTACTTTTGATGAAGTATAGAATAGTCCATCTACTATGGTCATCAATAAATGAGACATAATACCTTGGTCCTGCCAATGAAGGTTCTTGACTTGGTCCCCATACATCTATATGTACTAATTCCAATAAGTTGTTGTGGATGTAGCCTTTGTGGTTGAATGGTTGCCTTTGTGCCTTCCCAATCTGACATGCATCACACATGTTGATCATGTGTTGCTTTGATATGTTTGGTGGTCCTAAAACACTTTGATCCGTGCATATATCCTTCAAGGTTCTTTCATTCACATGAGAAAGTCTCTTATGCCACACTTTAAGCTCACTTAGGGTTTGAGAAACAAAAGTGAATAGAGCTATGTTCCTGGTTTCTCCTACTTCAAAAGTAAAGAGCCTACCATGCTTCTCACCTCTGGCTATCTTTTTGAAGCCTTGACATGGATCTTCCACAAAAATAAGCCTAAATCTTTGCAAAAAGCTTTAAACTTTTCCTATGGAAGAGCTTTGGTGAATATGTCTACCACGTTGTCTTGTGTAGGCACATATACCAAATCAATATCTCTTGCATGAAGGCACTCTCTCACATAGTGATAATGCACCTCAATATGTTTGGTCCATGCATGAAACAATGGGTTTCGTGCAATAGCCAATGCACTCTAACAATCAATGAGAATATGCATAGTAGCATCAACCTCCATGCAAAGATCCATCAATAAGCATCTCAACCATATACATTCCACTGTATCTATGAAAACAACCCTCTACTTAGCTTCACAACTCGATGTCGCCACTATATGTTGCTTCTTACTCAACCAAGATATGCATGAGTCTCCAAGGAAAAAGCAATTACCACTAGTGGACACATGAGTATCATAACAACCAACCCAATCACTATCTATGAAAGCATGCAAGCATGGATGAATATCTCTTCCATAAAAGAGACCTAAGCTCAAAGTGCCTTTGAGATATTTAAACACATGTTTCACCACTTGCCAATGCTTAGTGCCAGGGCTATGCATCAATCGATGCAACTGGGAAACTACATACTATATGTTCGCCCTTGTGTTGCATGCATATATAAGACATCCCACAACTTGTTGATAAACAGAAGTGTCAAATGCATCACTAGACTCCTCAATAGAGAACCTAAATCTTGTCTCAACTAGTGTGGAAAATTGCTTGAAATCCTCAAAGTCAAAATGCTAAAGGAGTTTTCCAACATACTTTGCTTTATGCATAATAATCCCCCCCTCAACAGATAGAAACTAGATGCCAAGATAATAGCTCAAAAGACCAAGCTAAGTGACATCAAAAGTATGCTGCAAATCAGCCATAAGAATGTTGAGTTTTGCATCAGATGACCTAGTCAAGAGTATGCCATTGACATAAAGAACAAGCACTATAAAATCAGCCCCACCTTTGTAGACATAGAGTGAGTGTGCTTTCAATTGGACTATATGTGAAACCAAGATCAATTAAGTGCTTATGGATTTTGTCATATCATGCACGTGGAGCTTGCTTGAGACCATACAAGGCTTTATGCAAGTGACAGACCATATGCTCTTTCTCTTTCATGGAAAATCAAGGAGGTTGTTTCACATAGACCTCTTCTTGCAAATCACCGTTCAAGAAAGCTATTTTTATGTCCAATTGATGTACTTTCCAACCTCAATGGGTAGTCAATGCAACCATGGTATTGTTAAAAATAAAGAAGTAAGCTTGTACATATTTTTGCAAAAAGGATTTTCTTCAAGTAGAAGAAAAATACAAAAATGAAAAATAGAAGCATTTACTTCAGCAAGTAGTGGAGACCAAAAGAGAATCATTCAAAAGAGAATCAAATCCAAAAACTGAACTGTAAGAGGAGTGGTTGTCCAAAGTAGTAGAGAAATGATGGAGAAGAGCTCTCAAACTCATCATGAGAGTTTTTGGTCACTTGGCTATAAAAGAGGCAAGGGAGGACACTCAAGGATAGAGGAAGAAGGCATGGAAGCCCCCTTGTAGCTACTTCAATTGTTTTGAGTCATTTCGTTCAGTTTACTCTTATAGAGTATGTCCAGCCGCACACCCATTTTTGGGTAGTCTACTTGTAAGAGTCATATCTCTCAATATATGTACCCAATTTTAGTGTTTAAACATTCATTGGAAAGCTTATCTTGAGTACTTCCTCTGTCTAGAATAGTGTTATGAAGTTTTTTATGCTCTATGAGTTATTTAGGTTTTAGTGAAGTCCAGTTTTCAGCCTAACTGAGTGGACAGGTAGTCTATTTTGAATCAAATAGTTGCCAACCCAAATCTACTCCAAATTGAGTGTTTGATATCTCATTTGAAATCTCTAGGTGTCTAGTTTGAGTGACCAAAGTTTCAAGTTCATTGGATATTTTACTTGGTACCAGTTTTCATTTGAAGGCTCTGCTGTTGGCAAGAGTCTTGATCCTGAGAAGGTCTTCTACACTTTCCGCTGCGATTAGGAGAGGAATTCTCCAACAATTGGTATCAGAGCATTGGAGCTTGAAGAGGCAAAGCATTGGAACTAAAGTGAAGCAAAGGAGAAACTACAAATCAAGGGGGAGCTTCGTAAAGTCAAGGAAGAGCGCCACACAATACTTGAGGTAAACTTCAATCTTGGAAGTTTTCAATGGCTGATTTAGGACAACAAGTTGAGAAGTTAGACAAAGATAATTTTCAGTCTTGGAGGTATAGAATGATAAATTACCTTAAAGGTAAAGGTTTATGGAGTCTAGTTAGTGGAGACGATCCACAACCGGTGGACCTTGAAAGATCCCAACATTACTCCGGCACAAAGGAGACAATTTGCTGATTGGGAAGAGAGGAATCGAAGGGTGATGTTCCTCATTTCAAAAGTTATTTCTAACACTATGATTGGTCATGTGCAAAGCTTAGAAACAGCCAAGGAAGTTTGGGAAGCATTGGAGAAGGTGTATGCTACCTCAACAAGGTCTCGGAGGATGCAATTCAAGAACGAGCTCAACAACATGAAGAAAAGCTCAAACCAAAGCATTAGTGAGTATACATTGAAGATCAAGAAGCTTCGAGATCAACTAGCATCAGTTGCATGCAAGATAGAAGAGGAAGACATTGTCCAAACAACCCTCAATGGCTTGAGGAGTGAAGAAAAGTGGAAGCCCCTCATCACAAACATTCTTTATAGAGATCCTTTACCAACATTCGACGAGATTATACCAAATCTTGTGGCTGAAGAGGTAGCTCAACAAGGAGAAGGCAACAAAGGTAAGGACAACCATAGTCAAATGTTATATGCAGGAAGAGGTAGAGGAAGGAACTCAAGAGGAGGCTCGAGAGGAAGAGCAAGAAGCTACAACTACACAAATTTCAGCCAACACAACTCGGAGGACAACAAGGACAACTCAAATGACAACACACATGGAAGAGGTCGAGGAAGAAATAGAGGAAGAGGTTGAGGTTCATACAATCCTCATAAAGGTATAACATGTTATCATTGTGGTAAACTAGGACATTATGCAAATGATTGTTGGCAAAAGAATGGAAGGCGGAATGGAGGCAACCAAAGGAGCCAAAATAACTATGCGAGTACATCAAGTGAAGGAGACAAGCAAATCATGCTGGCCATGAAGCATGACTACAACAACTCGAGAAGTGATGACAAAAAATGGTTCATCGATTCAGGTTGCAGTAACCATATGACATGCCAAGGAGATTTATTCACAAAGCTACAAGCTCCAAGTGGAAAAGGATGTGTGGAGACCGGCGATGAAACTCAACACGCAATTGAGCATGTTGGAGATATCAAGCTTGGAGACAAGAAGGTATTGGCTGATGTTCTTCATGTTCCTACTATTGCAAAGAATTTGATTTCAGTAGGACAAATGGTAGAGAAAGGATATCATGTTATCTTCAATGAAAAAGGTTGCTTTATAAAGAATCCAAAAGAAGGATTAAAGGTCATTGCTCAAGGAAGGGAAGCTTTGGACATTCAACAAACACATGGAAAGGTGATGTATATTCAGCTTGGAAACAAGAGGATTGCGGAAATCGATTTGTGGCACAAAAGGTTTGGACATATCAACATTCCCAAGCTCAAGGACATGAGCAACCATGAAGTGGTAAGAGGTCTTCCAAGATTCAATGATGCCAGAATACATGAGTTTTGTGAAGCATGCCAACTAGGAAAGCAAATTCAACAACCATTCAAGAAAAGAAACTATGTGGCAAGGAATGTCCTCGACTTGATACACACGGATGTATGGGGACCATCACAACAACCATCAGTGGCTGGTAATAGATATTTTGTCACTTTTATTGATGATCATTCAAGGAAAGTATGGATGTTTTGCATAAAACAAAAATCAGATGTGTTCTCCATGTTCAAGAGATTTAAAGCACAGGTAGAAAAAGAAACAGGACGATACATAAAGACCTTGAGGTCCGATGGAGGAGGAGAATATTTCTCCAGAGAATTTTCAGATTTTCTTTATGAAAATGGCATCAAGAGACAATTTACATGTAGGTACACACCTCAACAAAATGGAATAGCTGAAAGGAAAAATCGACATATCACAGAAGTTGCAAGATGCATGCTCAACGAGATGAAGATGCCACTAAACTATTGGGCTGAAGCAACTAGTACGGCCATTTATTTGATGAACAAGTGCACAACGGCTGGAGTGCATAATCTAAATCCCGAGGAGGTTTATTCCGGTAAGAAGCCTGACCTTACACATCTCAAAGTTTTTGGATGTGTGTGTTATGTTCACATCCCTCAAGAACTAAGGACAAAGATGGATGCAAAGTCCAAAAAATCTATTTTTATTGGATATTCATCGGAGCAAAAGGGATATAGGTGCTACAATCCGGTGACAAAGGAGCTACGAGTCTCACGTGATGTGGTATTTGATGAGCTAAGACCATGGTTTGGAGACAAAGGGAAAGAGAAGATTCTTGAAGAAGATTGTGAAGATGATGGAGGTGTTGTCCAAGAAGAATTTCAGCAAATAAGCACTCAAATGTCAGGTCCAGAAGCTTCTACATCACTTGGAGAAAGCTCAACATGGAAGGGGAGGCTAAGGAGTCATTCTTCATCACCAACATCAGCTTATGAAAGATCTAAAGCTGAAAGGGCTGCCCAAAATAGTGATTCAAATGCAAGTGAAGAAGAGTATGAAGAGGTAATCACACCAAAGGTAAAGTTGAACCGGTTGAAGAAGCAATGTTCAAAAGGAAATGAAAGGAGGTCTTCAAGAGCAAGGTATCCAATTGAAAGGCTGAGCTATGATAGTTTTATTGCAAAGCATATTGCATATATGAAATAGGTGGTCAAAGACAAAGAACCGGATGCATATGAAGAAGCATGTACACAGAAAGAATGGCAAGAAGCTATGCAAGAAGAGATGAAAGCTCTCAAGGACAATCACACATGGGAGCTAGTTCCAAAGGCTGAAGGTATGAAGATTGTTCCAAATAAATGGGTGTTTAAAATAAAGAGAAATGCTGATGGTTCTCTAGCAAGGCATAAAGCTAGACTAGTAGCAAAAGGAATCAAGCAAACTCACGACATCGACTATGAAGAGACTTTCAGCCCGGTTGCAAAGATGGGAACAATTAGAACCTTGATTGCAGTGAGTGTAGCAAGGAGATGGCCATTGTACCAACTTGACATAAAAAATGCTTTTCTCAATGGTGAACTTCAAGAAGAGGTATACATGAGTCAACCGATTGGATTTGAAGACAAAAAGCATCCAAATTTTGTTTGTAGATTGAAGAAAACTTTGTATGGGCTGAAGCAAGCACCACGTGCTTGGAATCAAAGATTGGTCGAGTACCTCACAAGGTGTGGGTATAGTCCAAGTAATGCAGATCCCTCTCTCTACATGAAGAAAGAAGAAGGCAAGCAGGTATATATTTGCATATACGTTGATGATCTCATCATAACAGGAAGTAATCTTACAAGAATACAAGAGATCAAAAGGAAACTCGGTAAGGAGTTTAAAATTTCAGATCTTGGTGAGCTGAAATACTTTTTAGGCATTGAGATAGTCTATGGGAAAGATGGCATTTACTTGATGCAAAGAAAGTACCTACTGGATGTTCTTTTCAGATTTGGAATGAGTGAATGCAAACTACTCACTCAACCTATGGACACAAATGTGAAGCTATGCTCAAATGATGGAGAGAAGTTACATGATGTAACTACATACAGGAGTATTATAGGTTCATTGATCTATGCTACGATCACAAGACCAGATTTGTGTTATATTGTTGGAGTTCTTTCTCAATTTATGCAAGCTCCAACAAGTGAACATTTAAATTCAGCCAAACGAGTGCTAAGATATGTGAAGCACACTGTCAATCATGCATTGTTTTATAGATATGATAAAGAATTGCAGGTAAAGGGCTTCAGTGATGCTGATCACAGGAAGTTTAATTGGTAACGCACCTATCTCTGCCAAGTAAAGAGCGAACCATATTCTTTTGTGAGGTTGTGTGAATCGATCTTGATCAGGAAAAGCAAAATGTTGCATGCACATACGGAGAGGGATAGACACATTTGGTGTGAGTGCTGCCATATCTTTCAGATTCAGTAGTTTCCGGTCCTTCATGTTAGTGGGAATGAGAGCATCCTTCTCAGAAGGTACATGTGTGTCGTGTATATTCAAAGCAGAGCTCACCAATTCCAAGGTAAGTTCGAACCTCTTCACCTCGTTGTTGCCTAGCAAAGAAGGAAGAACGAACGTTCCTGGTTTTTCCTTTTATGCATTAGGTTGTAATGTTGAGACCAAATAGTAACATCGTAGGAGATCTGGTTTGGGTAAGGGTGCCTCGAAGTACTCTGATAGCCCTACTCATTGCCATATGGTTTGAAGGTCTTGTGTGTTTTGGAGGGTCTCAAATTCTTTGGAAAAGAACTGGAATCGGACCCGTGACCTGTCCTACTCATACTTGGACTCCCATATATACTTAGCCTCTCCTAAAGGCCCTGGCATGCCATTGAACCAATGAGAATTTGCATGGACTCTCTCTGTGATTCCTGTGGGAGGATCCGATACAAGTATTTGCTGGAGGTGTTGCAGCTCTACATGTCGTTCAGTTGGTGGCACATCAATAGGTAGGCTGTCCACATCAATCCCTGCAGTACTTACTCCTGCCTGTGAGCTTGAGCCTGCTACTTCTGCCATGAGACTACGTGTAGTTGTTGATGCTTATCTGCTAGAAGAAGAGAGGCACATTAGCATTGCATAGGAAACAGGATGTTATGGTGTTCCATCCACGATACTAACATGACATTTCAAGTGGTTAGGGGTTAGTGGGTGGAGTGTTTGTGATGTGTGAGAATGTTGGTTAGTAGGTTAGTGTTTATCCTAGATGCATACTTTGGATGTGCGATGTACTTAGAATGCACCTACATCATAGGGTACTAATTTAAAAAATTGGATCAGGCGGTTTGATATGGGGTTTAAGTCTCCAAACTTTGATGGTGGAATTGTAGCTTTTATTGGTGATGACACGTAAAGGTGTGTGGACTGGATTGTGTTGGATTTGGGACCTTTTGGGTACCCATTTCCCGACATTCCTAGGTGTGACCGAAGATGTAGTGGTGTGGAGTGTAGATGTTTGCCCTAGGATTTGTGCCAAGGGTGCTTGTGAGTGTTGATTCAATCTTGTGAATGGAGGTGAAGCTATTTGAGCTCGTAAGCAAGTCTTGGGCACCCATATCTATCTGGCATTTGGGATAGCCTTCATTGATCGAGGCTACATGTTTCCACAATTCAGGCTTAAGCTTGAGTAGCTCTTCTAAAGTGATATTGCATTGTACTTTAGTATTCTTCACTACCTCTGTGTTCCTAGGTATGATTGTGTCTTTGTTTCTTATCATGACCGTGGGTGCTCTCATACAAGTAGACTTTGCTTCCCATGGGCCTGTGAAATGGGGTAGTTCCTGTAAGGAATTGGACTCGAAGTCGAATCTCTCTTGAGACTGGGCACTCTCCTGCTCTCCATAAATGGAAGGAAGGTCTTGTGGGAATTGATTGTGTGTGTCATCCATAAGTTCGATGGGAGGAGGAACTTCACTCTCTTTAGCCCATTTCTCTTCCTGAATCTCTCGCAAGAATTCTGGTGAATACCGATTCATAGAAGAGGAAGTGTCTGGTTCAGTGGAGTTAGGCACATAAGCTTCCTTGGGAGGAATGCTTATTCTATCACTTGCCCTCTCCTTAGCCTGGGAGTGGACTCCTTTGCCAGACTTTGCAATTATTGTCTCCAATCTATCTAATAGACCATCAAAATGCAATGGTGTTCTAGTGGAGCTAGAGCAATTGAAGAGGTGACTAGCATCAAACATGGCTTGAGCCAATTCCACCATCTTGGCACACAACTTGGTTCGCTCAAGCTCTAGGTCAGCTCTAGGGTAACACCTTTCATGATCCGTTACATTTGGCCCTGCCTGGATCCTGGCCTGATATGCTCTAAGCATCATATCTATGTCCTCGGGAGTGGGATCTGCTAAGACTGATCCTACTCGGGGTGGTGGGTGGGTTATGTGTGGTGGGTTAGAAGGTTGAGGAATGGAAGGTGATGGGGATGGTAGTGGAGGTGAGGTGTGAGAGTGCGTTTGAGATGTGATTTCTATTATTTTGGCCTTGGTCTCTCGTAGACTTTCCTCAAGTTCACTCATCTTTCTTGCCCATTGCCTTTTCATACGTTCACAACTATCTCTCCAAGCTCTTGTTCTCTTCTTATTCAGGCTCTCAATCTCACTAATCTCCACATTCTTTTCCTGGCCTAAGTCTTGGTTTTGCTTAAGTGCCTGAGCTCTCGTGATGACTTGCACCGGGGTCGTGGATGTCACACTTCCTGTGGAGTCTACCACTAAGCCAATAACATTGATAGGAGCAATTTTTGGCATATTGATGGGGTTCTTGGGACACTCTCGTATCAAGTGCTCCTTCCCACAATCTGGACAAAAGCCTTGAATTGTCACAGATTGGGTTTGTGTAGGTGTTGATAAAGGGCAATCACGAATGAGATGATCTCCCTGACATCGGTAGCATGGCCCTCTAGGAAATGGAGGTCTTACCTGCCTAGGCTGAGGTCTAGAGTTGGGGTTTG
This sequence comes from Ceratopteris richardii, assembly GCA_020310875.1. NCBI lineage: Eukaryota > Viridiplantae > Streptophyta > Polypodiopsida > Polypodiales > Pteridaceae > Ceratopteris > Ceratopteris richardii. The sequence continues at coordinate 86,794,236 of CM035441.1, read as the reverse complement.
CGTAGATGACATTCACATATTCTGGCTCCCAACTAGACTCACTCGGTTCTTCATAATAATATGATTCATTAGGCTCCGATGACTGCATGTAGTAAGCCTGTAGGCTATCAATATGGGTAGAGTCAAAACTATGGTCACTTGGGTCACTTTCTGAAAGCAATGGTGTCAGTGGCACTATAGCTCTATTGGGATTTTCTTCTGCGGTTGCATACTTCACTGGAATCACATTGGTAGGAGCAGGGGGTTGCTGCGCTAGGACTGGTTGCGGTCTTTGTTGCCCTTGATAGGGTGGTTGATAGGTTTGTTGGGGCCTAGCATACTATTGTTGTGGGTACTGATTAGGGTACTTTCCTTGTTGTGGATATGGTTGAGGATAATTTTGTCTAACATCTTGTTTGTTATATGGGCAGTCTTGTGCTCTGTGATTGGTGTACCTCCTTTCTATGGTGTAGTACTGGTTGTTGGGAGTAACTTGGGGTTGAGCCATGATAGGGCACACATTAGCCATATGGTCTCCTCCACAAGTGTAGCATCATTTTCCTAGGGCAAATTTGGGAATTTGCTTGCTAGAAACACCTAATTTTTGAGCCACCTTTTCTGCTAGAACCTCAATTGATGTGGATTGTGAGGAAATGAGGCTACTAGAACTATCTGAATCTTTATAGATCTTTGAGAGTTCTAATTCCTCCCCTAGATTATCCTCAATGTCTATGCACATGCGTACACACTCTTCTATGGATCTAGGGTCCTTTAAGTACACATATGATCTCAGTTTGGTGCTTAACAATCCGTCTAGAAATAAGGCCACTTGGCCGGAGTGGGTAACTTTGGAGCAGGGCATCTCTCTAGGTATTGCCTAAACCTTCTTCCTGCGAGCCTCACTATCTCTTGAGGTGTTTGCTTGAAGCTGTATATCAAGGAAGATGTGTTATGCCTAATGCCACTTTTGGAAAACTCTGTGATGAATGCTTCAAGAAGTTGGTCTATACTTCTGTACTGATCTTGGTGAAGTGGTTGAAACCAAGTCAATGCAGTGTTCTTGAGTGTTAGGCAAAAAGCATTGTATCGAGTGAACAAGTCTTCCACTTGTTCGGCTCTCAAAACTTACCTAAACTCTGCTACATGGTCATACGGGTCACCTGTGCCATCGAAGCAATTCTTCATGGACTTTACTAATTGTGTGGGCCTTAAGGTTCTAGCATATTCTCTAGGCCTTGGCAGAGGAAATTCTTCTGTATTTCTTGGATTCTGTGGGTCCCTATGTCTCTCCCTGTCCATCCTATCAGTCTTTGTCCTCGTTCTTCCTCTTCCAAGTGGATTAGCAAAGCTCACCTCGCGTCTATCTCTACTCCTCTCTCTCTGAGTTCCATGAGCCTGAGATGTTCCAGCTCCTTGGTGACCATAAGACACAGTGGATCGAGGTTGGGGAAAAACAAATTCACCCTTCCAGTGTATGCGTGTCTTCCATGCTCTGAGACCACAAAGATCCTTTCCGAAGCATCATCTAAGTAGGTCATTTTGTCTGGGCTATGAGGATCTTTGAATTCATAGATGGTAAGTGCTCCCACTTCGTTAGGCTTCTCAGGCTTATACCTCCAAAAAGCCTCATCCGTCTCTCGATGCACAAGCAAATCTATGCTCCTATTGTCCTAGGGAACCCACTCTGGCGTGATTATTCTCGTCAGAACCGACTTGCCTCGAGGGGTTTTTGGTTCCTTTCCTAAGTTCCCTTGCTCTATGTCACCTATTTCGGTCTCTGAGATAATGCTGCCAAATTCATCTGTTCTTTCTGGTTGGCTAGTGACCACATACATTGTTCCTTCTTTATCAATGTAGGAACCATTTTCGAACTTGACTACAGGGTGTTCTAGTCCCATGGGCTGATCCGGGTTTTTAATTAGGACAATAGATCTTCTTAGACCATCCTCATAGATGCGTGCACCTAACCGGTTGGTCCTAATATACTCCAATTGAGTTCTGTAGGGACCTTCATGTCTTTCTAGGTATGCCACTCCTGAGCTACCTACAGGTCTTTCCATGTTATAAGACATCTCAGAGTCACTAGTTTCTGAGTCTAGAGCATAGGGGTAGACACTCAACTGCTGAGCCCAAGATCTGGCTGTATGGTTGACACTAGCCTCGGATGATCTAATGCTTTGACGGTCTCTCCCTAGGTTTCTTCTTGATCTAAGGTTCATATGCCCTTCCAATTAACCCAATGATCCTTGTACAACCACATTGCTGATTCTTTGATACCAATCACTTGTTCCTTTTGAGTTCCTTTGTAATTTGCCCAATTTTTAGCCCAAATTTTCAAAAAATTACCCCTTTATTTTTTTGCCAAAAATGTCTGTCTATCGCGATAGATGGTGTCTGTCACGATAGACACTAACTGTCATGTGGGCCTGTCTGTCGCGATAGACGGTGTCTGTCGCAATAGACGGGGGTCTATCGTGGGGTCCTGTCTGTCGCGGGTCTGTCTTTCGTGATAGATGAGGTCTATCGTCCGTCGTGGTTTGGTCTGTCATGATAGACGATGTCTGTCGCGATAGACGATGTCTGTCGCGATAGACGAGGTCTATCATGGGGTCCTGTCTGTCGTGATAGACGCTGTCTGTCGTCTGTCATGCTTTTCATCTGTCGTGATAGACGAGTGTCTGTCACGATAGACGGTATCTATCGTGGGTCTCTGTCTATCGTGATAGACAGGTGTCTATCGCGATAGACGGATGTCTGTCGTCTGTCGTGGGCTCTGTCTGTCACGATAGACCGTGTCTGTCGCGATAGATGGGGTCTATTTTGGGGTGCAGTCTGTCGTGATAGACGGGTGTCTGTCGCGATAGACGGGTGTCTGTCGCGATAGACGGGTGTCTGTCGCGATAGACGGGTATCTATCGTCTGTGGTGGGCTCTGTCTGTCGCGATAGACGGTGTCTGTTGCGATAGACTAAAAAAATGCAAATTTTTTAGAACTCTTAGTGATTTGGAGTGCTCTCATGGTGTAGGTTATCGTGCCAAACATGCATTCAAAAAATTTTAAGTTTTTCTATCTGTTGCGATAGATAGAGATCGTCGTCCCGGGACCTGTGCAGAGTTTTGTCGTACCTACGCAAGCTGCTGCAGATGGTGGTATAGCTAGAACCTGCAGCAAAAGCTGAAAAACCACACAAAAACGGATATCATGCAAGCTCTCTCTCGTCTCTCTCACAAGTGAAATGAGGGAAATGAGGTGGGGAGTGGAATATGACCAAAAACTGAAATTTTTGTGAAGATGGAGATGGAGGTGGGAGATGGTGGGGATGATAATGGTGATGATGGTGATGCAAAAACAAGAAAAAATGAAGAAAAATAAAAAAAGAAAGGATGTTACCTATGACTCCAATGTCTCAACTCTACGTCTTACCATCACACGCTCGTCCTCGAAGCTCTCTCCCGGGCAACGGTGCCAAATTTGGTGTCACTCTAGCACAATGGCAAGTACCAACGTGATGAGATCCACCTCATAATTGTCAATCCGTGGAGACGTGAGGACTAGTATGAAGAGTAAGAGCAAGTGATGGCACAAGTGTATGAGTGAGAAGCACACAAACATGCACACACATACACACACACACGTGCACACAAGGCAAGAACAAGGAGAGGAACAATGGAGTTCTTTGCATTAGTCAAAAAGTCTCTTACATAAGCTCAATTCACAAACAATCTCACCTCAAAAATGAGCTCTCTAGCTCTTTTTGTAGTTTTCTGGCTAGCTTTGGTCTTGTCCAGACCTAGTGTCCGGCCTAGTTAAAAATTAGGTTCTAGAGCCTATTTGAGGGCTCAAACGGAGATTAAAAATTATGAAAATTGGTATGTAGCTAATTCTAATACTCTTCAAGCTCGAGGACTCCTCGTCTTGAACAAAATGGAGTCTATTCTACCAAAAACGGGATTTACAATGTGTGTGTAGTGATGAAAATCACTTCAGTTGGAAATTGTTTATGAAAAAAATGATTGGGCCTTGTTGCCATATTATGCATGACTGTTCCTTTGTGCCTGTATGCTCTACTTATGACTTGTATGCCAACAGCAAGTATGGAGCTTTTTGTGGAAGAGAGTGTAGAAGTTCCTTTTGATTTGCATGATCCTTGCATCCTTGGAGTGCTCTTTGTTAGAAGATGCATTTTTGGAAGCCTTTTTGAAGAAAAATAATTGTAAAATGATAGAAATTTGTAAAAATATTTATGCAATTATTGTAAAAATAAGGAAGAGTCTTCCTTATATAGGATAGAATCTTATGTAATTTTTCTAGAATTTTTGGAAACTCCTAGATAGCATATTTTTAGAATAATAGAGGAAAGGACCAAAATTCAAGTGTGAAAAGGGACACTTGAAAATGTATATAAGCTAATTTCCTCTATTATGAGGGGGTTGGTTAATCATTTGTTTACATGCTATCCAAGTGAATAGAGAAGGAGTTTTCTGTTGAAAATCATGTTTTCTCCTCTTTTGTGTGGCTTCTTTGATTTGTGAGTCTAGTTCTTGTGTATCCATGGAGATTTGTGAGCTTCTAATGTGTAAATCTATTGAATGTGTATGAAGAGAGCTGAATACTGATGTGTTGAGTGATAAGTTGATGAAGAATGGTGCTGGAGATGAAAATCGTCTGTTTTCACAGAATCGCGATTGTCTCGTCTGTATGATACAGGTGATATTTTTTTATTTTGACTTCATAATTGTGTTCTGCTGATAAAATAGCATGCATTAGACACCAAGATTGTGGAAAATGGTGGAGATTTGCTCAAGATAATCCAAACCCTAGAAATTCCTCTTCATTTTCACTATTCTCAGAAATCCAGCCATTATTCTCTTATTTCTTGGATTCTATCATCTTGAAGGGGCTGTGGTCTCAAGAATACTTCCAGGATTGACAAAATAAAGATGTATTGTTGATTCTTTATGCTAAATGATTGGAGAGGACAACTCCAAAGATCAATAACAAACTTTTTTTTGGCGCCGTTGCCGGGGAGTATTTCAAAAGCTTCATTGAAGTTGGACCTTGCTGGATCTTCTATTGATGATGGTAACAAACACAAGGAAAAGGTAACACTCTTTAATCAAGAAATGTGAACATGAAAAGGTAGATGTCTTTGTTTGTCTTTTGGGAAAAGAAAGCAATAGATCATCTTTTAGAATTGGAAGTGCTGAAATTTTTGTAAATTGATAGTTGCTCATTACATTGTTAAAGTAAAAGTGCAGGTGTGTGGAAAATTTGAATCAAGAAAGCTGAAGATGAGGTAACATGTGTCTATTCTTGCATTTTTAGAGTTCTTTTTGACCAAGTACTAGGCAATATTGTTGAACTTGGGAAGATAACATGGTTGCACTAAGGAAAGGTCAGGTAAAGTAGCTAGATGCAAGTAGAAAAGATTCATTTGTTAACCAAATCAAAGCATAAATCTTGAGAAACAAAGCTGATTTGCATTTTGAAAAGAAATGTGTGATTGAGTTTATCTTTGCAAAAATTGATGTTTGCATTCCATAGCACATTTTCTTTGGAAAGTTTTTCTCATGAACTGTTTTGATAGCTAATCCATAAGAGATCATAACCAATCAAGGAACATAGGATCAGAAGATCACCAAACAAGAAAACCTAATTGAAGTGTTTACCTTTATTTAGGGCAAAATACTAAAAAAATTTCATAAAATTCATAAAAAACAATCAAACAAATTTCTTTTCTTCTTAGGAAGTTGAACTGAAGCCTTGGGGATAAGAGTAATAAGGACCAAGTAAAAGAAAAGCAAAAAATTTGTCAAAAATTAGCAGATTTGAAAAACACGATTTTCTGTACAAACATCGCGATTTTCTGATTAATGTTGTGACTATGAGGTAAAATTGCAGGTGATTGTGGAATTGGAGTTGGTAAAGGGTACTGAAGGGGAACAAGAGAGAAGAATACTCAAATTTGCATAACATCAAAAGTATAGAAAAAACACGATTTTCTGCACAAAATCGCGATTTTCTGAGTAAGGTTGTGATTTTGATGCAAAAGTACAGGAGTCTGGTGAATTACAAAGGGTAGAGGGTATTGAAAGAGAACAAGAGGAAAGAATACTCAAATTTGCACAAGATAATATCTACAGAAAAAACACGATTTTCTGCACAAAATCGCGATTTTCTGTAAGGAAAATTTTCTAGAATTTCTAGCATATTTGGGTTTTTTGAAAAAGATAATTGCAATAGATGTCATCAAGATTGGGTAAGTAAAGATTGGACAAGTGAAAGAGTGAAGAACTGTGGAAATCACACAAAATCGCGATTTTCTGGACACTATAAAAACCTGGAATTCAAAGAAAAATTCATTTGAGTGAGTGTGAGAGAGAGAGCAGGAAAATCGCGACTTTCTGCAAATACAGGTCTTGAGGAGCTTCTTTGAGTCAAGCAAGCAAGGTGAGTGGTTTCTATATCACCTCAATTACATGCCTTTAAGTTTTCATGATCAATAAGTACAAAAAAGTAGGAGAAAATCAAAATCACGAAATCGCGATTTTCTGAGTTTTGAATTTTCAGTGAGAAAAGATTATTTTTTGGTTAAGTTTTTTCATTGCATGGTAAAAACTTAATAAAGCGATTCTATTAGAAGAAGGAGAAACTTAAAAATCAATACTTCAAAATCTTCAAAAAAATGTTCAAAATCGCGATTCTGTAGTCAAACACAAAATCGCGATTCTCTGAACTATGGACAAAATCGCGATTCCCAGAACACGATTTTCATAAGAAAATCGTGTTATTTACGATTGTGAGCAATCACGATTGTCTGGGAACAAAATCGTGAAAAACACGATTTTGAGCACAAAATCGTGAAAAACGTGATTTTGAGCACAGAATCGTGGAAAACGCAATTTTGAGCACAGAATCGTGAAAAACGCGATTTTGAGCACGAAATCGTGGAAAACGCGATTTTGGGCACAGAATCGTGAAAAACACGATTTTGGGCACAGAATCGTGGAAAACACGATTTTGGGCACAGAATCGTGGAAAACACGATTTTGAGCACAAAATCGTGGAAAACACGATTTTGGGCACAGAATCGTGAAAAACACGATTTTGGGCACAAAATCGTGGAAAACGCGATTTTGAGCACAGAATCGTGAAAAACGCGATTTTGGGTACAGAATCGTGAAAAACATGATTTTGAGTAGAAAATCGTGAAAAACACGATTTTAGTCATAACATTGTGAAAAAACACTAGCCTAGTTAGAAAATCGTGAAAAACACGATTCTGAGCACAGAATCGTGAAAAACACGATTTTGAACACAAAATCGTGGAAAACACGATTTTGAACATAAAATTGTGAAAAAACACTAATTTGGACACAAAATCGTGAAAAACACGATTTTGAGCATAGAATCGTGAGAAACACGATTTTGAGCACAAAATCGTGAAAAACACGATTTTGACCACAGAATCGTGAAAATTAGGTGAATGATCCTTAGGTCTGGGAACAAACTAAATTCACATACTAAGCAAGACCTAGGTAGGAAGGAGATAGAGTCAGTAGTAGGGGAAGTGCAAAGCTCTCTCCTAAAGAAGAGGTGGAGACCTCTTTATATACACAATGGCAAAAAAGCATGCTATGTGGGATTTCTAAACTGAAAGGAGAATGAATCCCACTTATTCTCGAGTGTGGCACTCACACACACCTATACAAGAGTGCTTTATTAACTGAATGAAAGGTAGAAAAAGGTACAAATGATGATGAAAATAGAGTGGATCCAAGAAATATATGTTGTATCTTCAACAGGTGTGTACAAGCACAACCCATAAGTGAGGGCAGATCCCTCCATCCATCAAAACCCTCCCTGGACAAATGGGCACTCTCAGCAGTCAAATGGGGAGCATGAACCCCTTGAACGCATCCTCCACACTTTCAACTTGCATGCCTAGATCTGTTGTACAAAATGCTTTGTTTCCTAAGGGGCAGGTCATGCAAGTGTTAGACCTCCCTTCTTTTCCAAAGTAGAGTGTCCACCTAATCTCTCACAAACCACCATGGAAAATTCAACCATGATTCAAAAACCTCAATAGAAAGCCAATTCAAACTACTCCATGGATGCAGTGCAAGTCTCCAAACATGACTAGCAAAAAGCAAATATGGGTACCCACAGGCCAGCAGACATTTATGAATTTTTCTAGTTCATCACATGAACCAAGGAAAATGATGCGTCAACATTGACACTCACTAGGTACCTAATAAGTCTATGATAGCCAAGCCTAACATCACTCACATATGGGTGTCCAAGGCATGTTTACTAGCTCAAAGACTAAGCCATGTAACAACAGTCCCTCAAAAATCACATTGATTATCCACCTCTTCCTCTCCCAATCCATCTTTGTATCTAAGCTGATGAAATGTTTCCCTTCATCAATCACTAGGAAATGTGTGCCTAAGTAGCCCCAGAATCTTCAATCCTCGATATTATACAATGTGAAACCTCATGAAACTAACCTTTCTCTTTGTAATAATTCACTAACACCCAAGCTAACTAATCAACCCTTTAAAAATAAACCCTTACTGACTTCCAACCATACTTAATGATATCTCTCATGAATGGATATGTATGCATTATTCAGAGCATGCAAGAAGTCTAGTGATGTGCATTAGTCACTAAGAGATTGTTTAAAAATCACCTCATAGCACAAGGCTACATAGGAGGCATATCAGTTATGGAAAGGGATTGCAGTCTTGCTATGTTGGGATCAAGATTAATTTCCATGCTAATGTGTTATCTTTTGTAGCAGATATTTCGCACAAACATTCAAGATCAACATGCACGTAGGAGAATCCTCAAGGGCAGGCACCAACTTACCCGCTATGGATTTTGAAAATTTACTAGAAGAGTCCATCCTTCGATGTTACCTCCATATTTCCAAGGTTTTATGGGCCCAATGCCTATTGAAGACCCACCCATTGGAAGGATAGAATGGGTTCACAACAAGTCTCATTGGTTTCAAGGTTTAGCAAGACATATAACACATCTATGAAGCAAATCTATGCTTTAGTGGTAACACATCTAACATATAACACATCTATGAAGCGAATCTATGCTTTAGTGGTAACCCCTTGCAAACATATAACACATCTATGAAGCGAATCTATGCTTTAGTGGTAACACTTGGGCCAGATACCAATTCTTTTCCAAAGACTTTGAAGAGCTCTAAAATACAGAGGAATTGAGGCCAATATGGGAGAAAGTAGGGTTCACAGAGTACTTTAGTGCACCTCTACCCAAACCAGATTTCTATTGTTGTTACTACTTGGTCACCACCCTCCAAGCTTTGGTAAGAAAAGAACTCCCAGATACCTTCATATTGCCCTCCTTGGGTACAAAACCTCCCTTCAAGAAGTTCAGACTCTCGATGGATCTCATCCAAGCAGCATTGAAAATTCATGGTACTCACACCCTACAGAGAAAGTGCCACTTATCTTGGAGCCCATGAAAAAAGGTGATGTCTTGAAATGGGAAGCTATATCTGCTATTCCGCTAGAACTGTCCAACCCACTACACATTTGCATGCAACATTTTGCTTTTCTGACTCAAGACCGCTTTACGTGACCTCCCAAGAGAACATGGTTTGGACTATACCTAGCAACCATCGGCCCTCAGATAATTGACTTGGCTAGTTGGGTCCAAGACCAATTATTTCTAGCCAATCATAGGTTGGCAAGGAAGAGAGTGATTCATGGATGTTGTGTTATTACAAGGATTCTATATATGTGCCTAGCGTATGATATTCTAATGGAGAGAGCCTTATCAAGTGCTCAACTACCATAGTACTAGGGTGCCAATAAGTCCCAAAAATAGCCTAGAGCATGATCATGAAAAAGAATGAGGGAATCCATCTGTTGCCTACAAGTAGCTACCTCACCATCCCCTCAACCATCACCTCATTATTCACATATGGAACCCCAATCAGTGATTCCTACAATTCGTATTCGATTATCGTGAAAACCCACATCAAAAGGAACATCTGATGCTAGGAACACTTCTCAAGCACCCATGAGGGTTGTCCCAATTATAGAGGCTCAAACAGTTTATGAATCTACAGTTGCGATGGGACGAGAGGCATTTGCATTTCCAATTCCAAACATGGAGGCTGAAGCTCTAAACACTATGTTTGACTTTGAGATGCATGATGCATTCCCAAATGAGTTCCAATTCTCAGATGCACAATTATTCTTTACAAAAAACGAGCACCCAAGCTACCCTAGTTCCCCATTTGACCATGAAGGTAACCACTCCATAGCGGACCAAGAAGATGATGACAAGTCGGTCATAGATGATGATGAAGAGGATGAGGAAAGCCAATAGAATCAAGAGGATAATATTATGGATCAGCAAGAATAGGAGGACACACAACGAGACACTCAAGGTGATACAAGTATGAGAGAAGATGACACTAGGGTAGCAACTTACACAATTGCAAATCAACAATTATATAACACCATGCAAGATGTGTTGGCCAAACATGAGATAACAAAGCAATAGAGCCAGGAAATCTTGCAATAGGAGCTTGCTAATAGTGGGTTTGAGGCCACTTTTGTAAATTCATTTAATGAATTGATTCAATATATGGGCACAGTGCAAGCCTTGCACTTCTTGAAATGCAAGCCCTTGCAAAATTTGATCCACGATGCATGCAACTACTATCTCGATTGGGAGAATACACTCGAGTTCTTGTCGATACTAGTACTTCTAATAGAAATGATGTTGAGGAACACTCATTGACAACAATATCAACCTGGGACCACACCACCTCCATACCTATTGAACTCCTGAACCACCCTTTTATCCACCCATACTCAAGACATAGCCTCTACGACTGAAACCACCCCACAACCACCAATACAACCTGCATCACCCATTACTAGTCCCTCCCATATTGTTGTCCTCATCACATCTTCACCTATTATCACCACTTCTAGTTTAAATGATTCATCAATCCATGATTAGAACACTAACAATGATTTTTATCACTAACCTTTGTATATAGAAACATATAATTTTGTTATGCCATGCTCCATTTTGTGCAAGCCAAGGAGTCCTCAAGCTTGAAGAGCCTAAGCAGAGCCTATGTACCAAGTTTTGTAATTTTTAGAGTTCATTTGAATCCCCAAATAAGCTCTGAAACCTATTTTTTAACGAGGCTAGACACTGGGTTTGAAACCAGTCAAAACTATTTTAAAAACTATAAAAAGAGCTAGAGAGCTCTTTTTGAGGTTGGTTAGTTGAGACTAGAGAATTAGAGAAAGCTTGAAGAGAGATTGAGTAATGCAAGATAGTGTTTCTCCTTCCATTATCGCTCCTATTGTCTCTTCCATGTGTGTGTGCACTAGTGTGCTTCTCACCTTCGTCTTCAGGCACATCACTTGTTCATGATCTCCATATCATCCTAACTCTTCCATCGATCGGCAATTAAGGAGGTGGAGCTTCTTGATGTGGTACTTGGCCTTGTCTAGAACAACAAGAACTACACCACAACTCAATGTGAAAGATTAGGTATGGTCTATGCGGTAAAGAAATTTTGGAATTATTTATCGTCCAATAAGTTCAAAATTTTTATGGAAAATTAAGCCTTACTTTACTTTATGAACAAATCTTGCAATATTGGAAGATTAGTAAGATTGTTTCTCTTACTGATGGAATATGATGAGGTAGTTGTTAAGAAACACTAGACCCTCCTCGAGGTGGATCACTTTTCATGACTTACTTCAAGAGAATCCCTTCAAGGTACGTGAGATGTTCTTTTTGATGCATATTTGTTCAACTTAGATGTAGTTCCAAATTGGGAAAAGCAACTAGAGCCAATCCTAACATATGGAACTAAGAACCCAATAGTGAGAGCAGGAGGAAGTAATTAGATTGCAAAGATGTCATATACTCGCAAGAAGTATCTATAAGCAAGATGAACAAGGAACATTAACCTATTACATGGACAAAGAGGAGCATTAAAAGTAATTACAATTAGCTCATGTATGTGCCTTAGGCCAAAACTATGCTGAACGAAGAACCCCCCAAGCATTGAAATGATTAGGTGTACACTAGCCAATGATGGAATCCGACATACATAGCTTGATTAAGGATTTTCCAACCTATATTAGCAGACCCTCGGTTGAACATGCAACACTATATCAAGTTTTTCTAATACCCAATCGGATTAGCCCTTTAGTTGAATTCTAAAGAACAAAGACTTTCCTGAAAGAGATGATACTAGCTCAACAAAGGAGTCTAGAATAGGAAGCTCATGACTACAAATTAATTGGAGATCATTTGTACAAATGGGGGAGAGATGAATATTTGAGATTATGTATACATGAGAACAATTGTTTGAGACTACTAGAAACTACACAAAATGGTGTTGCATGTGGACACTTTGGACCTCTCGTGTTTTGAGGTCTTTGGTGGCCCACTCTTCCATGGATGCGCATACCTATGTGAAACATTGGGGTACAAGCCAGAGAACTTAGCAACATATACAAGAAGATGAGATGCCACTAAGATCCATGATGGGAGGACACACATTCTCCGAACATGGGGTATAGACTTTATAGGACCCATTAACCTCCCTGCCAGTAACTCTCATGTGGAGCACATCATAGTTGCCATTGATTAGCTCACTAAGTGGGTAGAAGTAAGAGCTACACATAAGAATGATGCACAAACCAGATCTAGGTTCTTATTTAAGAATGAATTCACAAGGTACGAGCTTCCAAGTGAACTCCTTAGTGATAGAGGAACACATTTCTTGAATGAAGTGATTGAATATCTATTACAAGATATCATGGTTATTAAGAAGAAATGAACACCTTATCATCCACAAGATAATGGATGAATGGAGTACAAAAAAGATCTTGTGTCATGCATTTATGAAGCTTGTAGACAATAAACACTCTAACTGGGACAAACAACTACACCATATTGTTTGTTCATATCAAGTGGCCTATAAAATGGTGTTCAATGCAACTCCCTTTGTAGATGGTCTTTGGCCAAGATGAAATGATACCCCTTAATTTGTTCATACCCACATTAGAAGTAGCACAAGAGCATTTGGACTGGCCATGAGCTATCCTCTAGAATATAGGATCTAGAACATCTAGGAGAGACAAGATTGAGGGCAGCAATGAGAATATACACAACCAAGAAAAAGCAGAAGGCTTATTTTGATGCACACATGAAAGACAAAGGCTCAAAATTTGATGATTTAGTGTTGATGGATACACTCAAGCAACATGCAGGTTATGGGACCATGATTATCAATAAACTTTCTACAAGTGGTGTGCGCAGTACAACTAGCCACCCTAGAAGGAGATGTACTAACAAATTACATCATTAGTTGTAGATTGAAGCTCTATGAGGAACCTCTCACAAAAGAGATGATTGCACGATTTGACCAAGCTAAGAAGTGTACACAGAAAGAACAAAGAATTAGAAAGAGGCACACGTTGAGGCCCTTGAACATATTAAATGCATGAAGTTGAGTCGATAAGGCATATTATCAAATTAAAATGCCCCAAGATATCATATGTTATTGTACCAAACTAGAATGAGTATCTCCCCTAACATAGTAGATAGAAGGCCATTCATCTTAGTGGAGCTAGAACAGGGCACTACAACCAAGACCATTAGAGCCCTATTCGATTTAGGAGCCACCACCATTGCCATTAGGTATTCGTGTTGTCCAGACATGAAAGTAGAAGTGGATCCAATTGAGGCTTACCTCATTGGATTGGGAGGGGTGGAAACCCCTTGTTTTGGTGAGGTGGAAGTTCCTATATTCTTACATGATGTCCCCTTGATATTAAAGCTACTACTTTGCCATGAGGAAGATCTCACCAAACCTTTGATATTGGGCCAAGATTAGGTCTATGACAACAAAATCGACTTGAGCCTTTGAAGATGAGTTCTTTAGGTTTGGGTTACTAAGTGTGAGGAGTGATGGTTGAAGCACAAACTTGTCTGTTTTGATTCATCTTTTTATGAAATAACTCCCGATAGGTTGCTTTGATTCCTAGTTAGATTCCTCTAAAAGTTTGTTTTGAAGCACAAACTTTTTATGCAATAACTCCTGATAGGTTGCTTTGATTCCTAGTTAGATTCCTCTAAAAGTTCTCTGGCCAATTTTGATCAGAGAATGAGCACTGAGTGAAATACTGAAGCATATATGACCAAAATAGAAAGTTTCTTCATGGTGATTATTAGTCAAACTTGTCTGTTTTGATTCATCTTTTTGAGAGTGATCTTCCAACGTACATAGGGTGTATTAGACACATCCTCTGGTGTAGCTCAAGCGTAATCACCACCTCCTTTACTTGTCAATTTGCGGAGACGTGAGGACCGGTATGAAGACCAGGAGCAAGTGAAGGCACAAGTGTGTGAGTGAAAGCACACCAACATGCACACACATACACACACACGCACACAAGGCAAGATCAAAGAGAGGAACAATGGAAAGCTTTGATTGCAAAAGAGTTCTCTTACAAAAGCTTTATTTTCTAACAAGCCAACCCCAAAAATGAGCTCTCTAGCTCTTTTTATAGTTTTTTGGGTAGTTTTGGCCCTGTCCAGACCTAGTGTCCGGCCTAGTTAAAAATTAGGTTCTAGGGCTTATTTGAGGGCTCAAACGAAGTCTAAAAATTATGAAAATTGGTAGGATGATACTTCTAATACTCCTCAAGCTCGAGGACTCCTTGGCTTGAACAAAATGGAGTTACAAAAATAGAAAATGGTATTTACAATGGTTTTTAGTGATGAAAATCACTATTTTTGTAGGGGATTCTTCTGAAAATTTGACATACACTTCTTGGAGCTCCCTACTTTCTCCTTCTTCTTGTGTGTCCACCTCTTTGATGCGCTCCTATGCTTTGTCCTTGACCTTCAGCTTCAACACTCCCCCCCCCTCTTGAGTCTGTCGTCCGTGACAGACCCTTGTTGTACTGGTTGTTCCAGGTAGTGCTTTGAGAGATAGTGTCCCTTGGTATGTGCTTCTTGCTTGGATTCCAGCGTGACTGTGTCGTTGTGAGTCTCCATTGATGACCTTTAGATCTTCCAAAGATGATGTTCATAGTAGTCATGCCAAGTACTCATTACCCATAATGGATGATGGTTAAGTGTGTTCGTGCATGGGTTGAGGAAAATATGTGCCTTGTGCACGGCCTTGTAATGTAGCCCTATGCATGCTTACTTGGAAAATGCATCGGAAGAAGTATGGTGCAAAAATTGGGGGACTTGAGCTAAGTGCTCAAGGGTATGCCGACGGAGAGGTTTCCTAAGCTATCATGGTTATGATGTTTCCAAAGTAAAGATACTTACCATGGAGAAGGTCGATCGATGTTCATCTTTTCGTGTTGTACACTCGGCCTTTGGGATGGAACATTGTTGATGAATTTCCATGTTGATGGTCCACTGATGAGATCTTTTGAGTGGCTGATCCTGTATCCTCTTTTCAATGCATCATTTGCCAAATACTGAGAATTGAATTTCTTTATATATTCAGTATACATACAAGGATTTGCATGGTACCAAAACTATCCCTTGCAGATATCTCCTTGGATGCTCTTGTACATATGGTAGTTAAGCATCTCTCAAGTTGCGAACCTTCAAGCTCTTCACTCCTACCCTGGTAAGGGGAAACCATGGTTGTGGATGCCATGTTCGTGCCAAGTTCTTGACATCTACCAGATAAGGCAACAATTACATCATCTGCTAGCCGAGACACACTTCTATCCAAACTGATAAATGCCCAGTAATCGATGGTTCAATCTTCCCTAAGCATGACTCATTCATGTTCCATGAGAGAAACCTGGGAACAAGTTCTTTCTCTTCTTTTTTTTTTTTTTTTTGAGGAACAATGTCACCAAACAAGAAGACAGATGTTAGTATCAGCAAACTAGTTGACATATGTCAATGTGCTCTTGTGCATGGGACTCTCAAATGTGTCTATGTACGTCCATGTAATAGGGCCCTATATTAATGCATACTTTGGAAGTGCATGACCTGAATGGTGCAAAAGACAGGGTTGTGCAAGAAGCACATGGTTGTCGCTCGGCGAGGCTTTCGAAGTTACTTGTCGATGTTGATGCCAGCTTTGGTGGAGTTAGCCATTGGATCTCGAAATGATGTAATCCTCCTTATTGGGGTCCATTTTAGAACAATATTTGGCACTGTAAAGATCACTTCAGGCATCTTCCTCTTTGGATGCTTTCTGAACTGTGGTATCCAGTGTGGTTGGTGCTTTGGTTCGGTGGAGGCTACTTGTACTTTTGGCTTCCAAACCCATATATTTTTTGCACTTCTTCCTACTATTGTTGAAGAGCTGATTTGATCTTCTTTTAGT
This sequence comes from Ceratopteris richardii, assembly GCA_020310875.1. Taxonomy (NCBI): domain Eukaryota; kingdom Viridiplantae; phylum Streptophyta; class Polypodiopsida; order Polypodiales; family Pteridaceae; genus Ceratopteris; species Ceratopteris richardii. The sequence continues at coordinate 86,777,861 of CM035441.1, read as the reverse complement.
CTCTGTACGTGGTTCTTACCCTTTTCTCTTTTTGGCTTCTTTGTTGAGACCTTTCGCGTGTGGGAGAACATAGGTTGTTGTGGATGTAAGAGTTTCTTAGGTACCCACATCTGTAATCGCCCTTGTTGAGCTGCAGCTAGTTTCTTAGGCACCCAAACTTGTTGGATACCTTGTGATTGAGCTTGTCCGAGCTGCTTCCTTCGTCTTCTGGCCTGGTTGGCTTGCCTGGATGGGCTTTGTGGGGGCAAGGTTGGAGGTTGCTCTCCTTTGCATACCCAGATCTGCGTCATTCCCGGAACTGCTTTCTTGTTGAATGGTGTCTTTCTATTTGCTATAGCAGTTGTCTTGAATTGTTGTGCTTGCTTCTTAGGTTGAACTACTGGGGATGCTTTGCTCTTCCAAAAAGAAGGAGGTTTCACTTGCCTTTGCGATTTTCCTTCCATGATTGAGTCCATCTGGATCATAGAGCTTTTGACACAAACAACATCTTGCTCGTGAAGATTAGTCTTAGAGGGACTAACAAAGTGTGTGGTGCCATGATTTGTGAGCATGCAGTTCCCTAATTCTATTGTAATGCATTGTTCATGTACCCAAACTTGAAGAATTTGACTTCTTAGGTTTAAGTTAACTGCATGGTCATAGATCCAATCTTGACCTAAGACAAGTGGTTCTGTAAGATTCTCATCTTGACACACTAGCGCTTTGACTTTCATTGGAACATCTTGAAGGTAGATGGGAAGTTCCACCTCGCCCAAACAAGGGGTTTCCACACCTCCCAATCCTATGAGATAAGCTTCTATGGGATTGATGTTCAGCTGCATGTCTTGGCAGTAGGATAGTCTAACTGCACTACTTGCTGCACTTGAGTCAATCAGTGCATTCACACTCCTTCCACCCTTTCCTTGTCCTATCTCTATGTTCACAAAGGGACGTCGGTCAATGACTTGAGAAGTAATTATTCCTGATTTTTGGCACATATGCATGTGATATTTTGGGGCTTTTGAGTTGACATCTAGGCCTAGTCGCCTTAACTTATTTCGCCTAATACGCTCTCTGGCCTCTACCTGTGCTTCTTCCCTCACCCTTAACTCCTCTTCTTTTTGCTTCTTAGCAGTGTTGAGTCTCGTAAGCATATCCTCTGTAAGAGGTTCTTGGTATAACTTGACTCTACATCCACTAATATAGTTTGGCAAGATATCTCCTTCTAGAGTGGCCAACTAAACTGCACCGCTAGTGGAAATTTTATTAATGATCATGGGTTTGTATCCTCTTTTCTCCAACTTACGGGCATGTTGCTTTAGCATATAAACCAACACTAAGTCTCCTTCTTTCAACCCTTTATCCTTGACGTGTGCATCAAAATATGCCTTTTGTCTTTTCTTTGCAGCATAGATGCCTACTGCCACTCGTAGCCTCATCTCGCCTAAGCATTCTAAATCAAAGATCCTAGAGGACAACTCATGTCCATTCCACTCATGCTCTTGTGCTACCTTTAATGCTGGGATTAGGAAATCTAATGGTAGCACAACATTTTGTCCAAAGACCATCCGAAATGGGGTGGCATTGAGTACCATTTTATAGGCAACTCGATAAGCCCACACAGCATGATGAAGTTGTTTGTCCCAATCAGAGCGTTTATTATTTACCAGTTTTGTTAATACATTACGTAGGATCTTGTTTGTGCTCTCAGCTTGTCCGTTAGCTTGTGGATGATAGGGGGCAGACTTCTTATGTATCACCAAGAATTCTTGGAGAAGATTTTCAATGACTTCATTTAGGAAGTGTGTGCCTCTATCTCACTAACTCTATTGGTAGTCCATATCTTGTGAACACATTCTCAAATAAGAACTTAGCTGTTGTTAGAGCATCATTCTCTGTTGTGGCTTTCACTTCCACCCACTTGGTAAGGTAATATGTGGCTACAATGATGTACTCTGCATGGGAGTTTCTAGCTGGGGGGTTAATAGGACCTTCAAAGTCTATTCCCCACTTTGAGAATGCACGTCCTCCCATCATGGGCCTCAAAGGCATCTCGTCTTTTCTGATAGGATATTGTGCACGTTGGCAAGTGTCACATTTCTTCACATAGGTATGAGCATCCATATGGAGAGTGGGCCACCAAAGTCCTGAGAATAGAATGGTCTTGATCACTCGGTCAGGACCAAAATGTCCACCTGCAACACCACTGTGTGCAGTCTCTAAGACCTTTAAATAGTCTGATTCATGAACGCATAGTCTTAAGTAACCATCTTTGCCTCTTCGGTATAGGTTGTCTCCTACTAAGGCGTAGCCTTGAGCCTGTTGCTCCATGCTTCGTCTTCTTGCTAGGCTAGCCTCTTTGGGTAATCTTCCCGATCTCATAAACTCTACCAATGGAGTACTCCAATCTGGAATTAATGACACTTGATAAAGGGTTGCATGCTCCACTGGGGGTTTTTCCTGGCACACACCACAATTCTTAATCCACTCATGAATTTCTTTGTCCATGCTAGGCCAATACACTCCTAAACATTTTAGATTCTGCAATGCTTGTTGTTTAGAATAGTGATTTCCTAGAAATCCTTCATGGGCTTGTTGCAACCAGCTAGTATGTTCATCATCCTCGACACAACAAGCGAGTACACCCTCGGTATCTTGTTTGTACATGCTTCCTGCCAATATGTGATATTTTTGTGATTCTACAATTTCTTCTTGTGAGGTTTTCACATTCTTATTTGCGGGTCCAAAGGTGAGGACTGGTACCAACTTATTTGCCCATTTAGGAACAACTTCTAAATTGAACAGATAAGCATCAGGTAATTCATCAGACACTCCTTGTGGTGACTCTCCTGAAGTGATGCGAGAAAGGTGGTCTGCCCGAAGGTGGGTTCTACCTTTCCTGACAACAACTTCAAAGTCATATTCCATTAGTGAGAGGAACCTTCTTACTAAGCGTCCAGTATTGCAAGGTTTATTGACCAAATATAACAAAGCTTGATGATCAGTGAAAAACTTGAATTTATTGGCCAATAAATAGTGCCTAAACTTCTTGACAGCATATACCATGCCTAAGCCTTCTCGCTCGGTTGTGGTATAATTTCTTTCTGCTGGGTTTAGTTGTCTACTAGCATATGCTATGGGCAAATCTAAATTTCCTTCACCTGTGGGTTGTGCTAGCACACATCCTATGGCATGATTGGATGCATCCACATGGACATGGAATGGTTTATTCCAATTAGGAGTGGTCAGTATTGGTGCTCTTCACAAACGTTTCTTCAGTTCATTGAAAGAATTCTCGCATTCGTCATTCCACTCAAAATTAGACAACAAGGCATAAAGGGGTCTAGCTATGATCGCGTACATGTGGATAAACCTATGGTAATATCCACAATGGCCCATAAAGGCTTGTACCTCCTTAACATTCCTTGGTCTTGGCAGCTCCGCTATGGCTCATACCTTATCTTCATCTGTTGAGATTCCATTCTTAGAAACAATGTGACCTAAGATTTTACCTTGACGCACCATGAACACACACTTTTCTGGGTTCAGACACACTCGATATTCTTTACACTTGTTGAAGATTTGTCTGAGCTCAGGGATGTGAAATCTTCTTTCTTGGGAATGAGCACATAAATCATCCACATACACTTCTAAGCTCTTCCGCAAGAACTCTTTGAAGACATGACACATGAGCCTTTGGAATGTTGCAGGTGCATTGGTGAGCCCAAATGGCATTACACGAAATGCAAAGATTCCCCACTCTGTGGCAAAAGCTGTTTTGTGTTGATCTTCTGGGGCAATGGCTACTTGATTGTAACCGGAAAATCCATCAAGGAAGCTATAAACTTCCTTGCCTACAACACGCTCCAATAGGTGTTCCGTGATTGGAAGTGGATAACTATCTCTGATCGTAGCGGCATTAACTTTTTTAAGGTTAATACACACTCGCAACTTCCCGTTCTTCTTGGGCACCACTACAATGGGGGACACCCATTCAGTATGCTCAATCTCATAGATAAATCCAGCTTCAATCATCCTATCAATTTCTTCTTTTATCTTGGATGCATAAGTGTCATTATATGTGTAGGGCTTCTATTTGGTGGGCTTGGCATGAGCAGTCATGGGGATAGTATGAGAGCAAATTCTTGGATCTACCCCTTTCAAGTCTCTATAGTGCCACGCAAACACATCCCTATATTCCCTTAATAGAGCTATGAGCTCCATTTCTTCTCTTGCACTTAGGTCATCTCCTATATATGTGCATCTCTCTTCGTTCTCTTCAATGGTCACTACAATTTTCTTGGTCTTTTCTTTATTATCATATGATTCTCCTATGATGGACTCTCTCTTAGGCATTCGTACCAAAATTTTGCGGTCGTCAACTTCATATTTCTTGAAGTTTTCTGGTACTTCAAACAATGATTCCTCCTCTTCTTGTTTCACTGCTTTTCTTTTCTTTTTCTTTTGACTGCTCTCACTTCCCTCCTTTGAATTTACCGTTTTAATACTTGTGAGAGGTTCTTCTTCTTTCTGGGTGAACACTCCTATATCTTCTAGATAGTGCTGCTCTGAGTTAAAGCAACTATCCATCACAATGGACTCTATATCATCATCATTCTCTTCTTCTACTATGACATCACTCGGGTCACATTCTTCTAGCAAGGGCTAACACATGAACACTGAGATATCATAACCCTCCTCATCACAATGAGGTGTCCACTGTTCCTCATTGACAGCAATGTCCATGGTGGCTAAGATTTCTGGCCAGCCATGAGGCTCAAATTCCTCATCTAGAAAGATCATCAGTGTGTAGGTTGGGTCTCTAACGGGTCTATCTACTGGCGAAGTTCCTTCTTCTCTTGTATTTAAACGTTTTTCCTCTTCCTCTGTGACCTTGCACATCCACAAATGAGTATCTTCATGCAGCCATGATGGATCAGGTGAACTTTCAGAATGCACAGAGATGGAATCTTCTTTCGCTTTGTGGATAGGATTCCACTATAGGGGTGGTACATCTCTAAAGGAGTAATCTTTCAAATTGACCTTGGTGGTGACCGCTAAGTGCTACAAGTACAAGGAGTTGGTTCCCCAATCTTGTACTATTTGCAATTGTCGTAGGAAGGGTCTTCTTAGGATCATCTCATAAACATTATTTTCCTCAAAGTCACATATAGAAAATGTGTGCTCAAACTCTACACCACAAGTGGTTAGAGTTATCCCTTCTAGCAATCCTAGAGGTCTTTCAAAATGACCGTCGGCCATTTGAAGCTTCATTCTAGTTGGTCTTAATGTGGGTTTGCCCCATTGCTTCCACAAGGAGGTGGTTGCAATAGCAGCACCAGCACCTGAATCTATGATTGCTTTGGTTGTGTAGCCTTGGTAGGTGATTGGAAGATAAGTATTACCTTCTTCACCCTCACACATGTCTCCAATTTTATCGAGAGGTATCTCTGGAACTTTTTGCTTAGAGCCTGTTTTTGGCATAGTGGAATCAAGTTCTGGAACCTGATCCTTCACATGATTCCATAGCTCGGGTTTTGCTTTGAGCAACTCTTCTACCGTGAGATGACATTGAACCTTAGTGTTCTTCACGACATCAGTGATCCTTGGGACCACTGAGTCTTCATGTCTGACCAGTATTGTGGGAGCTCTGATCTGAAGAGATTCAAATTCCCATGGGCCTGGAAATTAAGGGAGTTCTTCTAAGGTATTAGATTCAAAATCTAACCTTTCGTCTCCTTGTTTCTCCACTTAATCTCCGTAAATGGATGGAATGTCTTGGGGAAATTGATCATGAAGATCATCAATCTCAAGAATAGGAGGGGAATTACCCATCTCCTTGGCCCATTTCTCTTCTTGTATTTCCTGCAAGAACTCTTGAGAGTATTGTTGAATTGAAGGAGGTATTCCAGCATCCGTGGAATTAGGAACATAAGCTCCCATTGGTGGTGAGCTTCCTCTTTCAATCACTGGTTGAGCCTGTGGAGGTAAAGAGACTTGTGGTTTGTTTACCAACTGCTCTAATCTTTCTAGTAAGCCCTGGAAATAAAAATCCGGTTTGACGGAGTTTGTCTGATTGAACTTTTGACTAGTCTCGAGTATAGCTTGAGCTTGTTCTACCATTTTAATGCACATCCTCATCCGTTCAATCTCTAAATCTGCTCTAGGGTAACTCTTGTCTAGATTTGCAGTTGTTGGCCCTTCTTGAAGTCGAGCTTGGTAGGCCTTGAATATCATGTCGAAACCTTCTAGGGTTGGATCTGCGAGCACAGACCCTGGTTGCGGTCTATTTACAATGGGTGGTGGGGTGGGATGAGGTGGAGTGGATGGAGTTTCGGCATGCGAGGGGCTTTGAGATGCAATGTCTTCTATTTTTGTTTTCGCTTCTTTTAAGCTTTCTTCTAGTTCTGATAACTTTTTATTCCACTTGCGATTGGCCTTTTCTCTGGTATCTTTCCATGTTCTTGTTTTCCTCTTACTAGGCTCTCCTGATTCACTTGACTCCAATTGTTCTGCTGGTTTATCTTGTTTTAATGCTTGTGCCCTAGTAACTGCCTGTACAAGTGCCACATTACTGCTACTGGCACTTGAATCTGCCACTAAGCCTACCACATTAATGGGTGTAATCTTGGGCACACTAGAGGGGTTTCTTGGACAATCTCTAGGGAGATGGTCTTTGCCACAATCAGGACAAAAAGCTTGTATTGTGATAGCCTGTCCTTGACTCGGAGATGATGGGTGGGGACAATCACAAAGGAAATGGTCGCCCTGGCATCTGAAACATGGTCCTCTAGGGGCTTGTGGTCTTACTTGTCTCAATTGGGGCCTAGGGTTAGCATTTGCGTACATGACATTGGAGTATTTTTGCTCCCAATTTTGCTCCATAGGTGGTGCCTCATATTGATATGAGTAAATCTCACTATGCTCAGGCGACTCAGTGTAATAAGCATGTGGACTACCTTCATGGGAGTAGTCTGAAAGCTGAGGGTCATTATCTGGTATCAATGTGGTTAGTGGGACCAATGCTCTATTCGGATTTTCCTCTCCCACGGCATACTTGACTGGAATCACGTTGGCAAGAGTTGGTGGTTGGTTTCCCAAGACTGGTTGTGGCCTATATTGTGCCTGATATTGCTGTTGTGGTTGATAATATGGTTGTTGGTATTGGTTCTGATATCTACCTTGTTGGTAAGGTTGCTGATAAGTATGTCTAACAGCCTGCCTATTGTAGGGACAATCTTGAGCAGTGTGGTTCATGTATTTTCTCTCAATAGTGCAATATGGAGCATTCCTTTCTCTAATGTTTTGGTTTTGCATTGGGCATACGTTAGCCATGTGGTCCCCTCCGCAGGTATAACATCGATTCACTGAGGTGACTCTTTGTGTTTGTCTATTTTGGACTCCCAGCTTCTTGGCAACTTGCTCAGCTATCTCCTCTATTTCCGTGGAGATTTTTGAAGTATGACTAGTAGAACTATCAGAATCCTTATAGAGTTTGTATAATCCTAACTCCTCACCCAAGTTATCTTCTATGTCAATGCACGTCCGCACACACTCTTCTATGGATCTAGGCTCTTTCAAGTACACATATGATCTTAACTTTATGCTGAGTAAGCCATCTAAAAACAAAGCCACTTGTTTGGCTAGTGTGGGTAACTCTGGAGTAGGGCATCTTTCTAGGTATTGTCTGAACCTTCTCCCTGCTAGTCGCACTGTTTCTTGGGGTGTCTGCTTGAAACTATGGGTCAAGGATGATGTGTTATGCCTGATACCACTCTTGGAAAATTCTACAATGAATTCGTCTAGCAGCTGACCTATATTGTGATAGTTGCAACTACTCAATGGTTGAAACCAAGCTAGGGCAGTGCCCTTAAGAGTCAAACCAAATGCCTCGTACTGGGTGAACAAATCCTCAACCTGTTCAGCTCTTAACACTTGTTTGAACTCGGACACATGATCATAAGGATCTCCTGTCCCATCGAAGTAATTCTTCATTGCCTTGATCACTTGAGTGGTTCTAAGGGTTCTTCGGTGCTCTCGGGGTCTAGGCAATGGAAAATCATGTTCATCTCTGTGTTGCCTATGTGCTTGATGTCTCTCTTTCTCAGGTCTCTCATTTTCAAATCCTGATCTATTTCTGCCCATAGTGTGTGCAAAATGTACCTCAGGTCTCTCTCTATTTCTTTCTCTCTAGGCTTCATGAGCTTGGGATGATCCCACTCCTTGGAGCCCATGGGACACATTGGATCTTGGTGGAGAGAAAATCAATTCACTCTTCCAAGTATATGCATGTCTATCATGTTCTGTTACCAAGAACATTTTCTCTGATGTGTTATCCAGGTAGACAACTTTGCCTGGTATCTCAGGATCTTTGAATTCATAGATGATGACTATGCCCAGTTGGCTAGGTTGATCTGGTTTGAATCTCCAAAAGGCTTCCTCCGTTTCTCTATTCAAGAATAGTTCTATGCTTTTGTTGTCTTGAGGGATCCAATCTGGAGTGATCACTGTTGTCAAAATTGACTTACCTCTAGGCATCTGGGGTCCTTGTCCTACATTTCCTTGTTCTAGGTCTCCTATCTCATTCTCATGAATGACATTTCCAAACTCATCAGTCCTATCTGGTAGGTTGGTGACCACATACATGGTTCCTTCCTTATCAATGTATGAACCCTCTTCGAACTTGACCACCGGGTGTTCAAGTCCAAAGGGTTGATCTGGATTTTTGAGTTGAACCACTGATCGCCTCAGGCCATCCTCATAGATGCGAGCACCTAATTGGTTGGTCTGAATATATTCCAATTGTGTCTTATAGGGACCTTCTGGTGTTTGTAGATGGGAAGTTCCTGAGCCACCTACAGGTTTCCCCATGCTAAAAGACATTTCTGAGTCACTTGTGTCAGAGTTTAGTACGTAAGGACAGCCACTTAGTTGTTGTGCCCAAGACTTAGCTTTATGGTTGACTCTAGACTGAGAAGATCTAATGCTTTGTCTATCCTTGCCTAGGTGTCTACCAGATCTCAGGGTCATAAGCTTTGGTTAAGAGTCCAAAATTTCCCCTTGGTATGGTTCAAAATCCTTTGGAGTCCCCTTGGTTCCCTAGTCCCACCTGAGGGTCAACTTCAAATTATCCTATGTGAAAATCAACGCATTATTCTTATAAAAAACATTTGAGGCCGTGTAGGATTGGAAACGAGCTTTCCAACAAGATATAGAGCTCAAAAAATGGACTTTGGATGAAAAAGTTATGTCAAATCAGGCTCCTGGGGGTCAAAACAGGCAAACAGGACCTTTTGGAAAAAATCGCGATTTTGTGAAATCATGAGAATGGCGATGCTGTAAATCTCCAGAGAATCGCAATTTTGTGACCTTCAAGAGAATCGTGATGCTATAAATCTCCAGAGAGTCGCGATGCTATGAAATCAAAGAATCGCGATCCTGTGAAACCAAGAGAATCGCGATTGTGTGAAATCAGAGAATCGCAATTGTGTGAAATCAGAGAATCGCGATTATGTGAAATCAGAGAATCGCAATTGTGTGAAATCAGAGAATCGCGATTGTGTACCTTGAGAATCGTGTTTTCACAAAATCGTGTTTTTGGCTAAAAATCGTGATTTTTGAGAATCACGATTTTGGGCAGAGAATCATGTTTTTGAGAATCGCGATTTTGAGCAGAGAATGGTGTTTTTGAGAATCGCGATTTTGAGTAGAGAATCATGTTTTCACAGAATCATGGTTCACAGAATCGTGGTTCACAGAATCGTGGTTCATAGAATCGTGTTTTCACAAAATCGTGTTTCCACAAAATCGTGTTTTCACAAAATCGTGTTTTTGGCTGAAAATCGTGATTTTTGAGAATCGCGATTTTGAGCAAAGAATCGTGTTTTTGAGAATCGCGATTTTGAGCAGAGAATCGTGTTTTCACAGAATCGTGGTTCATAGAATCGTGGTTCATAGAATCATGGTTCACAGAATCGTGTTTTCACAAAATCGTGTTTTCACAAAATCGTGTTTTCACAGAATCGTGTTTTTGGCTGAAAATCGTGATTTTTGAGAATCATGATTTTGAGCAAAGAATCGTGTTTTTGAGAATCGCGATTTTGAGTAGAGAATCCTGTTTTCACAGAATCGTGGTTCACAAAATCGTGGTTCACAGAGTCATGTTTTAGAGAATCGTGTTCTAGAGAATCGCGATTTTGTCTCAGAGAATTGTGGTTTTCAAAATTTAGAGAATCACGATTTTGAGCACAAGCACAGAATCGTGTTTTTTGGCTGAAAATCGTGATTTGTGAGAATCGTGATTTTGAGCACCACCACAGAATCGTGATTCTGAGAATGACCACAGAATCCTGATTCTTTCAGCAAGCTTTTAGGTGGGAAACAGAAAATCGTGATTTTTCAAAAAATTTGAATTTTCACAGAATCGCAATTTTCATCACAGAATCACATTTTTTGGGGGGAATTGTAGGAACAGACAAAACCTTACTCAAAAGAGTACTTCCATCTTTGGCCTTTACTGATCCAATAGACTTGACCTTGTGCTTTGTATTATCACCTGTTTGAACTATATGATTAACCACTTTCTTCTCCAAATCAGTCATTAAAGCAATGTTACCACTCAAATGATTGTTGCATCCTGAATCAATGTAAAACACTCTTTGATCTTCACTTGGAACTTCACATGTTGCATTGATGATTAGGGTTGAGTCCTCCTTCTAATCTGAAGCATAATTGTAGTAGGTATTGTTGTAAGACTGACCTTGAAAGTATCTTCCACCATTTCTTCCAAAGAAGCCTCTACGACCTCTACCTCTGAAACTTTGTCTCTAATTTCTTCCACCTCTGCCTCTTGTTGGAAACAAGTCCAAATAGTCCAAGTTTCGCACACCGTAATAGCCATAAAAATTGGTCATTGTGGATTATTTACAATAGTGCCATCGACTGTCATGGATAAGGGAGACACCTCTTAAAGTTGTGACCAGGGATCGATCTCCACTGTCTGCAATCGATGCAAGAAAAAAAGATTTTTTAGTTGAAAAATCCAAAAAGCAATGGCCGCTTAAATCACAAAGAGATTTTATATGGTGTCAGTTTCGTGAGATTTGTTTTTATCTATTCATGAGCAATCACGTGAGTTTTTTTTTGGAGTGATTTTCATAGTGTGCTTTTAGAATTATGCAAGGCTATATAAACAAAACCTCATGCTCATTGTGAGTATCACTCAATCACACAAGCCATCTACTCAAGGAGTTGAAGCTCTAGCAAGAGTGGATCTTGGAGGTGATCAATCTTCTCAAGCTAGGAGAAGATCTTGGAGGCTATCTTGGAGGAGTTCTCACACTCCTGGAGGAGTTGTGGTCTACATCTTGGTGATTATCTGGAGGAGATTCTGTCAGCTTATCATCAACATCAATTGTTGATTTACTGAGAGTAGCAAGTCTATTTCCGTTCTTACTTGCTAGGTTACTCGTTTTTTATTTAGGTTGATCAGAATTTGGGTTTGCTGTAAAACAGTTCTAAACTATTCCTATTCTCCATATTCTCTCTCTCTCACACACACACTCTTCATACCTCTTAGGCACACAATCTCTTGTATCTAGTTCCTATTTCTGCCTTGATACATATATTGTTAGTTTCTATCATATTCACACATTGTAATTTGACATTTGAATATAGATAGTGTAGGTGAGCCTCATAGCCTACCATTACACTTGAAATCTTGACTATTCTCTCTCTATCTTTTGAGTCTTAAGGTGTGTATGTTAAGGTTCATCTGTTGGAAGATCCTGTAAACCTGTGATATATTGTTATTGTGGCCCACTACCACTTCCAACATATGGTATTCACAGCTTAGAATACCAACACCTCTTTGATTATAACTCTGATTATAGCTACTAACACTTTGATTGTTATGCCAACATTCATGAGAAAGATGATTAGTCTTACCACATATCCAACAAGCTTTGAGATGATCCTTGTTGTTTTTGCCTCTTCCTCTACTTCTACCACTTCCTCTTCCTCTTAGGAAGTTTGCTTGGCTTGAAGTACCTTCATCTTCAACTCATTGTTGCTTTCCTTTGATAGCTTTCTTCTTATCTTAGAATACATTGCATGACCTGCACTCTTATCAACATCTCCTTTGATATCATTCTCAAAGGTTAGCATATGACCTAGTAATTGACTCAAATCAGGAGTAAAATGATCCAATGAAAGTTCTGTTGATATATGAAGGGCTTCCACTTCTCATCTCCTTTTAAACTTGTAAGAATTTGTCTTACTAATTTATCTTTTTCAATGTCTTCATCAACTGCACCTACAGAATCAACAATGTCTTTCATCTTTGTCACATAATTAGATATTGATTGTGAAGCCTTCTTCTTGAATGTGGTAAAATCTACCCATACTGATGCTTTCCTTGACTTGGTTGTATTCTGGAAATCCTCCTCCAAAGCACTCCATATATCACTTGCACTTTCAAGTCCTCTAATATGAGGAAGCAAGTAATCATTAACTGCCATGTAGATGATATTCCTCGTTTGAGCATCCTTTTTCATCCAAAATTTCAAGTCTGCAAGTTCATCCCTAGTAGGAAGACTAGGATCTTTGAATTTTGGTTTCTCTTCTTCTCCTGTAATGTATCCCATCAGATCTTTGCTCATAAGATGAGCTTCCATTCTCATGGACCAAGCTGGATAGTTTTCTCTATCCAATTTCTCAATTTGAAGACTGTCTCCCATTCTTTCTTCACCTTTACTATAAAATCTTTAACCTTATGGGTAATGAATGTACCTTTACTTTGAGATTTACTCCTGATCCTTTTGATTACTGTCGTGTGTCTTTGTTTAGCCTCATCTTCAAACTTTTTCCTTTTGAATCCTCAAATGTTAAATTTTGTATGTTCGTAGCAGATGAGGCCTTCCCTTCCTTCACTTTTGATAAACGCTACTCTGATACCAGTGATGGAGATGATTAATCTCCAAAAGACAAGCTATACTTGAATTTAGAACACCACTATATCAAGCATAACTCAAAACCTTCTTCAATTTTGGAAAACCTTTGCCAAATTATGAATCTTTATCACTTCTATGAGTTATAGCGTCACTCATGAAAGTCTACTTCACAAAACTCATTCATTGATTAATGAACTGATTAAAGTTTTCTAGGAAACTTTGACACAACACTCATCTGGTGTTTGCACAGCTACTACAAGTGAAATTTCTTCAAAAAAACTTATAAAACTTCATACTTACTTCAATAAGTAAACCTATGTATGAAACAAGATTTCTCTATAGGCGACTTTACATGTGCAACTTTAACTACTTGGTTCTCTCAATCTAAAACCCGTTTAATCAAATGCTTTTAGACATAGATGGCTTACCTTCAACTTAGAATTTGAGTCCTCATTTGTGTAAAACTTTACACTCTACACTGAGATCTGATCAAATCTTTGATCATCGAGATTGCACCTATTTTAGAAGTCACTTAATACATTTACACATACAAATGTTCCTACTCACAATTCCCTTAGCCTCTTTGCAATTGGACTCTCAAAACTTGACCAATAATGCATTAACTATGGACTTAGACACGTACAAAAGGATTTCTAAAATGATCAAGTACAAAAGGAGAAATGCAGAAAAGATTGTGACACACTTCTGAGAAGTTTTCTTCTATTCACTCATGAAAATAGCTGATGGATGAATCTCATACATTCATCACTTTCTTCCTCTTGTAATCTTCTTTTCTTCTTCTATATCTCTTCTCACATATATTTCTGGAAAATATACAAGTATATATAGGCATATATATACTTACTTATCAGTATTACAAAAGTATTTATGAACTAATGACAAACAATGTACATGTGTATACAAATCACTTTCCTCTGATTCTTCTCTTTACTTCATGCTTCATCCTTTGATCTTTTCTTTATCCTTCACTCTTCATTCTTCATTGTAATCATCAAATAATGATTGTCCTTCTCCAACAACCATTGACTCCTATCATCATCGAGAACGGGGACTGTTCGACACCATAGCTCAAACCCCTAGCTAACTCACCTTGAGTCGAGACATTGTCATTAACTCCTGATTGTTCACCTCCATAGCTAGCACTAGCTATCTCTATAGACACATGATACTGTTTGGGATCAAGATTATCAAAAATAGGGTTTATTACATTGCCTGCCATTCCAATAGAGCTCGTTTACTGCTTAGAAGAACCAGGTGTTCCATCATGCAGTGCATCTTGCAGCGACATAGTATGGGGAACTAAGGGAAAACGAGCTCAGACATAGAGGGTTCCCCTTGACTATGGGGAGCATCGACATGCAGAGAGAGGGATCCCTCTCTCTACAAGACACAAGAGTTGAAAACCCTAGCGATACTCAGTGATTTCATTCTCGGCACTGCGCTTCAAGGTCATTCAAAAAGATAAACATCAATTTCTTGCCTGATTCTTCTTTCTTTGTTCAGGGACCCTCTATCCCAACCTTTGTTCGAGCTACTGTTTACAGTTTTCTCTACCTCCACATCCTCATTTCTGACATGTGCGTACTCCATTCATGATATCTGCGGAATCAAACACATGGCTTTCTCAAGCTTCTTTCCTATGTGTGAGTGTCCATTATACATCTTGGGAGCCCAACTACACGTCCATCCAAAGCACAACATACACTTCAAAAAACATTACGACAAACCCTAAACAAGTTCACTATAAAATTTTGTCCTCATTTATACAACATTTCTAGCATCGTGGATGCAACCTTCTTCTTTACCTTCTCTTACCACTCAATAGGCACCCTTTTATCCAAAATCACAAACCAAAACATCTACTCTTAAAGGGGGGAGGCAGACTCCTTACCTCGTTGCCATAAAAAGTTGCTACTCCCAATGCACAATTTTTCCATGACATTCAGGGTTCATGATGCAATCTGCAAGAAGCACTAGTTTCCCCATGCTACCATGCAAGCACCCATTGCATGTCAAGATATGACATGAGAGAAAGCACTTGGTAAATAGAAATTCCCACTCTTGGGAAGCTCTAGGCCTAGACATTCAAAAATCCATCTAATTCCTATTCTTCTTCGAGTTTGGGGGAGAACCAAAATTTGGCATTTCTATTATCACCTCTACACAAAGGGCAACACAATCCAATCCAAAGATGCATTTTCTCTTAGCTGCGATAATTCCCACATGTAAAACATTGATCGAGTCTCATCTTATGGACATCCAACCTAGCCTTAGGGTGCTTAATGTTTAGGTACACATGGCAAACTTCATCAAGATTGTAGCTCTAAGATTCTTAGGTATGTTCTCTTCTCATTGTTTGATTCATGCTTATGTCATTTCCTTGTCATGATGCTTTAGATTTGTCTTTCAAAGTTAAGTTCCAAACTCCTACTATATGATCAGAACAAACTTAAAAATCAATTAATTGAGAGATTCAAACTAAAGTTTTAGTTTTCACTCTTTTGATTTCAAGATGCTCAAACTTAAGTTTGACCCTCTCTCACTCCAAGTTGAATAGAGACCCAAACTTAAGTTGAAGTTGAGTGTCTCAAACTTAAGTTTGAGATTCTTAGCATATGAGTTAAACAAGAGTTAGAGAGGCTCGAACTTAACTTTGAGCTTCTATTCAAATTGAAGTTATACAAGCTTGAACTTAAGTTTGAGCCTCTATTCAACTTGGCATCAGAGAGGCTCAAGCTTAAATTGTGAGCCTCTATTCAACTTGGAGTCAGAGAGGGATGACAAGTTAGAATTAGAGAGGTTCGAACTTAAGTTTTAGCCTCCATTCAACTTATACTTAGATAGACTTATTGATTAAAGCAAGAGAAGTACCATGTGGATTGTGATGAATTATATGTACAACATGTATAGAAAGCATTCTTCCTCCCCTTTTCTATGAGGAAATGAAAAACTCCAAAAGACAAAGAGGTTTGGGACTTTGAGTTATTGATGTAGTATTGAAAGATGTCCTATGAAAGGTTTTAGTGTGCAATAACATGTTTCAGAGTAGTCTCCAACACATCAACAACAAGGCATCAATCAATAAATGTAGTTCTAAATATTGTAACAACACATTCTTTAGGGATTTTACAAGCATCCACGAATGAGCCATTTCTAAATGTGCAAATATACATTCTAAGATCATGTCCCTCATATTTGAATGAGTCTCTCCATTTCTCTCTCTCTCTCTCTCTCACACACACACACATACATACACACATTAAATTATAAAGTGCAAGGAACTTGAAAGCATAAGGGAGAGGAAAAGCGGGGGGCATGCTCCATGCAAAGAACAATTAGAATCAGCAGCACAATTATCAACAAATACATTAGGGAGCAATCAAACAGAGGCTCTAGAAGAACACCATTTTTGGCATGGAAACATGGAGAACCGACCCTCTCTAGATGGCAATATCCATTGGTGAAAAAAATGGACCTTGCATAATCCTTGTAAGGATTATTAATTTTTAGGGATTAAGGAGCTTAATACATGAGTTTTAGAGAGCAAATACAACCACTAGTGGTATTGTGGAACTAATTTTGGACAATACAAACATTCCACTTCTGTTTTCTCCTTGCAAAAGGCACTGCTTCACATTTGGAGTAAGAATTTGTTATGAATCTTTCTTGAATATGACGTTGTAACATCTAATAAAAATGTAGAGATGGATGGCAAATTCTTCTTTATTTTTGGTACTGTTAGAGCATTAAAAATAATGAACTTTCCTCCTACTATGGATTTTAGGTTTACTTATCCAACACCTAAAACTTCCAAAGCATGACCATCTACTATGGTCATCCTTCTTCTTGTAGAATTAGTAAGGGTAGAAAACATCTTTTTGCAACTTGTCATATGTTAAGTAGCACTAGAATCAAATATCCAAGGACTTTTTGAGACTACATGTTATGGTGCTTGATCAAAGGCTATCTCTTCAATATTGACACATAAATATGATTCTTCATTTTAAGACTTAGACTTCTAGACTTTCTTCGTGTTTTTTTGTCCACCATAGCCTTGACATTTTGAAAGTGATTAAACAACTCACTCTTCTCCTTCATGAAGTATACCCATTCTTTTTGCGTCTAGTCATCAGTTTACGTAAATTGCAAACTTCCATGGATGTGGTCATTTTAGGACTCCAAACATTTGTATGCACTATCTCTAGCACATCATCACTAACATGCTTGTCATGTGGAAATGATGCTCTCAATCGTTTACCAATTTGATATGATTCACATATATTCGAAATCTTTGCAACTTTAAATTTTGGTAATCTATTGAAAAGTTTCTTTGGCTCCATCAACTTCAGGGTTTGCAAATTTGCATGTCCAAATTTTCTTGTTCCATATCTCTATGTTAGCAATAACATGCACCTTTTGCAAACATTTCTACATTCCTTTCAAGGATTTTTACATTGAACATAAACATCTTACCCACTTTTTTCCTTTTGGGAATCAACTTTCCATTCTTCATGTACTCTTGTACATATAATCCATCAGGATTGAATTTGACTTGTAGTCCTTAATCAACCATTTGTCCAATAGAAACTAGGTTCTTTTTTATGTAGAAACATGTAGTACATCCTTAAGATGTTTTACCTTCCTATCCTCCATGAACATTGCTATGTTTGTTGTATGCACAATAGGATGTGATATATCGTCATTCATTTCGACAAATCTAGGTATTGATAATTTTTGCAAACTAGTAAAACATTTTGGATGTCTAATCATGTTATTTTATTCACTTGAATCAACATGCGAGACACTACCATATGATTTTGAAACATTAGCAGACACTGTGTTCATCATATGATGCTAGACCAGAACAAATTCTTTGAATCATCTACACTCATCCACACATATTTTCTTGTTTTGTTTCTTTTTGTTGTTTTGATTCTTCAACTTGCAAAGTCCAAGGTGACCAATTTTACCACAATTTCAACATCTCTTATTAACATTACCTAAATCATTTCTTTGGAATTTTTTGTTGCCTTTTTGGCCTCTGTACACCCAAAATTGTCCTCTACCTCTTGCATTAGTTTTTTTGTTGGCCTTGGTTCTTGTTATTGTTTCTCTGTCCACTTCTAAATCCTCGGCCTTGGACTCTTCCTCTACCAAAAGAATAGATACTTCCAAAAATTTCTTATTTAGTTATTTTCAACATTATAATCTCGAATTAGGATAGTGGATATGGTGATAGCATCATGGGATTGCTTCTTTTTTTTTGACAAAGTCTTTTTAAATTATACACAAGAAAATTACAAGAAGATTAGAGAGAGAGTTACAAAGAAGGTTCATGACCTTGTCATACCCTTTGTTAGGGACCCACTTGTTTTCCACCTTGTTGTTAACTAGGTTGAACACCCTATGGTGTCTAAAGGGATGGGTTTTCTTAGAGTCATGAATCCTTCTACCTTGGCAACTAAGGGATTTTTCTATGTACCATTGTTTGGGAGCCTTGTTGAATTGGCTACACATATTTCTTTCCATTTTTCTATAGTGCTTCACTCTAATAGTATTCCATCATGCAGTCAGACATCCAATCATTTCACCAAGCAAAGCTTACTTCCAGTTGACTTGGTGTACCATCAAAAGAATCTTACTGAGGCATTGCCATGTTACTATGCTACGAGGATAGGTGATCTAAGTCTTCTCTACCACTGTAACAATGCTTCCACCATGGGGGAGCATAGAAAACTTTACTGCATTTGACATTGGTCCATATCCTATGAAGAATTTGCACATGAGTAATGCTTCCTTATTCTTGATGAGGGATGCCAAATGCCCTTGAACTTGAAATTCCATCTAATCCAGGTCCAATTTATACATTGTTTCTTGTTTAAACAATAATGGAGTTCCAAGTTTCTTTTGCCTATGAGAATGTCCCCCATTTTATTGTCTGTGTTCCACTTTAGGCCCTTTAGATGGGGATATCTTGATCAATCATCAGATGCTTATTCGATTCATACCAACCATTGTTTATGTGCCTTAAACGATAAAAATATTTGAATTCTACTCTATGAGTCAGATCTATTGCCCTCGAGCATGATCTTGTATCTTGACTTTAGACACTAGGATGCCCTGTGCAAGGAACATCATGGTTATCATGCATTAATTTTCTTCTCAAATCCTGAGAATCTGGTATACACAAACCTTTCCTTTCCATTTAATTATTCCATTCTCCTTTGAGAAATTGGAATATGGACTTGACTTGTTTGCTTTACTAGGTGAAGAAACAATTAAAATTGCCTCGTCTCCTATGATAAAGTCATCATTGATGACTCTAATCATATGTAACAAATATGGATCTTCCACCTATGCTTCCTTAATATCTTGAAGCAATGAGCTTTCTAGAACTATAAAGCTCATTTTGTACACTATCCATGATAATGCATTAGCTACTATATTCTCTTTGCCTCTTCTATATAGGATTTCCATGTGAAACTCATACATGCCCTCAGCCCAATGAGCATGTTTGCCTCAAAGATCTGGATGACTACAAAAATACTCGAGTGTATGATGATCTGTGTATACCTTAAAGTCTGCACCATAAAGATGGTTTCTCCAAAATTTAAGGACATGCACCATTGCATACAACTCATGTTGATGAACTAGCCAATCGCATCGTGCACTACTAAACTTTTTTCTTTCAAAAGCTATTGGCCTGCCATCTTGGCTCAAAACTTCCCCTATGGCTATGCCATTACCATCTATCTCCAACTCAAATGTTTCTATGGATCTACCACTTTGAGTATAGGAGCCTTTGAAACTACTTGTTTTACAGTATCAAAACTTTCTTGTTGCTCTTGCTTCCATGCAAATGATACTTTTCCTTGAAGCAAGTTTATAAAGAAATTTCAAAAGTTTGGTGTGAATTACTTAAATTTAATAAAGTAAAAAGATTTGGATTGCCTAGAGCTCATCATGTAAGAAAGTATCCGCTCTTGTTGAATAAGAAAATCACAACTATATTTGATGATTATAATCACATTTATGGTAACATGCCTTATGAGTTAGAAAAACAAGCTTTACATTTCACTTACAGAGGGTTTAACAATATATGGATAGATATTATAAGACTTCAAACATACATGGTTCATTTATATGATATAAAGGAACATGAATGTTATGGACCTTTGAAATTTGTAATAAAACTTGATGAAGCTGAAATTAAAAACATAAAAGGATGGAGAGAATAAGTATTGCACTAATGAATAGAGCTTTGGACTATATCCTTGGGAAGATGGATACTCTATCCCTCAAAGTACAATAAAAAATGGAGTTATGGTGGGTTGGGTGTGCTCAAGTTCCATCTTAGGATCACAAAACACTTAAGTAGTTGTTTTTTCAGACACACATTCCAAATGTTATCCAAAGGCATCATTCAAGAGAATTGCTGAATGTTAACTACTATGGAAAGTTTAAAATTGAGTGGCATTTGAGTCGTGACTTAAAGACTTTAAAATGCATGTTTGGTATGAGCGGGGATGCAAATTTTAAGAACCCTTGTTTGTATTGTACGAAAAATCTAGGTACAAGAGGGTGGATTGTTAGAACTAACATTGGGGAAGCGCCTCCAAAAAAAATGTTAATCTACATAATTACTCATCTTCTACCATGATTTGGGATCCCATACTTCCAACAGAATTGACTAATGTACACATATGTTGTATGCAGAGTTAAGGATCATTGACAAGTTGGTTGGTCTTCACTTGGATTATGCATATTCCATCAAGCCTATAGCTCTTGCACATGAATGCATTAAGAAAATGTGAAGCTCTACTTTTAGAAATGGGATTTCATGGTTGTGATGTTCATCTAAGAAAAGATCCAAAGCTTTCACAAAATGGAGGTGATGCACTACAAGATGTGTAAATGGGAGGTGCAAAAGCAAGAAGATTCTTTAGCAACAGTGATGGAAAACAACTAAATGCAATGTGGAATTGTTGGAAACAATTTTGCGAGGTAACAACAAATGTAAACAACAACCCAAAAATATCAAAAAGAAGAATGGAGATGTGGGCCAATCTAGGTAAGCTTTTGAAGATCATGAGGCAACAAGTAATTTTTGATACCTATGTGATTGAATTCAAAAGGGCAATCACGAAACTTATAGAAACCATCACAGAGGCTTGGAGTGTCCAGATAAACTATACAGATCATATCATTAAAGTATCACTAGATATCATCTCCTTTTAGGATAGATTGATTAAATACAAAAAAGAATGACATTTCATTCCAATGTGAAAGCTAAAGTATTTGGAATATCCTTTAGTATTCTTGTGGCCAAAAGATACATATGGATGTATATAGTTTTTGAAATTATAATATTGGTGAAATGAAATGCCATTATTCTTCTTTTAGTCTTTTGAATGAGCTTGACTCTTGAAAATCACCTTTGAGTCTGAGATACTCTTTCCTCCTATAGCGAGCAATATTTTGTACATCTGAGACCTCTGTAGCCACTGCATAACTTGAATAACAGAGGAAATAACTAGCTCTAGAAGCATTGAACCTAGGGCATAACCAAATATCATGAATGTTGTTGTTCTTTCAAGAAGTAACACCCTATATGCATTAAATGGAAATGAGGAAAATCCCATATACTTAGATAGGGTCTTTAGAGAGAACAATGCAAAATCAGGGTCCTCACTGTATTGCTTATATACAAAACATAATAAATCTGGATTCAACTTTGGAAGATAGTGAACAATTGAATGTATATCCACTTTTGTTGTTCCTTTATTCTCTAAAGATTTTCTTGTGCCCTTCCCTTTGCCAAGATATTTGTCTTCATCTAATATAGATAACTGCAAAAACAATGAAAAACAAAGATCACAGAGATAGCATAACAACCTTTGAATGATGAGACAACACATAGTTGTATATGGAAAAGTTCAAAAGAAAAAATTGTTGAAACCAATGTAGGACATGACCAATTCAAGCAAGTAGATCATCAGAAAATCTTGGATGGGTCTAATTGCTTGAATCGATTGTATATCAGAATAAATGAAGGTAAATATGTGTATCTAATCTCAACATCTAAGAATGGTGAGTGACAAGGGTCTCGAATAAGGAGCGACCAAAAAACGCATGAAATATAATCAATCTTGGGCATGACCAATTCAAGCAAATAAGCTTATCTGAAAGGCTTGAATGCACCTAATCGGTTGAATCTGTTGTGTCTCCTAGATGATCATTACCATTACAAATGGGGTCAAATTTGCCTATATCTGATTTCAACATCTAAGAATGATGAGGAATCAAGTATTGCATGAGGAGCAATCCAAATAACTCATGAAATTGAGTAAATCCAAGACATGAACAATTCAAGTGAATAGGCTCATTAGAAAGTCTCATATGGGCCTAATTGCTTGACTTCAAGATGATCATTATCATTACAAATATAGGCAAATTTGCCTAAATATGATATCAACATCTAAGAATGATGAGGAATCAGGTACTACATGATGAACAACCCAAATAACTCATGAAATTGAGTAAATTAGGACACGACCAATTCAAGCAAGTAGGCTCATCAAGAAGTCTCAGATGGGCCTTATCGCTTGAATCGATCATGTCTACCAAATGATCATTGTCATAAAAAATAGAGATAACATCTAATAATGATGATGAATTATGTATTTCATAAGAAGCAAGACAAAAAACTCATAAAATGAATAAATCTAGGACACGACCTAGTGAAGCAAATAGTCTCATCAAGAAATCTTGGATGGGCCTGATCATTTGAATCGGTCATGTCTCACAGATGATTATATTTGCAGTGTAAGTAATTTTTTATGTTGGAGAAGTTTGGAGAGGCTTGGAAAGTTGATTTGTCAACTAGTGAAGTTGGTCTAGCATAGGACCAGCCCTAGCTCTTTGGATATGTAAAGTAGACCTTCTAGGCTTGTGGTTAGTGCAATAAAACCCAATAGGTACTAACCATCATAGGACCAGCCCTAGCTCTTTGGATATGTAAAGTAGAACTTCTAGGCTTGTGTTTAGTGCAGTAAAACCCAATAGGTACTTTGGAACATCAACAAGAACAAGTTGATACAAGGCAGCTAACTTGCACCTTGACTAGCTCACAAAAACCTTCTAAAAATGGATGGAAGTTATGACTTCAAACATTGAGAGCAGCCAACACAATTACTAGAAACATTCCTCTTAAGGAGGTGTCATACATAGGGTTGGCTTGCTAAAATGCATAAAAGCCCTATTTTATTTGAACCAATGAAGGAGCAATCACTTTAACACTGATTGGATGTCATCCCCATTTTCCAGGGATGTGTATACAATGACCTTGAGACTGTAAAACTCAGATTTCTCTAAAACTACCGAACCAAATGACTTGAAAATTTGTACACAAACTAGACAATAATATCTTTTTAACTAATGTCTAAAAATATTATTTGAAGCTATGTAGAGAGAGAGTAGAAATCTCTGCAAGTTGACTAAGTCTGAGGAAGAAGGAGTAGAGAATAGAAATGGCACCAAGCAATGATCAAAGAGTATATGTATTGCTTCAAATCAACACTCTAATTTATGTAAAAAAAATTTGGAGTCTTTAAATACAATCTTGAGGATATGAAAATGCCTTTTCTTCATGAATTTGAGTTCAAAATTAGGTAGGTTTGGTAGTTTAGATTGATTGGAATCTTTTCCTACAATCTAAGAAAAGAGAAAGTTGAAGTCATATCTACTTCTTGAGTGATTGATTGAGAATCAATATCAACCACTTCTAATTGGTGGTTTTAGGTCTTTTACTCTTTCCTTTTACAAAGATAAATAATTTGAACCTTACAAGAAATGATCATAAGGGATCAACCAATTAATACAAAGAAATAATTTGCACATAAATGCTATTCTTCAAGGTACATATATGGGTAGATGGTGCCATACCATCCAAATGATGGATTTGATGAAGAGCATATACACTTCAAGCATGATGCAAGCTTGATGTTTAAGCACCTTAATGTCATATTCATCTCAAATCAGTTCTTTTGCCTCTTATTATTCCTTTGTCCTCAACAACCTTCACAAATGATTATCATCGACCAAAGGAGTAAATCCCCAGATCTTTTTGTCGCTGATCAAAATCTTCATCTACAAGTTTTGGATTGTCTAAAAGTACTCTCTTGTAGCAACTTGAAAGAGCTTTGGATGAATCTTTAAATGCATCATTTGACAAGCTCAAGTCCAAGATCAGAAATTCCTCTTTCTTTTCTTCCTTCTCATTTATAAAGTTCCTTGCAACTTCTTCAAATTCAGATATTGCAACAAGGCAAGAGTCTTCTCTTAGATTGAAGAGCTCTTGAATGCAATAGAGGAATAAATTCCTTCCCGAAGATAAAGTAATATGGGCGATTTGGGAGAAGAAGTGATTTTTTTTGGGATCTTTACATCTTCTACCCACTCTATTATAGTTGTTTGTGCCTTGAAATTTTCCACATCAAAATTCTTAACCTCTTCTTGTTCTACTTGAAGGTTAATCTCTTCAACAATTTCTTTGACTTCAATTTCTGAGTATTTCTCAAGAGAAATCTCTAGAGATGCTTCTTTCTCTTCATTCAGGTTCTTTACTTCATTCTTTTCATTTTAGATATGATCAAGCCAAATAAAAAACCCAATGTTCAAAGGAAGTAAACAACAATCATTTTCATGTTCTAGGCAAAAGTCCATCTTGCCTAGCAAGGGGAAGTCTTCCTACACTTTCTAGTTATTCTTGCATTGTACAAAGGATCCTTCCCAAAGATGCTTGGGTGGATATATTTCTTATCAACGGTAATAACTTCTTGTCCGTTGACTATCTTCAAGAAGCTCTTCCACTATCCATGAGAAATGACTTACTTCTCTCCACAAGTGCTTTAAAATCAAAAGTGGGATTGAATATTTTCATTGCAACTGGAAAGTGGTTCACTCTCAAACCCTCTTGAACCATGAAATCTAGTAGTTTCTTAGATGGAGAGACATTAAGAATTTCAATCTTCTCTTCCATGTCAAAATCAATAAGTGCTCTTACTACTAATGCAATAGATGACCCATGCAAACGAATAGAGATAGTCAAAGATGGTCAAATTGGTGTAATCGCTTGAATCGTCGTATATATAAGTTGATGTAAGAGTGCTAGAGTATAGATGCAAATTTTTTTTGAAGGTAGAAAATGAGCAAATGCCAAGGGACTTGATATTTATAGGAGAACATAGGATAGTGATGATCAAATGATGTGGACCAATGAGTGTGCAACACATGGCAACCCCACCTCAAAATTTTCAACAGTCATGTGACATGGACCATTGAGAACATGACACATGGAAATGTATGTTGGAATTTGCAACGATCAAATGATGTGGAGGAATTAGAGGATGCCATGTGGCACTAATGGTCAACACAACTCAGAGACCTATATAAGCTTCTCACTTCATTTGTGCCATTTTTTTATGACCTACCTTCTACCTTTTACTTCTTTTAGTTTTCATTCTTCAAACCTCTTCTGAGAACCTTCCTAAAATTTCTTCTCGCTGAAGTCTCTTGGTGTGCAAGGTAACACCCTTTTTGAACTTCCATGACCTAGGGAAAATTAGAGTTTTTTTGGACTAGGGAGAATTAGAGTGTTTTGGATTAGCCTAATCACATAAATCGGTCATATGCATTCAAACAAATTCTTGAAATTTAATTAGAGAAATGATATGAAAATTGTCATGACATGCACATGAAGGAACTCTATAACTTCAAATTTTTTATACAACCAATTCAAGTGATTAGTGGAATCCAAGATTTTTGGATTGATCTAATCGCTTGAATTGGTCATGTGCAGTGAAACCATTTCTTGAACTATTTTTTTATTTTCTAAGGTATAAGAGAGATAGATTATATAAATATTGTCATGGAATTTAGAGGAATGATACTCAGAGTTTAAATTATTTTACAAGAACAATTCAAGCGACTAGCGGAATCAGAGATTCTTGGATTGATCTAATCACATGAATGGATCATGTGCATTGAAACCAGTTCTCACCTATTCTTTGTTTTGTAAGGTATGAGAGAGAGATTATTTCAGGATTCTCATTGGAATTCATGTGAGTGCAACTTAGACCTTGAATTGTTTGACATGACCGATTCGACATTAGGGTAAAAAATGAACCCTACATGGGCCTTGTAAGGATCCATAATTTTTAGGGATTAAGCTTAATTCTATTCTTTTTTAAGAGGACAAAGTGCATTTAATAGGACACTTTTTAGTAGGCTGGAGTAGGATTTTTTTTTAGGCTTTACTAGGCCCCTCTCTTTCTTCTTCTAGAGAGAGAGAGAGCAAGAGAATCTACTCTCCACATCATCAAAATCATGCATGTATTTGAATATAAAAATGATTTTTTTAAGTCTCATTTTGAATGCATATTTACTCAAAAGGGCCCATTTTTTAATATATATGTTAGAAGTCATTCTTTTTGGACTCATTTTTTTAATTTTCTTTTAGAAAAAGTATTGTTTTCAAGCTCCCTCCAAAAGTAAGTGCCACATCATCAAATCCGTGACTATGCTTCCCCCAAAAAATGACTTTTTGCAAATTTCATTATTTTCAGCCATACAGAGTGGAAAATTACACTTTAACCCATACACATACAAGAAAACATATTTTCTAAACAAAACATATGTTTTAATGTCCCTTTTAACCAGTTTTCCACTTTGTTTTTGATATTCTTGGTCATTAGCAAAGATGGTGCTGACATGTATTACAAACTTCACACTAGAACATCCCCATACTCCTGCATCAACAAGTATCCATGTTCATGTGCCTAGAGAGTTTGCTCCACATACACAATGCAACAATGATGTCGATTCTCAAAATGAACATCGTGAAGCTGGAGAAAAGAGTATTGATCTTTGGACTCATGGTTCACTATATCCTCCTTCTCCAATATCTTCTTACCATCTAACATTCCATAACCTCTCAACTTTACTTCAATTCATTGGTGCGGGTGAAGCTTGACTATTAGGTTACTCCAAGCGATTATGTACACATTCACATGCTACTGCTAAGTATTGGTTCCAACAATATTAACTCCATCATATGAGGGTGGTCACTTTAGAAAGCACAATCATATCTTTACAAAAACAAATTTCATATTTTGAACAAGATATGGAAGCAAAGGAAAGCACAATTGCAAAGCTAAATACCAAGCTCTAGCAGTTGAAAGAGACTCCACTTGGTATGAGATATAGGAAAAGAGCATTGTGTTAGGCCGTCCAAATGTAATAGTAATTACCAAAAAAATGTAACTAGAAAAGATGCACATCGAAAGGATGTAGCATAATGCTTGTATCTTTTTGCATAATGGAAAAAGTATGGAAGTAGATGCGCGGGGAGAAGACACTGGACTGTGGGTCTGTGCGGTGCACCTGTGGGATGCTTGAGCAATTTTTATTTAAATTGGTGTATTGACTTCCTACTATTATGTGTGTTAGCCATTTCAGTGATCTTGTTTGTATGATACTTTGTTGATGAAGATATGAATTCAACTGTGGTTGCATGTAATTCAGCGGAGAAGAATCAATGTTATTATGCATTAATGAATGTCATAACTTTATCGCAGTGATGTACTCCGTATGCCACTAGAGAGTTTGGTGGTGAAATTTTTAATTGCAAGTCTGTTGGTGGAGAGTCAAGTAAAGTGACGAGTAACTCTGTGTAATGAATGTTTTCTTTGGGAAAATAATCATAGGGCCTCTGTAATACAGACCCCTGACCATCCCAAGAACCCTGTAATTGGTTACATCCTGATAGCATTAACACTAAAGCCAACCATGGGGCGTGGAATAGCCAATATGAGGGTAGATTAAGGTTGGATGAAAGAAAGAATTCTATGATATATGCCTGTAATGCGTTCTGCTGAATCTTATCTGAAGTACCAAAGTGCTCAGCATCCGTGGAAATTTACTAGTACATTGGGAACACCATCTGATGAGAGTGGTGAAGGACAATCATTTGAAGGAAATCATGATACACCGCCTAGTGGAGTGGCACCACAGCATTTTCTTGTTCAAGGATTACAGAGTATACCGGAATTACAACCCGTTCAAGCTATTGAAAGTGTGGTGTGTGGAATAGGCGCTGATTTCGGTGATAGCCTGGTGAATTCCAGTGGCAATCCAACTTTTAGTTCTAATTCTGGTAGTACTAGTACATTTGTGGGTGGAAGTTCTGGTCAAAAGTCCAGCTCAGTAATAAAATATGAGGAATGGCAGTCGAATTTAGATATATGTGATCGAATCAGTGATACCATATGACCGGAAACTTTGCAAAGTGACTACATGACACAACAACAATCAGAATCAACCTGTTCAAGTAATTCCAAATTGATACTTCCTCTTGATTTAGACGACATGAGTAGTACTCAACAACAACAACAACAACAACATTAGGAGCAACAACAGCAACAACAGCATCAGGAGCAACAACATCAACAACAACAATAACAACAACAATAGTAACAACAACAACAACAACAGGTCATACACCCACGATCAATACCTTTCGGAGTCACATATACTAAATCTAGTGGATTTCTAGGTGATGATCATGATGCTCATGTCCGTACTTTCGAAATTAATTATGATGTACTAAACTATCCCGTGGATCCAACATATAAGGCTATAGTGTTTCAATCCACTCTTGTTATTGAAGCTACTCGTTGGTTTACCAAATATGATATTAATCATTTGGTCAATACGAAGATGTCAAGAATGCCTTCTTACAAAATTTTTTATTAAAGAAAAATGCAGCAGAAATCTTTGATTACTTACAAAACAATAGACAAAAACCACATCAAAGTGTGCAACTTTGATTCATACTCATCTACAGTAGCTGCCTCCGATGCATGCTAACCTACCGGATGATGTGATTACTCAATGGTTTATTAATGGACAAAACCCCCAGCTCAAAAAAACTATGATTATTTGATGTGTGGGTGGTATGACCTTGGATGCATTCATTGCTATGGCATTACAATTGGAACATAAGGTTGGTGGTTTTACCAAAGATCTGGATTGGTTGAAAGCTTCCAAGAGTACAAACAATGATCCATTGAAACAAGTATATTGCACCAAATGTAAGAATCCGGGGCATACTAGTTTAGCCTTTTCACTAAATCAATTGTATTGTGCTATTTGTAATACGACAAGTCATTCTATCGAAACTTGTCCATATAATGCCAAAGTACAGACCAGACCAACCGTAAATGCCATAATAGAGGAGTAGGGACAACCGTTTGCCTGCTACATACCAGCACATTTGAGAAATACATCTTATCAAACTTACAAGAATTATAAAGGACCACGACTAAACAATTTTGGACAACCTCGATGGAATTCAGGACAAACCGGTGAGAGTGCATCTCTCCCACCACTAAGATGCCATTTTTGTGGAGAAATTGGACATATCCATAGATATTGTAAAGAAGCATCCGGATATGATAAGCAAAGAAAAGAACGATAGCATCCAATGGCAAATATGGTATACATTTCAATGATAGATACACAAGCGACAGAAGTTCAAACACGGTCCGATAAGAAGTTGCACCCAGCTGTTGAGATTTTTGAAGCGGGAATTCGAGAAGAGCAGCGGATGTTTACTAAAGCAACCACGTGGGCAAGTCTAGAACCAACTGTCTTTCCCGATCCAATACGAGTGGTCCAGGAGACAGTACAGAATACCCCACCAAAAGAGTTGGACTCGGTCCAAATACGGTCGGAGGACACACCGGACTTGATATCTGGTACGCAAAATTTTGATTCTATGTGGAATATTTTATCAAAAGCATCTATTACTATTCCATTGGGGCAACTTTTATCATTGGTCCCTGGTATTTGACAAAAATTTCAGCAACAAATTAGTTGAGGATCTTTGTGCACACCTTCTATAGCAAGAATCAGTTTTGATGGAGGCTCAAGGGTTAATATTGCTATAGCCGTACTTTGTAAGAAGCTGGGATGGACTGAGATCGAACCCCTAGTTCTTTGTAAGAATGGTTGATCAATCTCGGGTACATCCAGTAGGCTTGGTGCATGATATACCCATTACCCTACAGGGAGCAGTGTTCAAAATGACTTTTGTTGCCTTAGAATTACCCAAAATGAGCTTAGATTACAACTTATTATTCAGAAGGCCCTGGTTGAAGCAGGCAAAAGTGTTACAGGATTGTCTGCACATGAACTTATTGTCAAAAGTAATCACCAGAAATATGTTGCACCCTTGGATGATATGAGGCCTTGCGACTTTCATGCACAACCTTACATGGCAGAAAACCTGCATATGTTGGATGGTCTTTTGGATGACAAAGAAGAAGCTTTTCTAAATGCTAACCAGGATTGGTTAGCACTAGGTGTGGTTGATGTACAAGCCATAATGGATAATTGGTCTCCGGTGGCTTGTACAGTAATCCCTCTCATCCAAGAAGTGGAACCAGTTACAGATCAGGTTTTGGATGCCATTGATCTTCAACACTGCTCCCACCTGAGGATATCTACATGCCCCAACAGTTTTATGTACCGAAAGATCAACTAATCACTTGCAATTTGGGTGACGAGGTTAGCCCATGCTCGGTCAAGATTAAGGCCAGATTACCTGAAAATTTCAAGAGATTTACTACAGTTGTTGAAGGAATTTTCTGATGTATTTGCTTGGGACTATTGTGATATGAAGGGATTGGATCCTCCCATCTACGAACACCGTGTGATGCTAAAACCCGATGCCCTACCAGTTAAACAATAGAGTTATCGAATGAATCCTAATTATGCTGCGCAAGTGAAAGCTGAACTAGATGGGCTGTTGAAAGCAGGTTTCATTGTGCCCATTGAGCATGCCAAATGGATCTCTCCTATTATCATCATCCCCAAGAAAAACAAGCAATTATGAATCTGTGTGGATTACTAGATGCTGAATGTGGTAAC
This sequence comes from Ceratopteris richardii, assembly GCA_020310875.1. NCBI lineage: Eukaryota > Viridiplantae > Streptophyta > Polypodiopsida > Polypodiales > Pteridaceae > Ceratopteris > Ceratopteris richardii. The sequence goes on along the minus strand of CM035441.1, from coordinate 86,746,920 downwards.
GGTACCCGATCCATTTCCACTTCCCTTCTTGGATACTATGCTAGATGATGTTGCAAGGACGAGAAATGTAATCTTTTTTGGATGGTTATAGTGGCTATAATCAAGTACAGATGGCTGAAATGGATATTCCAAAGACCGCGTTTATTAAAAATTGGGGAGTATACACTTGTACAGTGATGTGGTTTGGTTTACGCAATGCTCCAAGCACTTTTCAATGATGTATGCATGAAAACTTTTCTCCCTACTTAACTACGTTTATGCGGGTGTATTTGGATGATTTCTCATTATCTGGTGATACATTAGCTCACCTTTACCACCTCAAATGTTGCTTTTCCAAGTGTTGGGAGTACCATCTTTGTTTAAATCCCAACAAATCCGTTTTTTCAATCTCTTGTGGCAAACTACTCGGTCATGTTATCTCACAACAGGGAATTCAAGTGGACCCTGATAAGGTTTGTGTTGTGTTGAATGCACCCCCTCCTACTACACCAAGGAAGTTATGCGATTCCTTGGTCAAATCTGGTGGCATGGTCGCCATCTCTGGTTGCTCACTCATGTGGCTATACTGCTTAATCGTTTGATTACCAGTAACCCTCAGCAATTTGTGTGGACGCAGGAATGTCAATTGGCTTTTGATTGATTGAAAACTCTCCTTACACAGGCTCCTATTTTACAAGCTCCTAATTGGCAACTCTCTCTCCATGACTTCATGGATGCTTCTGATATTGCAATCGGTAGTGTGTTAATACAACAACATGATAAGTGGTTTCGTCCTGTTTATTATGCAAGTCGACGACTAATAGCCACCGAATGTAATTATTCTTTTATTGAATGCAAATGTCTTGGGCTAGTTTACTCAGTTAAAAAGTTTGTCACTATCTGTTGGGATGCAAATTTACCTTCCACGTGGATCATGCGGCCTTGGTTTATCTTGTACGACAACAACATTTAGGTGGCACATTAGCTTAGTGGGTGTTGCTGCTTCAAATAATTTGATTATGATGTTGTGCATCACCCGAGATCGGCCCATGCTCTTGCAGATTTCCTTTCTCGATTGGATTCCGATGAGCCTCTCGGTGGCATTGATGACACCACTCCGGCCATCTATGTGACTAACTTAGTTCAGGAGGACTCCTAGGTGTTACCTGTTTCCCCTTCGTTTTATGACACCCTCATGATTTTTTTAACAAGTGGATGTCCTCCAAATACCACTTTGATGTCAGGACGCTATAAATTGGCTATGTATAGTCACCAATTTTGCATTATCGTGGGTCAATTGTATTATATGGATCCCTCTGGTGCACTCTTACGATGTATCCCGCCACATGAAGTTTCTTCGATAATTACAGTGGCTCACAATGCATCGTGATTTATGGTGGCCCACACTGCATCGTGATATTGTTGCATATATTCAATAGTGTGATGCCTACCAATGTACTGGACAACCGTTACACTGGCACTATTTTCTGCTTCAACTTGTGCTTCCCCTTGAGCCCTTCCAAAAGTGGGGATTGGATTTTATTGGTCCTATTATGCCTCTTGCTATTGTTACAAATCATCGTGATATCCTTGCCTGTAGTGATTATGCTACTCGTTGGGCCGAAGCTTGGGCATTACGGTTGGCAAGTACTCCGGTGGTCGCTAAATGTTTACTTTGTGATGTTTTTCCTCATTATCGGTTTCCTTTGGAGATTTTTTTTTATCAAGGCACTCATTTCGCTAATAGGTTAATGCAAGTTTTAACCCAAACCTTCATTATTGTCCCTAAATTCAGTTCCCCTTATTATCCTCGAGCGAATGGAAAGGCCAAAATTACTAACAAGACTCTTCTTAATATGCTAAAGAAACTTGTTTTGGAGTGCCCAGAAAGATGGGATCAATTTCTTCCTTGGGTCTTATGGGCCCTATGGAATTGGTTGTACCCTGCTTATGTGTGGCATTGGAGCACAAGTTATTACCCAAAGATTCTTTCCCTTTCAGGCTAGATGTTTTACGGTCTTTGGATGAGCACCGTCTGGAAAGCTTCTTGGTCCTTTAGGAAGTACAATTGCAACAAGCTAAAACACATGATCGGTTCCTTAGGACACCTATCTTTTCGGTAGGACAATTGGTTCTTTTTTACAATGCCAAGTCTAATCGTTCGACAAGAAAGTTCAAGCTTCGTTGGTTCGGTCCCTACCGCATTGTAGAACAAATTGGTCTGGATCTAAACTCCATCCGTATTGCATGCCACCCACTTCTCCCTAACTTTGTGTATGTTTCACTTACCACGTTTGTTTCGGTATCTTTGACCCACTGTCTACATTACGCGCTTTCTGGTTGACCATACCATCATAATCCTCCCATTTTTTATTGATTAATCGTGTTCTGCCACCGTACTCCATGATTTGGAAATTCTTAATGCGCTTTCGTAGTAATGATTCCTGCATGTTTCCCTCCACTTGTGATGATTATGTCCTACGCCCACAATTTCATCCTCCATTTTCTACTTAACTGGTGTCCTCGCACTCTTTTTCTTTATTTTTTTGCTTGCGCTCAGTCTCATTGTGCGATTCGTATTCTGTGCATTCTGCTTACCTATTGCACCATGGAAGCTCTTGTGAACATCACCACCTTCCCTGCCGATCTTTCCCCCGACCTTGTGGAGTTGTTTAGTCCTCGCAGTTTGCTAGTGTTTGCCGAGTTGCCCTGGCATTTGGTAGGATGTCATCCTTACTTCACAACAGTGATTTTGGCAATTGCCGATGTCGCCCCGCCAGAATCCTATTGGGATCTCACTTGCCTTAATCCGTGTATGGTGTTATCCATTAACACTATTGCCAGGATGTTTCATCTTCCACAAGCAGGTCATCCTAAAGTTCCCCCTCTTCCACTGGCTATGATGAAACAGCTTTTTCCTTGACATTCCTCCAATGAATTTGCCATTTTGTGCCGACCCGAGCCAAAGTGTTTAGCATTGGAGTTTTTGTTGATCGCCCTTAACCTTCAGAAACACACTTACGGTATCTCTCGACCCTTTTATTCTTTGATTGACACTACCATCCGTGAACCTATAAATTGGGCACTGTTCTTTTTTTGGCGCATCCATCATGAGTGCCAGACCATTATGCGAGAGTTATCCAAAGGTGAATGTCCTTGCACCCATTTGCCTCACCTTCTTTCATTCCTCCTCCCGGTTGTGAACCCTGTCTCGAGCCTTCTGACGGGTAATCTACTGTTGTACAAAGAGTCTGATCATGTGATGGGATGTGATGATGATAATGAAGATCTTTTCCAGTTTTCTAGGAGAAACGCACGAAATTCAGCCCTTCTTAGAGCACAACTCATGCGTCACACAGTAAGGTAAACCTGAATGACATAGCATCTTCCTTGCATGATTCTCCTGGCCCAACCTCGCCTAAGGATAAAGATTCAGAAGATACTCTTATGGGAGATGTTCAACACACCACGACGGTGGACAAGCAACAGGAAGTCGTCAATGAGACAGCACCAAAGGATCATGTTGCTTAGACCACCCATCAAACTACATAGGAAGCAATTGTTGAATCCTTCATACACCATGAAACACAGATGAACAAGGTTGATTCCACTACGCCCCCATCTCCATTGAAGTCTATGCTTGACGGTACCACTACAAAGAATCCAGAAACCCCTCCTCCTTCACCTTCTCGGGCACCCTTACCTCCTAGTTCCCTGGTATGCCCTTCTTCCCCTACTCACTCGGTTGCAGTATCCCACTCTCGCCCAATACCTTGTTCACCAAATTATTCCCCCCCATTCCTCTTCTGCTACGGTATTTGTGAAACCTTCTCTCCCATTGTCGAACTTTTTAGCACCGGATTCGTTTCTACAATTAGCCCAGATCACTGATTTTCTTATTCATTTATCCAAACAACTCCCCACTCAATTGAATGATGCTCAGCAGTCAATGCAAAATGAATTTCAATTGAAGGTTGATGTATTAGAGGCAGACATTGCTCCGTTGTAGGAAGAAATTTTTGCAGTTAGAGCAAATGAATGCTTATTATAGGAACTTATTAATGCTAAGGATGATGTCATTGCAGCTAAAGACACAGAAATCACTCTTCTAAAGTAGGTGTTGATTGAAAAAAATTGGCAGAAATCAAACAGGCTTTTAAGGTACTCTCTGACAAAGCGCTTCAAGGTGAAACAGGACTTATGCACGTTAGAGAACAACTATTTCAAAAAGGACAAGTTCTCGATGAAGAAATCGATCACACTATTAAGTTAAAGACAGAGATTGAAGCTATTCAGAAGGAGCGCCAAAATTTCTTTAAAACAATGCAGTTTCAGTAGTAGCAATTGGACCACCGAGAAAAGCAATCAAGTACTCAACAGGAAGGACTTTTGCATATTGATGCAAAAATTGTTGATGCTAAGTTACACCGTGATACAACTATATCAAATGACTTTTATCTCCAAGATGCTTTCTTACAGAGCCAAAGTAACCTTCTGCTATCTCAAGTTATTGCTTCCAGTTCGGTGCACACGGATGCTCATCTGGTAGAACCGCACGTTCTCTAGGAAATGTTAGAGTCTTTGAAGCAAAAGATTTGGCGAACTTTCAAATTAGCTCACGCTATGTATATACAAGGCATTGTTGATGATTCCTAGTTATTTTTTTTGTATTCAACTAATTCTTGGTTCAAGTCCACGGTGTGTGCCAGTGTTAGGCCGTCGAAATGTAATAGTAATTACCAAAAAATGTAATTAGAAAAGATGCTCATCGAAAGGATGTAGCATAATGCTTGTACCTTTTTGCTTAATGAAAAAAGTGCGGAAGCAGATGCGTGGGGAGAGAGATGCCGGACTGTGGGTCTATGCGGTGTGCCTGTGGGATGCTTCAGAGCACATGTTATTTAAATTGGTATATTGACTTCCTACTGTTCTGTTCTGTGTGTTAGCCATTTTAGTGATCTTGTCTATATGATACTTTGTTGATGAAGATGTGAATTCGATTGTGGTCGCATGTAATTTGTCGATGAAGAATCAATGTTAATGAATGCCATAATTTTATCGTGGTGATGTACTCCATATGTTATTACAGACTCTCGTGCTGAAATTGTTAATTGCAAGTTTGTTGGTGGAGAGTCAAGTAAAGTGATGAGTAACTCTATGTAATGAATGTTTTCTTTGGGAAAATAATCATAGGACCTCTATAATACAGGCCCCTGATCATCCAAGGAACCCTATAATTGGTTAAATCTTGATAGCCATTAACAATTGTCATCCTTTGAAGCTCTTTCAATAGGTGGTGGAGCACACAAACGGCATATATATGCAACAATGTGAGTGTTTGTTTTACTTTTATATGTTTCAATGAAGGTTTGTAATGGAATCTTTCATTATGTAGGTCATTTATTCAAGATATAAGTACTTCATGAACAACACAAGACTAGTTCAAGTTGATGAATAGTTGTATAAACAACAAAGAAATCACTTCTGCTATAGACACACCCATAGGAAAGTGCATTAGAGTTGTTGTTGAAGCTGCCTTTTCAGAGAAGTTAAAAAACCTTATCAAAGTGCAAGATGTGTAGGCAATATGTGATGAAGTGGGCATCATTAGAAATGGGTATATTGCAATGTACACCCTTATGTGGCAAGCCTTACAAACACAATGTATTTCTCCAAGTATATTTCCATGCCCATATAAAGTGTCTATCAAGAAGAAAACTTCTAATGAGGATGTGACTCATACCATTGGGCAATATTTGTTCAGAGAAGACACTATGCCTACCTCTATTTATGATCTAAATATTCCCAAGAAGCAATCAAAGATCCTATCTACACAAGGATTTACTTATCTAAAAGGCTTGGATGGACCTAATCGATTGAATTGGTTGTGTCTCCTAGATGATCATTAGCATTACAGATGGGGCAAAATTTGCCTATATTTGATGTCAACATCTAAGAATGATGAGGAATCAAGTACTACATGAGGAGAAATCCAAATAACTCATGAAATTGAGTAAATCCAAGACATGACCCATTCAAGCGAATAGGCTCATCTAAAAGTCTCAGATGGGCCTAATCGCTTGAATCGGTCATGTCTCCAAGATGATCATTATCATTACAAATATAGGTAAATTTGCCTAAATATGATGTCAACATCTAAGAATGATGAGGAATCAGGTACTGCATAATGAACAACCCAAATAACTCATGAAATTGAGTAAATTAGGACACGACCAATTCAAGGAAAAAGGCTCATCAAAAAGTCTCAGATGGGCCTTATCGCTTGAATCGGTCATGTCTAACATAAGATCATTGTCATCACAAATAGAGGTAACATCTAATAATGATGATGAATTATGTATTTCATAAGAATCAAGCCAAAAAACTCATAAAATGAATAAATCTAGGACATGACCAATTGAAGCAAATAGTCTTATCAAGAAATCTTGGATGGGCCTAATCGTTCGAATTGGTCATGTCTCATAGATGATTATATTTGCAATGCAAGTAATTTTGAACATTGGAGAAGCTTGGAGAGGCTTGGAAAGTTGACTTGTCAACTAGTGAAGTTGGTCCAGCATAGGACCAGCCCTAGCTCTTTGGATATGTAAAGTAGACCTTCTAGGCTTGTGGTTAGTGCAATAAAACCCAATAGGTACTAACCAGCATAGGACCAGCCCCAACTCTTTAGATATGTAAAGTAGACCTTCTAGGCTTGTGTTTAGTGCAATAAAACCCAACAACTACTTTGGAACATCAAAAAGAAAAAGTTGATGCAAAACAACTAACTTGCACCTTGATTAGCTCACAAAAACCTTCTAAAAATGGATGGAAGTTATGAATTCAAACATTGAGAGTAGCCAACACAATTACAAATGGAGGAATTCCTCTTAAGGGAGTTTCATACATAGGGTTCGCTTGCTAAAATGCATAAAAGCCCTAATTTATTTGAACCAATGAAGGAGCAATCACTTTAACACTGATTGGATGTCATCCCCATTTTTCAGGGATGTGTAGACAATGACCTTGGGACTGTAAAACTCACATTTCTCTAAACATACTAAACCAAATGACTTGAAAATTTGTACACATAAACTAGACAATAATATCTTTTTAACGAATGTCTAAAAACATGATTTGATGCTATTTATATAGGAAAAGAGCATTGTCATCCTTTGAGGCTCTTTCAATAGGTGGTGGAACACACAAACGGCATATATATGAAACAAGGTGAGTGTTTGTTTTACTTTTATATGTTTTAATGAAGGTTTGTAATGGAATCTTTCATGGTGTAGGTCATTTATTCAAGATATAAGTGCTTCATGAACAACACAAGACCAGTTCAAGTTGATGAATAGTTGTATAAATAGCAAAGAAATCACTTTTGCTATAGACACACCCATAGGAAAGTGCATTAGAATTGTTGTTGAAGCTGAGTTTTCAGAGAAGTTAAAAAACGTTATCAAAGGGCAAGATGTGTAGGCAATATGTGATGAAGCAAGCATTAGTAGAAATAGGTATATTGCAATGTACACCCGGTTATGAGGCAAGCCTTACAAGCACAATGTATTTCTCAAAGTATATTTTCATGCCCATATAAAGTTTCTATCAAGAAAAAAACTTCTAATGAGGATGTGACTCGTACCATTGGACAATATTTATTCATAGAAGACACTATGCCTTCCTCTGTTTATCATCTAAATATTCCCAAGAAGCAATCAGAGATCCTATCTACACAAGGATTTACTTACACTAAATTCAACAATATATTTGTGGATCTTCAGAAGCTTCAACAAGCAATGGTTCACTGTTATAGTTCAACAGTCAAAGGTACCCCTACTACATTTTATTTGGTGTTGAGGTTTTACTGCATTCAAGTTCTTAATTAAGGTAATGTTTCCTCTTTTGTGCAGATTGTAATGATAAGTTAAAGTTCATACTAAAGCTTGATAAGTGCCAAATTGTAAAGGGTCGGTGATTGGAAAGGTTGAGCGTGACGCCAATGAATGAAGTTATGGACCATGCAATGAGGGATGAAACTTTAGGATCCACTTCCCATCTTACTAACAGTGTGCAATAAGAGAGATATATCTGGTGGTTAGGTGATATACAAGATTCCAAAGAGACAAACAATGTTATTTCGTGGATTTTTAGTAAGACTCGATGGATTACAGAAGTAATCTCTTCTCAAATACATGCCAAAATATTTTTGTAGATGATTAAATTGATTTTGAGGTAGAATGGCATTTGGGTGGAGACCTTAAGGGTATAAAGTGCATGTTAGATTGTAAACAAGGAGCATCTTCTCTCTATCCTTGCCCATATTGTACACAAGGTTACAAAGGATCTAAGAGATAGTCTAAACCTGTAAGGGCATTGATGAGAGTTGATGACTCTGAAGAAATTGATGACACAAACTTGTGGAATCATAGGCAATGGGAGATATCACTTTTGAGGTGTCCAATATTAGAAGAACCAACTCATGAAAAAATAAGCAATGATTGGAACCCCATTATTCCATTTCCATTGGTCAATGTTCACATTTTTACTTTGCATGAATTCATGAGGATCTTTGATAGGCTTTTGAAGCTCCATGTTGAATATGCATTTGCAATGAAACCAATAGAGAGGTCTACAATAGCAATCCAAAAAATAGAAGATCTTCTGAATTCTATTAGTTGTCATGGTGGCCACGTATATTTAGTTGTTAAGAAGTATGGTGAGTCCTAAGAGATTTTACAACAAGTTTCAATGACTGGGAAGAAGGCAAGATGCTTCTTTAAAAAATATGCGAATAGTCAAGATGATAAGAAATGGGAGCTTTGGAAAGACCTGTGTTCGATTACAACAGACAATTAGAGTAAGGTCGATCTCATTAATAAGTGAAAGAAGGTTTGGTCATCTTTAGACCAATTGTTACATTTGATGGGTTTGATTTCCACTAATGCTTCACAACGAGAATTATTCCAAGTGACTTTGAAGGAGTTTACATAGTCATTCATCCTATCGTGTAGAGAAAGCAATATTACACATTACATAGTAAGTTTTGCTTAAATTTTTTTATTTGTTCTTAAATACCACTTTTATATCTTATTGACCGGACCATAACATATTCTTTTTGCACATGGAGCATATTTTATGAATTGATATGGATCACCGGACATTTTTAGTACACAAAGAATGGAGAAGTCACATTACATGGCTAGAGGTATTTACTTTAAAAAAACCATTCATGGGGGTGGTCTATTGCAATCAAACTATTTAGAAGAAATGTTCAACTGGTTTTTTGTACGGAACTCGTTAGCAAATATGCAATGGAACGAGAATGTGAGTCACAAATGGCAAAGATTTCAAGAAAGTTACACCATAATATTGCAAGAGAGAAGTGGATGTCATCATTAGGACCGCTACATCAGGCCCAATGGCATGCACAAAGAGTCCGCGAGGGTTCTGCTTGGAAATAGTTTCCCGACTCTCAAAATGCACTATTGCTTATCAAAACTTTTTTCAAGGTTTTTATAACTCCTTTCTCTTCAAATAAATTTTCAGTTCTTTCATATCATGCTAAATTTTATATTGGTACTAATAGTTTTCAAATGTTTATTTGAATATTCTTTTAGTTTAAAACTACTTTTTATCCATTTAAATGTGAACAATACAAATCTTAAGTGAAAGGCTATAAATAAAGGTGTCCTTATTCATTTTACCACTTCACATCCTAAGAGAGTGGCACGAACAAAGCAGACTACTAGAAAGGATCATGCCATCTACCCTAGCCATGTGCAAGGTACTTAGTGTCCATCATGGATGAAACCCCACAAGAAGCGTCGAACCACAAGCCACTCTTCTAGACAAAACTCGGGTACATGCACACACTTTGGTAGCATTCCATCATGGGGAAATGAAGCTTCACAACACGAGAGAGATGTAACACAAGAAAAGCAACCTTCCCCTTCTATATCTGATGATGAGCCTCCACGTAAGAGATCATTCAATGCAAGGCCCAAACAAGAAGGATAGAAATAAGTTGTAATGGAGTCAACATCAAATTTAGAGAGTTCCTCGGATGAAGAAAGTGTTAATGAGCCACCATGGAACCATGATCATATCTTGATGAACCATAGAGTAACACATGGAGGCAAGACACTCCCTAGAGGACAAGGACAAAGACCAATCGATGAAGAAAGAGCAAAAAGTTGGGTATAGCAAGTAAATGATGAGACAAAACCATCTAGGCATGCTCCAAGAAGAAAGAAGAAGTATCAACCACGTTGTAGACCACAACGACCACAATCCAACATCCCTCCAAATGCAAGAGCACCGCAAAGGCACAGAAAGAAAACCAAAGCATTTGTAGAGATTCAACATTATCAAAAGTCTGTGGATCTTCTTATTCCACGAAGGCCATTTGCAAGAGTTGTGAAGGAAGAGCTCCAAACCTATTGCGTTGGACTTCCCATTTGTTGGGGGATTCTTGTGCAGAAAGGGACTTGAGGGTTTGTAGGAGAAGGAAGAAAGATAAGAAGAAAGATACAGACACTGGAAGCTTCTGTAGATTGATTATAAGGAGAAAGTACAATGATGATGTATAGTACAATCCAAATGCTCTCTGTGCAAATCCTAAAGAGTACACAATCAAACAAAGTTACAAAATACCCAAGGTTCTTACTGCCGCCAACCTTCTCTGCACCAGACCTCCACCTTCTCCAAGAGCTTGCACTGGTGCACACCGTGCACTCAAGCCTCAATAGGGGGATGGATGGACACCTTCTATCGACACACACACAACTTGAATGGGACCTTGTGACCTTTCATTGCACTGCTTAGCACTCCTCTACACACCCCGAAGTCACACTTCTTGCATACTTGCACTTCACTTCTTTGCATCACACACTCACTGTATGTCTCTTGCTCTTCTCTCTCCTAGTGTAGACTATGCTCATCTTGCTTAGTCTAACAAAAAATAATGCCTTGCCTTGATTTGAGTGTTGGTTCACGTGCACTCCTAACTGATAGCCTATCTTGGTGCTCACTTTGATGTCCTAAGATTGTCTCCAAATATGGGCAGCCAACGAATCTCTGTTCTGTTGTGTAGTGACTTTAGAACAATAATAAAATTTTGAATGGGGGCCATACTTTCACTTTTGTGTACGCTTCCTCTTCACATGGCTTCACATTTTGCCCTTCAATTCTTCAAATGTGTACCTAAGGGAGGGTTCATCTGAACCTTCCAAACACTTAAAAAAACTTTGAACCTTAGAGAAATCACAGAAAGACAATCTGCAACCTACATCCACTTACTACAAAATATAACCTTTATGAACAATTTGATCGTGCACTACCTATGTAGCTTGACAACCGAACTTTGAAACCTTTGAACCTGGCCATCTTGACTTTGACCTTAACCATCTTGACTTTGAGCAATATTACTTTTATGGGCTCAACAATTGCACACCACCTAGTGGCCTATCTGTCCTAGAGAGCTAACAGCCAAAACTCGAAGCATAATTTCACCATGATTCCTGTGCTTCCAAATCTTCAAAGGGACATTTGAGAAGCTAGCAAGTACACGAGCACAAGAGAAGAACCAGAAGTGGAAATTTGGCATTGAAGAACCGATGAGGGAGAATGGAGGGTAGGAAGAAAAGGGTAGGGAGGGCTGAGGGGAATAGGGTAAGTAGGGGTAAGGGTGTGGTTTGTTGGAAGGATAAAGGGAGGGCTAGGGAGTAGGATTATGGGCTCTGGAGAGGGTCCAAATGATAAAACAGTAAAGCTACAAAGGGTACATATGGAAAAATGTGAAACATATAGTAAAATAATGTGAGAATAGACCATGTGGACCATGTGCACAATGAAAAACATGTGAGAAATGTGCTCAAAACATGTGGGTTTTGACCAAAAGTAAGAGAAAAATTGGGAATTTAGAAAAACTAAGTCAAAAAATGAGTCCAAGGGTGCCAAAAGACATGAAAATGATCCCAAGTTTGAAAAAAATGGCCATATGAGGTACAATCAAGAGCCAAAATCATCGGATCAAGAGAAAAAAAATTATATATATATATATATATATATATATATATATATATATATATATATATATATATATATATATATATATATATATATATATATATATATATATATATATATATATATATATATATATATATATATATATATATATGGTGTTTGTTTAATAAATATAAAAAATATATATATTTTTTGAAATCCATCCGTGGGGGTTGGGCAAAATCAAAATAAAAATGAAAAATTAAAAATAAAATAAGTTAATAAAGTAAGTAAATAATAAATAAAAAATTAAAATAAAAATAATAAAAAAGAAAAAAAGAGAGGGGTGGAGCGCACTAGAGGGGGTGTTTTTTTAATTAATTAATTAATTTATTTATTTTAAAGAAAAAGAGCTGCCATTTTTTTTTTGAAAACAGAAAAACAGCCACCAGGGGGCTTTTTTTCTTAATACAATTAGAATCCAAAAAAATTAAAAAATAAAAAAAAAATTCTCAAAAAATTCCCTACATTTCTAGGCCACTTATCCCACTCAAAACCATAGAGAGATTCCTTTTTTTCTCCATTTTATCAAGAAAAATGACATTGAAAAAATATAAATAATTCAAAAAAAAATCTAAAATGCTTTAAAAATTCCCAAAAAATTTCCTCAAAATTTGTTTATGCCAATGGCTATGAAGTGGCTTCTAAGTTGCATAAAACTCAAGGAACAAGCATGAAAAAAGATAAAAACTACCAAAACTTAAGCAAAAAAATATTGTACGAGAAGGCTATGTACAACCTGGACAGATTTTGCAAATTCCAGGTGATCTAGAAATCTTCACTTGTGCTGATGATAGGCCTTGAGCCTAGATATATTGACGAGTGGTAGTACCTCTCCTTTCGGAGTCTCTAACTCCACCCCCCCTGAGTCAGCATCATCTTAACTCTATAAGGGCCTTCCTAGTGTGGAAGCCATTTTCCTCTTACTTGTGTGTGGATTTGAGGTCTATGGAGAAGAACTAACATGCTTGTTTGTAAATTATTGTTCCACAGACTCCAATCATGCACCTCCTTCATCTTCATTTGAGTCTCTAGCAATTGTTGTGCAGCATATAGACATATCTCTTCCACTTCGTGTAGTTCTTCAAGCCTCTGAGAGACACCACAATCTTTCTTTCCCTACATGAATGCTAGTTTTGGTGATCCATGTAGAAATTCAAAGGGTTCAATAGGAAATATCCCATAAACCAATTGGAATGGGGAGTATCTTGTAGCTTCTTTGTAAGATAATCTTTATACACATAGGGTTTTTTGATAAGATATGCCCCAAGAAGTGGACTGTAACATACATTCCTTCCTTAACATGGAAATTAATACCTTATTGGTGGATTTTGCCTGTCCATTAGCTCTTGCATAATAGGCACAAGAGTTCCTATGTAGAATTTTGTACCTGTTAAAAATTTCGTGTAGGACCTTGTTCACAAAATGAGTACCTTGGTCTATACAAATTTCAAGAGGACATCCAAATCTACCTTTGATGTTACTATAAAGGAAATCAGCCACTATTTGTGATGTGCAATCAGGGGAGGCAATAGCTTGAGCCCACTTTGTTGCATAGTCAGTGGCGATCAATAGATACTTTTCTCTCTTTGGAATCGATGTAGGTTAGATGGGCCCTATGAAATCTAGCCCCCACTTCTCAAATGGTTGCCAAGAAGTGGAAATAATCAAGGGGTTGTGCCTCTGCCTTGTTGGCTTAGGTCCACACCTTTGATAGACATCAAAATTTTCCCCATTCCTCTGCATCTTTGAATAATGTAGGTCACAATAAGCCAACATCAAGGATTCTCTAGCTCATAATGTGTCCTAGAAGGTGCCCACCACCTGCTCCTTCATGTGTAGATTTAAGGATTTCCCTCACTTCTTCTTCTTCCATGCACTTTCTAAACTATTGTCCTTGCCCTGTCTATATAATTTTCCCTCAATGAAGGTAAAAGGTCTGCTTTTGATTAGCAGCCTCTTTCTTTGCACATCGCTTGCCTTCTCTAGATACACTCTAGTTTTAAGAAAATTCTTGATGTCATCATCCCAACCTTTTGCTCGTATAGCGAACAAATTAGCATATGGAAAATCATCATTTACTCCAATTGCTTGATCCATAGAGTTAATCTTAGATAGGTAGTCTGCCATGACATTTTCTCTACCTAGTCTATGGACTACAGAAAAATCAAATTCCTAGAACAAAAGTAGCTACCTCCATACCCTACCAGTTGCTTGTGGCTTATTTAGTAAATATCTGAGCGGTTGATGATCATTTATGATAACAAATTTCACTCCTATTAAGTAATGATGAAACTTTTGTACAACAAAAATCATTGATAGGGCCTCCCTTTATGTGGTGCTATAATTTTTTTCAGCCTTTGTCAAAGTTTGACTGGCATATTGAATAGGTCTGTCAAGTTTGTATTCCTCACTATGTTTAGTCAAAACTACACCCATTACATATGCACAGGCATCTACATGTACATGAAAAAGTTTTGACCAATTTGGTGTGATAAGAATTGGTCCAACCACCAATTTGGACCTTAGTATCTGACAAGCATTTTCTTCCTCTTCTTCCCACTTAAATGACACTTCTTTACCTATAAGTCTAGCCAGTGGCCTGGCATTCTCTGCACGCATTTTGATAAACTTTCTATGGTACCCAGTATGCCCCAAGAAGCTTTGAATCTCTTTAGGAGATTTGGGTCTAGGTGACTTTAGTATAGAAATAATTTTATTAGGGTCCGGAGATTTTTGGAATGGTTACCTTGTTGAGTGCTCTAAAATCAACACAAATTTTGATTTTGTTGGTATTCTTCTTTGGTACTATAACCATTGGTGAAAGCCAATTTGAGTGTTCCATAGGAGTAATGATTTGTGCATCCTCCATCTTTTGTATTTCCAAATAAATAGCTTTAGCATATTTTGGGTTAAGTCTATAACTCTTTCCTCTTAGTGGTTTAGCTCCATCAACAAGAGGAATTCTGTGATCTCCATAATTGGCGGCACTCCTTCTAAGTCTTTATAATGCCACACAAAAACATTCGCATAGTGTGTGTCTTTACCCCAGTCATTGACGACACTCGCATCCCTCAGCCATGGTCTTCCAATCAAAAGGGGAAATCCTCCCTCTAATACCACAAAATCCAAAATGAAGAGGTTAGCTTGTACTTCGAGTGGAACTTTTGGGATCACCTCCATTGGCCTTACTTTGCTTTGATCTGCCAAAGTAATGGTGAAGTGGGCTGGTCTGGATGGGCGTAGGCCAAGCTTCTCCATGGTATGCTCAGGCATTAAATTTATGCTAGACCCACCATCCACAATGACTCCTTGTAACTTTAATCCTTTAATTGTTACTATCAGTCTTGGACTCTTATAGTCTATGAGAGGTGCTTCTTCTATACCCTTCCCTTCACCCAAGGCAGTAGTCTTGGCCACTAGGGTGGATGAGGAACCCTCATCAATAATTTGCAGTACTTCAGACTTGAATTTTGCATCCATGTTTATCAACTCAAGAATAGTAACCTCTGTTTTGATTGACTTGAATAATTGTTGGCAGCATACGAGAAGATGCAAGTACGAGCATACAAGCAAATCTAGCACTAAGGCAACCCTTTATTTTTTTCAAAACCCTTACACCATTTAAAAGTGATTCTCATCACTAAAAACCCCTGTAAATACCATTTTCACCTTTTTGTAGCTCCATTTTGTACAAGCCGAGGAGTCCTCGAGCTTGAGGAGCCTTAGAAGTAGTTGCCTACCAATTTTCGTATTTTTTAGATCTTGTTTGAGCCCTCAAATAAGCCCTGGAACCTAATTTTTAACTAGGCCGGACACTAGGTCTGGACAGGGCCAAAGCTAGTCAAAAACTATAAATAGAGCTAGAGAGCTCATTTTTGGGGAGAGCTTCTTTTAGTTTTGAACTTGTATGAGAACTTGGTTGCAATATAAGTGATTCCATTGTCTTACTCTTTTTGTTCTTGCCGTATGCGTGCGTGTGCGTGTATGTGTGTGCATGCTTGTGTGCTTTTCACTCACGCACTTGTACTTCCACTTGCTCGTGGTCTTCATACCATCCTCACGTCTTCCCGGATTGACATTAAAGGAGGTGCTACTCATCACTGAGCTACACCAAATTTTGGCGCCGATGCCGGGGATCCGAGCTTTGAGGACGAGCGTGTGATGGTAAGACGTAGAGAGGACGCGTTGGAATGGTAAGTAGTCGGTACATTTCTGATTTTTCTCCATCTCCATCTCCATCTCCATCTTCACCTCCATCTTCACCTCCTTCTCCAATACATATTCCCTCTTCCTTGTCATTCCCCTCATTGTTGTGTGCGAGTTTGAGAGAGAGAGAGCGTGTGTGTTCTTGTTTTGTGTGTTTTTTGCATGTTTCTTGCAGGTGGCAGCTCCATCATCATCTCCAACAAGCTCAGCAGGTACGGAATTTGTCTGCACAGTCCCCGAGGCGTTGAGCTCGAGCTATCGCGACACTCCGAAAATTTCACCCAATCACGATTCTGAGTGCACCACGACACTGCGTAGGCCTAGAGTTCCCAGGATCACTAGACAGAACAGGAAAATTCACCATATCCCGAGCTATCGCGACACCTCGAGGTATCGCGACACTCACGAGCTATCGCGACACCTCACGACCTATCGCGACACCTCGCGACCTATCGCGACACCTCGCGACCTATCGCGACACCTCTCGACCTATCGCGACACCTCGCGACCTATCGCGACACCTCGACCTATCGCGACACCTCGACCCGACCTATCGCGACACCTCGACCTATCGCGACAACTCGACCCGACCTATCGCGACACTTCGACCTATCGCGACACCTCGACCCGACCTATCGCGACACCTCGACCCGACCTATCGCGACACCTCGACCTATCGCGACACCTCGACCCGACCTATCGCGATACACGGCCTTTAACACATGAAAAATTAGGGTTATTTTTGAGTGAATTGAAGGGTAGTTGAGCTCAATTTTAGGCACCTTGGTATAACTTTAGAACCTTGGAAGTGGGCAAAAGGCCTAGAAACCAGAGAGGGATCTCCTGAACCCCCAGAACCTATTTTGACCCTTTAGTGCCTGAATGGTCATAAATTGACCATACGAACTCCGATTGTTGAGATTTTGGTCTCGTCGGAAAGCTCGTTGAGAATCCTACGTGGACCTCGACTGGTTTTTGTAAGAATCATACGCGGAGTTTTAGAACATGTATTTTTAAGTTGACCTTTAGGTGGAACTAGGTGGTCCTCAGATCCAGGGGGTACAGTGAGTTACTCCAGGAGGACTAAAATTATTGATGTGTGTTTTTCAATTACTTGTGGTAATAGAGCTATACTGACTGGTGAGCTTTTGCAGGAACATTGTGTGCACTCAAGGCAATCCAAAGCAAGCTAGCAAGGGTGAGTACCAAGCTTGGGAGAAGGCTTCCTGGGCTTGTGTAGCAGTCTGGTCAACCAGCTAATTGAGGTTGGAAGATCTCTCAACCCTCCTTTTTCAATTCCTAGCATAGGCTAAGTACGACTTAGGTGTGGTAATGAATTAGGGCAACGTTAGGCACGAATCAAGTCCAAGAGTATTAATCAACCAAGTGCAAGAAGTAAGTAGGTCTTAAGTGCGAAAACTCTAAGGGACAAAAGATAAACTGGAGTCGATCACTCATCAAGTGCGGAGATTCACTTAAGTACTCTTAACGACGCGATTTCAGACAAGACCGTAAACATAATATTCAACCCAAAAGAACAAAGTGATTGGTGCAATTTAACCCGCAACGAGAGTGTGCTTGGGTCCAAGGGGGTAGATAAATAAGGCATATGAACCTTAGGTCAGGCAGACACTTAGGCCGAGACAGACAAAGCCTCAGATCTTCTGAAGCTAGTGTCAATCACACTGCCAGGTCTTGGGCCCAACAGTTGAGTGATTACCCATACACTCCCAGATCAGAAACAAGTGATTCTGAGATGTCCTATCACATGGAGAGACCAGTAGGTAGTTCAGGGTTGGCTTATCTAGAAAAGCCAGAAGGACCATACAAGACTCAACTGGAATACGTCAGGACGAATTGTCTAGGTGCTCGCATCTATGAAGACGGCCTGAGGAGATCGGTGGTCCAGATTAAGAACCCCGATCAACCCCATGGATTAGACCACCCAGTAGTCAAGTTTGAGAATGGAGCCTACCTAGATAAAGAGGGGACTATATATGTAGTCACGACTCTTCCTGATAGAACTGATGAGTTTGGAAATGTGATTGCTGAGACCGACATGGGTGATATAGAGCAAGGGAACTTTGAGAGAGAGCCAAGAACCCCCCGTGGTAAATCTGTCTTGACCAGAATCATGACTCCAGAGTGGATTCCACAAGATAATAAAAGCATAGATCTGCTTTTAAACCGAGAAACCGATGAGGCTTTTTGGAGATATAAATCTGCTCAACCTCAGGAAGTGAGTGCCCTCACAATATATGAGTTTAAAGACCCTGACTGCCCAGGTAAAGTATCATACCTAGACAATACATCAGAGAGGATCTTCGTGGTCACCGAGCATGGCAGACATGCCTACACATGGAAGGGTGAATTTGTTTTCCCCCAACCTCGGACTAATGTGTCATACAGTCACCAAGGAGCTGGGACCTCCCAAGCTCATGGAGTTCAAAGAGATAGAAGTAGAGACAAACCTGAGGTAAGTTTTGCCAACTCCCTGGGAAGAGAACGAACGGGAACGGAAAGGAATAGAGTGGAACCTGAGAGACATAGAACCCCATGGAATCAAAGGAATGCAGACGATTTTCCTTTTCCAAGGCCGAGAGAACACACTAGGACCCTGCGACCAACTCAACTGGTGAAGTCCATGAAGAATTACTTCGATGGCACTGGAGACCCTTATGACCATGTGGCAGAATTTCGGCAAGTCTTGAAAGCTGAGCAGGTAGAGGACCTATTCACACAATATAATGCTTTTGGTCTAACCCTTAGGAACACTGCCCTTACGTGGTTCCAACCACTAAACGAGAGGCATTTCAGAAACATAGACCAGCTCTTAGAGGCATTTATCATTGAGTTTTCTAAGAGTGGAATCAGGCATAACACCTCCTCACTAATTCATAGCTTCAAACAAACACCTCAAGAGACGGTCAGACTTGCTGGAAGAAGATTTAGGCAGTACCTAGAGAGATGCCCGATGCCGGAGTTACCCACACCAGCCAAACAAGTGGCCTTGTTCTTAGATGGATTGTTGAGCACCAAGCTCAGGTCATATGTGTATCTGAAGGACCCCAGAACGATAGAAGAGTGCGTGCGCATGTGCATAGACATTGAGGACAATCTAGGTGAGGAATTAGAACTATCAAAAATCTATAAGGATTCTAATAGCTCTAGTAGCCTCACATCTGGTCAATCCACATCCATTGAGGAACTTGCAGAGAAGGTAGCTCAAAAACTAGGTGTCTCTAGCAAACAAATTCCGAGATTTGCCCCAGTTAAGCGGTGTTACACTTGTGGCGGTGACCATATGGCAAATGTATGTCCCATTATGGCCCAACCCCAGGCGAATCCTAGTAGCCAGTACTGCACCATAGAGCGCAGGTACACCAACCACACTGCACAAGACTGCCCATATAACAAACAAACTGTTAGGCAAAATTACCCTCAGCCATATCCACAACAGGGTAGATACCAGAATCAGTACCCACCACAACAATACAACAGACCACAGCAAACTTATCAGCCACCTTATCAAGGGCAGCAGAGACCTCAACCAGTCCTAGTACAGCAACCCCCTGCTCCAACCAATGTGATCCCAGTGAAATATGCATCTGCTGAAGAAAATCCGAACAGAGCCATAGTCCCAATCACCCCATTGCTATCAGACAGTGATCCAAGTGACCATAGTTTTGACTCCACACATATTGATAGCCCACAGGCTTATTACATGCAGTCACCCGAGCATAACGAGTCATACTATTATGAGGACCCAAGTGAAAATAGTGGGGAACCTGAGTATGCTAATGTCATGTACACAAACCCCAACTCTAGACCTCAACCTAGGCAGGTACGACCCCCATTTCCTAGAGGACCATGCTTCAGATGTCAGGGAGATCACCTTATACGTGATTGTCCACTGCCTGCCCCTACACAACCTCAACCAGTAACCATTCAGGGGTTCTGTCAAGACTGCGGGAAAGAGCATCTCCTACGAGATTGCCCAAAGAACCCTAATAACATGCCTAAAATCACTCCTATCAATGTTGTTGGGTTAGTTGTAGACTCCACAGGGAGTGTGACTTCCACTGCACCGGTGCAGGTGATCACAAGAGCCCAGGCACTACAACAAAACCAAGGTGTTGGTCAGGAAAAGAGCCCCGAGGTGAGTGAAATAGAGAGCATAACCAAAAAGAGAACGAGAGCCTAGAAGGATAGTCGTGAAAGAATGAAAAGGCAATGGGCAAAAAAGATGAGCGAACTTGAAGAAAGCTTGAGAGAAACCAAAGCAAAGATCATAGAGATCACATCTCAACCGCACTCTCACACATTCCCACCGCTACCATCCCCATCACCCTCCATCCCTCCACCCTCTAATACACCCCACGTATCCCACCCACCACCCTGAGTAGGATCAGTATTAGCTGATCCCACTCCTGAAGACATAGACATGATGCTTAAAGCATATTAGGCCAGAATCCAAGAAGGGCCAAATGTAACGGATCATGACAAGTGCTACCCTAGAGCTGACCTAGAGATAGAAAGAACCAAGCTTTGCGCGAAAATGGTCGCATTGGCTCAGAATATGTTTGAAGCCAGTCACCTTTTCAATTACTCGGGCTCAGCCAAGACACAATTACACTTGGATGGACTTCTAGAGAAGTTAGAGGGCATAATTGCAAGATCTGCCAAGGAAGAAGAAAATCAAGAAAGAGATAAAGCAAGCAAAAACATGACCCATCCCCCACCGAAAGCTTATGTGCCCAATTCCACTGAACCAGACAATCCCCCCTCCTTAGAAAGAATAGAGAATCTATTGGCACAATCACAAAGGGAACCCGCCCCTCAACACCGTGACAAGGCTAGTATAAGAGCAGGTTTTCCTACCCAGAAAGCCTACGTGCCTGAAGCCTATGTGCCTAACTCTACGGAGCCAGACACATCATCTTCTATGAATCGGTTCACACCAGAATTCCTACGCGAGATTCAAGAAGACAAATGGGCTAAGGAAAGTGAAGTCCCTCCTCCCATTGAACTTGTGGATGATGCACATGACCAATTCCCACAAGACATCCCATCCATTTATGGGGAGCAGGAGAGCACCCAATCTCAAGAAAGATTAGACTTCGAGTCTAACTCTCTACAGGAATTACCCCAATTCACGGGCCCATGGGAAGCCAAGTCTACTTGTATGAGAACACCTACAGTCATGGTAAGAAATGAAGATTCAGTTATACCTAGGAACACAGAGGTAGTGAAGAACACCAAAGTGCAGTGCAATCTCACTTTGGAAGAGCTGCTCAAAGTTAGACCAGAAGTATGGAAACATGTAGCCAATCAAGTGCCCGAAATAGCAAAACCTCGTTCCCAGGTAGAATCTCATAGGACAGTGCCAGAGATACCCTTGGATAAGATAGGAGATGTGTGTGAAGGTGAAGAAGGGAACACCTATCTTCCCATTATCTACCAGGAGTACACCACCAAGGCAATTTTGGACTCAGGTGCAGGAGTTGCAATTGCCACCACTTCCCTATGGAAGCGTTGGGGCAAGCCAGCACTCAGGCCAACGAGAATGAAATTGCAGATGGCCGATGGTCATATTGAGAGACCCTTAGGATTGCTAGAAGGAATAACTCTCACCACTTGTGGTGTCGAGTTTGAACATACATTTGCTATATGTGACTTCAGCAAAAATCATGCCTATGAAATGATTTTGGGAAGACCATTTCTGCGGTAGTTGCAAGTGGTACAGGATTGGGGAACCAATTCCTTGTATTTGCAACATCTAGGTGTCACAACCAAAGTCAATCCTAAGGATTACTCTCATAGAGACGTACCACCTATTCAATGGAATCCCATCCATAGAGCCAAAGATGAGACTGAGTCTGTGCATTCCATAGGATCCGGATCCTCGTGGATGCATGAAGACACCCACTTATGGATGTGCAAGGTGGCAGTAGAAGAAGAGAAAAGAGAAAAAGCCAGAGAGGTAGGTGCAAAAGAAACCCATAGATCAATCCAAGACCCAGCCTATGCACCTGTAGTCTTTCCGGACGAAGAATTTGAACCCCACGGCTGGGCAGAAATTCTAGCAACCATGGATGTAGCCATCAATGAGGAACAATGGACACCCCACTGTGATGAGGATGGCTATGATATTTCAGTCTTCTCCATAGAGCCAATCATGGGAGAGGCAGTTCTAGAAGAATGTGAAGCTAGCCCTGATGCATTTGAGGATGCAAGTGACTCCGATCTAGAGTCAATCATTATGGACCCACCCTTTGCATCAGATGAAGAATACTTCTATGAAGTAGAATTTCAACCCCAGAGGCACGGAGAGCTTACAAATGAGGTGAGGTTAGCCACACAAGTAGCTTCTAAAAGCGGAGGAAAGAAAAGAAAGAAGAAGGAAGTCACGCTGGAGGCAGAAGAATCTTTGTTTGAGGTCCCTGAAAACTTTAAGAAATATGAGATAGACGATAGGAGGGTCATGATAAGAATGCCTAAACGTGAGGCACAAGCAGGAGAAGCCTATGATAGCAAGGAAACTACCAAGAAAATAGTTGTCGCCATCGAGGAAGGAGAAGAAAGATGCACATACATAGGTCATGACCTAACAGAAGAGGAAGAACAGGAGCTGATAGCTTTGCTAAGAGAATATCGAGATGTATTCGCTTGGAGCTACAAGGACTTGAAGGGTGTTGACCCAGACATATGCTCACACACAATTCCCATGACCTCAGATGCTAAACCCTCTAAGCAAAAGCCATATACATATAATGATAACTATGCTGCTAAGATCAAAGAAGAGATAGACGGCTTGGTGGAAGCCGGATTTATCTATGAAATTGAGCACACTGAATGGGTATCCCCCATTGTAGTGGTGCCCAAGAAGAACGGCAAATTACGAGTTTGCATTAACTTGAAGAAGGTTAATGCAGCCACTATTAGAGATAGTTATCCTCTTCCTATCACTGAGCATCTATTAGAAAGGGTAGCAGGCAAGGAAGTGTACAGCTTCCTAGATGGGTTTTCGGGCTACAATCAAGTAGCCATTGCACCAGAAGATCAGCATAAAACGGCTTTTGCCACAGAGTGGGGTATATTCGCTTTTAGGGTAATGCCATTCGGCTGACCAATGCTCCCGCAACCTTCCAAAGGCTGATGTGCCATGTATTTAAGGAGTTCCTGAGGAAGAACTTAGAAGTCTATGTTGATGATCTTTGTGCTCATTCCAACATCAGGGAGACCCATATACCCGAACTCAGACAGATCTTTGATAAATGCAGAGAATATCAAGTCTGCCTGAACCCAGAAAAGTGCGTTTTCATGGTCAGGCAAGGCAAGATTCTAGGACACATAGTGTCCAAGAACGGCATATCCACTGATGAAGAGAAAGTGAGAGCCATAGCAGAACTACCTAGGCCAAGGAATGTCAAAGAAGTTCAAGCTTTCATGGGGCATTGTGGTTACTACCGCCGATTCATTCACATGTATGCTGTCATTGCAAAACCCATGTACGGACTTTTGAAAAATTTTGAGTGGACTAATGAGTGTGAGAACTCCTTCAATGAGCTGAAGAAGCGATTGTGTTCTGCACCAATCTTGACCACACCAGATTGGAGCAAACCATTCCATGTTCATGTGGATGCCTCCAATTATGCTATTGGATGCGTACTTGCACAACCTACGGGTGAAGGGAACATGGATCTCCCTATTGCCTATGCTAGTAGACAACTAAATGCAGCTGAACGGAATTATACCACCACTGAGAGAGAAGGACTAGGCATGGTGTATGCGGTTAAAAAGTTTAGACATTATTTGCTTGCAAATAAGTTTAAGTTTTTTACTGATCATCAAGCATTGCTATACCTGGTAAACAAACCATGCAACACCGGAAGGTTAGTAAGATGGTTTCTCTTACTAATGGAGTATGACTTTGAGGTTGTGGTGAGGAAAGGTAGGACTCATTTGAGAGCAGACCATCTCTCTAGGCTCACATCCGGAGAGGCCCCACAAGGAGTGTCAGATGACTTACCGGATGCATACTTGTTCAATTTGGAAGTGGTGCCCCAATGGGCCAAGCCCTTAGTGCCAATACTTACATATGGACCTAATCATCCAATAGTAAACACACAGGATAGGGAGGTAGTCAGAGCTCAAAAGTACCACATCATGGCTGGAAGTATGTACAAGCACACGGATCAAGGAATCTTGGCTTGTTGTGTAGAAGAGGACGAGTACGCTAAGTGGTTGCAATTAGCACATGAAGGTGCATTAGAGCAACACTACTCAAAACAACGAACCCTACAGACCCTGAGGAGACTAGGAGTGCATTGGCCGACTATGGAAGCTGATGTCCAGAAGTTGTGCAAGGAATGCCCAATCTGCTGCACTAAACCACCTGTGGAGCATGCCACACTTTATCAAGTGTCCATAGTGCCGGATTGGAGTCAGCCCCTAGTATCCTTCTTGAGGACGAAAACATTTCCTCAAGATATGACTCTGGCCAGACAAAGAAGTTTGGAACAAGAAGCCTTGGATTACACCATCATTGGTGATAATTTATACAGAAGGGGTAAGGATGGTTACCTGAGACTATGTGTCCATGAAGGTGAATACCTAAAGATCCTGGAAACAGCTCACCAGGGTGTAGCAGGAGGACATTTTGGTCCTGATAGGGTGATCAAAGCAATTCTATTTGCAGGATTTTGGTGGCCCACCCTTCACATGGACGCACATACCTATATGAAGAGGTGCGAGATTTGTCAGCGAACCCAGTATCCTATACGCAGAGATGAGATGCCACTGAAGCCTATGATGGGCGGACGTGCATTCTCTAAGTGGGGAATAGACTTTGTAGGTCCTATCAATCCCCCAGCTAAGGGTTCCCATGCTGAGTATATCATCGTTGCCACGGATTATCTAACCAAGTGGGTAGAGGTAAAAGCCACAACGAAGAACGATGCTCAGACAACTGCTAAATTCTTGTTTGAGAATGTATTCACAAGATACGGGCTACCCATAGAGCTAGTTAGTGATAGAGGCACTCACTTCTTGAATGAAGTTATTGAAAATCTGCTCCAAGAATTCTTGGTAGTGCATAAGAAGTCTGCCCCCTATCATCCCCAAGCAAATGGACAAGCCGAAAGCACCAATAAGATCCTATGCAATGTATTG
This sequence comes from Ceratopteris richardii, assembly GCA_020310875.1. NCBI lineage: Eukaryota > Viridiplantae > Streptophyta > Polypodiopsida > Polypodiales > Pteridaceae > Ceratopteris > Ceratopteris richardii. The sequence goes on along the minus strand of CM035441.1, from coordinate 86,721,489 downwards.
ACAAAATTAGTGAACAATAAACGCTCTGATTAGGACAAACAACTACACCATGCTGTTTGGGCATATCGAGTCGCCTACAAAACGATACTCCAAGCCACCCCCTTTCAGATGGTATTTGGCCAAAACGCAGTGCTACCGTTGGACTTCTTAATACCTACATTAAAAGTAGCACAAGAGCACGAATGGACGGGTCATGAACTCTCCTCTAGACTTTTTGACCTTGAACGATTAGGAGAAACAAGACTGAGAGCAGCTGCAGGGATATATGCAGCTAAGAAGAGACAGAAGGCATACTTTGATGCCCATGTGAAGGATAAAGGCTTGAAAGCAGGAGATCTAGTTTTAGTTTACACATTGAAACAACATGCAAGAAAGCTAGAAAAGAGAGGCTACGGACCTATGATCATCAATAGGATCTCCACGAGTGGAGCAGTACAACTAGCCACTTTAGAGGGTGATGTTCTCCCAAACTATATTAGTGGATGCAGAGTCAAGCTGTATCAGGAACCCCTCACGGAGGAAATGCTAAGTCGACTCAATACTGCTAAGCAACGTAAAGAGGAGGAAAAACGAATTCGAGAAGAAGCACAGGCAGAGGCCTTAGAGCGTATCAGACGAATGAAGTTGAGGAGACAAGGGAGGGATCAGCCTATGACTGACACTCAAGCGTCTCCAGGCTATCACATGGCCATGTGTGAGGCTTCAGGTAAACGTACCCATAAGATAATGGATCGAAGACCTTTTGTGACCCTAGAAATAGGACAAAGAGACAGCACAACAAGCATGAGAGCTTTAATTGATTCAGGAGCAGCCACAAGTGCAGTTCGGCTTTCTTATTGCAAGCAGCTGCAATTGGAGGTAAAACCCCTAGAAGCATATCTGGTAGGACTAGGAGGTGTTGAAACCCCTTGCATGGGAGAAGTGGATCTTCCCCTCTACATACAAGAGGTCCTCATGCCAGCAAAAGTGCTAGTGTGTGAAGACGAGGATCTGACCGAACCTCTTGTCTTAGGCCAAGACTGGATCTATGATCACGCAGTCAACCTCAACCTAAGAAGTGGACTTCTTCAAGCTTGGGTAGGCCAAAGCCGTCTCACGATTGAATTAGAAAATCAAGCACTCAAACCAATAGAACAAGCACCAACTCCTGGTCCCTCCAGGAATCCACATGAAGATAACAATGTTGTTCTTGTACAAACTTCTATGGTGCAGAGGATTGTCAATCGTACTGAAGGTATGGGAGCCAATAAGGAGTTCCTAACTGATCCAAAGAAGATTCTAAACGAGCAGACCGAACATCACCCGACACAAAGGAGGTTGATGATCGAGAGGCAGGAGTGCCAACCCGTACAACATGGAGCATCCCGTGGCGCAAAGCAGATCTGGATACGCAAGGATGGAAGACCCACAACTCTAATAGCAGACTCTCAAGGAGACAAGAAATGAGCCTCACCATCAAGGAACAAAGTGAAGAAGTCCTCTAAGATAACCCCTAGGCATACCATTTCTATTTGGGTTCCTAAGCGGTCAATGAAGGCCATCCCTAATGCTAGACAAATATGGGTGCCCAAGGCCTGCTTACAAGCTCAAATTACTTCACCTTCAGGCACTAGGATGAGGCAACATTCACAAACACTCGTGGCCAACAACTCAGAAAACGAAACGATACTCACTATCTCCACTCCCATCAACCCTAGGATTGTCTGGAAATGGGTACCCAAAAGGTCCCAAATACATCACACTCTCATCCAGAAATCTTCACTTGTCTTTGGCTCTAAGAGTTACGAATCCGCTATCAAAGTTTGGAGAATTAAACTGTGTATTAAACCCCCTGACCCAATTCTGTAAATCCGTCTACACTAACACAGGAGCATTCTGAGCCCATTGCATAACCAAAGTATGCATCTAGGATGACACTGACCTTTAATCACCACTCACACCTATCACAAACACTTCACCACTAACCACTGACCTCCAGGAATGTCATGTTAGTATTGTGAAGGGAACACCATTACATCTTGTTTCCTATGCAACACTAATGTGCCTTTCTTCTTCCAGCAGATAAGCAACCTACTCTCATGGCAACAGCGGCAGGTACAAGCTATCAGGCAGGCTCTGGTGCTCCAATCAATTGGGATGCCATGCCGGTGGAGGCCCCACCAACAGCTCGGCCGGAAGAGTTCATGAATTTGCGGAGAATTCCTATTCCAGATCCACCAAATGGCCTAACCGAAAGAGTAAAGGGGCATTCTCACTGGTTCAATGAGATGCCAGGAGATTTGGGGGACGCGGATCATATCTGGGAGTCCAAGTTGGAATGTGGAGGAGTGTGGTGGACCTTCCAGTTCTTCTCACGAGAATTCGAAGCATTGCAAAATGCAGCTCCACTTCAAGATATCTGGCAAAAAGCAGGATTACAAACTTATTTTAGTGCAGCTCTGCCTAAACCCGATTTCCTCAGGTGCTACTATCTAATTGCCACGCTGAAGCCGACAGGGGATAAAGATCATTCAGGCACATTCTGGGTGCCCTCCTTGTCAAATCTGGAGGAAATGAGGAAGTTCGAATTGAATGTTACTTTAATCAGGGAAGCACTTCAGATGTATGGCACGCATGTACCTTCTGACCGCGACCCCTTGATACCTGAGTCGATGAAAAGCAATAGAATCAAGAAGCTCAAAGAAATGTGCGCCCTCACCCCCAACATCGCCATACCTTTGCGGATGTGCCTCCAACACTTCGCATTCCCAGCTCAGGACCGTTTCACCCAACCTCACAAGAAAATATGGTATGGGCTATATCTAGCAGAGACTCGAAGCTTGCCCATTAAGATGCCGGTATGGATCTTAGACCAAGTGTATGAGGCAGGCAAGCGGGGTGTGAGGAAGCCCACTTTGCATGGCTGTTGTGCACTTACAAGAATTATCTATAGATGTCTTGCATATGATGTGCCAGTTGCCAGAGCCCTAAAATATGCACAACTAGAGCTGTTCAAAGGGCGGAAGTCAGGGAGCCAGCCGGAAAAACGAATGCGTGGATCGCTTTCCCAGGTTTCCCAGGTAATGACCCCTGAAGAAGCCACAACCGAAGCTTCTCCCCGACCAGAAGCTCAGGTCGCACCTTTCACGATCCATCTTCAAGGAGTTCAAGCTGGGGAGGTGGTACAACCCGCTCCATCCGCCCCTCCACTACCTACCGATGCAGAGTTTGCATCCATGGCCACCTTCACAGAGGACCCAAACTTTGATTTTGAAAGATTCCTGCAGACAGTTCCCCTATCAGACAGTGAACACTCCCCTGACAATGTTGATCTGGGAACATCAGTCCAAAGAGAACAGCCACGGGGCGAGACAAGCAGAGTACATGGGGAAGAAGTGGCACAACATCCTCATGACCCAAACACACAAGTTCAGGAAGGTGCACAAAGGAATGACCCTGAAGACAGTGAAGAGGAGGCCCCTGCCTACACAGCACAACTCAAACGGCTGTACAAGACAATCAAGCAGGTACAGAGAAGACATAAGATGACAGAAGAGGCGAACAGGGCTCTAGTGAACCAGATGCTTCAAACCGAGAATGTGGACTCACATTTTGTCGAATCATTGAATCTATTGGCAGAGACATGTGGGATCGGGGAAGCATTGAGGACAATGGTCTATCAGGAAAACCCTATCTATGATCAGCGAAGGATTGATACACAGCCACGACGCGGGAAAATGATTCAAATGGAAGTCTCTACTGCCTTGCCTACTATAATCTCAGAGGATGTTCACATGACGAGCCCAAGCCCCACTGACGAACAAGAGGTAATTACACAGGTACCATCTCCACCGCCACCTTCCATTCAACCCTCAGAACCCTTCTCCACTAGCCCTTCTGAACAACCGACATCCTCCCATCATGAAACCATTGTACACACCTCCGTTTTTACATCCTTCCCTTTACCCACATCCAACACTTCCACCCAAATTTCTGAACCTCACACCGGTCATCCGACCACCGATCAAACCATAATAGGTCACCCTTCCTATCTCCCCGCCCTTGGACAACCACTTGCCACTAGCCAGACCTTATCCCATCCTTTTCCATTCACCCACACCCAAGCCCTCTCCACCACCTCCCTAGTAACTGACTCACACTCAACCCAAGTCACACAACCCTCATTCTGGACAAACCTTGTAAATATACTCCAACAGGTGGATAATTATAATAAAAAGTCCCTTTCCCAACCACACTCCCCCACATTCACTGCCACCACTATCACACCACCCACCATTCCTGTATTCACGGTGCACGAATCACACACTCTCGCGTCCGATCCCATGGACATCTCACCATCCACAGGATCACCCACCACCACTGCTATTCCAACATCACCACGTGTCATTTCACTTACGTCGCCATTTCCAAACACTGTAGGCACAGCATCCACGTTTCCCTTTCCCATCTCCCGACCCCTTGCATCTTCCACCCTCACCCCTGCACCCACCTCATTTAGTCATGCACTCAACACCATGCTCGAAGCTGCTGCCCAACTTAAACAGGAATACAGGTTATTAGAAGAAAACAATAAGGAGCTCTGTACATTGTCATCCCACCTCCAGGCACGTGTCACTGCCTTGGAGTTGTCTAATACGGAGTTACAGCAGGAGGTGACCACCCTCCAACAATATCAGGTGGAGCTCGAGTCCACACATACAGAGAAGAGTAGGGCAACGGAAGAACAACTTAGAGATCAGCTAGCCCGTAACGCTAGACTACAACGAAACATGGCTCTACTCCGACGCCATTTAGCGGCTGCCCAAGAAGAAAACAAAAGACTACAGCAACAAAATCAAGACAACCTCGAAGCAGCCATGGAAAATACTCCAGGGGCACCGATCGACCCTGCTAAATTCCAAGCCATCCCCTCAGAGAATATACAACAAATATTAGAAACCTATGCCACCTCTTAGAAGCTCATGATCAGCTTACTGACCAAGTCAAAGACCTACAGAGAGCCCAAGTGCCTGCACCACACCAACGAGAACCTAAAGATATGGCCAACGCTGCAACCTCACCAGCGCCAGAATTATCAGTAACCAATGAGATACTTGAGCTACGGCAACAGGTGGCAGAACTAAAAATTAAATTGTTACAGTATGAACGACCTCCCTCTCCACCTGATCAAACCATAGAAGAAGACACAGTAGTCATTCCAGTGGAGGAGACATTTGAAGACACTTACGAGCCTCAACCCCTTCCAGGAGGCAGAATTACGGAGGAAGGCCAGGATACATATGAGGAACCCCCGTCAGCATGGATGAAGCAGGTAGAGGAGATGGGTCACACTCACGAAGAGCGTGTTGCAACTCAGATGCTAGCCATGAAAGCCATAGAGGAGACCATACTCAAATCTGAATATTTCTCGAACTTGGCTCCTAGGCGGCTGATAACTAGCTCGGAGTTACAATACAAACCTTATTTTGTATTGTTGGCAGACTACAATGCTGAGATCAAACGCATAACCAACAAGTACCCCTCTTTCGCAACACAATTCGAACCCGAGGACATCCCAGAGACAGCCAAAAAAGGGGCCATATTCCAGCCCATATGGAGGCAAAAGTTACTGGAGACCTATCCGGAAATGTTACGAACATGGGATCATGCTCCCATGCATCTGAAATATAACCCATGCTTTGGTCCAGTACAAAGAAGAAGATCATGGAAAGCATTCGCCATCAAGGTTCAGAACAACGCAAATTGTAAAGAATGGCTCAATTACCCCGCAATCGCACCCCCAACCGGCACACCGATAGTATCATACATGATAGCCACCATCAGGCATTGGATGCCACGCCTCCACCCCATACCGGATGTCGCCGCTCAAATGATGCTCAAAATTTTGGACATGATGCAAGTGGTCCTAAAGACCTTTCGAAATGTACGTAACATCCAACCTTCAATTCCGGGCTTCATCAACGGTAATTATGATTTGCTATATGACATGAGCACGACCCCGAGCATTCGAGTAGCTTACGCATGGCATGCACGAATAAGATATCTCCCTGCCTGCTACAAGCAAACCTTTGATGATATGTTCACCACGGGGTTTTGGGAGTCACACTCAGAAGTGTTCGCACCACGCCCAACCCACCTGCTACATCTATTCGCGTGTGAACAAACCATGCACTCAGAGCTCTACACAACGCCACAACCGGACATACCGGGTGCAGTCAATTGGGAGACCCTCCAGAGAGACTTGATCCGGGGACTACGCATCAAGGAACAAGAAGTGGCAACCGACCTCCTGCAGAAGTACATTGATCAAACATTGGAGCAGAGGTCTGTCAGAGGCGACAGACGCTAGGGGGGGGAGAGTGTTGGCAGCATACGAGAAGATCCAAGTACAAGCATACAAGCAGATCTAGCACTAAGGCAACCCTTTATTTTTTTCAAAACCCTTACACCATTTAAAAGTGATTCTCATCACTAAAAACCCCTGTAAATACCATTTTCACCTTTTTGTAGCTCCATTTTGTACAAGCCGAGGAGTCCTCGAGCTTGAGGAGCCTTAGAAGTAGTTGCCTACCAATTTTCGTATTTTTTAGATCTTGTTTGAGGCCTCAAATAAGCCCTGGAACCTAATTTTTAACTAGGCCGGACACTAGGTCTGGACAGGGCCAAAGCTAGTCAAAAACTATAAATAGAGCTAGAGAGCTCATTTTTGGGGAGAGCTTCTTTTAGTTTTGAACTTGTATGAGAACTTGGTTGCAATATAAGTGATTCCATTGTCTTACTCTTTTTGTTCTTGCCGTATGCGTGCGTGTGCGTGTATGTGTGTGCATGCTTGTGTGCTTTTCACTCACGCACTTGTACTTCCACTTGCTCGTGGTCTTCATACCATCCTCACGTCTTCCCGGATTGACATTAAAGGAGGTGCTACTCATCACTGAGCTACAATAATCTTGAAGCTCCACATTCCCTAAGATCAATTTTGTTGTTTGATTCTCAAGTTCCTTGTGGGCCCGACTGTATGCATTCCCAATGACATCATTAGTCTCTGAAAAATCTTCTTTGTGTGTTACCTCTTCACATTTAGTTGAACTTCCTTTCTCTTTTTTTGCATCTTCATATATATCTAGTTTGCTCGGATGCACCCTCTTGTCCTTGTAACTTCCAAAAGCACTTGATCCCTCGCTTGGTTCTTTTGGAATTTTCCCTTTATTTCTTGTCTGCATGACCATGGAGTCAATTTCTTCTAATTGCACCACTCTAGTGGATGGTGATTGCACAACATTGACTTCTGCTGCTCCTTGATTATCTAGCGAGATCATTTGGAGATGGGGCCTAGATGTAGATGTTTTGTTTTGTGGGCAACAATTTGTATAATGATCCCTGACATCTGGGCCATTCCTGCAGGGGGGGGGGGGCATTTTCTAGCAGGGTCCATTTGCTCTGATAATGTCCACACTCTCCACACCTGAAACAAATAATTGGCCTTCTAGGCCCATTTCCATAGTTACCTCTAGATGGTTGGTTATAGTTCTTACCTTGGCTGGGGGCTGCTTCCATTACATTGGTTGAGAATTGAACACATCCTTGTGCCCAATAAGGTTGTGCAGGCATCCCTCTTGACTGACATTCATGGGCCTCATGACCAGCTTTCCTGCATAGCTATCAAGTTACACTTAAATGTGGACACTCACTTACCACATGACCCTGCTTGCTTCACATGATGCACCATAGTCCTTTTTTTATTCCACCTCCCTTGAGTTCCTGCAAATCCTATCGAAGTTGAGCTAGATCTTCTGCTTGTGCTTCCTCTTCCTTTTGTAGCTTCAATGCTTCAATTTCTCGCCTCAACTCAGTTACAACACTCTCCTCCTCTTTGTGGGGCTTATTCTTTTTTAAGCTCTCAAGCTCTTTCCTTAGCGGAATTACTGGGTCTTCAGGTTCTGCAGGATATGATAAATTGGAAGAGCTTCCCCCATACTACTATCTGATTTTCTCCAATCTTGTAGCTGTATTGATAAATTCTTTTATTGTTGTTGTCCATAAAACTAAGTCCTTTCTTTTACATTGCGTTGATATGGGAAGTGGTTTAGCTAGCCACTTCTTGATAAAAAAATCATGGGGAGGGTCTGGCAGTTTGGTCATTAATGCCTTGGCTCTGGTAACAAATTCTAGAAAGGTCTCTCGAGGACCTAGTCTTAAATTTTCTAATTCTTCAATAATGTTTTCAGTTGTGTTCCCTTGTTGGAACTTTGTTGTTGGGAGTAGCCAGAGGCACAGAAGATGCGGAAGCATGTAAAGACAGAGCAGGGAGTCAGTCAAATCAATTTTTCAAAGATTATATTTTATAAATATTCTTCAAAACCTCCAACAGTGATTTTCATCACTATTGTAACATATATAACATAGAAAAAACCCTTTTTGTAATTCATAGCTCCATTTTGTGCAAGCCGAGGAGTCCTCGAGCTTGTGGAGCTTAGGTAGAATGAGCGTACCAATTTTGGTCATTTTTAGACACCGTTTACCCTTCCAAATAGCATATAGGACCTATTTTTTAACCATGCCGGTCACTAAATGTGAAACTGGTCAAAACTAGTCTAGAATCTATAAAAAGAGTTAGAGAGCTCATTTTTTAGGTTAGCTTGTTGGTTAGTGTGAGCTTAGAGCGATTGTGAGCTTGTAATTGAGATTTTGAGCAATAGAGTTGATTTCTCACCTTCCATTGTGTCTTGCTTGTCTCTTCGTAGTGTGTGTGTATGTGTGTGTGCATCTCTATGCTTCTCACCTTCACTCTCACTTCATCTCGCATTCACGATCTTCATATCACTCCTATCTCTTCCGCAGATTGACATTAACGAGGTGGAGCTTCTTAACGTGGTCCTCACCATTGTGCTAGAGCAACACCAAATTTGGCGCCGTTGCTGGGGATCGAGTCTAGGACGAATGTGTGATGGTAAGAGTATAGCAAGCAGTGGCATTGGAAGGTAAAAATTTCAGTATTTGTTGTTGTTTTTACTTAGTTTTTAGTGTTTTTGACCTCCCCCACACTCCATCTTCATCACCGCATCATCATCTCCAACTCCAAAAAAATCAGAAAAATCACCATATCCACCCATTCTCCTCATTTCCCCTCATTTGTGCATGTGCGAGAGAGAGAGAGCTTTTGTGCTTGTGTGTACTTGTGTGTTTTTGAGTTTTCTTGCAGGTACAGAGCTCTAGAGCATTAGGAAAGCTGCAGAAAGGTAAGAAATGTACTCTCTGTCAGAAATTGCTGACTGTGTCAGACCATCGCGATGGTCTGCAAAGTTCGGAATTTGAGGTAGGCAACCACACCAGCGTGTAGAGCACACTTGCGCACATAGGAATCCACAGATGCATCTTGGAAATTTGCATTTTAGTGGACCATCGTGATTGGTTCAGACCACCATGATTGTGTCACACCATCGCGATTGGCTCATGCCATCGCGACGGCTCAACTGGACCATCGCGACGGTCTCACGCCATCGCGACGTCACTTGAACCATCACGACGGTCCTTGACCATCGCGACGATCCCGTCGACCCCACACCATCGCCAATCACGTGGCAAGCTAGTCCATCACCATCGCAACGAGACCCTTACACCATCGCGACGACTGAAACTTTGGACCATCGCGATTGGCTCACGCCATCACATCTGTGACCATCGTGACGGTTCACTTCAGACCATCGTGATGGTTCACGTTGACCGTTGACTGACGCCATCACGATTGTTCACTCAATCGGACCATCGTGATGGTTCACGTTGACCGTTGACTGACGCCATCACGATTGTTCACTCAATCGGACCATCGCGACGCCTCACCCCGACCATCACGATTGCTCACATTTAGAGCATCGCGACCGTGCATTTCAGACCATTGTGACGGTTCGCGCACACGCCATCGCGACGGTTCGCTCGGACCATCGTGACGGTCCCAGACCATCGCGATCATCTCAGACCATCGCGATTGCTCACTCAAACGCAAATTTTAGGATTTGATTTTTTGACCAATTTCGGGGCTATTTTTTGAAAATTTTAGGATCATTGCACTCATAGGAGACCCCTTAGCTCATATTTGAAGAAAAACCTATTTGTGAGTTTTCACCCCCCAGGGCCTGAACGGTCATTATCTTTTTCATCTGAAATCCGTTTTTTGAGCTTTATAGCTCGTTAGGATACGTTGATTTTTAGAGAGGATAATTGGAGGTTGATCTAGTTTGGGACTAGAAAGCCAAGGGGCATTGAAAAAAATTGGGCAAAGGACAAGGGACTTTAAAAGTGTTTATATCCAAGTGCTTGATCATCCATTGTGCTATTGGTCTAATAGTGGATTTTTCCAGGTCTAGCAAAGGCAATCAAGGGCATTCAAGGCAAGGCAGTGAAGGGCATAAAGCTTGGGAAGCGCGGCTTCTTGGGCATCAGAGCAACCAAAAAAAAGCTGACTCGAGGTTGGAAGATTACTCAACCCCCTCAGTCAATTATTAGCTTAAGCTAAATGTTAGCATTGTGGATAGGATTAACGACGATAGGAACGCCTCAAGTTCAAGATATTTAACATTATCAAGTCCAAGACTGAAGTGAACGTGTGTGATACAAAAACTTAAGGGAAAGAGCCTAAGTTTGACGGAACGAGAACTCAAAGTACCACGGAAAGTCGATTCTTGACGCTTATAGAAAGATAGGACAAGAACTTAAGGCATATAAAAAGAATCAAGAAAGTAAGAACAAAGAATCCTTGAGGATCTGAGTGTGTACTGAGTGTGCAAGGAAGTAAATTCATGAACCTTAGATCGGGCAAACATATAGGTAAGTCAGACCGACGAAGCCTTAGATCATCAGAAGCAAGTGTAGGCACTACTACACGATCGTGGGCTCAGCAACTGAACACTAGTTATCCTTACAAGAGCTCAGATACGAGTGAGTCAGAAATGGCATTTAGCACAGAAAGACCAGAAGGAGGGTCAAATGTAGCATATTTAGAAAGACCTGAAGGACCCTATAGAACTCAGTTGGAATTTCTCCGAACCAACCGCTTAGGTGCTCGCATCTATGAGGATGGTTTGAGAAGACAAGTGGTGCAAATGCACAATCCAGACCAACCCATTGGATTGGAACGTCCAGTGGTGAAATTCAAAAGAGCCGCATACATAGACAAAGAAGGAACGATGTACATCTTAAGTACTCATCCAAACAATACGAATGAGTTTGGTGTAATTCAATAAGAAACGGAAGCAAAATCCCAAGGAAAGGAACCGTTAGAAGAACCTAGAACACCTAGAGGGAAATCTATACTGACATGAGTACTAGTTCCAGAATGGATCCCTCAGGACAACAGAAGCATAGAGTTATTTGTAAATAAAGAAACTGACGAAGCATTTTGGAGGTACAGAACGGAACAACCTAGTGAGGTAGGCTCCATCATAATCTACGAGTTCAAGGACCCGGATACACCTGGAAAGGTTGTATACCTGGATGAGACTTCAGAAAGAGTATTTGTGGTGCCAGACCACGCTAGAAATACCTACACATGGAGAGGTGAGTTGGTATTCCCTCCATCACGAGCAAACGTAAACGCAAGCCAACAAGGGGCAAGAACATCCTCAGCCCATGCTTATCAAAGGGAGAAAAATAAAGAGAGACCCGAAGTAAGCTTCAATCATCCCATAGGGAGAGATAGAACAACCACGGACACTAATAGAGCGGATAGACAAAGGGAACATGGAATACTAGGTGGTAGAGATGATTTTCCTCTACCTAGACCACGTGAACACGCAAGAATACTGAGACCCACTCAGTTAGTAAAATCCATGAAAAACTACTTTGATGGGACAGGAGATCCCTATGACCATGTAGCGGAATTTAAGCAAGTGCTTAGAGCAGAGCAAGTCGAAGACATGTTCACGCAATACAACACACTTGGACTAATGTTAAAGAATACCACTTTAACTTGGTTCCAACCATTGCAGCAAAGGCAATTTAGGGACATCCATCACTTTTTAGAGTCATTCATCATAGAATTCTCTAAAAGTGGGATCAGACATGATACATCTTCATTGATTCATAGTTTCAAACAGACCCCTCAAGAAACAGTTAGACTCGCAGGACGTAGGTTTAGACAATATGTTGAAAGATGTCCAATGCAAGAGCTACCCTCACAAGCCAAACAAGTGTCATTGTTTCTAGACGGCTTGTTGAGCTCTAAACTACACTCCTATGTATACTTGAAGGAACCCAGAACGCTAGAGCAGTGTGTAAGAATTTGCATAGACATTGAGGACAACTTGGGAGACGAGTTGGAACTCTCAAAAGTCTACAAGGACTCAGATTGTTCTTCTCTAGCATCCACAAAATTGTCTAACTCGATAGAGGACCTAGTAGAAAAAGTGGCCTAGAAGCTAGGAGTTTCTAGTAAACAGATACCCAAGTTAACAACTAACGTACGTTGTTACACCTGTGGTGGAAATCATTTGGCAAATGTGTGCCCCAATGTGACACAACCGCAAGCCAACCCTAGTGGCCAATACTGTACTATTGAGAGAAGATACATGAATCATACAGCTCAGGACTGCCCATACAACAAACAGGCAGTGAGACAGAACTACTCGCAAGCATACCCACAGCCAGGTAGGTATCAAGGCCAATACAATACTCAGCCTCATTACTATAGGCCTCCTCAAAATTATCCATATCAGGCTCAACAAAGACCTCAACCTGTTTTAGCTCACCAGCCACCCCCACCAGCGAATGTCATCTCAGTGAAATACGCTGCTGCAGAAGAAAACCTAAGTAGGGCTTTAGTGCGTTCTTCACCTTTGATCACAGAGAGTGATCCGAACTCTAACAGTTTTGACTCTACTCATGTAGATAGTCCACCCGCGTATTACACAGAGTCACCATAACATGTAGAGACATATCAATATGATAGTCCACCAGTGGAACCTAGTTGGGAGCCCAAATATGCTAACGTGATGTACATTCCAAATCCGCGGCCCCAATTGAGACAGCAAAGACCACAAGGCCCTAGAGGACCATGCTTTAGGTGCCAAGGAGATCATTTCATAAAAGATTGCCCACATCCTTCGATAGCAGGGCAGTCATAGTACTATAACATACAAGGCTTTTGTGCCGACTGTGGTAAAGAACATATAATCAAAGATTGTCCTAAGAACCCTGCTAATGCTTCAAATGTGACATCGATCAACGTGATAGGTATTGTAAACAATGCAGATGGATCCAACCCTACATATGTGCCTATCCAAGGTATAACAAGAGCCCAGGCGCTCTTACAGAGCCAACAACTTAATCAGGAGAAAATAGCTAAAAAAATAACGGAATTGGAAGGAAGTCTCAAGAAATCTAGAGCCAAAATACTAGAATTGACTTCATAGGAATTGAATCAAGAGAACTCAGCTCAGAAATCAGGATCAGTTCTAGCAGAACCCATACCAGAAAATCTAGACATGATGTTTCCTGCGTATCAGGCTAGAATAAAGGAAGGACCCCAAATAGTTGAAATGAGTAAGAACTACCCACGAGCAGATCTAGAAATTGAGAGGACTAAACTTTGCATGAAGATGGTAGAACTAGCGCAAGCTATGTTTGAAGCCTCTAGATATCTAAATTGGAATAACATGGCAAAACCTGAATTGCACTTTCAAGGATTAATGGAGAGGCTAGAATATTTGATTGATAGCAAGGAGAAAAAGAATCAGCATAGGAACCCTATTGCCTCAGAGACACAGGAAAAGAATGCACCATCCCTATCTCAAGTACCCAATACAGAAAGTCAAGACAACCTATCTTCCATACATAGGTACTCACACAAATTTCTGAGAGAAATCCAAGAAGAGAAATGGAGAAAAGAACAAGGAACTCATCCTCCTATTCAAGAGATAGACGACTTGCAGGAACAATTCAACCAAGATATCCCCTCTATTTACGATGATGTAAAGGAAGAACAATTGAGTGAACACACAGGATTTGAATCTAACTCTTTGCAAGAATTACCTCAGTTCATAGGTCCTTGAGAAGACAAGTCTATTAGCATGAGAGCACCCACGATAATAGTGAGGAATGAAGAATCAGTAATCCCTAGAAACACGGAAGTGGTCAAGAACGCTAAAGTTGAGTGTCACCTCACGCTTGAGAAATTGTTGAAGGTTAAGCCAGAACTGTGGAAGCACGTAGCAAATCAATTCCCTGAGCTTGCTACTACTCCCTCACAGATAGGAACACACAAGAAGGTACAAGAAATACTCGTAGAAAAGATAGGAGATGTAAGAAAAGGAGAGGAAGGTAACACTTATCTTCCAATAACCCATCAGCGCTACACCACCAAAGCCATCTTAGATTCAGGATCCGGAGTAGCCGTAGCTACCACCACTTTATGGAAATGTTGGGGTAAGCTAGCACTAAGACCTACCAGGATGAAACTACAAATGGCTGACGGACACATAGAAAAACCATTGGGCTTACTAGAAGGCATATCTCTCACCACTTGTGGTGTGGAGTTTGAGCATACTTTTTCCATTTGTGATTTTAGTAAAAATCATGCTTATGAGATGATATTGGGACGACCATTCATGTGTAAGTTGCAAATTGTACAAGATTGGGGAACTAATTCTTTGTACTTGCAACATTTAGGAGTGACTACTAAAGTCAATCTTAAAGACTATTCACATCGAGATGTACCCCCAATACAATGGAACACCATCCATAAGACAAAGGTAGAAGCAGAATCTGTACACTCATTAGAGTCAGACCCCTCATGGTTGCACGAGGACACTCATCTATGGATGTGTAAAGTAGCAAAACAAGAGGAAGAACGGTTAGAAGCAAGAACTTTAGGTGCAGAACAACATCCACGAACCCTTCAAGACCCAGCTTACGCACCTGTAGTATTTCCAGATGAAAAATTCGAACCCCATGGTTGGGCAGAGATCCTAGCAACCATGGATGTAGCCATCAATGAAGAACAATGGACACCCCACTGTGACGAATATGGCTATGACATTTCAGTTTCCACGATAGAGCCAATCATGTGTGATTCAATTTTGGAAGAATCTGAACCTAGCACTGATGCATTTGAGGATGCAAGTGACTTCGATTTAGAGTCAATTATTATGGACCCACCCTTTGCATCAGAAGAAGAATATTTCTATGAAGTAGAAACTCATCCTTAGAAACATGAAGGAATTACGAATGATGTGAGAATAGCCACACAAGTGACTAGCAAGAGTGAAGGCAAGAAAAGAAAGAAGAAAGAAATCATGTCAAAAGAAGAAGAATCTTTGTTTGAGGTTCCCGAGAACTTCAAGAAATATGAAATAGAAGATAGAAGAATCATGGTACGAATGCCTAACAGAGAAGCTAATAGTGGAGAAGTATATGATAATCGGGAGAAAACCAAGAAAATAATAGTTGCCATAGAAGGAGAAGAAGAAAAGTGTACCTACATAGGGCATGATTTGACAACAGAAGAAGAAGAAGAGTTAGTTGCCCTATTGCGCGAATATAGAGATGTGTTCGCCTGGAGTTACAAAGATTTGAAAGGAGTAGATCCGGATATATGTTCTCATAGAATCCCTATGACTCTAGATGCAAAACCTACGAAACAGAAACCATACACTTACAATGATAATTACGCTGCGAAGATTAAAGAGGAGATAAATCGTTTGATAGAAGCAAGATTCATATACGAAATTGAGCATACTGAATGGGTATCCCCCATTGTGGTTGTGCCCAAGAAGAATGGAAAATTGCGTGTGTGTATTAACCTTAAAAAAGTTAATGCCGCCACAATTAGAGACAGTTATCCTCTTCCTATCACAGAACACTTATTGGAAAGAGTTGCGGGCAAGGAAGTTTACAGCTTTCTTGATGGTTTCTCAGGCTATAATCAAGTAGCCATTGCTCCAGAAGACCAACACAAGACAGCTTTTGCCACTGAATGGGGCATATTTGCATCTTGTGTGATGCCATTTGGCTTAACAAATGCACCCGCTACTTTCCAGCGACTCATGTGTCATATTTTTAAGGAATTCTTACGCAAGAATTCGGAAGTTTATGTCAATGAATTATGTGCACATTCAAATGTAAGACAAATGCATATCCCAGAGTTAAGACAAGTATTTGACAAATGTCGAGAATATCAGGTTTGTTTGAACCCAGAAAAATGCGTTTTCATGGTCAGACAAGGTAAAATTTTAGGACACATTGTGTCAAAGAATGGAATCTCTACGGACGAAGAAAAAGTGAAAGTAATTGCCGATCTACCTAGACCAAGCACCTCATCAAGAACTACATGCAATATCTGAAAACATATAGGTGTCTAGAGACCTGCACTAGTTCTGCAAGAAGCATTGCATCAATCACATCACAACACTTGGCTACAGGGGTTACACATCGGCTATGGAAAGGGATTGTGGTCTCACCTTAATGGGATCATAGTTAATTTCCATACTAATGTGCTAATCTTTTATAGTAGATCTTTTCATTAGCACGCCAATCATCATGCAAACCGAAGAAAGGCCATCGGAAGCTGGACCCAGTGTACCCAGGGCTAATATTGGTGAACTACTAGTAGAGCCCCATCCTACAGCTCAGCTCCCAGAATTTCAAGGTTTCCCAGGGCCCATGCCAATCGACGATCCCCACAGGGGTTATACTGAGAAGATTCATCGTAATTCTCACTAGTTTCAAGGGCTTGTAGGACCATTAGCGGATGCTGATTTTATATTTGAGGCCAATTTGACTTTTGATGACCGTACCTGGGGCAAATATTAGTTTTTCTCACGAGAGTTCGAAGGATTACAGAACACGGAAGATCTAACGCATGTTTGGGCAAGAGCAGGGTTTACAGAGTATTTCAGCAACCCTTTGCCTAAACCTGACTTCTACAGATGCTATTACTTGGTCACAACTTTGACAACTTCTGAGAACAAGGATCTACCCGACACTTTTATTTTGCCATCCTTAGTGAACGATCCGCCATATAAGAGGTTTTATCTTTCTAAAGATCTGATTCGAGCTGCCATCAAGATTCATGGAACCCACACTCCAACAGAACGAGAAAGGCTGGTTCCAAAGCCAATGAAACGTGGAGACGTTACTAAGTGGGAAGAGATTTCGGCGATCACCCCTGAGCTTTCAAAACCACTGTGGATATGTATGCAACATTTTGCTTTCCCCACTCAGGATAGATTCACAATGCCTCACAAGCGCATATGTTTTGGTTTATATTTAGCATGTACTGGACCCCAGACAGTTGATCTCACAAGCTGGATCATTGATCAGCTCTACTTAGCACAACACAGATGGGAAAGAAAGAAAGTCATCAATGGATGTTGCGCTCTCACGCGCATTGTATACATGTGTTTGGCCTATGATTTACCTATCGAGCCAGCAATGACAAGTGAGGAGCTGAAAGCCTTCAAGGGAACAACAAAGAAAGCTAGAAAGCCTAGCAAAGGACGAGCAGGAAAGTGAATGAGAGGAACTATCCCCTATCTTTAGGTGCCAGAATCACCCTTGCCACAACCATCTCCAAAGCAGTCTCCGACAAAAGCCACTCCAACAGTACAACCTATTCGTATACGGTTATCAAGACCAATTGTAACGGAAGGCACTACCAGCATAGTTACCTCACAACCAACATCAGTTCAGGAACCGACCACCACTCCAGCAGAAGTTCCCACCACTATTGGTGCGGAAGTTTTCTCTTTTTCCATACCAAACATGGAAGCAGAGCCACTGGATACAAACTTTGATTTTGAAATGCAGGATGCCTTCTAGAATGAATTTCAGTTTTCAGAAGGTCAGATCTTTTCTCAAGAATATGAGCGGCCAAGTTACCCGACCACGCCCCGAGACCAACCACAAGGACAAATAGTGTCTAGTTCCGAGGAAGAAAGAACGGAAACCGACGAAGATGAAGGCAAGGATGAAGCCAGCCAGGGCACTCATGAATCCCAAGAGCATGGACAAACAGATGAACAAGGACAGCACACCGACACCCAAGGTGACACGAGCACACACGAAGACGAAACATTCGAAGCAACAGCTTATATGCTAGCTATCAAAAAATTGTATCGAACCATGGAAAAAGTTTGGGCACACAAGAAATTGACTGAGGAAGAGAGTCAAGCACTTATAGAACAGGAACTTGTCTCAGGCGGATTCGAAGAAGTATATATCAGAGGCTTCCGAGAACTTGTCAAATCAGTGGGATCCACAGAAGCCTTACGATATTTGCAGAGGAAACCATTACCACAGTATGACCCTCGTAGAATCCACCTACTAACCAAACTTGGTGAATATATTCGGGTACCCACCGGCGGACAATCTTCAGAACAGGCCAGGGAAGCACGTCTCGTCCCTAAAGGCTCAGTGGTAGGAGACACCATTATCGTCGACTCCCCACCCCGTACTACTGATGTACATACCACCACAGTTGTTGAAGTACCTACCACCCCAACCACTCCTCCATCACCTCCCACCCATCCAGTCTCCCCCATACACCCTCCTTCTCCCCGAACAAAATCCTCCTTCTCCGATGCAGTAGCAGAAGTCGTCCTTACTCCCATTCATCCCACAATTCCCGCACCAACTCAACCTAGTCTATCCCCTAGCACACCTACCTTTCTATCAAATCCAATTTTCCCACCATCCTTTCCGTCCTTCCCCACACCTCCAAGACCCCTTTTTCCATTCCCACCTCCATTAACCTTCTCCCCAGTCTCACCTCCCCGACCCACCGTAACTCCTCTTTCCCCTTTCCACCAAGCCATCCAAGACGACCCCTTTGTAAATTACTCGTCAACCTTTGTAAATCCTGTATTTACACCCACACACTTACCCACGATCACACCACTATTCACAATCACCACACTCGACACCACATCCAGCGATATGGATATATCACCACCCACTGCACCTCCCCTCACTTCATTTGTGGCACCACAATATTTAAGCACACCACAATTTTCCACAATCACCACAGCATCCACATTCCCACCCCCATTCCCCATTCCCTTTGCATCTACACCTACTGCATCTTCGCTTAGCACATCGTTAATATTATCACCCACTGTAGATACTGCATTTCGACAAATGCTCACCTGTATGACTCAAGTCAAAGATGAGTTCACATCTCTGGGAAATAATTATCAGCAGCTGCAGAGGACAACCAATGATTTACAATCGCAGCTAAATTCACTGACCATCGAGAATGCCTCCCTAAACACCAGATACCAAGAACTCCGAGAGGCATACCACAAACTAGAACTAGAAAGTGAAGAGAAAACCAAAGAGGCCACTGCTGATCTTGATAATTTGTTACGAGCACAGACCATTCGCAACACGACGCTTACATGGAACATGGGCTTACTCACACGACACTTGGTGGCCGCGAAAGAAGAAAACCAGCGCTTACAAGAACAAAATAGGGAGAATCTAGAAGCTGCCTTAGATCAGGCAGACCAACCGCCAAGCCCCAGCCGCTTCAAGGCCGTGCCCTCAGAATCGATGAAAATGTTGTTAGAGGATCATATCAGATTGTTAGATGAGTACGACAACATGAACGAGGAGTTTCAGAAACTCAAAGATGAAAACAAGATCTTGCAGTTAAGAGCACCAATACCACAAGGCCTACCAGCTCCTGCGGACCCATCTCCTGACATCCTAGAGGAACTCAACGCTTTACGGGCCCAGGTATCTACTCTTCAATCACGGATAGAAGTATATGAAGCACCACCCAGACGAAACTCCCCACCGGACCTACCAGCAGAGGAAGAAACAGTGACTATTCTGGTGGAGGAAACTTTTGAAGAAGCGTACAAACCACAACCCATCCCAGGCGGACGAGTCACGGCTGAAGGCCAGACGACTTACGAACTTCCTACTCCCGCATGGATGAAGAAATTGAAGAGCTGGGAACCACCCACTCCGCACGAGTAGAGGCACAGTTGCACGCAATGGCAATGATTGAGGAAAGAATTTTACAGTCACCCTACTTTGCTCATTTGGCCCTGCGCAGATACATATCCGGGCATGAGTTACAGTACAAACCGTATTTCATGTTAATGGCCGAATATCAGTTGGCCATAGAGAAAGAAACAGGCAAGAAACCATCTCACGCTACTCAATTTGAACCTGAGGATTTGCCACTGGATGCACAGCAAGGCGAGATCTATCAACCAGATTGGCGTAAAGATCTTTTACAAGAATATCCTGAGATGATGAGCACTTGGGTTAAGGCACCACTACACTTAAAATACAACCCATGTTGGGGACCAGTGCCATGTCGTCGTTCCTGGAAGGCATTTGCGATTAAGATACAAAACAATAAGCCATGCCAGGATTGGCTAAACTACCCATACTTCAGGCCACCTACAGGTCCACCCACAATCAGATACATGATGGCCACGATTCGTCACTGGCTCCCTCGCTTGAAACATATGAATGATATAGCAGCGCACATAACTGTCAAGATATTTGACATGATGCAGATGGTTTTTAAAGTCTTCAGACACGTCAAGGCACCTCATGTAAACACCCCGGGCTTCGAGCATGGCAATCTAGATCTTGCATATGACATGAGTACAATGCCATCGCTTCGGGTGTGTTATGCCTAGCACTGCAGAATCAAATACTTACCGGCATGCTACAAGCAGACCTTCGAAGAAATGTTCACAACCGGTTTTTGGGAATACCATTCAGAGGTGTTCATCAGCAGGCCCACACATTTGCTTCAACTATTTGCCTCTGAACAGATGGTCTATTCCACGCATTATCGACTCCCGCCATCAGATGAACCACAACCCATTGATTGGGAGAAACTCGAGGTAGATCTGGCCCGAGGCATTCGCATATCAGAGCACACCCTCGCTCAAGACCTCCTACAGAACTACATCCGACAGACCGCACAACAAGGTTCTGTCGAGGACAACAGAAGCGAGAGGGAGGGGGGGTGTTGGCAGTAGCCAGAGGCACAGAAGACGCGGAAGCATGTAAAGACAGAGCAGGGAGTCAGTCGAATCAATTTTTCAAAGATTATATTTTATAAATATTCTTCAAAACCTCCAACAGTGATTTTCATCACTATTGTAACATATGTAACATAGAAAAAACCCTTTTTGTAATTCATAGCTCCATTTTGTGCAAGCCAAGGAGTCATCGAGCTTGAGGAGCTTAGGTAGAATGAGCGTACCAATTTTGGTCATTTTTAGACACCGTTTACCCTTCTAAATAGCATCTAGGACCTATTTTTTTAACTATGTCGGTCACTAGATGTGAAACCGGTCAAAACTAGTCTAGAATCTATAAAAAGAGCTAGAGAGCTCATTTTTGAGGTTAGCTTGTTGGTTAGTGTGAGCTTAGAGCGATTGTGAGCTTGTAATTGAGATTTTGAGCAATAGAGTTGATTTCTCACCTTCCATTGTGTCTTGCTTGTCTCTTCGTAGTGTTTGTGTATGTGTGTGTGCATCTCTATGCTTCTCACCTTCAACCTCACTTCATCTCGCATTCACGATCTTCATATCACTCCTATCTCTTTTGCGGATTGACATTAAGGAGGTGGAGCTTCTTAACGTGGTCCTCACCATTGTGCTAGAGCAACATTTGTCCTAAATGCTTCCTTCATCAAGTCCCATGTGGTGAAATGGTTGTCGAGAAACTAACTAAACCATTTGTCTGCTAGCCCTTCTAATGTTGTAAGGAAAAGAATAAAAAATTGCATATTTTCTTCCCATCAGACCCCTTGTCTTACATAAGGCTATAAAACTCCTAATGTGGTCATCTAGGTCTTCTTGTGCTGAATCCTCTGAAGGATGGAAATGTGATATTCAATCTAGAAAGTAAAGTTTCCAAATCTACATGGGCTGCCATATTCTTTATTGATGATGTCAATGACAATGGACTGGTTGATCTTTGAATAGCCTTCCTTCTTGTTGCTTTGCAAGAGACCCTCAAGCTTTGAGAATAGGTTTCAGTCATGAGTTGTTCATACTCCTCTAAGATTAAGAGAATTCGAATGGAAGAAAGATTACCTTTTAAGCCAGTACACTACTGTCGGTACCCTTGAACTCTTCTACACTTTGAAAATTGCTTCTCCTATGCTCAAGACTCTTTGTATCCCACCGGGCGTGCAAAATTTTGCTGGGGGATTCTTATGTAGAAAGGGACTTGAGGGTTTGTAGGAGAAGGAAGAAAGATAAGAAGAAAGATACGAATACCGGAAGCTTCTGTAGATTTATTATAAGGAGAAAGTACAATGATGATGTATAGTACAATCCAAATGCTCTCTATGGGAATCCCAATGAGTACACAATCAAACAAAGTTACAAAATACCCAAGGTTCTTGCTGCTACCGACCTTCTCTGCACCAGAGCTCCACCTTCTCTAAGAGCTTGCACTCGTGCACACCTTGCACTCAAGCTTCAATAGGAGGAGGGATGGAGACCTTTTGTCGATGCACACACAACTTCAATGGGACCTTGTGACCTATGATTGCATTGCTTATGTTAAAAGGACAAACTTCTGTCAAGTCCGCCTTTTAATATCTGTTCGGGTTCTTGGGGATGGTAGGGGTCTGTACTTCAGAGGCCCTTTATCTATTTTTTCCCACTTAACTAACAAATTAAGCAGTACGCTATTACTCAGTATCAATTCTTCTACATAGGCTTACTACTCGCATTCTAGTTATTCTTTACGCCGTAAGTAACACAGAAGTTAATGATCACCGTAGCGCAGATTGATCATCGTCACTGAACATTACTATGTTAACCAAAAATTAATGTAATTCATCAAAGTAAAGTAACAATACTCAAAATTACTAGAATCTGCACTCCGACGTCTCCGAAGGATTGCAAATCGCCCAGACAGAAAGTCTGGTGATCCCGTCTCCTCTCTCTAGAGAACACCGTAATGTCTTTTCATTAACGAATAAAAAGGTTACATCACTTCGCTACGACCTTTCAGTTCGTGCAGTATAGAAAAAATATAATATTACATGATGCCAATCCGGAGGCCTAACACTGGCACGCACGGTGGACTTGAACCCGCAAGGAAAACAAAATTAAGGCTCATCTACGATGCCTTGGATGTACATGGTTCTTGCTAATTTGAAGGTTCTGGCGATTTTCTGTTTTAATGAATCCAACATTAGTTTTAATGTTTTTGGCTCCACCAGCTGTGCGTCAGTTCAGACTGAACTTGCCGCAATGACCTGACTCATCAAAACTTCAGTCTGGGTCTGCAAAAATGCTTCTTGCAAGTAAAATTCATTGGCAAGGGTGGCATCACGGCTCAATCTCATATCATTAATTTGTCCATCTATTCTGGAAGTCGCTCTGCTTGAAAGCCTAGCTACTTTCTCTTCATTCCAGCTCCTGAGCTTGATATTGAATGGTTTGATAATAAGCATCTCTTTCTTTCTTAATCCCTACTATCTCCTTCTGAAGTTGAATGGTTAAACTCGTCTTGGCTTTGAGGGAAAAATTCACCTGAAACAGATCGGCAATTGCGGTCTGGAGTTCTGCATTAGTCTGCTCAGCTAAATTAGCCATCTCCTGTCCTCTCTATACGACCTCATCAAGTTGTAATCGAGTTTCCTCCAGCAAATTGCCAATCGTCACTCGAGCATCTTCTTTATCTTGTACCAACTGATTTAACTGCTTGATCTCTTCATCACGAGCAATTAAGAAAACATCCTTGGCTTTTAACTCTGCCAATGCTGCCTCGTGTTGTGCAATCAAGGTTTCTTGCTTTGCAATCCTAGCTTGAAGTTGCTGAAGTTGCATCTGCAAAGCATGGTTGTCTGCCTTAGCGGCATCTGCTTCTTCATGTAATGGGGCAATATCAGCCTCTAAAACATCAACTTTGTGCTGCAACTCCTGTCTTATATTGTCGGTTGCCATCTTCATTTGCATTGGTAACTTCTGCGAGAATTGGATAAAAAATCGACCCATAGATTCGAGTTCATGAAACACCGGGATTGGAGAAGGAAGAGTAGGAAGGGATCGAGATGTAGAAGCAGAGAACAGATGAGGGGAAGATGGTGGAGAATAGTCAGGCGAAGAAGATGGAGAATTAGGTACGTCGGGAACAACCGGCTGGACTGGGACAATGGGCTCAACAGTATTCATGGTGGAAGAAAGTGGGATAAGAATGTTAGGCACCAACACTATTCCAGTGTTTTGCTGCTTTGTCTCTTCCGTTTGGTCAATCACAGCATCAACCAGAGCAATCACTTCATTGAGAATCTCTACAATAATTGCTTGAACAACATCTTGATTCTACTGATGAGAATCCTTTCGAGAAGAAACTTCTTTAGAGTTGGCGGTGGAAGCACCTTGTTCCTGCTGCTGGATTGGAGAAGAATGGGTGGAAGAATCAACATGAATGGAGGTAGCTGTGTCGTGGAAGACCTCTTCTTCATGTCCAGCGTTGGATCCTTGCACTTGGCTCTCAGAGGGACTTATACGTCTGCGTTTCCAATGAAGGAGTTGAAAAAGATCTGCATCATCATCTTTCTTATCTTCGATCATCCGAGTAGATTCTTCATGCAACAGGAAGGGAGCGTTTGGTGGGGGTTGTGTGGCTTGAATGGTTGGAAAAAGAAAAGTGAGGATACGGGATAGACGTGAACGCGGAAGGTCACCCTTATTGACCTGTTTGATAACCGTAACACATTCACGGTGAATGCGCCGGAAATAAAAAGATGCAAAATAACAGACTCGCGAGAAGCCATATCTATCATCGAGTAGAATGGGCATGAGATACCGTAGGTGCATTTTTGTGAGTTCAAAATCGCGACTAAAAACTGTAAAGCGGTACGCTCCGGGTCAGGTCGACACAGAATGGCATACTCATTAGATGAGTGCCGTGGAAATAACATGGTCATGGTGGCTACAGGAAGGAGTGGACCATTCTCCAATCCATCCCGAGGAACTCGGAAGGCATCGGCAAACGAAGCCAAAGTGATCACGACTCGTGATGGTAAACAAAGGATAGGCCAACTCTGCTCCGTAGCAGGTGTGGCAGCGATAGCGGAAATAATCTGCGCATAAAATGGGTGACACTCCACTGAATGCCAAGGCAATTCAGCGAAGTTCAAAAGACCACGGATACGCAAATACTCACTCACTTCAGGGGTGAGTCCTTCGCGGAAGGTAGCAACATTGGCTAGTGCTTCCATGACTCGCACGCGAAAGCACAAGAACACAGAGAACACAAAAAACAAAGAATGTAGAAACACACAGACACAATAGCGATTATCAGTAAAAGGAACAAGATTAAGTAGACACACGGGCAACATGAGGCGATCGAAAACCCTAATCATCGCGCAGTATTGAAATGATAACCTTCATAATTACGGCGTGCATGCATGAGCAGACACACTAACACAGGGCGGCGATTAATCATATTTAGATATCAAAACGAGGAGATTGACGGTCTATATTCAGCCAAAATATGGAAATAAAAAGAAAATAAGTGACACGCAGAAAAACGAGGAACACGTCAACGGTGATCAAGCGAGTGGTGATATGGGCGTAGCTTTGAACCATTAATCGCTTTGGGAAGGGAAACTCCGGTCAATGTAGTCAATCGAAAAGTAGCGGGTCCCACTTGCTCACTAATCCGGTAAGGACCAAACCACCGTAATTTAAATGTTCCAGCAGATCGACTTGCTTTAGCATTGTAGAATAACACCAGTTGGCCCACCGTAAACACAGGGGTCTTCAGGAAACGATCATGGGTACGAGCTTGACGAAGTTGAACTTCTTGAAGTACCAGAAAACTTTCCCATCGTTGTTCATCCAATGATCGGAGTGTATCCAACCAAAATGACAAAGAGTCTTCTGGCAGCAATTTCTGAGTTAAGGCAACACGTAAACTCGGCACTACTACTTCCGTCGGTGCAATGGCTTCCAATCCATAAGCTAGTTTGAACGGGGTCATGCTAGTAGCTACTTTGTAGGTAGTCCGGTAAGCCCAAAGAACTGCAGGTAGTAACTAGTCCCAACGTTCTGGAGATTCCAAAAGCAATTTACGGAGCATAGTCAACAAAGCCTTATTGGTACTCTCCGCCAGACGATTGGCACGGGGATAATAAGGCGAGCTAAATTTGTGGACAATCTAAAATGTTTCGGTCAATACTTGCATTAAGTGGTTAGCAAAGTGTGTACCTTGGTCCGTAACGATTTCCAGAGGCAACCCATAACGAGGAAAAACGTCCTTCATCAAGCATTTGGCCATCGAAACTGTTGTGGTCGACCGTAATGCCCAAGCCTCCGCCCACCGAGTAGCGTAATCGGTACAAGTCAAGATATAGCGACTGTTGGTGAAAGTAGCCGGGGGTGTTATTGGACCAATAAAATCTAGACCCCACTTCTCAAAGGGTTCCAGAGGTAAGATAGGTTGAAGGGGAAAAAAGTGCCGCTATAATGGCTGCCTAGACCGTTGACAAGTATCACACTATTGCACAAACTGAGTCACATCTTTGTACATTGTAGGCCACCAAAGCCCACTTTAAAGAATTTTACGGTGAGTAAGATCAGCTGCGAAATGTCCACCCGAGGGTAATGAATGCACCAAAGCAATAACCGATTCTACTTCATGTGGTGGAATACATCGAAGTAAAGCACCAGTATGATCCATGTAGTATAGTTGGCCTACAATCAACAGGAATCTACGACTGTACACTGCAAATTTTTGCCGCAAAGCAGAGGGAGTATGAGGAGGAAGACACCCATCAGTGAGAAAAGTTAATAATGTATCGTAGTATGTAGGGGGAACAAGAGGTGCAGTAGATTCTTCAATAGTTGACTCTGTCGTGTAAATTGCTGGTGTAGTGTCATCAACCCCCATCGGAGCTTCACGGGAATCCAACCGAGATAGAAAATTTACCAATGCATGTGTTGTGTCGGGTCGATGAATAACGTCATAGTCGAATTCCTGTAATAATAAAACCCATCGAGCCAAGCGACCACCTAAATGTTGCTGTTGGACCAAATACACAAGTGCGGCATGATCCACGTGGAAGGTGAATTTTCGGCCCAACAAATAATGTCCGAATTTCTTCACAGAATACACCAACCCGAGACATTCTCATTCGGTCACTGAATAGTTCCTTTCAGCAGGGGCTAATCGGCGACTTGCATAATATACAGGCCGAAACCATTTGTTTGTTTGCTACATTAGAACGTTGCCAATAGCTATGTCCGATGCATCCACAAAGACATGGAACGGACGGTCCCAATCAGGTGGTTGCAAAATGGGGGCCTGCATCAATAACACCTTTAAACGATCAAATGCATTTTGGCACTCTGGAGTCCATTCATACTGCCGTGGAGGACTAGTCATAAGCCGATTAAGTGGTGTTGCTAAATGAGCTAACCACCGTAAATGTCTGCCATGCCACCGGATCTGGCCCAGGAAGCACATAACTTCTTTCGATGTTGTGGGGACTTGGGCCTCCAACACGGCTGGAACTTTATCTGGATCAACTTGTATTCCTTGTGCAGAGATAATATGTCCGAGTAGTTTGCCACATGAGACCGCAAAAACAGACTTTGTCGGATTCAAGCATAATCGGTATTCGCGACATTTTTCAAAGCAATATCGTAAATGATAGAGGTGCACCCCAATCTTCCCAAATAAGGAAAAGTCGTCCAGATATACTTGCATAAAAGTAGTCAAGTAGGGTGAAAAGACTTCTTGCATACAGCGTTGAAACGTACTTGGAGCATTCCTTAACCCAAACCACATTACCGTACAAGCATAAACACCCCAGTTTGTGATAAAGGCTGTTTTAGGTATGTCCTGTTCGGCCATCCTCACCTGGTTATAACCACTGTAACCATCCAAAAATGAATACATCTCGTGCCCTGCCACCCGATCGAGCATTGTGTCCAGAAAGGGGAGAGGAAATGGATCCAGTACAGTAGCAGTATTCAGTTTCCGATAATCAACACAGATGCGCAGCTCTTTATTTTTCTTCGGGATGACCACGATTGGAGATATCCATTCAACATGCTCGATTGGTACAATGAATCCCACCTTCAGTAATCGATCAAGTTCTACTTTTGACATGTGCTGCATAATTGGGGTTCATTCGGTAACTCGACTGTTTGATTGGCTTCGCTTCTGGTTTGAGCACTACCCGATGTTGATAAATCCGTGGGTCCAGACCTTTCATATCTCGATAGTCCCAAGCAAAAACATCGGAGAACTCACGCAAGAGTCGTATCAAATCATCTTGAAATGTCTCTAACAATCCTGCCTTAATCTTAACGGGTTGCGGGTTGACCGCATCAGCCAAATTATATGTTACTAACTGATCTTCTGGTACATAAAATTGTTGAGGTTTTACCGGATCATCAGCGAACTGCAAAAGTTGGTGTAAAGTGGCTCCATCCATAGCAACACTATCATCTGCAGCTGCATCTTCGGTCACTAGTACCACCGTGCAAGCGGCTGGACTCCACTTGTCTGCGACCGACTGGAGATCTACAGTACCTAATGAAATCAGATCCTTATTGGTCTTCAAAAACGCCTCTTCCTCATCGTCAGATAAGCCATCCAACATGTGGACCGGCTCCGCTACATATGGTCTTGCATGAAGCTCGCAAGGCTGCATGGCATCCAATTTAACTACATATTTACGGTGATTATCCTTGAAAGTTAACTCCTGGACGGACCAATCCTGTACAACTTTGGCTTGTTTCAACCATGGCCGTCCGAAAATTAGGTTGTAGTCGAGGCTGGATTTCGGTAGTTCGAGAACTACAAAATTCATTTTGAACGTGGTACCTTGCAAAGTAATCGGAATATTCCATACTAGTCCCACCGGATGGACTCGGGATTGGTCTGCCATGCGTACAAAAAATTGTACGGGCTGATTTGGGTCCAACCCAATTGCTTGCAGAGTGCTCTCATTGCTATATTCACACCTGAACCGCCATCAATTAGCGCTTGAGTAATCTTGTGATTTTTATGCCAGACAGTGATCAATGGAACTGAATGATCCACCGTAGAATCAGCTTCCGGTTGTATTGTGGCAGTCGCCGGAGTACAGGAAGATCCAGGACTAACCTGTTGTTGGAATTGTTGCCTGACTCCTGGTACTAAGGCGAGCAACTATCCCAAGGGAAGTGTAATTGAAGCCTTAGATAGGATATCCCATACCAGATCTGTTTGGATCGTAGTACTCACCAATTCTGATGATGATTCTACTGTTGCTGGGGCAGTACTTTGTTCATTCGCTCTTGCCTTAGGCAGGGGAACCTGTGTTACCAGAATTGGATCAGGTAACACCATTGGCTCTTTGGCTGTCCATTGACTAGCCCTTGTATACATTCGCTGCTGCTCACGGATACTAGGCTCGAACATCTCAGCGGGAGGTTGCAACTGCTTACCCGATCTGGTCTGAACCACTGCTGCTTGTGATTCCACTCGTGAAATATAGACCATGTTGGTCATTGGATTTTGTCGCTCCTTCTTTCTTTTGTCGTACTCTGCTGCATCCTTGCAAAATCTATGAATGTGGCCCATCTCGCCACAAAAATGACATCGAGGTGGTGGAAGAGTGTTGGTGTAAATCACAAGCCTACACATTTGGCTTGAAAGATATCTTGAAGATCTTACATATGTGAAGAAGCATAGGAACCATTGTTAGTGGTTAATTACCACTTTATCTCATTGTAAAAGTCAAATTGACTTGCAATCTCTTGTAATCACCTACCAAAAGGATTCGTGGAAAAATTAGTTGTTTGATTGAAATAATATCTCCAAGCATTTAGGAGCTTGATCATAGGGAGCCAAAATTTTGAATTTGAATTCACAATTTTTACTCATTCCTTATAAAAATGGACATGAAAAGTCGTGGGTAAGAGAGAGCACTCTCGAGCCTATCATTACTGATTTTTGAGTGTGTGTGAGGTCTACACTCTAGCTCACATCTCTCTACACCATTTGGCATTGAAGTTCAAGCCAATGGAGTTGTATACAAGTGTTTATTAATACATACATTCACATTGTCCATCTCTGAGTTCTCTGTTAGTCTACTCAAAAGTCTATCAACTTGTCAAGGGCATATCTCTCAGTCAATTCTTCACCAAATTCAGTGATTCAAAGCTTGTTGGATTCAAGATTGAAGTCATCTACATGCTGTTAAAATTTGAAGACATTCTATTTAGCCATTTTGGAGAAATCTGTGTCGAGGTGATCTTTGGTCATTTTTTGCTACAGTCCTAAAAAGTCGGGGGTATAACTTTACTTGCTAAATTGATTTCTCTTAGCATAGTTTATCATTTTAAATCATTCCACTTGGAATAGGTAGCTTACTAAGTTAATTAGATACCCCTAAAAGGAATTTTTCCAATTCCTACTGTGCTAGTCATATTGAGCAAAATACCCAGCAGGTGTCAAGACATAAATAGAAGGTTTTCTTGAGTTTGTGACTTCCAAAGTTATCTGTTTTGATTTAATCATTGCACACATCAATTCCAAAGGACATAGGACATTTTATGGTGTCATTGGAAAGCTAAGGAGGTCTTGTTATCAAGTCTGAAGCAAAAGAGGGATGGTACAAAGCAGGTTTAGCAGTACCTACTCAATCTCCTGGAGCATCCATCCATCTTTCCCAAAAGTGGTATCAGAGCAAGTCAAGGTAAAATGGGAGATGGTTTTCCTTCATTTATTGACAAATTGGACATGAACAATTATCAAGCATGGTCTCTAAGGATGAAGACCTACTTACAAGGAAGGAGTCTCTATGGATACATCTCAGGAGATGAGGAATTGCCCTCATTCAAAACAAGAGGATTACCAACCAAGGAAGAGCCTGAAAAGCTCAACACATGGTGTGCTAAGGATGCATTGGCAAGGTCTTATTTACTCAACTCTATATCTGATTTTCTTTTGCCACATATTAGAAATTGTAAGACATCCCAAGAGACTTGGGAAACCTTGTCATCTTATTTTTCATCCAACACAAGGGCTAGGAAAAATCAGTTGTGGATTGAATTCACAACATTAAGGAAGCAACTTAAGCAAGCTATTTGAGAATTTGTGACCAAGATTAAAGATGTAGCAGATCAGTTAGCAAGCATAGGAGAAGAGATTGAAGAAGAACAGATTGTAAGGCAAGTGATCAATGGGATCAAGGCTGATGACAAATGGGAAAGCTTCACCACTGCCATGGATCTTTACATGGACATGCACACTCCAGATCTTACAACTCTCATGGGACAATTGTTTACTCATGAAGCAAAGCTCAACAAAAATGGAGACACATCCAAAGGTAATAACTCTTCTGCCCTATACACTGACAAGAAGTCTAAAGATAAAGGCAAGAGCAAGAAAGTGGAAGATGAAGGTTCAACCTCTCAAGCCAACTATGCAGGGAAAGGTAGATCATCAAGAGGAAGGGGCAGAGGAGGTAAGCAAGGTAAGGGGAGATCTTATAACTCCTCACCATGCAACATTTGTGGTTTATCAAATCATACTGCAGATGAGTGTTTCAAGAATTACAAAAATCAAAGAGGAAGAGGATATCAAAGAGGTGGATACTCACAATCAAGAGGTAGATTCAACCATCACCAAGGCTACAACAATAACTACAACAACAACTACAACAATAATTACAATGGCAACTACCAAGGAGGATTCAAATCAAGGAAGGATTACAACAACTACACAGAGGAGCAGGATGACTCTCTTCTGATCATGAACATGACTTCAAAGTCAGGTACAAATGATGAACACCTATTCTACATTAACTCAGGATGCTCAAATCATATGGCTGGCAATGTAGCACTACTCTCTGATCTTGAGGAACCAAAAGGTAAGCATCAAGTCCAAACAGGTGATGATACAAAGCATTCACTAGTTAAAGTTGGAAATGTTAAGACTTGTGATGGAAATCTGAATTTGTTGAGCAGGGTACTCTATGTACCAACCATTACCAAGAATTTGATGAGTGTTGGTTAGATTGTGGAGAAAGGTTTGCAGGTCAGATTCAATCAATATGGGGCATATGTGGAGGATCCAAGGCATGGGTTCAAGAGGATTTATAAAGGAGAAAAATGAGGTAGACTTTTCACTTTTGAGTTAGAAGATACAGAGAATATTGCACTATACAGTTATAAAGACCAAACACTTTCAAAGCTTGAGATTTGGCACAAAAGGTTAGGACACATAGGAGAAAGAACCTTGAAACAAATGTGCAGGGACCAATGTGTGCTTGGGATACCCAATGTATCCAAGCAACATATGATTTACAAGTGTGGTGCTTGTCAATTTGGGAAGTCTGACAGGTTACCCTTCTCCAAGAAAGGATACATGCATGAAGACTACCTAGAGCTTGTACACACAGATGTATGGGGACCAAGCAAAGACCCCTCTGTCTCAGGATCAAGGTACTATGTGTCTTTCATTGATGATTATAGTAGATGGACTGTATTGTACTTCATGAAACACAAGGATGAGGTATTTAATTGCTTTAAAAAATGTCTTGCACTAGTTGAAAATCAGACAGGAAGGAATTTGAAAAGGATAAGGTCAAATGGAGGAGGTGAGTACTTCTCCAATGAATTTGAGGACTTCTTGCAGGACAAAGGCATAAAAAGAGAAATAACCACAAGGTATTCTCCTAAACAAAATGGGGTAGCTGAGAGAAGAAATAGATTAATTGTTGAGACAGCTAGGTCTATGTTGAATGAGAAAAAGTTACCTAACTATCTATGGGCAGAGAGTGTTTCTACTTCCACTTACCTCATAAACAGGTTACCATCTAAGTCTCTTGATGGCATGACACCCTATGAAGCATGGCATGGTAAGAGACCTTCACTTGACAATTGCAAAATATTTGGATGTGTAGCATATGTACACATTCCCTCTGAGATAAGAGGTAAGCTAGACCCTAAGGCTGAAAAATGCATCTTTATTGGGTATGATTTAAATAAAAAAGGTTATAGGTTTTATAATCCTACCAATAAGGGATTCATGGTAAGCAGAGATGTTGTCTTTGATGAAAATGATTCTTGGTATGAGAATGAATGCAGGAAGGTTAAGTTACCCTATGATTTGGAAGAGGAATTTCCAAGTCTTACAAAGGAGGAACCTACTCAGAATGAAGACTCAAGTTCAGATGATGAGACTACTATCAATCTTGAAGAATTCAAAGCATGGAAGTCCAAAGGCAAAATGAAGATGAAGAAGCTTGAAGACATACCTGAATCTTCAACTCAACCATTTAGAAGATCACAAAGAGAAAGCAAAAAACCTATCAGATATGGGTATGATACATCTCTTGTTACTAAATATTCTGTTTATCTTGCCAAAGATTTGTCAAATGAAGAACCAGGATCATATGAAGAAGCAATAACCAAATCAGAATGGAAAGAAGCTACGGATGAGGAGATTGATGCCCTCAAAGAGAGTGACACATGGGAGTTAGTACCTAAGAAGGACTCAATGAAGGTAATAGGATCCAGATGGATCTACAAGCTTAAAAGAAATTCTGATGGCACAATTAATAGGTACAAAGTGAGATTGGTAGCCAAGGGTTTTGCACAAACCCAAGGCATTGACTATGAGGAGACATTCTCACCTGTGGCCAAGATGCCAACCATCAGAGTGTTGGTAAGTGTGGCTACATCAAAAAATTGGAATATGTACCAATTGGATGTCAAGAATGCTTTCTTGAATGGATGGATTTCAGAGGAGGTTTATATGTCAAAACCTCCTGGCTATGAGGACCCTAAGAAGGTAACATATGTTTGCAAATTAAAAAAGGTTTTATATGGATTGAAGCAGGCACCTAGGGCATGGAATTACAGGTTAACTACATACCTCCAAGACCAAGGTTTTGTCATGAGCAAGGCAGACACTTCTCTGTTCATTAAGAGAAGTAATTTAGAGGTAATATACCTTTGTGTTTATGTTGATGACATCATCATTATAGGTAATGATGTCAATGGAATCAGATATATCAAAAGTCAAATGATGAAGGATTTCAAGATCAATGATCTTGGTTTATTGAAGTATTTTTTAGGACTTGAATTAGTCTATACTAATTCAGGGATATACATCACTCAGAAAAAATATATACAGGATATATTGAAGAAGTTTCACTTTTAGGATGCTAAAGTAGCAAGCACTCCAATGGAGGTAAACCTAAAGCTAAGTGCCCATGAAGGTGATGAAGTCAAAGACATTACAGGTTATCAAAGTATGGTGGTTAGTTTGAACTATGCTACCTTAACAAGGATAGATATTGCATATGGTGTTAGTGTGCTAAGTCAATTTATGCACAAGCCAAAGATACCTCACTTAGAGGCTGCCAAGAGAATCTTGAAGTATCTCAAGGGTACACAGAACCATGGTTTGTATTTCCCTTACAGTTCAGATATTGATATCAAAATTTATTCAGATGCAGATTGGGCAGGATGCAAGGATGATAGGAGGAGCACTTCTGGATATATCTCTTTTGCAAGGGACAAAACAACTTCATGGTGTTCAAGAAGCAACCCACTGTTGCTTTGTCTTCCACAGAGGCAGAGTATAGAGGACTAGCTAATGCCACACAAGAAGCAATATGGATTAAGCTTTTGTATATAGAATTGGGTTTATTTACTAGGTCTCCAATAATTTTTGGAGATAATACAAGTTTTCTTCACCTTGCAGCTAATCCTATTTATCATGCTAGGACCAAACACATAGAGGTCCATTACCATTATGTGAGAGAGAAGTTGATAAGCAAGGACATTCAACTAACCTATGTATCAACCAACATGCAATGTGCAGATTTGTTAACTAAAGCTTTGGATGGAACCAAATTTTGTAGGTTCAAATCCATGATTGGATTGTAGGATATACTTGAAGAGTGAAGATGAAGGCTTTAGCCAAAATGTTTGGCTTGAGGGGGAGCTGTTGGTGTAAATCACAAGCCTACACATTTGGCTTGAAAGATATCTTGAAGATCTTACATATGTGAAGAAGCATAGGAACCATTGCTAGTGGTTAATTACCACTTTATCTCATTGTAAAAGTCAAATTGACTTGGAATCTCTTGTAATCACCTACCAAAAGGATTTGTGGAAAAATTAGTTGTTTGATTGAAAGAATATCTCCAAGCATTTAGGAGCTTGATCATAGGGAGCCAAAAGTTTGAATTTGAATTCAAATTTTTACTCATTCCTTATAAAAATGGACATGAAAAGTCGCGGGTAAGAGAGAGCACTCCCGAGCCTATCATTACTGATTTTTGAGTGTGTGTGAGGTCTAAACTCTAGCTCACACCTCTCTATACCATTTGGAATTGAAGTTGAAGCCAATGGAGTTGTATACAAGTGTTTATTAATACATACATTTACATTGTCCATCTCTGAGTTCTTTGTTAGTCTACTCAAAAGTCTATCAACTTGTCAAGGGCATATCTCGGTCAATTCTTCACCAAATTCAGTGATTCAAAGCTTGTTGGATTGAAATTGAAATCATCTACATGTTATCAAAATTTGAAGACATTCTACTCAACCATTTTGGAGAAATCTGTGTCGAGGTCATCTCTGGTCATTTTCTACTATAGTCCTAAAAAGTCGAGGGTATAACTTTACTTGCTAAATTGATTTCTCTTAGCATAGTTTATCATTTTAAATCATTTCACTTGGAATAGGTAGCTTACTAAGTTAGTTAGATACCCCTAAAAGGAATTTTTCCAATTCCTACTTTGCTGGTCATACTGAGCAAAATACCCAACAGGTGTCAACACATAAATAGGAGGTTTTCTTGAGTTTGTGACTTCCAAAGTTATCTGTTTTGATTCAGTCATTGCACACATCAATTCCAAAGGACATAGGACATTTTATGGTGTCATTGGAAGCCTAAGGAGGTCTAGTTATCAAGTCTGAAGCAAAAGAGGGCTGGTACAAAGCAGGTTTAGTAGTACCTACTCAGTCTTCTGGAGCATCCATCCATCTTTCCCAACAAAGAGAAGTACCTTGCGCTGATGTACACGCCAACCATCGATTTAAATTAAAATTGGTGTTCCATTGACCCCTATAATTCCGATATCCTTGTGACTGATTGGTTCACATCTGTGGTGGCATGTAATGGGCTGCTGGCTAACCTGGTTCTTGTATGATGGCATTTACAGCTGCTCGCCCCTGCACCTTGGCATTATACGCGCAATTTTCCATTGAGTGTCCTGTTGTGTTGCAGATGGCACAATACATTTGGTTAAGGGCACATGTAGCACTAGTGTGCCCTGGATTTTTGCACTTGGTGCAATACATCTGTTTAGTCGAATCATCTGTTACGTTCTTACTAGCCTTCAGCCACTCCAAGTCTTCGGTGAACTCCCCAACTTTATGCTCTAGTTGCAGGGCCATCACAATAACAACATCTAGTGTCATAGCACCCACACAGTTGATGATCATAATTTGTCTTAACTATGGGGTCAAACCGTTAATGAACCACTGGGTTATAACATCATCCGGTAGATTAGCATGTGCCGGAGGCAGTTATCTTAAGTGAGTTCTAAACAATGTTGCATATTCCTGAACAGTCTAGTGTGGCTTCTGCCGATTGTTCTGCAAATAGTCGAAGATTTCGACAGGATTCTTCTTTAACCAGAACCTCTGTAAAAACGCATCTCTCACATCATCATAGTTAGCGAAATGGTTGATATCATACTCTGTTAGCCACCTTGTTGCTTCATTGACCAATATAGCCTGAAATACGATGGCCTTGTACGTCGGGTCAGGTGGTGGTTTAATACTCCATAACTAATCTCAAACATGCGCACGTGTGCATCAGGATCGTCACCCCAAAATCCACCAAACTTTGTGTAAGTCACCCCTGTTGGAATCGGGCGAGGTGGGATGATTGGATGTGGTTGTTGCTGTTGCTGTTGTTGTTGTTGTTGTTGTTGTTGACCACTCATGGTGCTAATATTGGTACCGCTGCTGTTTCCTGAGTTCTGAGGGGATGTGCCCTGTCCTTCGGAATCTGTATTATCAGACTGCTCACCTTCCGGCTTGAAAATAGCGTTGAATCTCTTATGTATCTCCAAATCAAATAGTCTGTCCTCAGCTTTAGTATCAAGAGTAGGCAAGCTTGCCACGAACAGTGGTGAACGTAACAAGGATCCACCAGGCAGTACTGCAGTATCACCGAAAAACTTCAGACTCCCACTAAGTGGCACCGAACTTCCACCGAAACTTGTCGAACTTTCACCGCACCAAGTTGTCTTTTCACCGAAAACAGTCTCACTTGGTACGTTATCACCGGACAGGTTTGAATTCTGACCAGATGGTGTCAAACCAACTGCGCATTGCATCTCTGTACACTCAGAAGTTACTGTACCCTCTTCAGAATGCACCAGAATCACACCGGAATCTACCAGAAATTCCTCATGTGTCACCAAACTGGTACCAGAATCACTGCTAACTGGCTCTGATCCTTCGACAAGTGGGCTTAAATTGCCTACACTTCTACCGCTTGAGGGTGTCCCTAATAGATTTGGAACTGCCCAGGGGTGCCGGTCTCTTCTATACTTCGGATAAGACTCATCGGACCGAGTAACCGGCATATATCACCTCTGCACCACTTGCCTTATGCACTGCTCTAACTTTACTGAGTATTCTCAATCTATTGCCATCTTTCGACAGACGGCGCCAGTGTTAAAAGGACAAACTTTTGTCAAGTCCGCCTTTTAATATCTGTTCGGGTTCTTGGGGATGGTAGGGGTCTGATACTTCAGAGGCCCTTTATCTATTTTTTCCCACTTAACTAACAAATTAAGCAGTACACTATTACTCAGTATCAATTCTTCTACATAGGCTTACTACTCGCATTCCAGTTATTCTTTACGCCGTAAGTAACAAAGAAGTTAATGATCACAGTAGCGCAGATTGATCATCGTCACTGAACATTACTATGTTAACCAGAAATTAATGTAATTCAACAAAGTAAAGTAACAGTACTTAGAATTACTGGAATCTGCACTCCGACGTCTCTACAGGATCGCAAATCGCCCAGACAGACAGTCTGGCGATCCCGTCTCCTCTCTCTGGAGAACACCGTAATGTCTTTTCATTAACGAATAAAAAGGTTACATCACTTCGCTACGACCTTTCGGTTCATGCGGTATAGAAAAAATATAGTATTACATGATGCCAATCCGGCGGCCTAACATTAGCACTCCTCTACACACACCTAAGTCACACTTCTTGCACACTTGCACTTCACGTCTCTATGTCGCACACTCATTGTATGTCTCTTGCTCTTCTCCCTCCTATTGTAGACTATGCTCACCTTGCTTAGTCTAACCAAGAATAATGCCTTGCCTTGACTTGAGTGTTGGTTCACATGCACTCCTAACTGATAGTCTATCTTGGTGCTCACTTTCATGTTCCAAGATTGTCTTCAAATGTGGGCAGCCAACGAATCCATGTTCTGTCCTGTAGTGACTTTAGGACAATAATAAAATTTTGAATGGGGGCCATAATTTCACTTCTGTGTGCGCTTCCTCTTCACATGACTTCACATTTTTCCCTTCAACTCTTCAAATGTGTACTTAAGGGAGGGTTCACCTGAACCTTCCAAACACCTAAAAACACTTTGAACCTTAGAGAAATCACAGAAAGACAATCTGCAACCTGCATCCACTTACTGCAAAATATAACCTTTGTGAACAATTTGATTGTGCACTACCTGTGCACCTTGACAACCAAACTTTGAACCCTTTGACCCTAACCATCTTGACTTTGACCTTGACCATGTTGAGTTTGACTAATATTACTTTTACAGGCTCAACAGTATTCAAGGGATATCCATTGAGGCACTCCAAGAAGCTTCAGAGGCCTATCTAATCTCAATGTTGGAGGACCCTAACTTGTGTGCTATCCATACAAAGAGAGTGACAATACAACCTAAAGATATTCAAGTAGCTAGAAGGATTAGGAGGAATAACCCTTAACATTTGTAAACTCTCTTGTTTAAAGAACTTTTTGTATATCCCAAAAATTAATATTGTCTTCTTCTTATTATGTTTGCTCTCCAAAGTGTTTGTCTCTTAGTGTACATGTTTTGAATTCTTTTTCTCCTAAGTATCTAAAAGTGTCTCTTTGTCATTGCACATGAGTATCTTAGTCTTCCACACATTTTATCAAGTTAAGAAAATATTTCATGTACATGGGGTGTTTATTTTGTGATTAGAGTGCTTTTTGTGGCCATGGAATGCAAAAAAAAAAGGTCTACCACAGAAACGTGAGATAGGGCCCTACAAACGTTTTGTAGGGCCCAATCCCGTGTTTCTATGGCATACCCTTTTTAGGCTATTCTAGGCAATCAAACCATATGGCATGGACATTGGAGGATATGGTCTGCCTTATCTAAGGTGCAATTCATGCAAACCCTTTGTACAATAGAGAAATAAGCTTGATGCATACTTACATGTACTTATAAATCGATGCATGTTTATGTGCACCCATAGGAGTCCAAATGTTCTCTACTCATTGCACATTAGAAGAGTCTTCCACACCGTTCCCCAAGTTTATCTTATAAGTGATGTACGCGGTCTTTCAATATTGTGCCCATTGTGCTTGCAATGGCCTTTGTAGGGCCAATCCACATGTTTTTGTGACTGGCCTTTTTTTGGCATTCCTAGGCCATTGCAAGCACTTGGGCAACATCAACTTAAAGGAAACACTGAAAAAACACTGATTTAACTATGCAAAACATATGAAGTTGTCAAAAACATAAAGGCACAATAGACAATTGCATGCACATGGGAATTGAAAAATCCATAATTGGTATTATGAATTTTTACAATTGGCTCTTAGCCTTGAGCCACTCCACTAGATTCTTTCTTCTTTGAAAAGATAGTGGAAATTGGTAAGTCAAAACTGATTGGGATATTAAATGGGGGTCTGTCAATCCAGGACCCAAAGCTATTCCTATTTGACCTAATATTTTTTCTCTAAAGTAAACACCTAGGATAGTAAAGTCAAAAGACTTCCTAACCAAAATTACATAGTTTGTCCCTTGAATTATTGTAGATAGGCACAAAAGTTTGCTTAAGGCCTTCAGACACCAAGTCATGAAGTGTCCTTGAGGGGAAAAGTCCTTGTGGATAATTAAAAAATCTTCCTTTGGCAAATTTCCAATGTAATTTTCCAAGGAAGAGCCACTGCCACAGGCAACCCCATCACCACCACTCCTTGCTACAAATTTATTGACCTCAATTGCTTCTCACATAGACAATCATAAAACTCATTAGATACTTACATCTTGTACCAATATGAAACATAGTCAATCATAAATGTCATTAGATACTTAAATCTTGAAGCTTACTTCATCGTCTCCTCTTCCCATTGCATCTAATGGAATGGAAGAGTAAGCCATGCCAATTTGCTCCACAATATGGGATGTTGGAATCTTCTTCTCCAAAATTATTTTCCTTGCTGGGGCTAGATCTTCTTCAATGGCATTTTGGTTGGCATCACTCAAAATCGCATTGCACACAAATGGAATGGTGTCTGCAACTGAATCACCAAATGGAATGGTTGTTTTTTCAATTTTGTCGAAAGGAACATCAAAGCTTGAGAAAAAATATTTAGGCATTCATCGAGGCAGAACAAATGCCTTCTCAATATCATGTAAGAATAAAAATTCTTCTCTATCGACAAGCACCACTGAAAACATTTCCATCTCTACCTCTAGTAGAGTGGGTTCCAAGGGCTCTAAGTTAGAGGGTAGACTATTTTGTGCACTAGTTGCTTCCTTCAATTTGTCCACTACCCCTTTGTCTACAAATGTTTTCACTCTCCTCTAATAAGTTGAGAGCTTCTGTTTGCGGTTCCTTTTTGTCATCGACAAAACCCTCGATAACAAGATGGGGTAGGTCCATGGGTGTAGGTTTAGGCTCCTCATTGACAAAAAATATCGTTGTTGCAACATATGAAAGATATTTTCTTCCCATCTTCCTCTTCTTATTTAGTTGCTTAATTAATGGCATTGTGTCATCTAATAGGTGCCTTGCATCCTCAACAATAGCCATGAATTGCTTAAGGCGCTTCACAAAGGCCTCATCTCCTTTATGGATGTAAAAAAGTAGATCACAAGGGACCCATTTACACTCACATGTTGGAATATCTATGGCATATCTTAATATATAAAATTCTAGGAAATCAATAATCTCCTCGAGCACGTCAGATTTCATGGTTGGCATCCCTCCAAGATTAGGATTCTACAGACTAGTTCATACAAATCTCTATGACCTTTGTAGTCTTTGTTATCCAACAAATCCACGAATAGATCTCGAGGAGATTTGATGGGAGTGGAAGTGCTAGCAGCCATTATGTCTGCATGTAGAATTCTATTGGCTTGGCTGCTCTTTCTAGTTCTTTGTGAGTGCAAATGGGAGAAATGAGCACATAGAGCCCATTTTTATAGTAATTTCAAGTTTTTAAAGTGACTGTTCCCACATTTAAAAGTACATAATAAAATAGTGAAAGTTAAAAAAATGAATTTCTAATGACAAAATAATGCACAAAACACCAAACGATAGAATATTTTTGCATCAAAGCAAATATTAAACATGATACAACAAAAAACAACATGACCAACCACATTTCAAAGTAGTGAACATAGACTTTTGACATTCCAAGAGTTTTGAAATTACCATTGCAAATAAGAAGGTATATACAATATCTAACACATATTGTTTGTCCTAATTTTTACAAGTGTCTTGAAATTGCAAAGAACCATGAGGTACAATGGCTAGGACCCAAAAAGCGACATTATCAAGCTGCAAAAGAACTATGAAAATGAGATTTCAGTTCCATCTTTACTCCAATCTATAGGGGCTTTCATTTTGTATTCCAATCTTCTTTCCACCTATAATCCTTTGCAAGAAATTAAAGTTATAAAACCAAAATAAGCAATAATGAAAAGATTACTTTTACAAAAGCACAAAACATTTCTCACCTTATGTCCTTGTATTTTGAATTTGGATTTTGTTAGTCCCTCAAACCCCATAATCACCAAGTGTTCTCTCAGATTAGCCAAGGCCCGAAAATTTTTTCCCTTTCATTGTTGGGCAATTTAAGATTTATTTTATATGAATGTAAAGATCCCTCTAAACTTTGAAATGGTATCTATTCGCCAAGTTTGCACATCCAACGATCATAGTAGAATCTAATGTATAATGAGGTACCTTGTTTCAGATATCAAATTCCTATGCTTGTTCCACCTATTTTACAAAGATATTTGTCACTTTTTACAGTTCCTTCTATCAAACCCCAAATTTCACCTAGAAGACTTTTGACTTGCTCAGATGTGATATCTTTTCACATGAACATGGTGGAAGTCTCTTAGAATGAGAATCCTTGGAATATTATACAAACAATGGATGGGAAAAGACCAGTGAAAACCTATAGATCTAGACATTTTTGTGAATTTCAATGAGTTACGTATGTCCATTACCATCTTGTGCTTCAAAGATGATACATACCATATATCAAGTTTTGGCCATTCCAAGCTAAGAAGAGAATGTACTTCCATTCTCTCTAACCTTCCAAAACCATTTATTGTAGAGGGTATAACATATCTATGTGTAAAACAGAAAATTGTATCATGGTAAAGTTGAACAGGAGATATTTCTGGAAAGATTAGTGTACCAATATCTGCATGTTATGCCTGGAAACTACTTGTAAGACTATGAAGTGGTTGCTCTTCCACCAAAGTAGAAGGAAATACATCTGAAACAAACAAAAGCATATCTAAATAGTTTAGAAATATATTCAACACCATAAAACATACAATATTGTAGAGTAATACTTATAATTCATAGGATATCTCATTCTAATGGAGTTTTTTAGTTTCATAGTTGTCATCGTAAAAACATGTTGTACAATAGCAACCATCCCATTGTCTTTGTGCTTCTTGTTGGTGCATTTTACCCAAGCCTACATGCTTGATATATTTGATATCATCCTCATTTGTAAGTCACATGAGTAGTCATGTGAACACCTCTTGTAAAAGAGTTCATTTTATCTCTTGTAAATGGAAAAAGAAAAAATGAAAAGAATGGCTTACCTCATGCATGATGTAAAAGCAAATTCGTGGCTCTAACTACCCAAAATCATGAATTTTTGAGCTGAGGGAATATCTCCTAAGTTTGGGGATCACTTTTAGGTGGAGCCATTCAAATTCGAATTCAAAACTCCCTCCAAGAATAGCTATAAAAGGAGCAAGAAGGAAGAGGCGATTAGCAAGCCTTGTACGTGACCACTTCATGTCATTTTGTAGAGATTGAAGAGCTATAGCTCTATCATTCTACTCCCATTGTGCAAAGATTCATTGCCAATGTGGTTGTAATCATATATGAATTTATACATTTATCATCATTCACTTCTCTGTTTTGTTCTCTGTTATACTCACTTAGAGTAGTAACTTCAGAAGGTCATATCTCAAGTTCTACTGAATTGTTTTTAGTGACTTAACATGAGTTGGATAGCTCTTACTGTCTAGTTTCTACATATCAATTTTCAAGGTCATTGCATTTATACTTTTGGAGGTATCCGCATTTTACTGCTTACTGGTCTATCTCTGCAGAGCCCCGAGAATTGTGGGGATGTTCCAGAAATTGTTGAAACTTGTTCTCAGTGCTCAGTCCATTATTTGAAGTGTTTTGACTTGGATTGGGAAGCTTGCTAAGTCTATTTGCTATTCCCAAAAGGAATGTTTCTAATTCCTACCAGGTTGAGAGCACTGTTCATTTTTTCCAGTAGGTGTATGTCCAAAAATAGCAAGTTTTGGGAGCTAGTCATTTCGCAACCAGTCTGTCTTGACTTAAACTTTTGGGATACATGTTCCAAAGTACTTGGCTGATATTTTGGTGGATTTAGGAAGCTTAAAGGGTCTACTAATCAACTCTGAAGTCTCAGTTGGCTGGTGTGAAGCTGGTTGTAGCAGCACCTACTCATCTTTGGATTGCATCCACCATCTCTCTTCACAGTGGTATCAGAGCATAGTCAAGCAACATGGGAGATGGATTTCCATCAACAATTGACAAATTGGATCGAAACAACTACCCGGCATGGTCTCTAAGATGGAGGCTTACCTTCAAGGGAGGAATCTATATGGATTCATATCCGGAGATGAAGCAATGCCAACCATGAGGAACAAAGGGCAACCATCACATGAAGAAGTGGAAGGACTTTCGAATTGGTCTTCAAAGGATGCACTTGCAAGGTCCTATATTCTAAACTCAATCTCTGATTTTCTTTTAGCTCATGTCAAGGGATGCAAGACATCAAGAGAGACCTGGAATGCACTTGCTCCTTTCTTCTCTTCCAACACTCGAGCAAGGAAGAACCAATTGTGGATGGAGTTCACAACAATGAAGAAAAGCCCGAAGCAAAATGTGACTGATTATGTCACAAAGATGAAGGAATTTTGGACCAACTTGGAAGCATTGGAGAGGTAATTGAAGAGGAGCAAATCATAAGACAAATCATGAATGGAATCAAAG
The DNA here is from genome assembly GCA_020310875.1 of Ceratopteris richardii. NCBI lineage: Eukaryota > Viridiplantae > Streptophyta > Polypodiopsida > Polypodiales > Pteridaceae > Ceratopteris > Ceratopteris richardii. The sequence goes on along the minus strand of CM035441.1, from coordinate 86,676,932 downwards.
CAGACGACAAGTGGGAGTCATTCACAACAGCCATGGATTTATACATGGATATGCATGTACCCGACCTCAACACACTCATGGGCCAACTCTTCACTCATGAAGCAAAGATTAGCAAAGGTGGTGAGTCCTCAAGAGGTAATCAAACTTCTGCCTTATATTCTGATAAAGCTAAGGTCAAGGACAAGTCAAAGAATAGGAAGAATGAAGATGAAGGTAGCTCTTTCCAAGCAAACTTTGCAGGTAGAGGAAGAGCTAGAGGAAGAGGCAGAGGTGGAAAGCAAGGCACGGGGAGATTCCAATCATCTCAACCTTGCAACATATGTGGCTTATCTAATCATACTACTGAAGAATGTTTCAGGAACCCGAGGAACTCAAGAGGAAGAGGATTCAATAGAGGTGGCTATGGATCAAATAGAGGTAGATACAATGGAGGCTACAACAACAACAACTACTACAACAACAATTACAACAACAACAACAACGATCAAAGTGGCCATAGAGGAAGAAGAGATTACAATAACTATGCAGAGGACCAAAGTCAAGAAGATTCATTATTGATTATGAATCTATCAGCGAAGAAGGGTAAGGATGATGATCACATATTTTACATTGATTCGGGATGCTCGAACCATGTAGCAGGAAATGTGGCTTTACTTTCTGATTTGGAAGATCCTCATAACAAGCATGAAGTACAGATAGGAGATGACACAAGACACTCAGTGGAGAAGATAGGTAATGTGAAGACATTAGATGGGAATACGAACCTCTTAAGCAAAGTCTTGTATGTCCCTACAATTACCAAAAATTTTATAAGTGTTGGACAGATTGTTGAAAAAGGATTGCAGGTTAGATTCAACCGATTTGGAGCATATGTTGAAGGCCCAAGGCAAGGCTTTCGAAGGATTGCCAAAGGAGAAAAGACAGGAAGGCTTTTCACTTTTGAAGTGGAAGATACAAAGAACATAGCTTTGTTTAGCTATGGATCTCAAACTCTAACAGAGTTGGAGATATGGCACAAAAGGCTTGCTCACATTGGTGAGAGGACACTCAAACAGATTTGCAGGGACCAAAGTGTACTTGGTTTGCCTAATATCACAAGGCAACACATGATTTATAAGTGTGAAGCTTGTCAACTCGGCAAGGCTCATAGACAACCTTTCAATAAGAAAGGATATATGTATCAAAATCCTTTGGATCTAGTGCACACGGATGTGTGGGGTCCAAGTAAGGAACCTTCTATATCATGCTCAAGATATTATGTGTCTTTCATAGATGATTGTAGCAGGTGGACCATTTTGTTTTTCATGAAGCACAAGGATGAAGTGTTTAATTGCTTTAAGAAGTATATTGCTCTTGTTGAAAACCAAACAGGTAGGACTTTGAAACGACTCACATCAGATGGTGGAGGAGAATACTTCTCTTCTGAATTTGATGCCTTCTTGCATGAAAGAGGCATTAAAAGGGAAGTCACTACAAGGTATACACCCGAACTCAATGGTGTAGCAGAGAGGAGGAACATAGCTATTGTCGAAGCAGCAAGGTCCATGCTCAATGAAAAGGGATTGCCAAACTACCTATGGGCAGAGGCTGTGTCTACAGCCACATATCTCATAAATAGACTTCCATCTAAGTCACTAGATGGAACCACTCCATATGAAGTGTGGAATGGAAGAAGACCTAGTCTAGAGCATTGCAAAATCTTTGGATGCTTAGCCTATGCTCACATTCCTTCTCAAGTAAGAGGGAAATTGGATCCCAAGGCAGAGAAGTGTGTATTTATTGGTTATGACCAAAGCCAAAAAGGATATAGATTGTACAATCCAACCAATAAAGGATTTTCTGTGAGTAGAGATGTAATTTTTTATGAAAACAAATCATGGTTTGATGATGACAGGAAAGTGAAGCTGCCATATGACTTGGATGAAGATTTTCCATCACTTCAACCAAAGGAGCCAAAGCAGATTGAAGAAAGTGATTCGGAGATTGACCTAGAAGACTTGGAAAGACTAAAGCTATGGAAGAACAAAGGTAAAGCAAAGATGCAGGATGCTACATATGGACCCGAGAGCTCACATCAACCACTTAGAAGGTCTTCAAGGGAGAAGAAGAAACCAGAGAGGTTTGGTTATGATACTTCTTTGGTCACCAAGCACTCAATCTACATTGTAAAAGATTCAACCAATGAAGAGCCTACCACATTCGAAGAAGCACAAAGCAAGAAAGCTTGGATGCAATGGATGAAGAAATGGAAGCCTTGAAGGAGAATGACACTTGGGAGCTTGTACCTAACAAGCCATCTATGAAGATAATCGGATCTCGATGGATATACAAAATCAAGAGGAATCCAGATGGAAGTATAAATAGATACAAAGCAAGGTTAGTTGCTAAAGGGTTTGCTCAAACCCATGGTATTGATTATGAGGAGACTTTCTCTCCTGTTGCAAAAATGCCTACAATTAGGGTTCTCATTAGTCTTGCTGCATCTAGAAATTGGAATCTTTATCAACTTGATGTAAAGAATGCTTTCTTGAATGGATGGATTTTTGAGGAAGTGTATATGGCACAACCTCCTGGATATGAGGATGCACATCATCCTAACTATGTATGCAAACTAAAGAAAGCTTTGTATGGATTGAAGCAAGCTCCAAGAGCTTGGAATTTCAGATTGGTGACTTATTTGCAGGACCAAGGATTCAAAGCTAGCAAGGAGCATACCTCTTTGTTCATAAAGAGGAATGGATCTGAAGTGATCTATTTATGTGTGTATGTTCATGATATTATTATCAGAGGCAATGCTCTTGAAGGAATCAAACAGGTAAAGAGTCAAATGAAGGAGGAGTTCAAAATAAGTGACCTCGGATCACTCACTTATTTTCTTGGATTGGAGTTGATCTACACAGATTCAGGTACACCTATGGAGCAAAATCATAAGCTTAGTGCTTATGAAGGAGAGCCAATTGAAGACATCACAAGCTATCAAAGCTTGGTTGGAAGTTTGAACTATGCAACACTCACAAGGGTGGATATATGCTATAGTGTTAGCATATTGAGTCAGTTTATGCATAAGCCAAGAAGACCACATATGGAAGCGGCCAAGAGAGTCCTCAAGTACCTAAAGGGGACCATGAATGAAGGTTTGTTCTATTCATATACTTCAGATATTGAGCTAAAGGTCTACTCAGATGCAGATTGGGCTGGATCTAGAGATGATAGAAGAAGCACATCAGGATATATATCATTTGCAGGTTCAAAAATCATTTCTTGGTCATCAAAGAAGCAACCAACCGTGGCATTATCTTCTACTGAAGTAGAATATAGAGGTTTGGCTAATGCAACTCAAGAAATCATGTGGTTAAAGTCTTTGTACACAGATCTTGGACTTCATTCACCTCACATTTTTGGTGACAACACAAGCTCACTACATCTAGCAGCTAATCCGGTATACCATGCTAGAACCAAGCATATTGAAGTCCACTACAATTACGTAAGGGAGAAGCTATTGAGCAAGGATATTCAACTATCCTATGTCTCTACAGATATGCAATGTGCCAACATGTTGACTAAAGCTCTTGATGGTACAAAATTAAGTAGATTCAAGTTGATGATTGGTTTGCAGGAAATCAATGACAATTGAAGACTTATTTGAAGGCCAAGCATGTTAGGCTTGAGGGGGAGCTGTTGGTGCATTTACCCGAGCCTACATGCTTGATATATTTGATATCATCCTCATTTGTAAGTCACATGAGTAGTCATGTGAACACCTCTTGTAAAAGAGTTCATTTTATCTCTTGTAAATGGAAAAAGAAAAAAGGAAAAGAATGGCTTACCTCATGCATGATGTAAAATCAAATTCGTGGCTCTAACTACCAAAATCACGAATTTCTGAGCTGAGGGAATATATCCTAACTTTGGGGATCACTTTTAGGTGGAGCCATTCGAATTCGAATTCAAAACTCCCTCCAAGAATAGCTATAAAAGGAGCAAGAAGGAAGAGGCGATTAGCAAGCCTTGTACGTGACCACTTCATGTCATTTTGTAGAGATTGAAGAGCTTACTCCATAGCTCTATCATTCTACTCCCATTGTGCAAAGATTCATTGCCAATGTGGTTGTAATCATATATGAATTTATACATTTATCATCATTCACTTCTCTGTTTTGTTCTCTGCTATACTCACTCAGAGCAGTAACTTCAGAACGTCATATCTCGAGTTCTACTACACCGTTTTCAGTGATTTGACGCGCGTTGGATAGCTCGTAATGTCGAGTCTGTGCATATGAATTTTCAAGGTCATTGAATTTAGAATTTTGGAGATATCTGCATGTTACTGCTTACTGGTCTATCTCTGCAGAGCCCCGAGAATTGTGGGGATGTTCTAGAAATTGTTGAAACTTGTTCTCAGTGCTCAGTCCATCATTTGAAGTGTTTTAAATTGGATTGGGAAGCTTGCTAAGTCTATGTGCTATGCCCAAAAGGAATTTTTCTAATTCCTACCAGGTTGAGAGCACTGTTCATTTTTTCCAGCAGGTGTATGTCCAAAAATAGCAAGTTTTGGGAGCTAGTCATTTCGCAACTAGTCTGTCTTGACTTAAACTTTTGGGATACATGTTCCAAAGTACTTGGCTGATATTTTGGTGGATTTAGGAAGCTTAAAGGGTCTACTAATCAACTCTGAAGTCTCAGTTGGCTGGTGTGAAGCTGTTGTAGCAGCACCTACTCATCTTTGGATTGCATCCACCATCTCTCTTCCCTTCCAATGAAGATGCAAGTTTCCACGATCTCTAACTCGATGAGGCCCAAATCTAGAGGGTTGCATGTACATCCATGCACCTTTGGAGTACTCATGTGATAGCCATTGTCCATCTATAGCTTTGATATTGTGACATCTTAATGTGAGGACTTCATCTTTTGGTCACCTAGAAGATTTAGATGTTGCCATTGAAGTTGAAGGTCTTCAAGCTACAACAGTAGTTTGAGATAGGAGATGCAAGTAGGTTGGAATGTAGAAACAAGAGCTTCAATGGTGTTTGGAAAAAGTCTTTTTTTTTTAGCTCAAAGCATGGACGGAATTTGAATTTGGGGTCAAAAAGAGTGTTTTTGACCCTAAAAAGTAATGGGGGGGTCACTCTTGGGTGTTATGATGAGTTTTCTAACTTTTTATAAATTTTAAATTTTTGGGCCCATCCAACTTACGAGATTCCTTCTCTCTCTAGAGGCAACTCATTAAATAAGGGAGAAATTTGTCCCCTCTCCCCCTTTCAGCCTAGTATTTTAAAGGGCATAGACTGTGGCAACCACCCTCTTCTGGTTGGTCCATCACTAATCACTCCTTAATCTAAAAGGCCCATGCAAGGTTCATTTTTCCCTAATGAGCGACTAGAGGAATCAGAGATTCTTGGATTGATCTAATCGCTTGAAGCGATCGTCTGCATTGAAATCATTTTTGGACTTTTTTTTGTTTTCTAATCTATAAGAGAAAGAGAGAGATGTTATTTCAATATTCTCATGGAATTCACATGAATGCAAGTCAAAGCTTGAATTATTTGACATGATCGATTCAAGCAATTAGAGAAATCCGAGATTTTTGTATGGCCTTAATTGCTTGAATTGTTCATGTCATGAATTCTTGATTTTGTTGCTACGTACTCTCATATGCATATGTTTGATCCTCATTTCAATCCTTTTTTAAACATCATGGCCAGGACAATGAAGACAACGAGACGGTTGTACACTACTGAGGATCAAAATCATGGGGGACCTGTTCTAGAGAGCCAAGGACCTGCTCCAGAGACTTCAAATTTCTAGAATCAGGGTGATCCATAGAGGGCATAGTCACAGAAGCGGGTAAAGTACCATGTCAAATCAATGAGCAAAATCAAAAGATCTCAAAATTCTATGGGACTCCTCATCCCAAGAATTCCATTCATGCGAGTTGTAAATGAGATCTCTACCAATCTTTTCCCAATGATGAAGAAAACTTCATTCGTGAAGATCAAATGGCAAACCTAGGCCCTTGTGTGCTTGTAAGAGGCAGCAGAAGATTTTGCAATTGGCTTCATGAATGATGCTTACTTATATGCTACACATTGTCACATGGTGACACTTATGGGCAAAAAATATGTTGTTGTGTCCAAATTAAGGTATAAATTAGACAAAGCCATTATTCCTCTTGATATCAATGATAAAAAATTCTTTGATATCCCTAATATTCCTCCAAGAAGAAACCCTAGTGCAAGAAATTAAACTCACAACCTCTTAGTTAAGAATGTGATGGGCTAACCACTTGCCCCAAAAGCCATGGTTGAGAATTACTTCCTAATCCTCCCTCTTAGGGTGTAGTTCAACCATCTCCTATCTTTCAAGGGTGTGTGGTTCAACCATCTCCTACCTATCACTTCATTACACTAAGCCATCTACTGTAAAAATTGAAGAGGTCCCTTCTCATGAACATTTGACAAGGAATGAAGTAGAGTTTGGTGAGCAGAAGAGAAGGAAGAATTTTTTGTTAGAATAAGTTGTTGTCCTTGAGAACATTTAGAGGGTGAGAAAAGAAAACTCAGTGCTTTTAAAGAAAGCACATGGCGAGGCTATTGTGAATGTATCAATGCCATGGGAGGATGACTACTTGCTTGACATAAGGCATGAAGAAAACAAAATGATGAGAGAATTCAATGTTGAAATCTTTGAGAGCATATCAACATAGCTCTCAAACATTGTCTACATGCCATAATATGTTCATCATTTTTTTCAGTAATTGAAAGCCTCCTTGATGCATGTCATCTTGGTTTATATTGTAGGGTCCTACTCTAGCAATGTGAAGAGATAGTCACAAGGAAGTTCTTTATCTTGGATCCACTTATGACTTAGTGTATGCTATTCAAGCATGCAAAAACTGGAAATTTTCTCAAAACTTTTAGTGAGGAGATGGAGTATATAATATATGTTGGAGTTAGACGTCTGCGGAAGCACGCGAACAGCACAAGGAAGAAGAAGAAGCTTGGAGCACAACACACAAGACTGAATGTATTACTAGAGAATGTACAAAGATAAGTAGCCCATTAGGGCAATCGGCGTATATACAAGCCGGGGGAAAAAAACCTCCTAAAGAGGGAAAAAAGTGCCCCGGCGGTCCTAGAGTGTTCACACACATCACTACCTAAATATATCAACAAATCCCCCCTGGGAGTGATGCGGTGAACAAGGAGCTGGAACTCATGTATAAGGAAGTGCCAAGCTATGTGGAAATCACTCCACAAAAGGAAGTAAGCCCAAAGCTTTGCGGAAAGCTTCAAACTTCTCCCTAGGCAGAGCCTTCGTGAAAAGGTCTGCAATGTTCTCCTGCGTGGGCACATATGCCAAGCTGATCTCCCCAGCAGAGAACCTCTCCCTGACATAGTGATAATGCACCTCAATGTGCTTAGTGCGAGCATGGAACACAGGGTTCCTCGCAACTGCCAATGCGCTCTGTCTGTCAGTGAAGATGGTGGTGGCAGAAGACTGGCCAACACCCAAATCAGCCATAAGGCGTCTGAGCCACACACACTCAACAGTCGCTGTGAAAGCTGCCCTATACTCAGCCTCACAACTGGAAGTGGCCACAGTAGGCTGCTTCTTGCTCAACCAAGATATACATGAGCTACCAAGCATGAAGCAAAAACCACTGGTGGACACACGAGTGTCATAGCAACTAGCCCAATCTGAGTCAGAAAAAGCATGCAAATCTGGCAGTAGTGATCCCCCCTTGGGATAAAACAACCCAAGTAGCCGAGTACCACTCAAGTAGCGAAAGATGCGCTTAACCGCTTTCCAATGCGTGACTCCTGGGCAATGCATAAACCTGCTCATCTGTGAGACAGCAAACTGAATATCTGACCGAGTAATGCATAAGTAAATCAAGCATCCAACGGCCTGCTGATAGAGAACAACATCAAATGCATCTCCAGCATCATGAAGACTCAATCGTAAACCTGTCTCCATAGGAGTGGCAATAGGCTTACAGTCTTCAAGGCCAAAACGCTGCAATAATGTGTCAATATATTTCGTTTGACACAAAGCCATTCCACCATCAACTTGCATAAACTGAATGCCCAAATAGTGATGCAAATGCCCCAAATCAGACATCTCAAATGAGGCATGCAAATCAGCCTTGAAATCAGCAATATGCTTCTCAAGAGGACCAGTGAGCAGCATGTCGTCTACATAGAGAACAATGATCAGAAGCACATCATTAGCACGCTTAACATATAAGGTGCTTTCAGTTGGACTGTTCTCAAAACCATGTGCAATCAGATAGGCATGTATTTTCTCATACCAAGCACGTGGTGCTTGCTTTAAACCATATAACGCCTTCTTTAACCTGCACACCTGGTTTTCATGCCCTTTCTGCACAAAGCCACGGGGCTGAAAAACATACACTTCTTCATGCAAGTCACCATTCAGAAATGCTGTTTTAATGTCCAACTGATGTACATTCCAACCATGATGGGCTGCAAGTGCACAAATGCTCCGAACAGTAGTCATACGACATGTAGGTGCAAAGGTCTCATCAAAATCAATGCCTCTTTCCTGCGCATAACCCTTTGCAACAAGCCTAGCCTTATACCTGTCAACTGTACCATCAGGTTTACGCTTCAGCTTGTATACCCACTTAGTGCCAATGGCCTTCTTGCCAGGAGGCAAGTCACATAAAGACCATGTACCATTCTTCATTATAGCATCATATTCAGATTGCATAGCAGCCATCCAATTTTCTGAATTTTGTGCTTCATCAAAAGAAACAGGCTCATTCTCATCACAGAGACTAGATGCAGCCATAGCATAGCAATCTGATGCAAACGAGGTACTATGAGAGCCTGAACGAGTACGATATGACAAAGGTGCATCTAATTTGCTGTCACGCAAAGTCTGCACCAGCCATTTTGGCATAGTTTTTGCATGTTCAATATCAGCTCTCTCATCAACAAGTGCATCATGTAAATCTGCATCAGAAATGGAATGATCTGCATCATCATATGAAACCTGCAAAGGCTGAGAAGTTGCCTCATTAGGACCAGCGCTAGCCTGTCCACCTGTAAAAAGAGGCATCAAAGTATCATACATGTCTTTGGAGCTAACAGATGTCTCCTTAGTACATGAAAGCAATGGCTGAATAGCATCTTCCACAAAGACAACATCACGGCTAACCAGAATGCGTTTAGTCTGTGGATGATACAGACGATAGCCTTTACTTTCAGAACTGTACCCAACAAAAATACATTTTACTGCCTTATCATCCAATTTTCTGCGATGTTGTTCAGGCACTAATGCATATGCCAAACAACAAAAAACACGCAGATGAGCAACAGATGGCTTGCGGTCATGCCAAGCCTCATATGGAGTGATGGACTGCAACGCTTTGGTGGGACACCTGTTCAGTACATATGCTGCACACATGACAGCCTCAAGCCAGAAACTATGTGGTAAAGCCTGACTTTTGACCATGCACCTCGCCATCTCCATGAGTGACCTGTTCTTTCGTTCAGCAACTTCATTCTGTTGAGGTGTATACGGCACTGTACACTGGTGTTTTATCCCACGTTCAGCCAGAAATGCATTAAAATCTGAAGACATATATTCCCCCCCTCGATCAGAACGGAGGGTGCCCATTTTACATGCTGACAGATTTTCAGCCAAAACCAAAAACTGTTTGAAGCACATGAACACTTCGGACTTTGCTTTGAGTGGATATACCCATGCATGCCTGGAAAAATCATCAATGAAAGTCACGAAGTAAAGGTAATTTCCAAAAGAGGGTGTCTGCATAGGACCACAGACATCACTATGTACAAACTGCAATTTCTGCATAGCCCGAACTGAACCATCTTTTGGAAAGGAAGAACGCTGCATTTTGGCCAAAATACAGCCTTCACAAACATGTTTTCCAGGTGCCTCAAGTTTGGGTAAAGAGGACACCATTTCAGATTTCTGCAGGCGTAACAAACTAGCAAAATTCAGATGACCAAAGCGTGCATGCCAAAGCTTTGCATCTGACATAGCCTGAGAATCATGAACTGCACATGCCGAATCATTCACAGATCTTTCATAGTCTATGAGCTTATACAGCCCACGACATAAAATGCCAGAAGCAATAATCACATCGCCATTTGAGAGATCATGGACTGTACACCTGTCATCAACGAATTTCACAACCAAGCCAATCTTGGCTAATGCAGAAACTGATAACAGGTTCTTTTTGATCCCTGGCACAAATAAAGCATCTGACAAAGTGAAAGAACTACCATCAGCAGTAGTCAGAATGATCTTACCAACTCCCATAACAGGATAAGAGGAGTTATTGGCGCATGTGACAGTATTCCCTGTAGGGGCAGGCTCGAGTGAAGAGAAGAAACTGCGCTGCGAGGTAATATGTTTGGTCGCCCCACTGTCGAAGTACCAAACATCTGAGTCTACTGTAGACATGCACTGATCATGAGAAGATGGGTCAAAACTGCAGACAGTAGTAAACGCCCATTCTTCTTCCTGCACAAGATTTGCAGACTCTGTTTTTGGTGTAGAGGCCTCTGCAACAACCATTCCAGCCTCTTTCTTCTTTGCCTCTTTAGCAGCCAGTTTTGGACAGTTCTTTATAATATGATCATTTCCTTTACAGTACTTGCAGAACAATTTCTGCTTTTTTGATTTCTTCTCATCTTTATCCTAGTTCTTCGATTGTGCAGCATTTGCAGATTTCTGCTTACTAGTAGAAGAGCTCCATTTTCCTTTGCCCTTCTGACTAGCCAGGAAATCTTGATCTGCAACACGCATAATGGACCTGTTCTGCCTGGACTGATCTTCCTGCAACAGAACAGAGACTAATTCCTCAAATGACAAGGCATTCGGATTGCCTTTCATCATCAATCGAAGAGTAGAGGCAAAACTCTGATATGAATCAGGAAGGCCATTCAGAACGGTCTGCACAAGTGAGCTATCTGGTATAACCTCATCAGCCAGAACTGTTTTGGGAGGTAAGCAACACGAGCCTCATTCCTAGCCTGGTACAAAGTGGTAAGTGTATCCCAAGCATCCTTTGCTGTTCTGCAAGAGCGAATATGAGGAATAATGGCACGTTTGACAGACAAAGCTATCAATGCATGTGCCTGGGCATCTCTGCCATCCCAACGAATCTACTCTGCAGTAGGTGCAACAAAAACAGCAACACGAACAGGAATTTGCGGAATATCATCTTCGACACCATCTTCATCAGCTCCAACACCTGTATTTGCAGTACCTGTCGTTACAGGTGTAACAGGACGTCTTTCAACACCCTGCACAATGTTCCACAATCCTTTTGCAACCAGTACATGTCGCATCATATAAGCCCATAATGGGTAGTTGGTACCATCCAACTTATCCTCAACAGCCAACATACGGAATACATCACTGCTTTCAGCCATGGCCGGTGACTAAAATACCTTGATGCAAAAAATTGACTGTATCTCAAAAAGTTGAACAGAACTGCCCAAACGAGTTCTGCTAGACCTGTAGCAGACTTCGAGACGCTTAAACTGGCGAACAGAAACTGGTATATACCTTTGGCACAAAAGGACGAAATAGCCTGCACAAGCACTGCGATAGTGCGTTCGGAGGCCGAAACGAGCTCAGATCGCGATTTCGGCACCACATAGCAAAGCTGTTTTGATCTCGGAAACACCCTGAGTATGCTCACCAAATTTTGTGCGAATCTGAGACTGCAAACGGAGGAGTGTCGACGGCGCCCTAGAAGAAGCAACGACCTGCTCTGATACCAATTGTTGGAGTTAGACGTCTGCGGAAGCACGCGAACAACACAAGGAAGAAGAAGAAGCTTGGAGCACAACACACAAGACTGAATGTATTACTAGAGAATGTACAAAGATAAGTATCCCATTAGGGCAATCGGCGTATATACAAGCCGGGGGAAAAAAACCTCCTAAAGAGGGAAAAAAGTGCCCCGGCGGTCCTAGAGTGTTCACACACATCACTACCTAAATATATCAACAATATATCCATATATTGAAAAGTAATTTTTCTTTAATATCTTCCATATAAATTCATAATTTTCCTAAGGGTGAAGTTTTATTTACAAGTATGGCTTATATTCAAAGGGGTCATCAGAGTCTTATAGTAATTGATTTTAATGAATACCAAGCCTTATTTATGAACTCACTCTAATCACAACATGGCAACTGCAAACTATAAGTTCTTGTTCACTTCCAATCCTCTTGTGTATCACCATTGCCATGCATTATGATATTGTTTTAGCTTTGTATTGTTGCCAAGCTTTTGAAAATGCACATTGATAAGAAATATCCATGCATTTGCAAATTGAATGAAGAGAAAAAATTTGCTCATACGCAAATTCATGTTCCACTACAAAAAGAAAGTACATCATGTGGATGGAGAGTCATTTCCAATGCAATAAGATTCTTAGAGTGCAGATTTTATAGTCATGATCTGAATTTATTTGATTATCCAAGTGCATGGGTCCTTCTGATTAGAGAAAAAGCAATTCATGACATGTTGAAGGATGCAATCTGTCCATATGATCAAGACTCTGCTCCACCACCTTCACCACCAAGAGATAATAACACGGAAGATAAGAAGAAAAGACCTCCTGTTGACTCTCCATTGAAGCATGTCCCAAAAAACAAGCACAAATGTGAAGGCTCCAAGAAGGGAAAGCATAAAAAGCAAAAGAAAGATTTATCATTTTCCTTATCTATGATTACCTCTTGATAGTGAGCCCATGTATTTCCAACATATGTTGGAAGATTTCAGAGCATTGTATGTATAGAGGTTGATGCCCTTCTATCTTTATCAGGAAGGTAGTCTTTGTAATTCATGTTTCTACATAGAAATCAATGTTTCAATGGTAGTACCTTTTTTTTAAACATAGGAAGGATATGTGGTTTGCCTATTATTTTTGAGATCAACTAACATGCTAAGTGGTTAGTTGATTATATCTTCCCTTTTATGCTATGTCATGATTTTTTTATCTCTAAACCAAAAACTTGGGCTTGTGAAGCAAAATGGAGGACACGACTGATTCAAGCAATTAGGGCAATCAGAGAACCTCTGATGGCCCTTTTCACTTGAATTGGTCATGTCCTCCAATCTTCTCCATTTTGTAATATTCCTACCCTTGAGGCTCTATACATCTTGTTAATCACTAACTAAAAAGCCATGGCCAATTCAAGCGAAGAGAGCAGTTTGAGAACTTCAAATGGCCCTAATCGCTTGAATCGGTTGTGCCCTTTGATAAATGGCCCTAATCTTGAAGATTGGTGGACACAACCAATTCAGGCAATTAGGGCATTCAGAGAACCTCGAATCGCCCTTATCACTTGAATTGGTCATATCCCCCAATCTTGTCCATGTTGTAATATTCCTACTCTTAATGCTCTATTTAGCTAATCACTAACATGGAGAATTTCTTTATCCTTTCACAATAATGATATGTCTTTGAACAATAGAAATTTTCCATAGCAATGATATAAACCAAAACAATGCCAATATGCATATGAAATGTTTACATTAAATAAATGATGGAGATGATTAATCTCCAAAAGACAAGTTATACTTGAATTTAGAACACCTCTATATCAAGTATAACTCAAAACCTCCTTCAATTTGGAAATCTTTACCAAATTATGAACAATCAATACTTATGTGAACTATGGCTTTACTTAGAAAATTCTACTTCACAAAACTCATTCATTGACTTACAAAATGATTAATGTTTTCTATGAATCTTTGACACAACACTCTTCTAATGATTGTGCAACTATTCCAAGTGAAATTTCTTCAAGAAAGCTTGCAGAACTTCAGATTTACTTCAATAAGCAAACCTATGTCGGAAACACGCTTTCTCTACAAGCGACTTTCACATATGCAACTTTAAAGACATGGTTCTCATAATCTAGAACCCATTTGATCAAATGATTTTAGAAGTACGTTGCTTACCTTCCAACTTAAATTCTGAATGCTTATTTGTGCAAAACTTTACACTGTAGACTGAGATCTGATCAAATTTTTGACCATCAAGATTGCACCTATTTCACGAGTCACTCATCACCTGTTACACATATAAATGATCACACTAAATTCTCTCAGTTTCATTACTATTAGACTCTCAAAACTTGACCATAGTACATCAACTATAGATTAGACACACATAAAAGTATTTCTCAATTGATTAAGCACAGAAGGATAAAGAAGAAAAACATCGAGGTGCAACTTCTTGAAAACTTCTTCTATTCTGATAAGAAGTTCATCTCATGGATATTACACACTCAACTTATGATCTAATCATCTATTTCTAATCTAGTCTTCATCTTTCATATGTATCATGTCTATATACAAGTATATATATATACATATGAGTGTGGATTTGACATTATTTCAAAGTATGTGAGGTATTTACAAGATTAATGTACATGTGTTAAAAAGATCATCTCTTCCTGAACCTCCACTTCACTTCATACTTCAAAATTCAACCTTTTCTTCATTTCTTCACTTATAAGCTTCATTTAACCACGAATTGATGAGTGTCTTGCTCCAATAGCTCCCCCTCAATCATCAATTGTGATTACCTGCATCTTCTTTATTCCTGCCATATCTTTAAATCTCTGCAACTTAGGTCCATCCAAGCTCTTTGTTAACATATCTGCAAGTTGATCTTTTGTAGGAATATGCATGACTTCTATCTCTTTATCAATAACCTTCTCTCTCAAAAAATGATATTGAATCTCAATGTGTTTAGTCCATGAAACATAGGGTTGGCTACCAAATACAAAGAACTCATGTTATCTCCACAAATGATAGGAGTACTCTGATTGATATCAAAACTCTTCGTGAGAGTTTTTAGCCATATGACTTCTTTTGTAGCTTCTACCATACCTTTATAGTCTACTTCTATAGATGAAAAAGCAATTGTATGTTGCTTCTTAGAACACCATGAAATTGATTTATCTCCCACATAACACAAATACCCATGTGTTGATCTTCTATTATCAGAGTTACCTGCCCAATCTGCATCACTATATATCTTGGTTCTTGTATCTAATGTGAACCCATAATACAGATCTTCTTTAAGTGTGCCCTTGATATATCTTAGCACCCTTTGACCTGTAGTCCAATGTTCCTTTCTAGGACAATGCATGAATTGAGTTAGAACTCCAATTGCATATGATAAAATAGGCCTTGGCAATGTAGCATAAATCAAGCTACCCACAAAACTCTGATAAAGCTTCATATCTTTGAATTCTTTTCCTCCATATCTACTCAATTTTTTATTCACTTCCATTGGAGTTGATGCTATCCTGCAATCTTCCATTTTAAATTTGATTAGCAAATTCTTCAAATACCTTTCTTGTGTCACATATACTCCATGTTGAGTATATGAAATCTCCATTCCCAAGAAATATGACAAATATCCCAAGTCACTGATCTTGAATTCTTTCTCCATTTGCTTCTTAAGCATTTGTATGCATTTTTCATTTGGACCTGTAAGTATTATGTCATCAACATAAATACAAACATAAATAAATCCATCTTCACTTGCTTTCACTAGCGAACTACTATCTGCCTTTGATGCTTGGAAACCAAGTTCCTTCAAGAACTTCACAAGCCTGTAATTCCATGTCCTTGGGGCCTACTTCAAGCCATACAAAGCTCTCTTGAGCTTAAACACATGATCTCGATAAAGTTGATCTTTTAAACCATTTGGTTGTTCCATGTAAAGTTCATATGAAATATAACCATTTCAAAATGCATTCTTTACATCTAGTTGCGACAATTTCCAACCTTTGCATGTAGCAATAGCTATGAGAGTTCTTATGGTTGTCATCTTTGCAACATGAATATAGTTTTCATCATATTCCACACCATATGTATGTGCATATCCTTTTACAACAAGTCTAGCTTTATACCTAGACACACTTCCATCTGCATACATCTTTGTTTTGTAGACCCATTTGCATCCAATCACTTTTTGATTACTTGGTTTGGGTACTAAGTCCCAAGTATCATTCTCAATGAGTGCATCATACTCTTCCTTCATAGCTTTCTCCCAATTCTCCTTTCCTTTTGCCTCATCATATGTAGAAGGATCTTCATCTGTTTTTATCATGTAAGCATAGTCTTTAGTAGTCAAGAATGAAGTATCATAGCTATACCTTATGGGTTGCCTTTTGTTCCTTGATGATCTCCTAAGTTCTCCACTCCTTGAAGTTTCTGGTTCATCATATTCTGGATCAAACTTTGGTAATTCCTCACTATCAATTCGAGCTTCAACATTCTCTTCTTCATCAGAGATTTGAACCTTTGATTTACCCTTCTTTTGACTCAATACTTCTTCAAGTCCTACATAAGCACTATTTGTACCTCTATACCAAGTACCTTGCTCATCAAACGTAACATCCTTTGACACAAGAAATTGCTTTGTAGATGGGCTCCACAACCTGTATTTCATTTGCTTGTCATCATAGCCAATGAACATATATTTTTTAGCCTTTGGTTCCAATTTGTGCGTTAATTGAGAAGGAACATAAGAATAGGCTAAACAACCAAATACTTTGCAATGATCTAATGTAGGTCTCTTATCCCGCCAAGCTTCATATGGTGTCATACTCCGCAAAGCTTTACATGGTAGCCTATTAACCAAGTATGTGGTTGTATTTACAGCCTCAACCCATAAATAGCTAGGGCAATTTGTCTCTTTCAACATTGATCTTGCAAACTCAACAAGAGTTCTGTTTCTCCTTTCTGCTACACCATTTTGTTGAGGAGAGTACTTGCAAGTAACTTCTCTTTTTATACTTGCATTCCATAAATAATTACTATTTTTTTCTTATAAACCTCTCTGCATATACGTGATAGTGTTTAAATGTGCTAAACACTTCTAACTTATCTTTGATCACATAAACTGGTAGCACCATCAACATAAATGACATAATATCTTGAACCATTTATGCTAAAGTTCTTTCAAGGACCTCACACATCTGTATGCACCAATTCAAGTCTTTCTGAATACATGAAACCTTGTTTATTATATGATTGCTTATGAGCGTTACCTAATTGACATGCTTCACATCTATATGTCATGTGTTGACCTGCAACATTAGGTAATCCAAGTACTCAACCATTGTTAATCATTTCTTTAATACCTCTTTCATTGAAGTGTCCAAGTCTTTTGTGCCAAAGATCTAACTCAAATATCATTTGCTCTCCATATGTGAACAAGGCATGTCCAACATTACCTTGTACCTTCAATGTGCAAATCCTTCCTTCTTTCTTTCCTGTAACAATTGGCTTATACTGTAAGGAATTGAACTCACAACCTCTTGGTTAGGAATGTGATGGGCTAACCACTTGCCCCAAAAGCCATGGTTGAGGATTACTTCCTAATCCTCTCTCTTAGGGTGTGGTTCAACCATCTCCTACCAGGATTATGTTACATTCTTCCCCCCTTGGTCGATCATTGTCCTCAATGATCTACTCTTGTATCCCTCTAGCCTCGGTGATCAGTCCCTTGAACTCCCTAGGTGCCCTTGAATTGATGTTCCTCAACCTCGCACAGTTTCTTGAACCTTGTTCGCAACCTTGGTCTCTTGAACCCTTGCTCTCAACCTTGGTGTCTTGAACCTTCTTGTTCGCAACCTTGGTGTCTCGAGCCCTTGTTCTCAACCTCAGTCTTGAACCTTGTTCTCACCCATGCTTGGTATCTTGAACACTCAATCAAGTGCCACCCAAGGATTTCCAAGGAATTCACACTTCCAAGCTAGCTCATTGGAGAGTTCGTTCCGAGAGCTTTCCAACGGTATATTACACGCCTCAATCCGACCTACGGATTGAGAGATACACCCCAATCATTGTAAGGTCCATCCTTGAAACCGACGTGCGCGCCTTCCACAATTCCTACCCTTTCACATGGTAGAGTGCCCAAGCGCCTTTTTTTAGAGGCCATTGGGTCATTCCACCCTTCCCAAGCCTACTTCCTAGGCTCTGATACCAATGTAAGGAATTGAACTCACAACCTCTTGGTTAGGAATGTGATGGGCTAACCACTTGCCCCAAAAGCCATGGTTGAGGATTACTTCCTAATCCTCTCTCTTAGGGTGTGGTTCAACCATCTCCTACCAGGATTATGTTACATATACCCTTGAGTAGGGTCTTCAACATAAACTCCATCATTATTGAACCTCACTTCATATTCTTTTTCTACAATTTTTCCTACACTTATCAAATTCTTTGGAATTGTAGGAACACATAGAATCTTGGTCAAAAGAGTACTTCCATCTTTGGCCTTCGCTGATCCAATACACTTCACCTTGTGCTTTGTATTATCACCTGTTTGAATTGTATGATTAATTACTTTATTTTGCAAATCAGTCATCAAAGCAATGTTGCCACTCAAATGATTGCTACATCTTGAATCAATATAAAACACTCTTTGATCTTCACTTGGAACTTCACATGTTGCATTCATGATTAGGGTTGAATCTTCCTTCTGATCTAATGCATAATTGTAGTAGGTATTGTTGTAAGATTGGCCTTGAAAACTTCTCCCACCATCCCTTCCATAGAAGCCTCTACTACCTCTACCTCTGAAGCTTCCTCTCTGATCTCTTCCACCTCTGCCTCTTTGATTATACTTTTGATTAAAGCTACTAACACTTTGATTGTTATGCCAACATTCATGAGCTAGATGATTAGTCTTACCACATATCCAACAAGCTTTCACATTGTCCTTTTTGTTTTTGCCTCTTCCTCTACTTCTGCCACTTCCTCTTTGTCTTAGGATTGACTTAGATTACCTTCATCTTCAACTGATTGTTGCTTTCCTTTGCGAGCCTTCTTCTTATCCTTGGAATGCATTGCTTGACCTGAACTCTTATCAATATCTCCTTTGATATCATGCTCAAAAGTTAGCATATGTCCTAACAATTGGTTCAAATCAAGAGTGAAATGATCTAATGAAAGTTTTGTTGATAATATAAAGGGCTTCTACTTCTCATGTCCTCTCAAACATGTGAGAATTTGTCTTACCAATTTACCTTCTTCAATGTCTTCATCAACTGCACCTAAAGAATCAGCAATGTCTTTCATCTTTGTCACATAATCAAATATGGATTGTGAGACTTTCTTCTTGAATGTGGTAAATTCAGCCCATAGTGATGCCTTTCTTGATTTGGTTGTATTCTGAAAATGATCCTCCAAATCATTCCATATATCACTTGCACTTTCAAGTCCTCTGATGTGAGGAATCAAGTGATCATTCACTACCATATAGATAATGCTCCTTGTTTGAGCATTCTTCTTCATCCCAACCTTCAAGTCTGCAAACTCCTCCCTAGTTGGAACACTAGAATCTTAAAATTTTGGCTTCTCTTCTTCTCTTTTGATGTATCCCATTAGATCTTTGCTCATAAGATGAGCTTCCATCCTCATAGACCAAGCTCGATAGTTCTCTCTATCCAATTTCTCAATTTGGAGACTATCTCATATTCTTTTTTCACCTGTACTATCAAATCTTCAACCTTATGAATAATGAATATAGCTTTGCTTCGAAATTTACTCCTTCTGATCCTTTTGATTGCTCTCATGTGTCTCCCTTTAGCTTTTCCTTCATACTTTGTCCTTTTGAATCTTCAGATTTTGAATTTTGTATGTTTGCAATAGTCAGGGTCTTCCTTTCCTTCACTTTTGATAAAACCGGCTCTGATACCACTGATGGAGACGATTAATCTCCAAAAGACAAGCTATACTTGAATTTAAAACACCTTTATATCAAGTATCACTCAAAACCTCCTTCAATTTGGAAATCTTTACCAAATTATGAACAATCAATACTTCTGTAAACTATGGCTTTTCTCAAAAAAGTATGCTTCACCAAACTCATTCATTGACTTATGAAATGATTAAAGTTTTCTATGAAACTTTGGTACGACACTCTTCTAATGTTTGCAAACTATTGCAAGTGAAATTTCTTCAAAAAAACTTACAAAACTTCAGATTTACTTCAATAAGTAAACCTATGTCTGAAACACACTTTCTCTACAAGTGACTTTCACATATGCAACTTTAAAGATATGGTTCTCACAATATAGACCCCATTTGATCAAATGCTTTTAGAAATAAGTTGCTTACCTTCCAACTTAAATTTTCAATTCTTATTTGTGCAAAAATTTACACTCTAGACTGAGATCTGATCAAATCTTTGACCATCAAGATTGTGTCTGTTTCAGGAGTCACTCATCACCTATTACACATATGGATGTTCCTACACAAAATTCTCTCTGTTTGATTACAAGTAGACTCTCAAAACATGACCATAGATGCATCAACTATAGACTTAGACACACACAAAAGGATTTCTCAAGTGATTAAGCACAGAAAGGAGAAAGAAGAAAAACATCGAGGTGCAACTTCTTGAAAACTTCTTCTATTGTGATAAGAAATTCATCTCATGGATATTACACACTCAACTTATGATCTAATCATCTATTTCTCATCTATCCTTCATCTCGCATACGTATCATGTCTATATACAAGTATATATATAATATGAGTGTGGATTCGAAACTTTCAAAGTATATGTGAATTATTTACAAGATTAATGTACATGTGTATAAAGATCATCTCTTCCTGAACCTCCACTTCACTTCATACTTCAAACTTCAACCTTTTGTTCATTTGTTCACTCCTAAGCTTCATGTAACCATTAATTGATGATTGTCTTGCTCCAGCAAAAAAATGAGAGAAAAGTACTTAGCACTCAATGTCCTTGTTTCCATTCAACATTTTTGGTGGAAGAAAAAATGCAAGACTGGTTTCATTTTTAAGGGTTACAATATTCCCACCCTTAATTCCCAATATAGCTAATCACTAACATGGAGATTTTCTTTGTCCTTATCTTTACCAATTATTGTCTTGGACAAAGTCTTTGAACATTAGAAACCTTTCACAAGAATGATATAAGTCTTTGAACAATAGAAGACTTCCATAGCAATTATATAAGCCAAAAAAAATGCCAATTTGAATATGAAGAGTTTACATAAAAAAAGAGACAAAAGTATTTAGCACTCAATGTCTTTGGTTCCATTCAAAATTTTTGATGGAAGAAAAAGGGCAAGACTGATTACATTCTTAAGGGTTGGAACTTGATTAGCTTGGGTGTGAGGCAAGTAATGCAAGATAATGTTTTCTCTTATCTAATGTTTACCATTGCACCATCAATCAAGAACCTGAACTGTGGTG
This sequence comes from Ceratopteris richardii, assembly GCA_020310875.1. Taxonomy (NCBI): domain Eukaryota; kingdom Viridiplantae; phylum Streptophyta; class Polypodiopsida; order Polypodiales; family Pteridaceae; genus Ceratopteris; species Ceratopteris richardii. The sequence continues at coordinate 86,655,656 of CM035441.1, read as the reverse complement.
AAACCTCATCAAGGTACTCTAGGAGCTCTCTAATATTTTTGAGTTTATAATTTGTAGTGACAATTATTTTCCTAGGTTGATAATCGGGATGCATCAGTAATTTAACTCAAATTCTGGATAGTTCTGCTCTAAATCCAAGGGTATCTAGAGACCAAGCTTATTTTGCACCTTCTGTAGTCATATCCTAAAACAAGAGATTGTCAAGATATTTGATATGAAATTGAAAGAGAATTTGGACTAACTTAACATAAAATGATGTCTCCTAGCTTTTGAAGTTCTTTGCTATCCCATTCCCTACCTAAAACATCATCAATCTCTGAAATTGAAACTCTCCTATTCAACCACATTGTTTTTGTTTTTTATAATAGCATGTTTTTGAAACCTGCTACAAAAACATGAAGAGGCAAAAACCATTGAATCTTTATTCTTTGAGAAATTTGGCTTGCTAACATTGCCCTTTGAATGTCATCTCTTGTGTTGCATAGAAAACTTGAAACTATGGATTGATTAGGAGACTCCCAATCTAATGAAGAGATGCAAGGAGCAGGTAGATGTACAAGGTTTCCATAATAGCTCCTCCTTGATGGTACCTCATAATCTACAAAATAGACAAATAATTGAATCCTATTGAAAAATGGAACAAATTTGTTTGCATACATGGGTGAAAGCATGTCAATTTGAACACTTTTTAGGACTACCATTTTAAGCATGTCATGATTTACCTATTTCAAAAGCTATTTAAATAGCCAAAAACTAAATTTATAATATCCTCTACTCAACATATGATCATTCATGTGAAAATGCTTTTCAAATATTTTCATTACTCATGTGAAATAAGGAGACCCAAGGTGTATCATGAATTGAACATGGAGAATAATTGTTAATACTCATCACATCTTGCACAAGGTGGCTATCCATGGAGTCGTCACTTGTGGAATATAGAAGGTCTAAGTGACTTTGTCAATCACAAGAGAAAGCGACCACAAACGAAGTTGCTCCATCAGACAAAGGTGAAGTAGAAACACTAGAAATGAGTATAAGCACATATGAAAATATGAAAAGCATGGCTTTGCGGCTAGCATTGCATGCATGCATCATTTAGGTGATCGCATGGCTAGGATTATTTTCTTTGGTTCTAATGTAAGAGCTTTTGTTTTCAACAGAGGAGAGGCATCATCCCTTAGGAGTCCATCATTGAAGTGGAAGCAATGGACGAGGTAAGCCCCTCGTTGATTGGACTTATTCATCTCATTAGTCAACCTACAACTTCTTAGTTGCATTTATGACCAATAATTTACCTTGTTGATGCAGATTCATATATCTAGCATATCCAAAAGTGTTAAACCACATTGTTTTCTACGAGAGAAAAGAGGAATTCAACATTGTGTATCACCTCTCTATCGTTAGTATAGATCCAGGTATTATATAAAAAAAATTAATTAGCAAGGCAGATTGGTTGTCTATGTTCAAAGTAGCTCAAGTCAAGGGAAAAGTGAAAGTGAAACATGTCACGCTAGAGTTCTATGATGCACTGATGGTGTTGCATCATAAAGTCTACCAGGAGATACCAATAAACTACGAATTGTCAGTATAGTTTTCTAGGGCCTTTGAATTTGAAAATTGCACCATTATGCAGAAATCAACAAATCTAGCTATGTACCAAGTGGCATGGGATGTAGTTGTAGAAGCATCAGTTGAGAGATGCAAGAAGATGGGTATTCTGCAATTGAAGATGCAAAGGTTTTATCGTTTTTTTAATGATGATGCTTCACTGGTTTTAGAGCCTACGAATGCGGACTTGCAGGAACAGAAACAAGATGTTGAGTTACATGTTCCACAAGGTATGACCGTTTCTTCCATTAGGCAAGTGGAGGGCACTAAGATTATATGTACCTTAGAATTGTCAATTAATAGTGAAAAGATTAGGTTGGATAGGGTCAAGATTGCTTTGAATCAAGCCAAAGCTATTGAAGGAAGCTCAGTCTAAAGTGAATACAACAATCATTGAGATGAGAAAAAAGTTACAAGCATCTCTAGAGGATTGAAATGTGATGTGGGAATGTTTCTTGAGAAGAGGATTGAGTTAGAGATGCAAATTCATATATATAGTGTTAATTTGGAGCTATTTGGGGTTGAGTCGGCTGCAAATGACACGGTGCCTAAACTAGAGGTAATATTTAGCTTTATTGACATTGGTTGGAGGATTTTTGAAAGGTTGAATACTGATCACCTCGATTGCTACATACACAAGCTGAATACAAGTTGCATGAGGATCGGCCAAAGAATGTGAATCGACATCTATCCTTTGTAAAGAACATGTTAAGCATGATGGAGTCACATGACTTGTCACCCTCATTGCCATTACCTTCCTCACAGTTACCATCATCCCTCTCACTCATTGTTTCATCCATGTGTGTAGCATGTGGTTTGAATATTGAGGAGAGGGTGAGTTTTTTGGTGTACCTAATGGCATGCAACCATTTATATCATTACATTTGTTTTACAACACATTTTTGTATGTCAATCAATTGTTTAGGTGAATGTGGTACTCAAATACCACAACATCTGTAGCAAACATTCTTTGGATCTTTGATGCTGGATTCCAATTTGATAGAGGTAAGCTTGTGGTGTTGCTTATCGCTTTTTGAGTTTAAGTTATTTCTATCTACAATTTGTGATGTCACTAATTAGCTAGCTAGATAGATAGATAGATAGATAGATGGATATATATATATATATATATATATATATATATATATATATATATATATATATATATATATATATATATGTATATATATATATATATATATATATATATATATATATATATATATATATATATATATATATATAGATATATAGATAGATAGATAGATATCTCTTTCTTACTCTTTAACCCTCTACGAAAACACTAAAGAACTCCCATCAAATCCCTTGTTGATCGATTCTACTATTCTGCATACACCTACACCTTGTTCTAATTTGCATAGTCAACCTATCCCTTCTTCTCAAGAAATTGACCATGAGCAACATCGTGAGGTTGTTCATCCTGAGAAAATTGTGAGGAAGTAAAAACTTACCCATCCTCGAGGACAACACAAAAATGACATCGTTAAGGCATACGACAAGTATGGATTCACAAAGATTAGTTACAACAATACAAATGCAAATGGAACTTGGAAACACACAAAAACCCTAAGACAAGAGGAGCCAACAAAGATCAAGGCTTATTACAGAATGGATCAAGGATACTACAAGTGTGGATACCCAAACAATTAGTGGAAGCTCAAAGATCACAACAACAAATATGGATCCCCAAAAATACCATAACAAGAGTGAAGGTGAAAATAAAGGCTTTAGACAAAGCAACTCGCAGGATTGTCAAAAACGTCAAAGCCTCCTGTAAGGACCAAAGATGAAGAGGAATAGCAGACATAAAGAAGCTCCAGCAAAAAGATAAATACAAAGCAACAATAAATTTCTAAATTATTCACTAGTGAAGAATTTAAGGCTACCACAAGAGAAGTCTCCACATCAGTATATAATGTGCATGATGCAAGGATAACATAAGAAAGTTTGGGACACTATGATTGTAGCTCAAGCGTAAGCACCACCTCCTTTACTTGTCAATCCGCGGAGACGTGAGGACCGGTATGAAGACCACGAGCAAGTGAAGGCACAAGTGAGTGAGTGAAAGCACACAAACATGCACACACATACACACACATGCGCACAAGATAAGATCAAAGAGAGTGTTAGGGGATTCTTTGACAAGAAGGAGTTTGAGGGTTTGTAGGAGAAAATGAAAAGACCAAAAGAAAAAAATACACCTTGGAAGTTTCTGCCGCTTGATTACAGTAAGAAAAGTACAATGTTTGAAACACAAGATACACCAATACCTCTGTGCACAAACCCACAGAGTGCCCAATTACAAAATATCCAATATCCCAATGTCCTCGTGCTGCCGACCTCCTCTGCAACAGACCTCCACCTGCTTCAAGCTTCTCCTTGTGCACACATTGCACCAAGCTTCCACAAAGGGGAGGAGTGAATACCTGCTGTCGGCAAGCGTGCACTGCCAAAGGACCTTGAGATACTTGGGGGGACTATAGCTTAGCACTTCTCTGCACCAAAATCCTTGGTCACTCTCTATGCACCTTGCACTTCCACTTCTGTGCGTCGTACTCTGGTGTCTCTTGCACTTCCCTCTCTGGCTCCCTTAGCCTATGCTCTCTTGCTTACTCTAACCTTGGTCTAAGAATGGCTCTTGCCTTGATTTGAGTGTGTCGATCACGTACGCTCCTAACTGCAAGTGAATCTTGGTGCTCACTTTGATGTCCCAAGATGGCTCTCACAAGTGGCAGCCAACTACTCACTGTTTTGTCCTGTAGTGACTTTAGTCTAAAACCAAAAATTTTAATGGGGGGCCATACTTTCACCTGTGCGTACACTTTGCCGCTTCACATGCCTTCACATTTCCTTTTAATTCTTCACTTTTGCACCTAAGGGGGGTTCACCTGAACCTTCCAAAACACTTTAAACACACTTTGAACCTTAGGGAAATTAGAGAAAGTACCTCTGCAACCTGCAACCTATTTTCTCCAATTTACCTTTTGTGGACCATTCATTGTGCACTACCTGTGCACTTTGACACCTGCACTTACGCACTTTGACTTTGCACCTGTTGACTTTGACCTTGACCTTGTTGACTTTGACGAACATGACATTTATGGGCTCAACAGAGAGGAACAATGGAAAGCTTCGATTGCAAAAGATTTCTCTTACAAAAGCTCTAATCTCTAACAAGCTAACCTCAAAAATGAGCTCTCTAGCTCTTTTTATAGTTTTTTGAGTAGTTTTGGCCTTGTCCAGACCTAGTGTCCGGCCTAGTTAAAAATTAGGTTCCAGGGCTTATTTGAGGGCTCAAACGAAGTCTAAAAATTATGAAAATTGGTACGATGGTACTTCTAATACTCCTCAAGCTCGAGGACTCCTCGGCTTGAACAAAACGGAGTTATAAAAATAGATAATGGTATTTTACAATGGTTTTTAGTGATGAAAATCACTATTTTTGTAGGGGATTCTTCTGAAAATTTGACATACACTTCTTGGAGCTCCCTACTTGCTCTCTCTTCTTCTATGTCCACTTCTTTGATGTGCTTCCATGTTTTATGCTTGACCTTGAGTTCCAAAACTCCCCCCCCCTCTCGAGTCTGTCGTCCCTGACACACCCTTGTTGTAATGGTTATTTTAGGTTGCTTTGAGAGGGAGTGTCCATTCGGATGAACCAGAGTTGTCTCTCTTCCAAATGTGGCAAGGTTGGTTCTCCGGTTCTTCATTTGTCACTGGGAGCCTTTGCAAGTTGTAGTCCCTTGGTATGTGCTTCAGCCTTGGATTCCAGCATGACTATGTCGTTGTGAGTCTCCATTCATGACCTCAGATCGTCCAAGGATGATGTTCATAGTAGTCATGGCAAGTATGCATAACCCCTAATGGATGATGAGTAAGTGTGTTCGTGCATGAGTTGAGGAAAATATGTGCCTTGTGCACGGCCTTGTAATGTAGCCCTATGCATGCTTACTTGGAAAATGCATCGGAAGAAGTATGGTGCAAAAATTGGGGGTCTTGAGCTAAGTGCTCAAGGGTATGCCGATGAAGAGGTTTCCTAATCTATCATGGTGATGGTGTTGCCAAAGTAAAGATACTTACCATTGTGAAGGTTCGACCGATGTTCATCTCTTCGTGTTGTATACCCGATATTTGTGATGGAATCTTGTCGATGAATGTCCGTGTTGATGGTCCACCAATGAATTTTTTTGAGCGCTTGGTCCTGTCTCCTTTTTTCAAGCAACATTTTCCAAATACTGAGAATTGAATTTCTTTATATTCCTTGGCAAACAATATTGGGTAACTACACCAAGCTTAGTTTCACACATTCTCTTTAGCTCACCATAAGCAGAAGTCTTCTCACCCAGTATACAGACAAGAATTCTCAGGATACCAAACTACCTCTTGCAGATATCTCCCTGTAGATTATAGTACATGCAGTAGTTAAGCATCACTCAAGTTGCGGACCTTCAAGTTCTTCACACCTGCTAGCCGAGACACACTTCTATCCAAACTGATAAATGCCCAGTAATCAATAGTTCCATCTTCAACTAAGCATGTCTCATTCATGTTCCATGAGCGAAACCTGGGAACAAGTTCTGACTCTCTCTTTTTTTTTTCTTTTTTGTTTTTTTTTGAAACAATGTCACACACAAGAAGACAAATGTTAGTATCAGAAAAAATAATTGACATATGTCAATGTGCTCTTGTGCATGGGACTCTTAGTTGTGTCTATGCACGACCATGTAATGTGGCCCTATGTTAATGCATACTTTGGAAATGCATGGCCTGAATGGTGCAAAACACAGGGTTGTGTAGGGAGCACATGGTTGTCGCTCGTCGAGGCTTAATGTCATTTGCAGATGTTGACGCCATCTTTGTTGGAGGTATCCATTGTATCTCGAGATGGCAGCTGATCATTCCTCCTTATAGGGATCCATTTGAGGACGGTCTTCGACTGTGTAGCAATCTCCTTTGGTCGCTTCATGTTTGGATGGTTTCTTGAGGGTTTGATCCTTTGTGGTTGGCTCTTTGGTTCTGTGAGGCCTACCGGTGCTTTTGGCTTCCATACACATACCTCTCTGGCTGGTCGCTTGACTCGCGTTGAAGAGGTTACTTGGTATACTATTGTTCTTGGTGTTTGGTTCTGACCTTTGCCTCACCTTGGCTTCTTTGTTGAGACTTTTCACGTATGGGAGAGCATAGGTTGTTGCGGACGTAAGAGCTTCCTGGGTACCCACATGTGTAATCGCCCTTGTTGAGCTGCAACTAATTTCTTAGGTATCCAAATTTGTCGAAGATCTTGTGGTTGAGCTTGTCCGATCTTCTTCCTTCGTCTTCTGGCCTGGTTGACTTGCCTGGATGGGGTTTGTGGGGCCAAGGGTGATGGCTGCTCTCCTTTTCGTATCCAGAGCTGCTTCATGCCCAACACTACTTTCCTTTGGAAATCCCATTGTCTATTTGATATAGCAGTGGTCCTATTCTGTTGTGCTTGCCTTGTTGGTTGAGTTGTAGTGGCGGCATTAGTCCTTGCACCAGAGGAGGAGTCCGCTTGTCTTTGAGCCTGTTTTTCCATGATTGAGTTCTCCTGCGACATAGATCTTTTGACGCATACAACATCTCTTTTGCTAAGATTAGTCCTAGGAGAACTACAAGATGTGACATCTGGATTTGTGAGTATGCCATTTTCTAGTTCTAATGTAAAGCATTGTCCCTGGACCCAAACTTGAAGAAGTTGACTTCTTAGGTTCAAGTTGACTGCATTGTCATAAATCCAATCTTGTCCTAAGACAAGTGGTTCTGTAAGGTTCTCATCTTGACACACTAGCGCTTTGACTTCCATTGGAACATCTTGAAGGTAGATGGGAAGTTCCACCTCGCCCAAACAAGGGGTTTCCACACCTCCCAATCCTATGAGATAAGCTTCTATGGGATTGATGTTCAACTGCAAGTTTTGGCAGTAGGAAAGTCTAACTGCACTACTTGCTACACTTGAGTCAATCAATGCTTTCACAGTCCTTGCACCCTTCCCTTGTCCTATCTCTATGGTCACAAAGGGTCTTCGGTCAATGACTTGAGAAGTTGCTATGCCTGATTTTTGGCACATATCCATGTGATATTTTGGGGCTTTTGAGTTGACATCTAGGCCTAGTCCCCTTAACTTATTTCACCTAATGCGCTCTCTGGCCTCTGTCTGTGCTTCTTCTCTCACTCTTAACTCTTCTTCTTTTTGCTTCTTAGCCGTGTTGAGTCTCGTAAGCATATCCTCTGTAAGAGGTTCTTGGTATAACTTGACTCTACATCCACTAATATAGTTTGGCAAGATATCTCCTTCTAGAGTGGCCAACTGAACTGCACCACTGGTGGAAATTCTTTTAATGATCATGGATCCGTATCCTCTTTTTTCCAACTTATGGGCATGTTGCTTTAGTGTGTAAACCAACACTAGATCTCCCTCTTTCAGTCCCTTATCCTTGATGTGTGCATCAAAGTATGCCTTTTGCCTTTTCTTTGCAGCATAGATACGTGCTGCCGCACGTAGCCTCATCTCACCTAAGCGTTCTAGGTCAAAGATCCTAGAGGACAATTCATGTCCATTCCACTCATGCTCTTGTGCTACTTTTAAAGCTGGGATTAAGAAAATCTAATGGTGGCACAACATTCTGGCCAAAGACCATCTGAAATGGGGTGGCATTGAGTACCGTTTTGTATGCAACTCGGTAAGCCCAAATAGCATGATGAAGTTGTTTATCCCAATCAGAGCGTTTATTATTCACTAATTTTGTCAACACATTACATAGGATCTTATTCGTTCTCTTGGCTTGTCCGTTAGCTTGTGGATGATAGGGGGCAAACTTCTTATGTATCACCAAGAATTCTTGGAGAAGATTTTCAATGACTTCATTCAAGAAGTGTGTACCTCTATCACTTACTAACTCTATCGGTAATCCATATCTCGTGAACACATTCTCAAATAAGAACTTAGCCGTTGTCTGAGCATCATTCTTTGTTGTGGCTTTCACTTCTACCCACTTGGTAAGGTAATCTGTGGCTACAAAAATGTACTCTGCATGGGAGTTTCTAGCTGGGGGTTTAGGACCTACAAAGTCTATACCCCATTTCGAGAATGCACGTCCTCCCATCATTGGCCTCAAAGGCATCTCGTCTTTTCTAACTGGATATTGTGCATGTTGGCATGTGTCACATTTCTTCACATAGGTATGAGCATCCATATGAAGAGTGGGCCACCAAAGTCCTGAGAATAGGATGGTCTTGATCACTCGGTCAGGACCAAAATGTCCCCTTGCAACACCACTGTGTGCAGTCTCTAAGACCTTTAAATAGTCTGACTCATGAACGCAAAGTCTTAAGTGACCATCTTTGCCTCTTCGGTATAGGTTGTCTCCTACTAAGGCATAGCCTTGAGCCTCTTGCTCCATGCTATTAAAAATAAAGAAGTAAGCTCGTATATATTTTTGCAAAAAGGATTTTCTTCAAGTAGAAGGAAAATACAAAAATGAAAAATAGAAGCATTTACTTCAGCAAGTAGTGGAGGCCAAAAGAGAATCATTCAAAAGAGAATCAAATCCAAAATCTGAATTGTAAGAGGAGTGGATGTCCAAAGTAGTGGAGAAATGATCGAGAAGAGCTCTCAAACTCATCATGAGAGTTTTTGGTCACTTGGCTATAAAAGAAGCAAGGGAGGACACTCAAGGCGAGAGCAAGAAGGCGTGGAAGCCCCCTTGTATCTACTTCATTTGGTTTGAGTCATTTCGTTCAGTTCACTCTCATAGAGTGTGTCCAGCCGCACACCCATTTTTGGGTAGTCTACTTGTGAGAGTCATATCTCTCAACATATGTATCCAAATTTAGTGTTTAAACATTTGTTGGAAAGACTATCTTGAGTACTTCCTCTGTCTAGAACAGTTTTATGAAATTCTTTATGCTCTCTGAGTTATTCAGGTTTTAGTGAAGTCCAGTTTTCAGCTGTGTCCAGCCGCACACCCATTTTTGGGTAGTCTACTTGTGAGAGTCATATCTCTCAACATATGTATCCAAATTTAGTGTTTAAACATTCGTTCAAAAGCTTATCTTGAGTACTTCCTCTGTATAGAACAGTTTTATGAAATTCTTTATGCTCTCTGAGTTATTCAGGTTTTAGTGAAGTCTAGTTTTCAGCCTAACTGAGTGGACAGGTAGTCTGTTTTGAATCAAATAGTTGACAACTCAAATCTACTCCAAATTGAGTGTTTGATATCTCATTTGAAAGCTCTAGGTGTCTAGTTTGAGTGACCAAAGTTTCAAGTTCATTGGATATTTCAGTTGGTACTTGTTTTTATTTGAAGGTTCTGCTGTTGGAAAGAGTCTTCATCCTGAGAAGGTCTTCTACACTTTCCGCTGCGATTAGGAGAGGAATTCTCCAACATTTGGTATCAGAGCCTTGGAGTTTGAAGAGGCAAAGCATTGGAACTAAACTGAAGCAAAGGGAAAGCTACAAATCAGGGGGGAGCTTCGTGAATTCAAGAGAGAGCGCCACAACATACTTGAGGTAAACTTCAATCTTGGAAGTTTTCAATGGCTGATTTAGGACAACAAGTTGAGAAGTTAGACAAAGACAATTTTCAGTCTTGGAGGTATAGAATGATAAATTACCTTAAAGGTAAAGGTTTATGGGGTTTAGTTAGTGGAGATGATCCACAACCGGTAGACCTTGAAGATCCCAACATTACTCCGGCACAAAGGAGACAATTTGCTGATTGGGAAGAGAGGAATCGAAGGGTGATGTTCCTCATCTCACAAGTTATTTCTAACACTATGATTGGTCATGTGCAAAGCTTAGAAACATCCAAAGAAGTTTGGGAAGCATTGGAGAAGGTGTATGCTACCTCAACAAGGTCTCGGAGGATGCAACTCAAGAACGAGCTCAACAACATGAAGAAAAGCTCAAACCAAAGCATTAGTGAGTATACATTGAGGATTAAGGAGCTTCGAGATCAACTACCATCATTTGGATGCAAGATAGAAGAGGAAGACATCGTCCAAACAGCCCTAAATGGCTTGAGGAGTGAAGAAAAGTGGAAGCCCCTCATCACAAACATCCTTTATAGAGATCCTCTACCAACATTCGACGAAATTATACCAAATCTTGTGGCTGAAGAGGTTGCTCAACAAGGAGAAGGCAACAAAGGTAAGGACAGCCATAGTCAAATGTTATATGCAGGAAGAGGTAGAGGAAGAAACTCAAGAGGAGGCTCGAGAGGAAGAGGAAGAAGCTACAACAATACAAATTTCAGCCAACACGACTCGGACGACAACAAGGACAACTCAAATGACAACACACATGGAAGAGGTCGAGGAAGAAATAGAGGAAGAGGTCGAGGTTCATACAATCCTCATAAAGGTATAACATGTTATCATTGTGGTAAACTAGGACATTATGCAAATGATTGTTGGCAAAAGAATGGAAGGCTGAATGGAGGCAACCAAAGGAGCCAAAATAACTATGCGAGTACATCAAGTGAAGGAGACAAGCAAACCATGCTTGCCATGAAGCATGACTACAACAACTCGAGAAGTGATGACCAAAAATGGTTCATAGATTCAGGTTGCAGCAACCATATGACATGCCAAGGAGATTTGTTCACAAAGCTACAAGCTCCAAGTGGAAAAGGATGTGTAGAGACCGACGATGAAACTCAACACGCAATTGAGCATGTTGGAGATATCAAGCTTGGAGACAAGAAGGTATTGGCTGATGTTCTTCATGTTCCTACTATTGCAAAGAATTTGATTTCAGTAGGACAAATGGTAGAGAAAGGATATCATGTTATCTTCAATGAAAAAGGCTGCTTTATAAAGAATCCAAAAGAAGGATTCAAGGTCATTGCTCAAGGAAGGAAAGAAGGAAGGATGTTCACTTTGGACATTCAACAACCGCATGGAAAGGTGATGTATATTCAGTTTGGAAACAAGAGGATAGCTGAAATCGATTTGTGGCACAAAAGGTTTGGACATATCAACATTCCCAAGCTCAAGGACATGAGCAACCATGAAGTGGTAAGAGGTCTTCCAAGATTCAATGATGCCGGACTACATGAGTTTTGTGAAGCATGCCAACTAGGAAAGCAAACTCGACAACCATTCAAGAAAAGCAACTATGTGGCAAGGAATGTCCTCGACTTGATACACACGGATGTATGGGGACCATCACAACAACCATCAGTGGCTGGTAATAGATATTTTGTCACTTTTATTGATGATCATTCAAGGAAAGTATGGATGTTTTGCATAAAACAAAAATCAGATGTGTTCTCCCTGTTCAAGAGATTTAAAGCACAGGTAGAAAAGGAAACAGGACGCTACATAAAGACCTTGAGGTCCGATGGAGGAGGAGAATATTTCTCCAAAGAATTTTCAGACTTTCTTTATGAAAATGGAATCAAGAGACAATTTACATGTAGGTACACACCTCAACAAAATGGAATAGCTGAAAGGAAAAATCGACATATCACAGAAGTTGCAAGATGCATGCTCAACGAGATGAAGATGCCACTAAACTATTGGGCTGAAGCAACTAGTACGGCCGTTTATTTGATGAACAAGTGCACAACGGCTGGAGTGCATAATCTAACTCCCGAGGAGGTTTATTCCGGTAAGAAGCCTGACCTTACACATCTCAAAGTTTTTGGATGTGTGTGTTATGTTCACATCCCTCAAGAACTAAGGACAAAGATGGAGGCAAAGTCCGAAAAATGTATTTTTATTGGATATTCATCGGAGCAAAAGGGATATAGATGCTACAATCCGGTGACAAAGGAGCTACGAGTCTCACGAGTTGTGGTATTTGATGAGCTAAGACCATGGTTTGGAGACAAAGGGAAAGAGAAGACTCTTGAAGAAGATTGCGAAGATGATGAAGGTGTTGTCCAAGAAGAATTTCAGCAAACAAGCACTCAAATGTCAGGTCCAGAAGCTTCTACATCACTTGGAGAAAGCTCAACATGGAAGGGGAGGCTAAGGAGTCATTCCTCATCACCAACATCAGCTTATGAAAGATCTAAAGCCGAAAGTGCTGCCCAAAATAGTGATTCAAATACAAGTGAAGAAGAGTATGAAGAGGTGATCACACCGAAGGTAAAGTTGAACCGATTGAAGAAGCAATGTTCAAAAGGAAATGAAAGGAGGTCTTCAAGAGCAAGGTATCCAATTGAAAGGCTGAGCTATGATAGTTTTATTGCAAAACATTTTGCATATATGACACAGGTGGTCAAAGATAAAGAACCGGATGCATATGAAGAAGCATGTACACAAAAAGAATGGCAAGAAGCTATGCAAGAAGAGATGAAAGCTCTCAAGGACAATCACACATGGGAGCTAGTTCCAAAGGCTGAAGGTATGAAGATTGTTCCAAATAAATGGGTGTTTAAAATAAAGAGAAATGCTGACGGCTCTCTAGCAAGGCATAAAGCTAGACTAGTAGCAAAAGGATTCAAGCAAACTCACGGAATCGATTATGAAGAGACTTTCAGCCCGGTTGCAAAGATGGGAACAATTAGAACCTTGATTGGAGTGAGTGCAGCAAGGAGATGGCCATTGTACCAACTCGACATAAAAAATGTTTTTCTCAATGGTGAACTTCAAGAAGAGGTATACATGAGTCAACCGATTGGATTTGAAGACAAAAAGCATCCAAATTTTGTTTGTAGATTGAAGAAAGCTTTGTATGGGCTGAAGCAAGCACCACGTGCTTGGAATCAAAGATTGGTCGAGTACCTCACAAGGTGTGGGTATAGTCCAAGTAATGCAGATCCCTCTCTCTACATGAAGAAAGAAGAAGGCAAGCAGGTATATATTTGCATATACGTTGATGATCTCATCATAACAGGAAGTAATGTTACAGGAATACAAGAGATCAAAAGGAAACTCGGTAAGGAGTTTAAAATTTCAGATCTTGGTGAGCTGAAATACGTTTTAGGCATTGAGATAGTCTATGGGAAAGATGGCATTTACTTAATGCAAAGAAAGTACCTATTGGATGTTCTTTTTAGATTTGGAATGAGTGAATGCAAACCACTCACTCAACCTATGGACACAAATGTGAAGCTATGCTCAAATGATGGAGAGAAGTTACATGATGTAACTACATACAGGAGTATTATAGGTTCATTGATCTATGCTACGATCACAAGACTAGATTTGTGTTATATTGTTAGAGTTCTTTCTCAATTTATGCAAGCTCCAACAAGTGAACATTTAAATTCAGCCAAACGAGTGCTAAGATATGTGAAGCACACTGTCAATCATGCATTGTTTTATAGATATGATGAAGAATTGCAGGTAAAGGGCTTCAGTGATGCTGATTGGGCTGGTTCCAAGGAGGATAGAAGATCCACTTCAGGTTATGTGTTCATGATAGGTAGCAAACCTATCACATGGAGCTCAAAGAAGCAACCTACTGTTGCACTATCATCTACAGAAGCTGAATATAGAGGTTTAGCCTTTGCAACTTGTGAAGCTATGTGGATTAAGAAGCTCTTGGCTGATCTTGATGTGCAGGTGGAGACCATTCCAATTTATGGTGACAACATGTCAAGTATTCACTTGACAAACAATCCAATGTTTCATGCACGAAGCAAGCACATAGAAGTGCATTATCATTATGTTCGAGAAAAAGTTTTGAGCAAGGATGTGGATATAAAGTTCATTGGAACTAATCACCAGGTTGCAGACATGCTTACAAAGTCCCTCGATGCTTCTAAGCTCAAGAGGTTCAAGGACGACATCAACTTACAAGATATGGTTGAAGGTGCAAGCTCACATGTGAGCTTGAGGGGGAGTGTTAAAAATAAAGAAGTAAGCTCGTATATATTTTTGCAAAAAGGATTTTCTTCAAGTAGAAGGAAAATACAAAAATGAAAAATAGAAGCATTTACTTCAGCAAGTAGTGGAGGCCAAAAGAGAATCATTCAAAAGAGAATCAAATCCAAAATCTGAATTGTAAGAGGAGTGGATGTCCAAAGTAGTGGAGAAATGATGGAGAAGAGCTTTCAAACTCATCATGAGAGTTTTTGGTCACTTGGCTATAAAAGAAGCAAGGGAGGACACTCAAGGCGAGAGCAAGAAGGCGTGGAAGCCCCCTTGTATCTACTTCATTTGGTTTGAGTCATTTCGTTCAGTTCACTCTCATAGAGTGTGTCCAGCCGCACACCCATTTTTGGGTAGTCTACTTGTGAGAGTCATATCTCTCAACATATGTATCCAAATTTAGTGTTTAAACATTCGTTGGAAAGATTATCTTGAGTACTTCCTCTGTCTAGAACTGTTTTATGAAATTCTTTATGCTCTCTGAGTTATTCAGGTTTTAGTGAAGTCCAGTTTTCAGCTGTGTCCAGCCGCACACCCATTTTTGGGTAGTCTACTTGTGAGAGTCATATCTCTCAACATATTTATCCAAATTTAGTGTTTAAACATTCGTTGGAAAGTTTATCTTGAGTACTTCCTCTATATAGAACAGTTTTATGAAATTCTTTATGCTCTCTGAGTTATTCAGGTTTTAGTGAAGTCTAGTTTTCAGCCTAACTGAGTGGACAGGTAGTCTGTTTTGAATCAAATAGTTGACAACTCAAATCTACTCCAAATTGAGTGTTTGATATCTCATTTGAAAGCTCTAGGTGTCTAGTTTGAGTGACCAAAGTTTCAAGTTCATTGGATATTTCAGTTGGTACTAGTTTTTATTTGAAGGTTCTGCTGTTGGAAAGAGTCTTCATCCTGAGAAGGTCTTCTACACTTTCCGCTGCGATTAGGAGAGGAATTCTCCAACACATGCTTCGTCTTCTTGCTAGGCTAGCCTCTTTGGGTAATCTTCCTGACCTCATAAACTCTACCAATGGAGCACTCCAATCTGGAATTAATGACACTTGATAAAGGGTCCCATGCTCCACTGGTGGTCTCTCTCTACACATTGGACAATTCTTAATCGACTCATGTATTTCTTTGTCCATGCTAGGCCAATACACTCCTAAACGTTTTAGATTTTGTAATGTGCGCTGTTTAGAATAATGATTTCCTAGCAATCCTTCATGAGCTTGTTGCAACCAACTACTATGTTCATCGTCCTCAACACAACAAGCCAATAAACCCTCAGTGTCTTGTTTGTACATGCTTCCTGCCAGTATGTGGTATTTTTGTGATTTTACAATTTCTTCTTATGATGTTTTCACATTCTTATTTGCAGGGCCGAAGGTTATGATTGGTACCAACTTATTTTCCCATTTAGGAACAACTTCTAAATTGAACAGATAAGCATCGGGTAATTCGTCAGACACTCCTTGCGGTGACTCTCCTGAAGTGATGCGAGAAAGGTGATATGCCCGAAGGTGGGTTTTACCTTTCCTGACAACAACTTCAAAGTCATACTCCATTAGTAAGAGGAACCATCTTACTAAGCGTCCAGTATTGCAAGGTTTATTGACCAAATATAACAAAGCTTGATGATCAGTGAAAAACTTGAACTTGTTGGCCAATAAATAGTGTGTAAACTTCTTCACAGCATATACCATGCCTAAGCCCTCTCTCTCAGTTGTGGTATAGTTTCGTTCAGTTGGGTTTAGTTGTCTACTAGCATATGCTATGGGCAAATCTAAGTTTCCTTCACTTGTGGGTTGTGCTAGCACACATCCTATCGCGTGATTGGATGCATCCACATGGACATGGAATGGCTTATTCCAATCAGGAGTGGTCAGTATTGGTGCTGTGCACAAACATCTCTTCAATTCATTGAAAGAATTCTCGCATTCGTTGTTCCACTCAAAATTAGACAACAAGGCATAAAGGGGTCTAGCTATGATCGCGTACATGTGGATAAACCTTCGGTAATATCCACAATGGCCCATAAAGGCTTGTACCTCTTTAACATTCCTTGGCCTTGGCAGCTCCGCCATGGCTCTTACTTTGTCCTCATCTGTTGAGATTCCATTCTTAGAGACAATATGACCTAAGATTTTACCTTGACGCACCATGAACACACACTTTTCTAGGTTCAAACACACTCAATATTCTCTACACTTGTTGAAGATTTGTCTGAGCTCAGGGCTGTGAAATCTTCTTTCTTGGGAATGAGCACATAAATCATCCACATACACTTCTAAGCTCTTTCGCAAGAACTCTTTGAAGACATGACACATGAGCCTTTGGAATGTTGCAGGTGTATTGGTGAGCCCAAATTGCATCACACGAAATGCAAAGATTCCCCACTCTGTGGCAAAAGCTGTTTTGTGTTGATCTTCTGGGGCAATGGCTACTTAATTGTAACCTGAAAGTCCATCAAGGAAGTTATAAACTTCCTTGCCTGCAACACGCTCCAATAGGTGTTCCGTGATTGGAAGTGGATAACTATCTCTGATCGTGGCGGCATTAACTTTTTTAAGGTTGATACACACTCGCAACTTCCCATTCTTCTTGGGCACCACTATAATGGGGGATACCCATTCAGTATGCTCAATCTCATAGATGTATCCAGCTTCAATCAGCCTATCAATTTCTTCTTTTATTTTGGCTGCATATGTATCATTATATGTGTAGGGCTTCTGTTTGGTGGGATTGGCATCAGCGGTCATGGGAATCGTATGAGAACATATTCTTGGATCTACCCCTTTCAAGTCTCTATAATGCCATGCAAACACATCCCTATATTCCCTTAATAGACCTACGAGCTCCATTGCTTCTCTTGCACTCAGGTCATCTCCTATGTAGGTACATCTCTCTTCGTTCTCCTCAATGGTCACAACAATCTTTTTGGTCTTTTCTTTATTATCATATGATTCTCCTATGATGGCCTCTCTCTTAGGCATTCGTACCAAAATTTTGCGATCGTCAACTTCATATTTCTTGAAGTTTTCTGGTACTTCAAACAATGATTCCTCCTCTTCTTGTTTCACTACTTTTCTTTTCTTTTTCTTTTGACTTCTCTCACTTCCATCCTTTGAATTTACCGTTTTAATGCTTGTGAGAGGTTCTTCTTCTTTCTGGTTAAACACGCCTACATCTTCTAAATAGTGCTTCTCTGAGTTAAAGCAACTATCCATCACAATGGACTCTAGATCATCATCATTCTCTTCTTCTTCTATGACATCACTAGGGTCACATTCTTCTAGCAAGGGCTGACACATGAACACTGAGATATCATAACCCTCCTCATCACAATGAGGTGTCCACTATTCCTCGTTGACAGCAATGTCCATGGTGGCTAAGATTTCAGGCCAGCCATGAGGCTCAAATTCCTTATCTGGAAAGATCATTGGAGTGTAGGCTGGATCTCTAACTGGTCTATCTCCTGGCGAAGTTCCTTCTTCTCTTGCCTTTAAACATTTTTCCTCTTCCTCTGCAACCTTGCACATCCACAAATGAGTATCTTCATGCAGCCATGATGGATCAGGTGAACTTTCAAAATGCACAAAGATGGAATCTTCTTTTGCTTTGTGGATAGGATTCCACTGTAGGGGTGGTACATCTCTGAAGAAGTAATCCTTCAAATTGACCTTGGTGGTGACCCCTAAGTGTTGTAAGTACAAGGAGTTGGTTTTCCAATCCTGTACTATTTGCAATTGTCGTAGGAAGCGTCTTCCTAGGATCATCTCATAGACGTTATTTTTCTCAAAGTCACATATAGCAAATGTATGTTCAAACTCCACACCACAAGTGGTTAGAGTTATCCCTTCGAGCAATCCTAGAGGTCTTTCAAAATGATCGTCGGCCATTTGAAGCTTCATTCTAGTTGGTCTTAATGTGGGTTTGCCCCATTGCTTCCACAAGGAGGTGGTCGCAATAGCAACACCAGCACCTGAATCTATGATTGCTTTGGTTGTGTAACCTTGGTAGGTGATTGGAAGATAAGTATTACCTTCTTCACCCTCACACATGTCCCCTATTTTTTCTAGAGGTATCTTTGGTACCTTTTGCTTAGAGCCTGCTTTTGGCATGTTGGAATCAAGTTCTGGAACCTGATCCTTCACATGATTCCATAGCTCAGGTTTTGCTTTGACCAGCTCCTGATTGAACTTTTGACTAGTCTCAAGTATAGCTTGAGCTTGTTCTACCATTTTCATGCACATTTTCATCCGTTCAATCTCTAAATCTGCTCTAGGGTAACTCTTGTCTAGGTTTGCAGCTGTTGGCCCTTCTTGAAGACAAGCCTGGTAGGCCTTGAACATCATGTCCAAGCCTTCTGAGGTTGGATCTGCAAGAACAGACCCTGGTTGCGGCCTATTTACAATGGATGGTGGGGTGGGATGAGGTGGAGTGGATGGAGTTTCGGCATGCAAGGGGCTTTGAGATGCAATGTCTTCTATTTTTGTTTTCGCTTCTTTTAAGCTTTCTTCTAGTTCTGAGAACTTTTTATTCCACTTGCGATTGGCCTTTTCTCTGGTATCTTTCCATGTTCTTGTTTTCCTCTTACTAGGCTCTCTTGATTCACTTGACTCCAATTGTTCTGCTGGTTTATCTTGTTTTAATGCTTGTGCCCTAGTAACTACCTGTACAGGTGCCACATTACTGCTACTTGAACTTGAATCCGCCACTAAACCTACCACATTAATGGGTGTAATCTTGGGTGCACTGGAGGGGTTTCTTGGACAATCTCTGGGAAGAGGGTCTTTGCCACATACAGGACAAAAAGCTTGTATTGTGATAGCCTGACCTTGACTCGGAGATGGTGGGTGAGGACAGTCACGAATGAAATGGTCACCTTGACATCTGAAACAAGATCCTCTAGGGGCTTGTGGTCTCATTTGTCTCAATTGGGGCCTAGGGTTAGGATTTGTGTACATGACATTGGAGTATTCTGGCTCCCAATTTTGCTCCATAGGTGGTGCCTCATATTGATACGGGTAAATCTCACTATGTTCAGGTGACTCTGTGTAATAAGCATGTGGACTACCTTCATGGGAGTAGTCTGAACTATGAACATGAGATTCATTCTTTGAGATCAGTGGGGTCAGTGGCACCAAAGCTCTATTTGGATTTTCCTCTCCCACAGCATACTTGACTGGAATCACGTTGGCAAGAGCTAGTGGTTGGTTTCCCAATACTAGTTGTGGCATATATTATGTTTGATATTGCTATTGTGGTCGATAATATGGCTGTTGGTATTGGTTCTGATACCTACCTTGTTGGTAAGGTTGCTGATAAGTTTGTCTAACAACCTGCCTATTGTAGGGACAATCTTGAGCCGTATGGTTCGTGTATTTTCTCTCAATAGTGCAATATGGAGCATTCCTTTCTCTAATGTTTTGGTTTTGCATTGGCCATATGTTAGCCATGTGGTCACCTCCGCATGTATAACATCGGTTCAATGAGGTGACTCTTTGTGTTTGTCTATTTTGGACACCCAGCTTCTTGGCAACTTGCTCCGCTATCTCATCTATTTCCGTGGAGATTTTTGAAGTATGAATAGTAGAACTATCAGAATCCTTATAGAGTTTGGACAATCCTAACTCCTCACCCAAGTTATCTTCTATGTCAATGCACGTCCGCACACACTCTTCTATGGATCTGGGTTCTTTCAAGTACACATATGATCTCAACTTTGTGCTCAGTAAGCCATCTAAGAACAAAGCCACTTGTTTGGCTGGTGTGGGTAACTCGGGAGCAGGGCATCTCTCTAAATACTGTTTGAGCCTTCTACCTGCTAGTCGCACTGTTTCTTGGGGTGTCTGCTTGAAGCTGTGGATCAGGGATGATGTGTTATGCCTAATACCACTCTTGGAAAATTCTACAATGAATTCATCTAGCAGTTGACCTATATCGTGATAGTTGCGACTACTCAGTGATTGAAACCAAGCTAAGGTAGTGCCCTTAAGAGTCAAACCAAATGCCTCATACTGGGTGAACAAATCCTCAACCTGTTCAGCTCTTAACACTTGTTTGAACTCGGCCACATGATCATAAGGATCTCCTGACCCGTCAAAATAATTCTTCATTGCCTTGATCACTTGAGTGGGTCTAAGGGTTCTTGTGTGCTCTCGGGGTCTAGGCAATGGAAAATCATGTTCATCTCTTTGTTGCCTATGTGATTGATGTCTCTCTTTCAGGTCTTTCATTTTCAAATCCTGCTCTATTTCTGCCCACAGGGTGTGCAAAACTTACCTCAGGCCTCTCTCTATTTCTTTCTCTCTGGGCTTCATGAGCTTAGGATGATCCTACTCCTTGGAGACCATGGGAAACATTGGATCTTGGTGGAGGGAAAATCAATTCACTCTTCCAAGTATATGCATGTCTATCATGTTCTATTACCAAGAATATCTTCTCTGATGTGTTATCCAGGTACACAACTTTGCCTGGTATCTCTGGGTCCTTGAACTCGTAGATGATGACTATGCCCAATTGGCTAGGTTGATCTGGCTTGAATCTCCAAAAGGCTTCCTCTCTTTCTCTATTCAAGAATAGTTCTATGCTTTTGTTATCTTGAGGAATCCAATCTGGAGTGATCACTCTAGTGAAAACTGACTTGCCCCTAGGAGTCTGGGGTCCTTGTCCTACATTTCCTTGTTCTAGGTCTCCTATCTCATTCTCAGGAATGATATTTCCAAACTCATCACTCCTATCTGGTAGGTTGGTGACCACATACATGGTTCCTTCCTTATCAATGTATGAACCCTCTTCGAACTTGACCACTAGGTGTTCAAGTCCAAAGGGTTGATCTGGATTTTTAAGTTGGACCACTGATTGCCTCAAACCATCCTCATAGATGCGAGCACCTAATCGGTTGGTCCGAATATATTCCAATTGTGTCTTATAGGGACCTTTTGGTGTTTATAGATGGGCTGTTCCTGAATTACCTGCAGGTTTTCCCATGCTAAAAGACATTTCTGAGTCACTTGTGTCTGAGTTTAGTACGTAAGGACAACCACTTAGTTGTTGTGCCCAAGACTTAGCTATATGGTTGACACTAGACTGAGAAGATCTAATGCTTTGTCTATCCTTGCCTAGATGTCTACCAGATCTCAGGTTCATAAGCTTTGGCTAAGAGTCCAAAATTTCCCCTTGGTATGGTTCAAAAATCCTTTGGAGGCCCCTTGGTTTCCTAGTCCCACTTGAAGCCCAACTTCAAATTATCCTTTCCAACGAGCTAAGAGCTCAAAAAATGGACTTTGGATGAAAAAGTTATGTCAAATCAGGCTCCTGGGGGTCAAAACAGGCAAACAGGACCTTTTGGAAAAAAATCCCGATTTTGTGAACTTCAAGAGAATCGCGATTTTGTGAACTTCCAGAGAATCGCGATTTTGTGAATTTCCAGAGAATCGTGATTTTGTGAACTTCCAAAGAATCGCGATTTTGTGAATTTCCAGAGAATCGCGATTTTGTGAATTTCCAGAGAATCGCCATTGTGTACCTTGAGAATCGCGTTTTCACAAAATCGTGTTTTGGTTGAAAATCGTGATTTGTGAGAATCGCGATTTTGAGCAGAGAATCGTGTTTTTTGAGAATCACGATTTTGAACAGAGAATCGTGTTTTCACAAAATCGTGTTTTTGGCTGAAAATCGTGATTTTTCAGAATCGCAATTTTGAGCAGAGAATCGTGTTTTTCAAAATCGCGATTTTGAGCAGAGAATCGTGTTTTCACAGAATCGTGTTTTTGAGAATCGCGATTTTGAGCAGAGAATCGTGTTTTTCAGAATCGCGATTTTGAGCAGAGAATCGTGTTTTCACAGAATCGTGGTTCACAGAATCGTGTTCTCACATAATCGTCTTTTCACAAAATCGTGTTTTAGAGAATCGTGTTTTAGAGAATCGTGTTCTAGAGAATCGCGATTTTGTCTCAGAGAATCGTGTTTTCACAGAATCCTGTTTTTGAGAATCACAATTTTGAGCAGAGAATCGTGTTTTCATAGAATCGTGGTTCACAGAATCGTGATTCACAAAATCATGTTTTCACAGAATCGTCTTTTCACAAAATTGTGTTTTTGCTGAAAATCGTGATTTGTGAGAATCACGATTTTGAGCACAAACCACAGAATCGCGATTCTGAGAATGACCACTGAATCGTGTTCTTTTCAAAAGGCTTTTAGGCGGGAAACAGAGAATCACGATTTTCAAAAAAAATTTGAATTTTCACAGAATCGCGATTTTCATCACAGAATCGTGTTTTTTTTTTGGCGGGAACTTCAAATTTCTGAGCGCCGAGCAATGGCGAGCTCCGCATGTGCAGAAAATCATGAAAAAACATAGCGCTTGCACTCTCTTGCACTTCCTAACTCCTCCTCGCACAATAATGCATGAAAGATGGTATGAAAATGATGAAAATGCACTAAAAAACAAGAAATTTCTATGAAGAAGAAGATGGAAGAAGATGGAGATGGTGATGATGATGACGATGAAGAAGAAAAATAAGAAAATGAACAAGAACGAGAGTTTTTTTACCTTCCAACATTGCAAATCTACGATCTTACCATCACAACGCTCGTCCTCGAAGCTCTCTCCCCGGAAACGGCACCAAAATTTGGTGTAGCTCAAGCGTAAGCACCACCTCCTTTACTTGTCAATGCGCGGAGACGTGAGGACCGGTATGAAGACCACGAGCAAGTGAAGGCACAAGTGAGTGAGTGAAAGCACGCAAACATGCACACACATACACACACGCGCGCACAAGATAAGATCAAAGAGAGGAACAATGGAAAGCTTCGATTGCAAAAGAGTTCTCTTACAAAAGCTCTAATCTCTAACAAGTTAACCTCAAAAATGAGCTCTCTAGCTCTTTTTATAGTTTTTTGAGTAGTTTTGGCCTTGTCCAGACCTAGTGTCCGGCCTAGTTAAAAATTAGGTTCCAGGGCTTATTTGAGGGCTCAAACGAAGTCTAAAAATTATGAAAATTGGTACGATGGTACTTCTAATACTCCTCAAGCTCGAGGACTCCTCGGCTTGAACAAAATGGAGTTATAAAAATAGATAATGGTATTTACAATGGTTTTTAGTGATGAAAATCACTATTTTTGTAGGGGATTCTTCTCAAAATTTGACATACACTTCTTGGAGCTCTGTACTTGCTCTCTCTTCTTCTATGTCCACTTCTTTGATGTGCTTCCATGTTTTATGTTTGACCTTGAGTTCCAACAATGATCTATGATCTCAAAATTGAGTTTCAAGGATACAAAGATAAATATGATTTCCAAAGCATGCATATGGAAAGAACTCATGTGGTGTTGGCTAGGGAATGAACCTACAATTTAGGAAGGGAATGAACGTGCAATTTAGGAAGGTCACTCAAAAGAAGCTATCCATTGAATACTTTGTAATTTTAAAGGAACGGTTTCCATAACTTGATTCAAGGGAAGCATGATGTGCCAAGTACTCCTCTGATTTCAAGCATGGAATTGAAAAAGCTTGTAATACTCATAAAGCAGAAGTATGCATGATACTTCCAACCGATGGAAATAATGTATATAATGTAAATCCACTTCCATATGTCTTATCTCCTTTGTTTGACCATGAAAAGTTTAAGTTTAAGTGTATAATGAATAATTACAAGGATCTTTTCCTAGAAGAACCTCCCCATGGCTTAGTACCTCCTCACAAGCAAGTCAATCATGCTATATAGTTACTCCTAGGTATTAAGTCTATATTTCAACCCCCAATTGACTCCCATATTCCCAACAAGCTAAAGTGGAGAAAAAAATTGAAAGAATATTTGATTAAAGGATTCATTCAACCAATCCAATCTCCTTATGCAAGTCCATCATCTTGGCTAAAAAGAAGGATGGGTCAATGTCTTGTATCAATTATCGAGATTTAAAAAAAGTTACGATAAAAAATGAGTATCCAATACCCCAAATAGATCCTCTATTTGATCAATTGGAAAGAGCAAAAATATTCTCAAAATTTGATATTCAATAAGGATATCAACATATTAAGATCGGATCTAAAAATTTCCTCAAGACAGCCTTTAGAGTTAAGTATGTGCATTTTTAATTATTAGTCATGCCTTTTGGACTAATGAATGCGTCAACTACTTTCATGAACCTAATGAATACGATCCTAAGACCATATTTAGGAAGGTTCATAGTTGATTTTCATGATGAACTCCTTTTCTAAAGTCAAGATACAACTCCTAATTTAGAGAACTTGGAAAAGATCTTCCAAGTATTAAGAGAGAACAAGTTGTATGGAAAAGAAGCTAAGTGTGAATTCTTTCCATTAGAAATCACATATCCTAGGCACATTATATTTGGGAATGGAATTCAACTAGATCCTAAAAAGGCCCAAGTTATCCTTAAGTGGCCACACCCTAAAACTATTAGAGAACTTCAAAGTTTTTTAGGGTTAGCAATGTTGGAACAAATCAACTACAAGCCTAAGTATTGGCTTGGGTCTCACAAAAATAGTTAGAAGAAGTCTTGAATTGAACTCTATGCATGAGCTCATGTGAGAACTCACTCTTGTAATTTTTTATGACTCTACTTGATGTAAAAGGAAAGGAATCTAAAAGTGGTTGAGTTCACTTGACAAAAATAGAGAGAGAAGCCACGAATTCATGATTTGGTGGTTGGAGAATCAATCAATCTCTAAAAGTTAGGAGATCACTTTTAGGTGAGCAAGATTCAAATTCAAATCTTGGCTCCAAAACTCCCTATAAATACATGGTAGATTAGTCGCACTTTTTAGGCGTGGATCAGCTGAGCTTTATGCCATATCAGAGTGTGGACTCAAGGCACACATTTGTATTTGTAATTCCTTTCTATTATACAATCATTATACTTTCAAATCTATGATCATTCAAGTCCATATCTTCATGTCATTGTGAGTCTACTGCTCACTGCTATACCTTTCACATTTTTCAGTCAGATTGTAGAGATGGTTTCTCTGTGTCTAGTGCATTTTTTTTTATGATTTAAGTTGCTAAAGTTTTGTGTCTAAGTCTTCTATAAGCTCAAAAGTTTTCATTCCTATTGGAGTTTTCAATCTTCAGTTATGTTCATTTGAAGTCAACCCTGTCTGTTCATTTTCACTTCTCTGTTCAGTACCCGATTTTTTCACTCATCCTGTCAAAGCTATTTCTCAGTGTGTAATTGATCAAATTTAGTGATTTAAAAATTTTTGGATTCCGCATATGGTTCAGTATAAGCATACAAAATTTCAAAAGCATTGGATTCTTGAAGCTTGAGTTATTCTCATTTTACTGCTCACTGGTCTTAGTACTGTTGTAGCCCGTGAAAATCGGGATGATGTTCTTACTTGTTAAACTTTATTCACATTGTGTGGTTTATCATTTCTGATGAGATTACTCTTGAAAGTTAACTCTCTAAGATAGTTAGAGTTCCCCAAAAGGAATTAAGCTAATTGCTACTGTGCTCAGCGAATTATTCAAAACACTGGACAGGTGTATGAATCAAAATAGCAAGTTTTTCACCTCTGAATTAATTCCAGCTCATCTGTTTTGACCTATCTTTTTAAGATTGATTGTTGGCAGCAGTCAGGGAACCGAAGGAGCCACGAGACAAAGAGGGTCGGAACGAAGAGATAGCACAAGCAGACACAGTAGCCAAAGAAGATCTGGCAAGTAGGCCATCTAAATTTTTCAGACATCAAGGAGTGGAGCACACAAGAAGAAAGAGCAAGTAGGGAGCTCAAAGATGTGTATGACAAATCAACCGAGAAAATCCCTACACAAATAGTGATTTTAGTCACTAAAAACCATTGTAAATACCCTTTCGTATTTTTGTAGCTCCATTTTGTGCAAGCCAAGGAGTCCTTGAGCTTGAGGAGCCTTAGAAGTGCCTACATATCAATTTTCGTATTTTTTAGACTCCGTTTAAGCCCTCGAATTGGCCCTGGAACCTAATTTTTAACTAGGCCGGACACTAGGTCTGGACAGGGCCAAAGCTAGTCAAAAACTATAAAAGGAGCTAGAGAGCTCATTTTTGGAGGTAGATTGTAATTGAAATGAACTTGTAAGAGATTTTTGAAAGTAATCTAAGAACTCCATTGCTTCTCAGTCTTTGTCTTGCCGTGTGTGCGCGTGTGTGTGTATGTGTGTGCATGTTTGTGTGCTTCTCACTCACGCACTTGTGCCTCCACTTGCTCGAGGTCTTCATACCATCCTCTTGTCTTCCCGGATTGACATTAAAGGAGGTGCTACTCATCACTGAGCTACACCAAATTTTGGCGCCGTTGCCGGGGATCGAGCTTTGAGGACGAGCGTGTGATGGTAAGACGTAGAATTGAAGCGTTGGAGTTATAGGTATTTTCTTCACTTTTATCCACTTCCTTTTGTTTTCTTCATCACCATCATCATCATCACCACCTTCCACCTCCATCTCCATCATCACAAAAATTTCATTTTTTTGACTATATCTCCTTCCTCCTTCCATTTCCCTCATTTCACTTGTGAGAGAGAGCGAGAGAGCGATATTGTGTGTGCAGTTTTTGCATGTTTCTTGAGTTGTCTTGCAGGTACATGCTGCATCGTCCTCCCCAGCACTTCGGGCAGGTACGGAAATCGTGGCAACTGTCTCTGTGTCGCCGACCTCTGTCAATCGCGACCGACAGAAAAAATGCTCCATTTGCCAAACAAAGTACAAAACCATGATCTACAGGCCTAGAGCTTCCCAAAATTGTGTTTAGATTTTTGAAATTCATCAGATTTCTGTCAATCGCGATCGCTCTGTCAATCGCGATCGACGAACCACGACGGACAGACCTGTCAATCGCGATCGACCCATCAATCGCGACTGACAGCCCACGACGGCTCTGTCAATCGCGACCGACAGAGTCAACGACCGATTGACCACGACGACCGATTGACCACGGCGAACGCGATAGAAGGGCAAATTTGGCCAATTTTTAAGGGCAAAAAAAAATAGTGGTCTAATTTTTGGGGAACTTTTAAGGGTATAGCATTGCATTGTGAGGCCGCAACCCAAGTAATTCAAGAATTCCTGTCTGCCTGAGTAAACTATTTTGAACCCTGTTTTAGCACCTAAACCCTGATCGGGCATAACTTCCTCATACGAAATCCAATTGCTGTGATTCTTGTTTTGTTGGAAAGCTCGTGAGAAGTACAACCAAAACTTCCACTGGTTATGTGAAAATTAAGATCAGGATTATTAGATAGGGTTTTTTGAAGTTAACCACAACCGAGGTAGGAAAACTGAGGGATCCTTGGGATTGTTTTTTATAAAGGCAAGAGATAATTTGGCCGGTGAAGTTACATGCATGAAAGTGGTCTAGTCTGTCATTTGAATTTAACTCTCGAACTAATCTTGGGACTGATGCAGGTCTATTGAGAAGCAATTGAGAGTGTCCAAGCAAGGGCTTTGTGCAAGCTTGAGAGTCAACTTCTCGAGCACTAAGGAACAAGGATCAGCAAGAAAGGTTGGAATATTCTCAACCCCCCTTCGTCAATTCCTAGCTTAGGCTAAGAACGACTAGGGGTAGGAGTAAGTCAGGGCGACGATAGGCAATTATCAAGTTGAAGAATACCTAAGCTTTCAAGTTCAAGCTAATGACATAATCTTTGTACTGTCGAGAACTTTAAGGGGAAAGAACTTAACGTGGAACGATCAACTTTAAGTGCGGAACTACACTCAAGTATACCTTACGACGTGATATCAAACAAGAAGGTTAACACGGTAATCAACTAAAAAGAATCAAGTAACTGATACAAAAGAACTCCGCAACGAGGTTGTACTTGGGCAAATTTGGGTTATTCAATTAGGCTTATGAACCTTAGATCAGGGTGACATCTAGGGAGAGAAAAACAAAGTCTTAGGTCTTCAGAGGCTAGTGTCAACCACACTGCTAGGTCTTGGGCCCAGCAATTGAGCCACCACTCATACTACCCTAGCTCTGAGACAAGTGAATCAGAGATGTCTCAAGGCATGGATAGACCTACGGGAAGTTCAGGAGTGCCATACTTGCACAGGGTAGAAGGCCCTTACAAAACGCAATTGGAATACCTTAGGACCAACCGATTGGGTGCTAGCATCTATGAGGACGGCCTAGGAAGATCTGTGGTACAGATTAAGAATCCTGATCAATCCATTGGACTAGAGCACCCAGCTGTCAAGTTCGAAAACGGAGCGTACTTAGACAAGGAAGGGACAATATATGTAGTCACCAGTCATCCAGATAGGACTGATGAATTTGGGAATGTAGTCCCAGAATCAGACTTAGATGACCTAGAGCAAGGAAACATGGGAGTAGAACCGAGGACCCCTCGAGGGAAATCTGTTCTTATGAGGATTATCACACCAGAGTGGATTCCCCAAGATAATAAGAGCATAGATCTTCTTCTGAACCGAGAAACTGAAGAAGCCTTTTGGAGATATAAATCTGATCGGCCATTTGATATAGGAACAATCATGATCTATGAGTTTAAGGATCCTGATAGCCCAGGCAGAGTGACCTACTTAGATCACGCCTCAGAGAGGATCTTTGTGGTGACAGAAAATGATAGGCATGCTTACACTTGGAAAGGTGAAATTATTTTCCCCCAACCAAGATCAAATGTGTCTTATGGTCACCCTGAAGCGGGAACATCCCAAGCTCATGGAACTCAAAGAGACAGAAGTAGAGATAGGCCAGAAGTAAGCTTTGCTAACCCAGGGGGCAGAGAAAGAACAAGGATGGAAACAAATAGGGTGGAACCTGAGATACATAGAGCTCACAGGAATCAAAGAAATGCAGATGAGTTCCCTCTACCACGACCTAGAGAGCACACAAGGACTTTGAGACCAACTCAGCTAGTTAAGTCCATGAAAAATTACTTTGATGGCACAAGAGACCCATACGATCATGTGGCAGAGTTTAGGCAAGTCTTGAGAGCAGAACAAGTGGAGGACCTATTCACACAATATAATGCCTTTGGTCTAACCCTTAGGAACACAGCCCTTACATGGTTCCAACCATTGAATGAGAGACAGTTTAGGAGCATAGACCAACTCCTGGAGGCTTTCGTTATTGAATTCTCTAAGAGTGGCATAAGACATAATACCTCCTCATTGATTCACAGCTTCAAGCAAACCCCTCAAGAGAGCGTGAGACTTGCAGGACGAAGATTTAGGCAATATCTTGAAAGATGCCCTATTTCGGAGCTCCCCACACCAGCTAAGCAAGTGGCTTTATTCTTGGATGGATTGCTGAGTACAAAGTTAAGATCCTATGTGTACTTGAAGGACCCTAGGACCATCGAAGAGTGTGTACGCATGTGCATTGACATCGAGGACAACCTAGGGGAGGAGTTAGAGCTTTCCAAAATCTACAAAGATTCTGATAGTGCCTCTAGCCTCTCTTCCACGCAATCCACATCAATTGAGGAACTTGCAGAGAAAGTAGCTCAGAAATTAGGTGTCACTAGCAAACAGATCCCAAGGTTTGCCCCTGTGAAAAGATGCTATATTTGTGGTGGCGACCACATGGCGAATGTATGTCCCATTACGGCCCAACCCCAAGTAAATCCTAGTAGCCAGTACTGCACCATAGAACGGAGATACACAAATCACACAGCACAAGACTTCCCATACAACAAGCAAGCAGTTAGGCAAACCTACCCTCAGACATACCCTCAGCAAGGAAGATATCAGAACCAATATCCACCACAGCAGTATGCTAGGCCTCAACAAACCTACCAACCATCATATCAAGCCCAGCAAAGGCCTCAGCCTGTGTTAGCCCAACAACCTCCAAACCCAGCTAATGTGATTCCTGTAAAGTATACAGCGGTTGAGGAAAACTTGAATAGAGCTATAGTCCCCGTAACACCATTGCTTTCAGAAAGTGATCCCAGTGACCATAGCTTCGATTCTACACATGTTGATAGTCCCCAGGCTTACTACATGCAGTCTCCT
Source organism: Ceratopteris richardii (assembly GCA_020310875.1). Lineage (NCBI taxonomy): Eukaryota > Viridiplantae > Streptophyta > Polypodiopsida > Polypodiales > Pteridaceae > Ceratopteris > Ceratopteris richardii. The sequence continues at coordinate 86,625,209 of CM035441.1, read as the reverse complement.
GAACATGGTGAGTCTTACTATAGTGAAGAGCCAAATGAACCTAGTTGGGAATCAGATTACACAAATGTCATGTATGCAAACCCCAACCCTAGACCCCAACCTAGGCAAGTAAGACCCCCATTCCCTAGAGGACCATGCTACAGATGTCAAGGAGATCATCTCATTCGTGACTGTCCCTTGCCTCCACCTACACAACCCCAGTCAGTAACGATCCAAGGCTATTGTCAGGAGTGTGGAAAGGAGCATCTCTTACGAGACTGCCCTAAGAATCCTAATAATATGCCAAAAATTACTCCTATTAACGTTATTGGGTTAGTAGTAGACTCCACAGGAAGTGTGACGCCCACCGCACCAGTACAGGTAGTGACTAGAGCTCAGGCATTGCAACAAAACCAAGGAGTAGGCCAGGAAAAGGGCCCGAAGGCTAGTGAAACTGAGAGCATAACCAAGAAAAGGACTAGAGCTTGGCGAGATAGTCGCGAAAGAATGAAAAGACAATGGGCAAAAAAGATGAGCGAACTCGAGGAAAGCCTCAGAGAAACAAAATCCAGGATAACTGAACTCATATCTCAAACTCCCTCTCACACTACCCCACCTCCACCATTCCCAACTCCATCCGACCCGCCACCGTCCAACCCGCCTCACCTAATTCCACCACCCCCTAGAGTAGGATCAATCCTAGCAGATCCCACTCCCGAAGACCTTAATATGATGCTTAAAGCATATCAGGCCAGAATCCAAGAAGGGCCAAACATAATTGATCATGAAAAGTGTTACCCTAGAGCAGAACTAGAGCTAGAACGAACCAAAATTTGTGCGAAGATGGTGGAATTGGCCCAGACCATGTTTGAAGCCAGTCGCCTATTCAACATCTCTAGTTCAGCGAAGACACAATTGCACTTTGATGGATTGTTAGAAAGAATAGAGAAGCTAATTGCTCAATCAGAAAAGGAACCCTCCTCTCAACATAAGAACAAGGCAAGTGAAGGAGCAAGTTTTCCTGCCCAGGAAGCTTATGTGCCTGAAGCCTATGTGCCTAACTCTACGGAGCCAGACACATCATCTTCTATGAATCGGTTCACACCAGAATTCCTACGAGAGATTCGAGAAGACAAATGGGCTAAGGAAAGTGAAGTCCCTCATCCCATTGAACTTGTGGATGATGCACACGACCAATTCCCACAAGACATCCATCCATTTATGAGGAGCAGGAGAGCACCCACTCTCAGGAAAGACTAGACTTTGAGTCTAACTCTCTACAAGAATTACCCCACTTCACAAGCCCATGGGAAGCTAAGTCTACTTGTATGAGAGCACCCACGGTCATGGTAAGAAATGAGGATTCAGTCATACCTAGGAACACAGAGGTAGTGAAAAACACTAAAGTACAATGCAACCTCACCTTAGAAGAGCTACTCAAAGTAAGGCCAGAGCTATGGAAACTTGTAGCCAAACAAGTACCAAAGATAGCAAAACCTCGTTCCCAGGTAGGATCCCAGAGAACAGTGCCCGAAATACCCTTGGATAAGATAGGAGACATGTGTGAAGGTGAAGAAGGGAACACCTATCTTCCCATTACCTACCAGGGGTACACCACCAAGGCAATTTTGGACTCAGGTGCAGGAGTTGCAATTGCCACCACTTCCCTATGGAAGCATTGGGGCAAGCCAGCACTCAGGCCAACGAGAATGAAATTGCAGATTGCTGATGGTCACATAGAGAGGCCTTTAGGACTACTGGAAGGAATAACTCTCACCACATGTGGTGTTGAGTTCGAGCACACATTTGCTATATGTGATTTTAGCAAGAACCATGCCTATGAAATGATCTTGGGACGACCTTTTATGCGACAGTTGCAAGTGGTACAGGATTGGGGAACCAATTCTTTGTACCTGCAACACTTAGGTGTTACGACCAAAGTGAATCTCAAAGATTACTCTCATAGAGATGTCCCCCCTATCCAATGGAATCCCATCCATAGAGCCAAAGATGATACGGAATCTGTGCATTCCATAGGATCAGGATCCTCATGGATGCATGAAGACACCCACTTATGGATGTGCAAAGTGGCAGTAGAAGAGGAGAAAAGGGAAAAGGCCAGAGATATAGGTGCAAACAAAACACATAGACCCATCCAAGACCCAGCCTATGCACTTGTAGTATTTCCTGACGAAGAATTTGAACCCCACGGCTGGGCAGAAATCCTAGCAACAATGGATGTAGCCATCAATGAAGAACAATGGACACCTCACTGTGATGAGGATGGTTATGACATTTCAGTTTTCTCCATAGAGCCAATCATGGGAGAGGTCGTGTTAGAAGAATGCGAACCTAACCCTGATGCATTTAAGGATGCGAGTGACTCCGATCTAGAGTCAATCATTATGGACCCACCTTTTGCATCAGATGAAGAATACTTCCATGAAGTAGAATTTCAACCCCAGAGGTATGGAGAACTTACAAGTGATGTAAGACTAGCCACACATGTGACCCCGAAGGAAGAAGGGAAGAAAAGAAAGAAGAGAGAAGTCACACCAGAAGAGGAAGAATCTTTGTTTGAGGTCCCAGAAAATAATAAGAAGTATGAGATAGATGACAGGAGAGTCATGATCAGAATGCCTAAACGAGAGGCGCAGTCAGGGGAGGCCTATGATAACAAAGAAACCACCAAGAAAATAGTGGTAGCCATAGAGGAAGGAGAAGAGAGATGCACTTACATAGGACATGACCTGACGGAAGAAGAAGAGCAAGAATTGATAGCCTTGCTAAGAGAATACAGAGATGTATTCGCTTGGAGTTACAAGGATTTGAAAGGTGTTGATCCAGACATATGCTCACACACTATCCCCATGACCTCGGATGCCAAACCTTCTAAGCAAAAGCCATACACATATAATGATAATTATGCTGCTAAGATCAAAGAGGAGATAGATAGACTGGTTGAAGCTGGATTCATCTATGAAATTGAGCACAGTGAGTGGGTATCCCCCATCGTAGTGGTGCCCAAGAAAAATGGAAAGTTGCGTGTATGCATTAACTTGAAGAAGGTTAATGCAGCCACAATTCGAGATAACTATCCGCTTCCTATCACAGAGCATCTTTTAGAAAGAGTGGCAGGCAAGGAAGTGTATAGCTTCCTCAATGGATTTTCGGGCTACAATCAAGTAGCCATAGCTCCCGAAGATCAGCATAAGACGGCTTTTGCCACTGAATGGGGCATATTCGCCTTTCGGGTAATGCCATTTGGGCTTACCAATGCCCCAGCAACATTCCAAAGGCTGATGTGCCATGTATTCAAAGAGTTCCTGAGGAAGAACTTAGAAGTCTATGTTGATGATCTTTGTGCTCATTCCAACATTAGGCCAACCCATATTCCTGAACTCAGACAAATCTTTGACAAATGTAGAGAATATCAAGTCTGCCTGAACCTAGAAAAGTGTGTCTTCATGGTCAGGCAAGGCAAGATTTTAGGACACATAGTGTCAAAGAATGGCATATCCACTGATGAAGAGAAAGTGAGAGCCATAGCCGAGTTACCTAGGCCAAAGAATGTCAAGGAAGTACAAGCTTTCATGGGGCATTGTGGTTACTACCGCCGGTTCATTCACATGTATGCTGTCATTGCAAAGCCCATGTATGGACTCTTGACTAACTTTGAGTGGACTGATGAATGTGAGAATTCCTTCCAGAAGCTTAAACGAAGGTTATGTTCAGCACCAATCTTGACCACGCCAGATTGGAATAAGCCTTTCCATGTTCATGTGGATGCATCCAATTATGCCATTGGATGTGTGCTTGCTCAACCTACTGGTGAAGGTAATATGGATCTTCCAATTGCCTATGCTAGTAGACAATTGAATGCAGCTGAACGAAATTACACCACTACTGAGAGAGAAGGCTTAGGCATGGTATATGCAGTTAAGAAATTTAGACACTATTTGCTTGCAAACAAGTTTAAATTTTTTACTGACCACCAAGCATTGTTATATCTTGTGAACAAGCCATGCAATACAGGAAGATTAGTAAGATGGTTTCTCTTACTAATGGAATATGATTTTGAGGTTGTGGTAAGGAAAGGGAGAACTCATTTGAGAGCGCATCATATCTCTAGGCTCACATCTGGAGAAGCCCCACAAGGAGTGTCAGATGACCTTCCTGATGCTTACTTGTTTAATTTGGAAGTGGTGTCGCAGTGCGCTAAGCCATTAGTGCCAGTATTGACGTACGGGCCTAACCACCCAGTAATAGCCACACAGGATAGACAGGTAGTAAAAGCCCAAAAGTACCACATCATGGCTGGAAGTATGTACAAGCACACAGAGCAAGGGATCTTGGCTTGTTGTGTGGAAGAGGATGAATACGCCAAATGGTTGCAAATAGCACATGTAGGTGCCTTAGAGCAACACTACTCAAAGCGACGAACCCTACATACT